>JANXHW010000004.1:37399500-38045250 GCA_026170595.1 Plestiodon gilberti rubricaudatus
GCCCTCCCTTGAGTCCATTCGGCTCCAAATTGGAGCCCTCCAGATGCATTTGGAGGCCGCTCCCAGTACGCACTCCAATGGCCTCCATGGGCCTCAGAATGCCTCCAGAAGTAACCGGAAGTGACTTCCGGTTTTGTATCAGTCGCTTCCGGTTGCTTCAGGAGGTGTTCTGAGGCCTGCAAAGGCCACTGGAATGTGTCCTGGGCCAGGTGAAGCCTCCAGAGGCTCCTAGACACTGCATCCTGGAGCACCGGGTCACAACCCATCGAGGTATCATGGGAGATATCGACTTTCTATTGTGCAGATAGCATGCTTGAGCTAAGTAAAACACACAACATTTCTCTGCCACTCCTGTGAAATGTTTGACGTTCAGCATCATTTTACCTCTCTCTTGCCAAATGTATCTGTAACAATAAAAAAAATCAGTAGTCCTTCCAATGCATACCAATGAGAGCTATTTGGGATACATTAACAGCCTGGAGGGGAAAAGGCAACTCATCATCCATTTTACAAAAACATCCCTACCTATCCTTATTTAAAATACCTATCCTTATTTGACACATGCAGGTGTTTATTTACAAGGTTGATTTACTGGTCCTGAGACTATTCAAATTGTTTCTCTCTCACACACTCACACTCCGTAACCAGCTGCAACTAGTCATGTGAAACAGTTCTGCAACTCCACACTGCATATATTCATGGGAGAAGCTTTGACTGTAGCTTCCAGCTTCCCCACGAGTACATGCAGAGAAGCAGTATATGGCACATGTGACAGCTATATGTGATAATCTACACAGGAGCATATTTCCATCTGTTATTTCATTGCTACTGACAATCTTTTTGTCTACATACAGGGCCACTACAGCATTGGTGTAGAGGCAATAATACAGAGTATGGGTGTGAAGCAATAATGAAGGCCTGCATCTCAGATGAGCTATATATTCATATCCTAGTCTAGTCCCTGACCATAATTTCTGTAGGAATTTTGAGGTGGATGGGTTCTCTCTTCAGATCCTGTTAGGGCATCCCTAAAGGAAGGGTAAACTCTTGGGTAGACATCTGGCAATCCGGGCACAAGTTTTACAGGATGCCATTTAGTTTTTGTACTGGCAAAAGCTGTCATACAAGACGATGCCGATGTTGCAAAAATAGCATCTTTGTACGACAGCTTTTGCAAATACAAAAACTAAATGGCATCCTGTAAAACATGTGCCTGAGTTGCCAGATGTGTACCCAAGAGTTTACCCTTCCATTAGGCATGCCCTAACAGGATCTGATGAGAGAACCCATCCACCTCAAAATTCCAATAGGACTTACAGTCAGGATCTGTATTATCCAAGTGATAGGGAGTCAAGGAATGCAAGAGAACATAAGAAGAGCCCAAAGGCCCATCTAGTCCAGCTTCCTGTATCTCACAGTGGCCCCACCAGATGCCTCAGGGAGCACACGAGACAAGATACCTGTTTCCTGTTGCCACTCCCCTGCACCTGGCACAGAGAAATCCTACTTCTAAAGCCAGGAGGTTGCTTATGGCTTGTAACCTGTGGTCTTTTCCTCCATGAATCTATCCAAACCCCTTTTAAAAAGGCATCTAGGCCAGGTGCCCTCACCACATCCTGTGGCAAGGAGTTCCACAGATGAATTACATGCTGGGTGAAGAAATATTTTCTTTTGTCCATTCTAACTCTCCCTCCACTCAATTTTAGTGCCTGTCCCCTGGTTCTGGAGTTGTGCAAGAGGGAGAAGAATTTTCCTCTATCCACTCTGTTCATCCCATGCATAATTCTATACGTCTCAATCATGTCCCCCCTCAGGCGCCTTTTTTCCTAGACTGAAAAGCCCCAAACGCTGTAGTCTTTCCTCATAAGGGAGGTGCTCCAGCCCACGAATCATTCTGGTCGCTCTTTTCTGCACCTTTTCCAATTCAACTATATCCTTTTTGAGGTGTGGTGACCAGAACTGGACACAATACTCCAGATGTGGCCTTACCATCGATTTGGTAAGGGGAGGATTGACACCTGAGACTGTGGCTGCAGAGCAAGCCAATGTGTGCCTGGTAAATGCCCAAGGGTTGAAGGAAGATAGTAGATGCAGGATCCCCGTGTTTTAATCTTGATTATTTATAACTTCCTTCAAACTCTTCTATCCTCATCCACTGCATTTCTTTACTAACAAGATACCTTAAGTATTGTTGCTTTTCAAGAAACAAGATCGTTTTGGACAATACAGTACTTGTAGCTTGAACAAAGCTGAAATGTACAAAGGACCCATTTTTAAGCTGCTGTGATGTTTGTCCATGTGTGCCTCCTCTCCCCCCCCCCCCCCATCTCTTTATTCAAAGGGAGCAGATTCACATCCTCGGACTGAGTGAAAGACATTTTCCCCTAAAATAGAGGCAGCAGATGCCCAGATGCAGTTTTTTTTAATAGCTTTAATGCAACTCTGAACACAGTCCCAATTGGACTAATCAAAACACAAGTAACAGGTTCCTTCACCTCTCAACATTTTTCTCTCTCTTTTCCCAAGGGCAGGAATTTCAGGATCTTTGCCTTTGGGCTGTTTCAAGTAGAGGCTCTGTACTCTTGCAAGAACTTGCAAGACTTGCGGGAGAAATCTCAGATTCCAATTGGCATTTCACTTTAGCCCCTGGGTCTTCCTCCTCCTCCTCCTCCTTCTGGGGTACCTCCTTCACAAAGAGTGATCACCTGAGGATCCAGCCTGGGGGTCTTTTTTTCTGTGGTCCTGGTCGTTTGGCTCAGGGTGAGCCTGAGTTTCTCTCTCCTTCCCCTCAGTCTTTTTTCTTCTCCCTTTTCATTCCTTTGAGGATTTTATATTTTTTCCTCAACCATTCCCATCCATGCCTACATTATATTTAGGATAAATATGTATGCCAAAAAAGGATGTCTATTGTGACCAATTACTCTTATTGCAAATTGATTGTGATAGTTTTTCTTAGCTTGCATAAGAACTAATTGAAATCAAAATATAGATCACAAGAAAAGCATGAATTTTAATACAATCAAATTGTAACATTAGTATTCCAAGTACAAGAAGGAACTTTCCCTTCTACAAATGCAGTAATTTTTTCATCATCTATTTCTTTGGAAAAAAATCACTTAGCTTCTTCTACAAGAAGAGAACAGTTATAGTCATTATGAGATGTGTCGCTTCAACAAATCTTTAAGGCTAAATTTGTTCTACCCTTAACCTAGAGAGCACGTGTCTAGGTTTCACAATTGGAATGAATCAAATTATTTGGTGAAGTGAAAAACAGCTTAATTCTAGGCCCATTCTAAAGCTGGCACAGTCTGACCTTAAAGTGAACATACAGTATTAAAGGAAATAAAACTGTAGGGGAAGTGTTGCCAAAGAATCAACTTGCCTAAAAAAAACCCAACAACTTGTACTGGGCAAACTTACCTTTTTTTAAACAATGATATACAAAAACAATTGCATAGTAACCTTTCAAGCACAAACACACTGTAAATAGTTACAAAGGCATTTAAATGTGCTAAAGTGTGCTGCTATTAAAGACAGCCAATCCTAGGAATGTTAATGTAAACTGGAGGGAAAACAGTGTCCTTGGTTAAAAGGAGCCTCAAATGTTAAGAACAGCTAACTAAAGGTATTTGTTCTAAACATATTTTTGTGCAGTAGGTGTAACAGTCTCAGGAAGGAATCCAAAATGCCCAGGTTTCTCATATTACAGCAGACAGTTTTTTCAACATAAACATAAACATATCAAATGAGGCACTAGTTGCACATATTTCAGAATCTGTTCACAATCAAGACATTTCAGTCCATCTAAAGATGACATAATGTATTTCTTAGCTCCAGAAATCTTAACGAAATATGTCTTCAGAAGGCGGTGCATAAGAAAATCCAATGAATGCATCATCTGCTTCCAGCACACTGGCATTTACAATATTACAGTCAGAAGAAATGCAAACTGAATAGGGTACCATCTCCTCAGTAAATGTTGTGTCAAAATTCCTGATATCATCTGGACCAGTCTGGGAAATAAAGCATATATAAACCATCATAAGGAAAAGTCTGTATTTTTACATTTCTAATTCTTGTTTGTCATACTTCCTTTCAAACTAGAAACATCCATCAATTTCTTAGCAAAACAATTAGTGTATCTAGCCATTCAATTTTAAATTTTATTACCATCTCCATATAAAGGTTTTGTATACTTTTTCTCCTTGAAGTTATTTGAAATAATGGGTGTTTTTCATACTTTCCATCTTATGAAAAGTCTTTGAATTCAAGTACACTACACTGAATACAATAGAGTCATTATTTTTAACAATAATTCCTTCTTGGTAAAGTTGTTGTATCCTAAATTATTAAGGCGATATGAACTATTGTGCTTACCACATTAGGATTAAATGGTGGTGGGATCTTCTTTTGTAGGAGATCAGTCCAGTTAAGAGATTCAAAGAAGGGGTGCCTTTGAATTTCAAGCTGAAATAAGAGACAAAACATATTGTCACTTAACACACGCTACTTACATTTGTCTTGAACTGCCCTTTACCATTCACAAACTTGATCTTCACACTGCTATGGATATATGCTTGAACTTGCTTCAGAAGGCAAAAGTCCCCAAAGGAGCTCAATTCTAGTGTCTGACATGTTTTTTTGTTTTGCAGCACGTGCTATAATACGTCCGTGAAAAGGAGACTGCCATAGCTCTATAGGAAAAACTTGGAAATGTTGGCAAAAACTCAGTTTTTTTCATGAAATCTAAACTTCAAAAATGTTTAAAGTATTTTTGGTACTTTCTTTGGAGTTGCAAGCATTTGATAATAAGTACTTTTCAGCACTCAAATTATGTGGAGAAAGGTAGGAGGGAGACTCTTACAGAAACCTTCAAGCATCACCTCCCAACTCCCCCTAATTTTAGTCAAACCATCTCTCTCTCTCTCTCTCACACACACACACACACACACACACACACACACCCTAGTTAAGGGGACAAGATGAAAAGTAATGAATCTGGGCCTCCTCTTAATTTGAGCACTAGACCAGAGGTTCTCAACCTGTGGTATGGGTACCCCTAGGGGTACGCGGACCTCTTGCTGGGGGTAGGCCAAGCCCTACCCCTTATCTGCCCCATCAGCAGCTAATTAAGGGTTAATTAACATGGATTTTAAATTTTAATTATTTTCAGAGCCCTTCTGTCTCTCTGATTTTGGTTTGGGGCTTATTTTTGTACTTTGGTGGGGTGGGGGAGGGAGAAGCTGATTTTGGGAAGTGTGACTTGGAGAAAAAAAACAGATTCTTGCATCTCTCTCTCTCTCTCTCACACACACACACACACACACACACACACACACACACACACACACACAGAGAGAGAGAGAGAGAGAGTTAAATAAGACATTTTTCACATTTAAAATTGTTTTAGTACTTTATTTAATGATAAATTACCTAATTAATTGATTGATTAATCCAATTAGTTAGCAGTTAATTAGCAGGGGGTACTTCAGAAAATTGGACCTTGATTGGGGGTACCCAGGCCTCCAAAGGTTGGGAACCCCTGCACTAGACTCTATGTGCACATATAGTAACTATATGTAAACATATAGTAGTAGTATTCCTAGATCACAACCATGTGTGATCTCTTGTGCCCTTAGCTCTATATTTCTGTTTACAGCAATGAAAATTTGCAGTATTATTGCAACACCACAGTATTTTCTTTTTCCCTGGTCAAAAATCCCAAGAAACAAAAACTAAAAGTAGCCAAAAAGTAGGTTGGAGATAAGGATGTTTTGGGACGATGGTGATTATAAATAATAAACTTGACATCTTCTTGCTTTCACAAACTCAAGCCACCTGTTTCTCTCCACCTTGCAACAATGGGATTCCTTGCAACCACTTACTGTATATTCTTCCCTAACAGGTAGTAATATCACCAGAAGACAGAGAGGTTTAGGACGGGGAATAAAATAGTAAGCAGCAGATCAGCAGCAGGTCAAATGACCCAGGGCTTTTGGAGTAGCTAGTCACTTAAACAAAGAGGGTAGATATTTAAGCATTAGCAAATGCAAAATCCTGATAAATTTGTAGCATAAAAGTTGGGAGTGGGGGTGGGATTTAGAAGTCACAAAAACTTTTGCAATCCCCTAAAGAATATTGCAAACAGTTTGAATCCCTGATCTGCTGATGCAGCTACAACACCACATTAAAGAAGTCAATCTAAAAGCCGTTAGGAAAACAGTAGTGTATTGAATAAACAGTGACACACAGGACATCCAACTTTTGCATGTATCACAAACTCATTGGGTTGTTCCTATCTTCTCACATGGAGATGCTCAGCCACTGCAAGCTCCTTCTATGAATAGGGGAGTTGCACGCACACAAGGACTCCACTGCACTTGCAGTAAGACGTGGGTGCAGCTCTCCTCCTGGTCACAGAAGGAGTTTGCAGTCACATAATGCTTGTGCATATACGGTTGCAATACAACCCAACAGGTTGCCTTATTAAGCTGTTCTCTCTCTGCATTACCTCACCACTGCAGCAAAGGAACAATACTACTGACCTGTCTTACAGGTTTGTTATTCCTATTAGAATGTGAAGCTCTTTGAATGCTCTAAAAGCACTATATGAATGTTAAGTGCTATTATTGGATTAATATTGGACTAAAAAAATTTAGTCACCACCTGCTGTTCTAATAATCAATGTTTTAAAATTCTGTGAACTACACATGAAGTTAAAAGGAACATTGCCAAGTTTTCTAGCTAGTAAAATATACTTTATATTACTTAGGCTAAGATCTAGGGGACAATAGCTGTACTTAACTCCCATTCAAGCGATATATCCATGCCCCATTGATTTCAATTATTTATTTATTTACTTACTTTACTTACTGTATTTATATACCGTCCTTCTCATAGATTTATTCAAGGCAGCTTACATAGGCAGGCTATCCTAGACCTGATAAGGGTCTTTACAACATTGTTCTATTCATATATAGAACCTTCCATACACAAGATGTTTTCCCTTCCAACAGCACCCCTCCTTCTGCCTTGTGCTCTGCACTTCCAAACTTCACAGTTCAGACTAGTGCAAGAAATCTTTTCTGGATTGGGGACTTCGAAGAAACATTTTTATCTTTCAGTGTTTTGATGTTTTACTTTATGGAGAAGCATTTTTCTTGGTACCAATGGACCTGCAATTTCAATTACACAGTTCTGAATTACACATTACTCCTTTGTTTAAAAAGGTGCATGATGCATGATATCAACTAAGCTTAAGAAAAACCCTGTCGGGAAATGCATTTTGTTTGTTGGAAGAAACTGCAGCAGCCAAATTGAAATTACTCCAAAATCTCATGTCAAGCAGTTTTCACACTTTTTAGGACTGCCATGGCAACTGGCAGTTTTAACAGACAGGCCAACATTTAAAAGGAAGGGATATTATTATTTAGTGAGGCTATAGCTAAAAACATGACAGTGTCATTTTATTTGCTTCTTGATTTTACTGCAGATACATTACATACAAAATCTTCTTTAGCTCCAAGTCTGTTTTGCCTCTCTTTCTCCAAAAGTTCTTCCAGAATAGACCAAGCAGTAAGACTAATGCCTGGCCTTAAATGCAAGGGTTTATGAAGAATGTTTTCATACATCTCAGCAACATCACGGCAGTAAAAAGGAGGCTGGAGGGGAAAAACACATAATTAGGGAGTTAACCTAACTCAGTAGACTTTTTTATTAGTAGAAATTATCTGATCATAAAACATTCATATTTTCATTTTAAACATAGCTAATGCCCATGTACATCAGTAGACTTGTCTGAGGCATACTTCGGAATGTTGAGTTCACACTAGACTTTGAGGGAGGAGATCAGTCAAGAGCACCCTCTTCAAAGTAACCAGAGTGAACCTAGATCTGAAATGCAAACAACCAAGCAATATTAGGGAATCTCCAACACTTACTGCACAATCCTATGGGACGATCGGACAGTGGAATGAGCCGTAAAGCAAGTTTGCAATGACTCAGGAGTAAGGGTGGCCGGCGCAGAGGCTGGCCACTCTCACTCCGGCACAGGATCACCCCTGCGGCTGCTGGAGGAGGCAAGTCCAGCTCCGGTGGGCGCGGGGCCGGTCTGGGCAGCGAGGGAGGAGGGCCATTGGTCGAGGTTTGCCATGTCCCCCGTCTCCCTCCGGACCAGCTCAGCCATCACATGGCCTCTGGTGGAAATCCGAGGAGGCCCATCGGACTTTCCCCGTTTGACACCAGGGGAAGGGGACAAACGTTCCCTTTCCCCGAGTAGACCTACGGGTGGCTCCAGAGCGGCCACGAACGGGGAAAGGATATGGCGGTCGGCCCTGGGCCACCTGCCGGATAGTTAGTTAGGATTGGGCTCTTATTGTAGTAGCATGGGGACATCTTTGTTCTATTTGGCAGTTTTTGCTGTTTATATTTTTCCACAACACAAAATGTTTTCAGTGACATTCTTACTCAAGCTCCTAATTATCTTAGCCAGCATGTTCTCTCATTGTCTGACAACTATAAACAAAAATTGTGTCTGGCACGATTAATTAGTCTGAAATAACATCACTGTGTGTTTTTCTGAGGTAAGGAAAACATCTTACAAGTAAGAAAGAAGAGAAAGGGTACCAAAAAAAAGGACAAAGGCATTTTTCTAAATGCTGAAAACAACATTTCAGCTTCTGTATTACAAAAGCCTGGAATAGAGCCATTTCATTATTGAACCATGGAGAAATACAAAGGCAGATGGGAAAGTGGTGCTAACTGTACTGCACGTTGATATTGGCAGACCTTTCTAGCTTGTTCCATTCTATTTAGCGATGAATAGCATCATTGCCACTTCACTTGTCTGTTCCATTTGTGCTGGTGACCTCATCAGTTTCCACTAGAAAGCCAGTGATTTTCAAAAACTAATAGGGAAATTAATAGAACAACAAAAGCAACACAAGACAAGAAATCACATGAGCAGCACTTGTTCACCCAGTGGCGTCGCTAGGGAGGGCCGGGCCGGGGGTTGACGCGTCGGGAGGGGGACACGCCAGGAGGGAGTGACGCGACCAATGACCGCTTGTCGGGGGTGACGTGCCACTCGCGTCTTCTTCGGCAGCTCGACCGCTTCTACCTAGGCCAGGGCAAGGCTTCAAGCGGCGTTCTTCGCATGCACACAACGCTGCTTGAAGCCTTACCCTCAGAAAGGCCGAACAGAACGAAGACCCAATTGCGTCTCTGTTCGGCCCTTCTGAGGGCAAGGCTTCAAGCGGCGTTGTGTGCATGCGAAGAACGCTGCTTTTGGCCTAGTTAGAAGCGGCCAAGCCGCTGAAGAAGATGGCAAGCGCTTCGTACCGGTTTTTTTTTTTGACGCGGCAGCGGGGTGTGTGTGGGGGGGTTGACGCGCCGACCTCCCACTGGGGGTGACACACCAGCCAGTGATGACACTGTGTTCACCAATATCTTTGGTGCTGAATCTTTGATACTTACTACCATTAGGATTGGAAAAGGTCAGTTTACGTTCCAATTCCAAAGAAGGGCAATACCAAAGAGTGTTCAAACTACCATATAATTGCACTCATTTCACATGCTAGCAAGGTTATGCTCAAAATCCTACAAGCTAGACTTCAGCAGTACGTGAACCGAGAACTACTGGAAGTACAAGCTGGGTTTCGAAGAGGCAGAGGAACTAGAGATCAAATTGCCAACATGCGTTGGATCATGGAGAAAGCACGAGAGTTTAAAAAAAATCCTACTTCTACTTCATTGACTACGTAAAAGCCTTTGATTGTGTGGATCACAACAAACTGTGGCAAATTCTTAAAGAGATGGGGGTACCAGACCACCTTACCTGTCTCCTGAGAAACCTGTATGCGGGCCAAGAAGCAACAGTTCGAATCGGCCATGGAACAACCGATTGGTTCAAAATTGGGAAGGGAGTACGGCAAGGCTGTATATTGTCACCCTGCTTATTTAACTTATATGCAGAGTACATTATGAGAAATGCAGGGCTGAATGAATCGCAAGCCGGAATCAAGATTGCCGGGAGAAATATCAATATCATTCTCAGATAGATATCATTCTCAGATATCGATATCATTCTCAGATATGCAGACGATACCACCCTAATGGCAGAAAGTGAAGAAGAACTAAAGAGCCTCTTGATGAGAGTGAAAGAGGAGAGTGCAAAAGTTGGCTTGAAACTCAACATTAATAAAACTAAGATCATGGCATCTGGTCCCATCAATTCCTGGCAAATAGAAGGGGCAGAAATGGAAGCAGTAACAGATTTTACTTTTTTGGGTTCCAAGATCACTGCAGACGGAGACAGCAGCCATGAAATTAAAAGACACTTACTCCTTGGAAGGAAAGCTATGGCAAATTTAGCTAGCATAATAAAAAGCAGAGATATCACCATGCCAACAAAAGTTCGTATAGTCAGGGCCATGGTATTCCCGGTAGCAATGTATGGTTGCGAGAGTTGGACCATAAGGAAGGCTGAGCGCCGAAGAATAGATGCTTTTGAACTGTGGTGCTGGAGAAGACTCCTGAGAGTCCCTTGGACTGCTAGGAGATCAAATCAGTCAATCCTAAATGAAATCAACCCTGACTGTTCCCTGGAAGGACAGGTACTGAGACTGAAGCTCAAATATTTTGGCCACCTCATGCGAAGAGAGGACTCTCTGGAGAAGACTCTGATGCTGGGAAAGATTGAAGGCAAAATGAGAAGGGGAAGGCAAAGGATGAGATGGTTAGACAGCATCACCGATGCAACGAACATGAAAATGAGCGAACTCAGGAAGATAGTGGAGGACAGGAAGGCCTGGCGGGATGTGGTTCATGGGATCACGAAGGGTCGGACACGACTTAACGACTGAACAACAACATCATTAGGAACATAATCATGCTGCCAGGCAGATCATCTAGTCCAATATCCTGTTTTCACTAGTGGAAGCTTGCCAGTAGGGCAAGGAGGCAACACCCCTTCCCGATCACCTCTTGGCAACCAATATTCAGACATTGCTTTAGTGTTGTATGAAACATTAAATACCTACCAGACCATAGAGCATTTCATACAGAACAGCACCAAGGCACCACCAGTCTACTGTGTTGTCATAGGGTTGCTTTCTAATAACCTCTGGGGCCAGGTACTGTAGGAGAGAAAAAAAAGTTTGACTGGTGATATTGATATAACTTTAAACTATGCACATATTATACAAGGCATTTTAGAAGGGCAACCATCTCATTTAGAACAAGTGATCACGGCCATCACATTTATTGAGGGGCATCTCTAGGCATCACAGCAGCTAAGTTGTTGAGGTGGTAAAATGGGATTACCTAGATCAGGGGTTCTCAACCCCTTCAGTGCGGCATACCACCTCCGTGGCTGCCACGTCGAGTACCACCGAAGTAAGTGGCGATGACATCATTGCCACTTGTGTCCAGGTTTTTGGCCACGCCAGAGCTCAGAAAATGGCAGTAAGAAGATAAGGGCAGGTGGGAGGGCCTTTTCCAGCCCTGGAAACTCACGCGCTCGAGCTCTGCAGAGCTCGTGCCACTGCTTCCAGGGCTGTGGAGCCGCACCGTGCGGCCTCCTGGCGGCTGCCATCTTGGTGGCCAGGGGACCACGTACCACCTCCCAGCAGTCCATGTAACACTACTGGTATGTGTACCACTGGTTGAGAAACCCTGACCCAGACTGTGGGTTTAAAAAAAAATCCCAGGGATAACAATTTGATTAAAAAACTTAAAGGGCTTTTTAAAATGACACACAGAAATGGAGGTGGAGAAATGACATCCCCATGTGGTATATATGGTATCAACAAATATTACACTGCAGCTAGGGAGCAGAAGCTGAGAGGGAGAACCTGGCGAGTTTAAGGCAGAAATGAGCTTCAAAACATGAAAGTCCTGATTTGTAGCTCAGTCTCTTAACCATTACACTACAGGAGCTGTCTCCCCCTTGTGGCCTTGAGGATAATTTACATTTTAAAAGGAACAACAAAAACACTTTTCTGTGTGCTTACTACTAAAATAAGAATGTTCTTTTTGATGTAATTAGTGTTATATGACCTAGCTGTATGTATAATGTACCGTAAGAAGACATAAGCAATAAATCTATTCTGTTGTGGGTTTTTTTCTTGTATCCAAAGAAGCCCATGTACACTTGTAGAAGACAACTTCCCATCTCCTCCCATAGAAGCCTCCTGTACTCCTGAAGAGCCTCTTCTGAGGGCTGGGACTGGAGAACTTTGAGGGGGGGGCTGCGGTGGGGGGAATTCTCACAAACCAGGTGCAAATCCCTTCCAAGGGCAGAGCTCCACTCATGAGAGGGCCCTCTGCTCTGCCAGATGTTATAAAATTTTCCCTGCTCTGTGCAGCCCCCCCAGAAAGTAATACACAGTTGGGCTTGTTGCTGGATTTTAATGATAAGCCTATGAATCCCCCCATCCTGCAAATACTTAAAAATAAGACTTCTATTCAAGAAAGTTAACTTGCCTCTGGTGTCCCACAAAATGTTGCTGTGGTGTCAGAAGTAGCCATTCCTTCTTTACAAAGCCCAAAATCTGTTAAGACAACATGTCCCTGCAATGAAAATAGAGATTCCACTGTAAAATAATGCAGAGTATTCATGATCATGTTAATGAAAGAACTGTGGGGCAATAGGAAGAGATATTTAATGCCTACCAGTGAATCTAGAAGTATGTTTTCTGGTTTCAGATCCCTGGTCACAGAAAGAAAAACAAGAAAGATAGGCTTATGGTAGCTTCTGGTCCAGACCATGGCAAGACATTTGGGCTGCAATCCTATGCACATTTACCTGGGAGTAATCTCCACTGTACTCAATGAAACTTAGTTCCAAGTAGACATGCACAGGATTGCACAGCAAGTAAAGTGCCTAGCAATAATAAGCCACATTCTTATGAAAGATCTAAAAAGAAAATCAGACCTCTATGTGAAAAACCAAAAAACTTATGCTTTGTACAAGTCAGAAGTATACTGTACATACAATAGCTCAGTTTAGATGACCCATGAAACTATGGCTTTTTCAGAAGAGTAAACCATTAACTGGATTCAATCTCAGTCTCCTATTATGGTTTGTTCACAACCTGTGTTTAGAACAAGCCAGGATTTGCCAGATTTAGACATCATGACAAATCCCAGCTTATTCTATACCACAGGGGGAAAAAAACAAAAAAAGACAGGGAAGCTTGCAAATACATGGGAAAAAAATCATAGTTTTGCATAATGACTGAACCAGGTCACTGTATTATTAAAGTGCTTGTATTCAGCTTTGTGGTCATTGGTTTTTGTCTTTTAACATCTACAAGGAGTTTAAATCATTACCTGTATACAATGTTTATGGAGTGCAGGTAGCCCAATGCACTGGCTATTTCAGCAGCATAAAACCTGGCTCTGTACTCAGGAAAGGAACGTTCTCTTTGCAAATGAAAGAAGAGCTGTAAATGTGCAAAGTGCAAGTCAGAAGAATGTGGTGTTAAAAAAACATAATTGATGGTGTCATTCTTAGCAGAAGGTTGCAGATTGTGTTAATTTCCCTACGAACAACTATCAAAACAGTGAAAATAGATTCTCTCTGTGCATAATTATTCACATCCTTCCTTTAACCATTTCCTTATTTCACCACATCTGTAGCCTTAGAATGCTTGGGCTACAACTGATAAACGAACAAATAAAAGAATAAATGGGAGCCTATTTTTCAAAAGGTATATAAACTGCTTCAGTGATGGCAAGAGTTGGTGACCCCATGTGCTGAAAACTGAACATCTTACCCTCTAATACAGAAGACAATTGGCATACAACTAGTGGCAAACTAGGTAATGAAACTATACGATGCAACAAGACAGCCACCTTGTATTAACTTGTCACCATTTGTTATTATAGCTTCTATCCTAAGCTATAGCTTCTCTCCAATTTCAATAGGCTCCATTCTGCCATAAGACAAAGAGACCTGAAAACAGACCTACCTCCCCTCCATTAACAAAATCCAGAACAAAGTAAAGCTTCTCTGTAGTTTGGAATGAATAATGCAATCCAACTAAAAATGGATGTTTCACATTTTTCAACAGCACATTACGTTCAGCCATAATATGTTTTTGCTGCAAGGAAGCAAAAGGTCAATAAGTAAATAGGAAAAAAATTGTAATTGGAGGGAAAAATAAAATATCTATTTCCTTTCACCTCTTTCCTGTTGAGAACAATTTTTTTCTGCAGTACTTTAACAGCATAAAACTTCCCGTCTAGTTTTCGTTTTGCAAGAAGAACCTGAAGAAGAATTTACATATAGAGTAAAAATCAGATCTTATACTAGAATTTAAAGTAGAATGACTCTATACATTAAAGATTTCACTTTTCAACTCTGTTGAAACAGTCTTTCACAGTACCCCTCATACCATCAGCAAAAAGGTGAATTTTCCCAGTGGGGAACCAACCGAAGTTCAAATAGACTAGGACAGCGTTTCTCAAAATTCTCCCCACGAGGCGGGGAAAACTCTGAGTGCTTGCGGGGGTGGGGCCAGCAGTGGCAGGAATCCTGGGAATTGCCACCAAAAACACCCGTTTACCGGGGCTTCAAGGAGGCCTGCGCGACCCTCTGCAGGCCTCCCCAATCTTTGGATCATCGAAAAACGGCGAAAAACGGCGATTTACGAGTGCTACCGGTTTTTGCGAAAACTGGAAGTGCCCGAAGATTGCCATTTTTGGGCTATCCGAAGATCGGGGAGGCCTGCAGAGGGTCGTGCGCAGGCCGCCCCAAAGCCCCCCCCAGCCCCAGTAAGTACTAAAAGGCGGTTTTGAGCACTTTTGCGGAACGCCGCCGCCATGCTGTTCCCGCCCCTTAAGGGGGAGGGGGCAGCTCTTGGTTCTAATGGTGGGTCGCGACCCACAGTTTGAGAACCACTGGATTAGGATAAGGAACAAAATACATAAAATAAAAATCAAGCCTACCTTGCCAAAGCTGCCCTTCCCAATAACTTTCAGGAAGTCAAAATCTGTTGGTTTAGCACTAAAATGGACAGAGAGAATCAATGAGAGTAATAAAGACAACAGCCATGATATTATTTTGCAATCCAATGGCAGACATAGCTACAAATTACTGTATTTTTCCTCAATACAATCAGATTTATTTTCTTTTATGTACTGATGAACCACCATTCCATACATTATTTCCAGCTTCATTCATGGTTTTCTTCACTGTCCTCCACATTGTTCTGCTCTTCATTTATTTTACTATCACCCCAGGTTAATCTTTCCCCTTTAATTTGCACAAAACTCATAGGGTACCATAATTGATTTTTTCTGCCTTCATAAACTGTCCATAACAGTGAATATGTGCATTTAAATAATGTCATGATTTTAACAAAGTCAGTCTAATATCTGATTTATATTTAACTAAAACCTACTGAGGATTTGCAGATGGTCCCAGGTTGATATTCTGTGAGGTAGAGTTTAGCTGTTGAAAGAGGAACACAAACAAAAAGTCAGATCAAGGTTTTAGGGTGTTTTTATTTTTAAATCAGTTACAAGGAACTTTTAACTGTATGTCTCCGGTGTTTCTCCCTGCCCCCAAATATCTAGACCATGATTTTTTAAAAACAATGTTGTCCTCTCATAACCTGGCCTTTGGAGTGTACAAAGGTTAATTAATGTAATTCCTATCTCTGCAGGGATGTTCCTGACATTGGTGGCGAATACACAGAGTGTAAATTGCTCCTTCTCTAGTCTGTTTCTCAGACAGTTCTTATTTTTAAACTAAATGGGGGCAAAGTCTATGTCCTCCACATAGCTTAGTGTGCTGACCAGAGGAATATTCAGCTTGTTTTGAAAAGAAGCTATGATACAAAAAGAAACACAGTGGTAAAAAACGAGCAGTGATGAAGATTTTGAAAGTGACTGCAACCAATACTGCCTATATGTCTGAAGATAATTATATATACCTATAGTTGTTTGCTCTCTATCTAGTTCCATATAGAAACAACATTTGGTTTTGGGAAATTCATTTAGTATTTTCAAACTTAGACTTCCATGGTCAGTCATGCAGTCAAGAGGGCTCTTTGCATTTGTTTTTCTGAGCATTATTAACAATGATGTAGACTTGAGTCTATTGACTCGGACTCAAGTCGCGTCAATGACTTGGCGATTGTAAAAGACTCGACTCGAGACTTGGAGCCTTTTACGACAAGTTGAATTTTATTCAGGTTTAAACCCATTTCCCCCATTAAATAGACAGGGACTTGCAACTTGCAATCAAAGACTCGGGACTTGGGGGCAAAGACTCGGGACTTGACTTGAGACTTGGAGTCAGAGACTTGATCCACATCTCTGATTATTAATAGCCACAGCATTCAACATAGTTCAGTTATAAATCCAGATAAGATACTGAAATGCTGATTCAAGAAAGAAAAGGAACCAAAATGGAACAAAGGCTGCAATATCAATCACTCGCATGCCTTTTAACACATTTTTAATCAACCCAGCAGTTTGATTATATCACATAGCTACTGCAGGAACATCACTCCAGAAATGCAGCCAGATGTGTGTGTACAAATGTTAGTGTGAAGGGGCTACAAATAATCTGTGACCCAATAGCTGAAAGAAACTACAACAATAGAAGAAGAGTGCGAAGTGTGTGGATGAAGATACTTCGATTCATTAAAAAAAATCTCTTCTCTTTGTTGAAAAACAACTTGTTCCCAGGACTTCATGTGCCTTAAGATATATTCTGTAACTATTACCTAGTTGCCTGCAAGAGAACATATCCTTGAAATCATGAAGTAATAAGATCTAACAGTCCAAGCCTTCTTGGCAGGCAGAATCTGCGTCACTTGCAAGTCAAAATTCCTTTTCTGGTATGACAAAAACCGCACATAATTGAAGAAAATTAGCTTTCTTCTATTATCATCCATCTATCAGATGTTCAGATAAGTGGAGGAACTAAAAGCAGCTTTAAAATATTTAACCACCTAGTAGGTGAACAATAGCTGATGTGAAAGTAGAAAAGTAAAATCTGACAAATACTTTGAATTATGGTAAAAGAAGCATTTTTATTCTTGACACTTCAAAAGTAAAAAATTAACAGTTGAATTGATTTCCCCAGGAAAAAATTCAAGAACACCATTTTCCCCTTCAACAAAAAGGTATTTTATACAGGTATTTAAACATGATTGATAATCTTCAGCAAATTAAAGCACAATTCTATGCATGTCTACTCAGAAGGAAGACCTATTGATTTCAGTAGGATATACTCCCAGGTAAGTATAGAATTTCTGCCTAAGGCTGCAATCCTATACATACTTATGTGGGAGTAAGTCCCATTGAACTTAATGGGAGTTACTTTTGAGTAGACATGCACAGAACTACACTGTAAGTCAGTTTCATAATGCAACTCTCCAGTTATACCAGCTGACTGAAATAAAATCTTGTTTAAATGGTCTTGCACCTGTGCAGCCAGTCAATCCATCCCCTTGCATTGCTGCACAGATAGGAATGGTTGAGGAACTAACAGGTTCTAGTAGGGAAATAATCTGCCAATAGCATGAAAGAGTAGAAGCGACTTGGAGAATAGAATAGCGAATAGGTCAAAGAGGACTAGACAAATAGGAGATATTAGGGCATGATTGACAGTGCAATCCTAACCAATTTTCCAGCGCCGGTGCAGCTGTAATGCAGCCCCGTAGTAAAGGAACAAATGTTCCCTCACTTTGAAGAGGCCTCCATGACTGTCCCTGCACTGCAAAGTGCAGTGTGCACCCTGTTGAAACCGTTGCATCAGCACTGGAAAGTGGGTTAGGATTGCGCTGTGAGTTAGTTGCTGGAGTGAGGCCACTGGTCCATGTACCAGTCATTCTGATTGGCTATAAGCACTGCACTGCCTCAAGTGTGTAGCTCTTCCCAGCTCTAGTCCCAGGAGTCCTCAGCCAGGGATTGAATTTGAGACCTGTTGCATGCTAAGTCAGTTTGTTCCATTGAGAGCTACAGGTTGACATAGAGTGTCTTCAGTACTGGGCTATATGGATGGGAGTCCAGGAGAAAGGCAGGGAAGGAGGCATATCACAGGCAAAGCCCCTGAGGAATTATAGAAGTTTCCTTCATGAATCTTCTGTTTCTGTGCCTCTGTGGTTATGTTGTTGCTGTTTGGAGTGAGGAATTCTAACACCACCACCCCTTTCATCCAACATTGTTGCCAGCTCATAAAAAAGGTAGGTGTTACCTTGCAAGGTCACACCAATATCTCCAAAGCACAGAAATCAAACCACATCTCCTGTTTCCCATTGCAATCCTTCACTTCCTAGCCAGGTTGCAGTGCCACATGCCTCTCCCTTGAAAAATACTTGTTCCCATCTCACAGACCTGTTGTGTGCAGCTTGACAAATGCTGGCTGCAGGGATACACTGGGATATCGGCAAACTCAAACCATTGTAAACAGGCCATCAGCTCACATCTCCAAGCTTCACAGATAGCTCTCTTAACCACTCAGATCTAAGATGGATTAAAAGAGGTCTAAACATCCTCAATTTGTTGAGTCTGTGGTTCCTTCTCTCTTTCACTCCTGAACCTTTTCATAGCAAAGTTGTAGTTCTATGTTGTGACTGTCTGCAGTTAACTGCAGCATCTCTCTGTCCATACTAGAGAACCAGATCCAAAGGGAAACCAAATCTATCTCCCAATGACTGCACAGTAACCAATGGATTTGCTGTACAGTATTGCCTCATATTGGGTTATGAGATTCTGTGATGGGGGTGGGGAGAGCATGAGTATTTGAGTCAGCCTGCTTTCGTACTGTGTCAGAGAGGGCATACAATAGGTTAAGTGACATCAGTCCTAGGGTTCCTGTCATTGCTGTGTCTCAACTGGTGCCTTCCGTACAGTGTTACTATGGGGGTGTTAGGAAGTTACCTTGTGATTGGTGAGTGGCAAAGGAGTTATTGGGACTCGCTGCTGCTGTTAATACGTTTGCCCTTGAAACACTGTGAATGTGTTTTTAACTTGGCAAAGAATCCAAAACTTACTGATATTGTCCCAACTAGGCAGTGGTCATCTTCACTGAAACACAGGATGGATATTCAGTGTACATTAAAAAAATATATGTATTGAAAGTAGACTTTGAAGAACCCAGAGTGGAGTTCTGTGAAATGTGGAGTTAAGAATTCAAGGCAATTATAGTTGGGGAGACAAGTGAAGCACTGTTTCACTTTTCATTGTAGTGTAAAACTGGCAACCCACACTGAGGAAAAAATGAGAAGAAAAACATACCAGGCTTACAGGATTTTCACATGTAATACAGCTCAAGTTTGCCTAAAATCAGACGACTGCTATCCTAATAGAGAAAGCCAGCAAATCCTAAATTACCTTTTGACTGTTCCTGTCATCCTCATCTTCAGATGGATCAGACTGGTGCTTTGGATTGTCCATCTGAAGAAATGCTCTGACATCTGGGCTGAGAAAATAAGTTAAATCCACCCATTATAAATAATGGTTAGTTACACCATTCTTTACATGAGTAGAAGTTTTTCTCTAAATGTATTCAGACACAATGTTATCATAGCTTGATTTTATTTGGAAACACTAGTAATCAGGATGACATATATGAACAGAAGGAACATAGAAATAGAAAGTGCCCGCCTCCTATCATTCTTAAAAGACAGAAATTAAATCAAAACAGGAAGTTTTTCAGGCTACTTCAGAGTGGGTAAATGAAGCCAAGATCCCGCTTCCACTTCCATTAGCATAGTGTGTATGCTAATTAAATAACTTGTGAACACAACCAGGAAAAACCATTTCCTTTCTAACACCATAATCATCCCTTAGTTTCCAATTTGTTACTTTATTCATTAATAAAAAGAAACATCAGCACAGGCAAAATTGCACACAACTAAATGAAAAACAGCAGAAATCCCAGCAGTAACAGCCAATGCCTTGGCCACTAATCTCCACCAAAAGCCTTCCAATAGCGCCACAGGAGAGTCAACAGTGAAGTCACCAACATGCTTCCCTCAGCAGGACATCCCACAGAGTGGGTGCCACCAAGAGATGTGGCCCCATCTCAGGAACCATTCTGGATGGGACATGGAGCCATGCCTCCCCCACCAACCTGATACATATAGGAGGAAGGAACTCCCTGAGTTGTGCAGGTTTCAGCCAGGCTTTTTGGTTGCCAGGCTTTATGGTTGTTGCCAGCACTTTGAACTGGGAACAGAAATGAAGCCAGATCAGGTTAGCCAGAAATGGAATAATATGCTCTCTGTGACCTGTCTCTGTCAAGAGATGACTCGCAGCATTCTGCACTAGTTGAAGATTCCGAACAGTCTTCAAAAGGCAGTCTCGTGTAGAATATATTGCAATAAGTTAATTTAAGAGGTTAATAAAACATGTATGACCTAGACCAAATCTTTGTCAGAGAAATGATCACAGCTGGCATGCTGCCCTAGGCTGATGATGAAAAGGCAACCGTGGCCACTGCCATCTCCTGAGACTCTAACATCAATGCAGATCACAAACAAAACCCACAGCTATGAATATTGTCCTTTAGGAGTAGTGTAACCTCAACTAGGAGAGGTAAAACAGACTATCCTCCAGCACTAGTTTGGTCCATCATCATAAACTCTCGTCCGGATTACGTTTCAACTTGTAAGCATTCATCTAACCCAGCGGTGGGGAACCTCCGGCCCCAGGGCAAATTTCTAATATTTAAAACGGCCCTCGCCAGGGAAAAGGTTCCCCGCCCCTGATCTAGCCCAAAGGTCCCCAAATTTGTGGAGTCCGAGAAATTCTGAGAAGGGATGGTAGGTGCCACCCTAAATGGCCAAGGGGTCACGGCCAGGCACAACATGAGATCTCACATGGCTTCCATCCATTCATATGCATGCACCTTGCAACCACTCAGGCACGCAACACATGGCACACTTTCCTTGTATTCATCCTGCACAGGCCCCGCTGCCACTGTTGCCTTGCTATCATCTTCTCACCTTGCGTCCACCTATCCTGCTTCACGTGCTGCTCTTTGAAGCTCTGCTTGACCTAGCACATGCTTGCATTTTGGGGAGGAGGAAGCGGAAGAGGATGTGCGGCAAGTGCAGAGGCAGATGTTTTGCCTTCTACTCTCCTCCGAACAGGTGGAGAGGTGCCTACATTGTACAGCAGCAGCAGGTGATAGACACCTCCATGAATACACCATGTTGAGGATCCTTGATCTAACTCATGACGACATTCAGAGACTAAAGCAGTGCTTCTAATTCAATGAAATTCGATGAAAATGAAAGAAGAAACTAGGTATCAAGAGTATCAAGGGCATTGCAATCCAAACTGCGTATTCTTCCTAGCAGCTGCATACAGATGTTAAAAAGCACTGGGGACAAAATGGAAACTTGCAGGACCCCACAGATTGTATACAATGATATACTAACTGGTTGGGTAGAAGCAAAAACTGTTGCTAAACAGTGCCTTCTCCCATCCATCTCAGGTTATTCAGAGGAAGGTAATCAATAAAATAAAAACCACCACCACTAAGATTTATTATTTATTTATTTATTTATTTATGAAATTTATGAAATTTATACCCCGCCTTTTCCTATGCCAAGGCAAGTGCCCAAGATGTCCAGAAGAATGATCTTAATCATACTTCCTTTGACCAACTCTGGTCAATCAGGGCCACTAAGACAGTTTTGTCCCAAACTCTGCTCTGAAAATCAATCTTTTTTTTTATAATTCCTGAAGTTATCCCACCACTACTACCCACTCAGCTACCTTCTCAAGAAGGCAGATTTAAAACATCCTGTTATTATTCAGTTCAATCAGGTCCATGGAAGGCCTTTTCAAAAGGGGATGAATCACTGCTCCCTTTAACAGATCAGGAAATGTCCCCTAAATGTGCTTGGCTGGATTCTGCCTAAGCTACCCTCCACTTGTGCCCATACTATTTTCCATACTTATCTTAGAACTCTGGATTAAATCAAGGAGATACCTGTATCTGTTAACTGGTAAATGATGTCTAGGCGCTTGATCATGTCAAGAGTATGAGCAAGTTAGTTCACTCCATTGTTCCGCCAAGCTGTGATAGGAGGTCTGCCATCAACAGCAAATCCCTCAGAATATTATGAGAGCTAGGTAATTGAATCCATTAGTCTCAGGGGTTTTTGATCAATCCCCTACCTCTGCAGAGGTCAGAGGATCCCAAAATCTACCCTATGATCAATGGATTTAAAATGTCCCTAACTTTGCACAGAATTGGGTTGCCGGTTACCAAAAAAGAAAAAACAAACATCTGAGACCTGTTTTTAAGAAGTCATGTTATATACGGACTTTTAAAAGCCAACATTTCCATCATAACAATTATAATGCATTACAGCTTCTTAAGTTCTGATCCTTTAAACAGTTTTATAACTTGCTAGAAAAGTGTGTGTGTGTGTGTGTGTGTGTGTGTGTGTGTGTGTGTGTGTGTGTGTGTGTGTGTGTGAGAGAGAGAGAGAGAGAGAGAGAGAGAGATATTTAGGATTCTAACAGTGCAATCCTATGTCTACTCAGAAGTAAGTCACATTAAGATTGATTAAGTCACATTAAGAACTTACTCTGAGGAAGTGTGTATAGGATTGCAACCTAAACCAGTGAATTCAGTAGAGTAGTCACTCTGGAGTAGTTCAATAAAAGTGAATGGCTCATGAACACAAGACCAATATAGCAGGATCAAAGAAGCCATCTCATCTGCTTCTAATCATGTCCAAACAGGTGACCCTGTGTGAATGATCTGGTAATCAGAAGTATAGTATAAATACCCCCTTATATTGGTCTACTTAGAAACAATTTGTGGATTATAGCTTCCATTACTATATAGCTCTCATTACCATTTTTATTTAATATAAAAAATAGATACACTTACTGATTGCATAGTTCTGGCTGCCGTACTAAATTCTGAATGAATTCATTCAGCCCTGCTCTTCTCTGTTTAATGAAATCTGTTTGAAATAAAAATTAAGCAAGTCCAGACATTAGAAATTGTGTTTTATATTGTTCATATCATTGATATACTTTAGTGTGAGCCAGTTCCATAATGAAAATGGGAAATTCTGCTTGCTCCCTTTATCCTGAGCACAACTTCCCAATGTCCCACAAATGGCCATGGAGTAGTTTATTTGTACTGTATATGGTTTGTTTATGTTTTGCTTAATACCATATCATATTATGCAGCGTAGGAAATCACAGGTGGAAACGTCTGGAAATCAGTGTGACTTAAGGAAAAGCCTGAGGATGGACTAACAGTCTCCAACTGCACCTCAAAGCACCTCAATGAAGTTGGAGGGTGGCTGCCCTGCTAAGCAGAGTAGTGTATTAGCCTCAGGTGGGAGGACTGGTGAACAGGAAGAGTAACCTGGCTTGAACAGTTGTAGCAAGGGTAAAGAAGAGCAGGGAGCATAGCTAGGAAAGAGGAGAGTTCAGAAAACTCCCTGCTGAGGGCAACCCTGAAGAGTGGTGGGCAGGAGCTCTTCCCATCAGGTGGTCGTGATGCTAGGCAAATATGGTAAGTCTTTTCCCCTGCTCTCCTCTGAGATCTTAGAACAAGTAGTAAGTGAGAATGCCTACAGTATTCTCTGTCAGTAACTAGAGGGAGTTCCTTAAAATTCACGTGAGATATTTTTAAAAATTACGATCTTGATGTCCCATTCAGCTAAAATAACATTTTTCTTATTTAGCAGTGTTATTTTTAGTCTGATTTCAATCCTGTCAGATTCTGAAAACAGGTCACAGTTAAAAGATGTTAACACCACAAATTAAGTTATAAGCAGGGGGCCAGCATGAAAATTACTGGCTGGGGATAGAACTAACACCTGGAACAGGCCCAAAGGCAGGTAGAAAAACAACCATGAAGGGAGAGGACACATGTGGGGAGGACAGCTGGGGAGGACCATATCACGTCCCCTCCATTGAACCATTCAGAATTAAATTTATAAGCATGTGTAGAAATATACAGACTTCAGTTAATCTGAACTACTGTACAAAGAAAAGTCACCCCAAAATTATGCTGGAGTACACTAACACACATTCTACCAGCATCAAAGTATATATGCTGACTCATTTTACTTTATCCTCTCATCATTGAATATTAAGCCAAATCTAACAAAGAAAGACATCTGATGCAGCATATCTGGCTACAATGTTACATATTGTTGAAAATACATTAACAGTCAAAATACACACTTAGTAATTAATTAGCAAGGGCAATCAATGTGAGAAGAGAAAACAAAACCTTCATAGGCAAATGCACATACAGTTGTACGGTTGTTGATACAACTGCTAAGAGGGAAAAGAATATGCAATTCTTCTTCTTCTTCTTCTTCTTATTATTATTATCATCATCATCATCTTTACAGAACCCACAACAGACCAGAATATATGCCACATAACATAACAAATGCATAATACTGATGTGTGCAGAACATGCTGCAATAAGCAACATATTTTTAACAGCAACAATTTTTTGTTGTTAAAAACTGATCTTTAATGCACTTGTGTTGGCAGAATTCTAGTGGTTAACAAAGCCTTGATTTTCAACCTGTTTTGAAAGCCTTATGCTAAAAATAGAAGGAAATGAAGTCAGCACTGAAGCAAGAATTTCAAGTAATCTGATCACAGATTTGTGAGGTTTAAAGAGAGAGAGAGCGCGCAGAAGGTCATCAGACCAAGCTTCTGCCTCAAGGGAGCTTGGGTTACATGTTGGCCTCACACAAATTAATCAGCCTAAAATGTGCTATTTTTATTTATTTTTCATTTTTATACCAACCTTTTGCCAAGGAGATCAGGGTGGTATACAGTTCCTCCCCTGCCTCTTGTCCTCACAATAACCCTGTGAGGTAGGTTAGGCTGAGAGATAGTGACTAGCCCAAGGTCACTAAGGAACCTTATTCATTCATTCATTCATTCACATTTTATACTGCCCTTCCTCCAAGGAGCTCAGGGTGGTGTACATGGTTCCTTCCTTCCTTTTGTCCTCACAACAACCCTGTGAGGTAGGCGAGGCTGAGAGATAGTGACTGCCTCAAGGTCACTCAAGAAGCTTCCTGGCTGAGCGGGAATTTGAACCTGGTTCTTCTAGGTCTATGTCCAACTCCAGAACCACTACACTATCCTGGCTCTCTGCTACAAGTGGAGGACATGGGCAAAGAAAATGCACCACACAAATGCGTCAGTAGACTAATTAGCTTCATTTGAGTGAACTGACAGCTCCACTTTCATATTACAGATGGCCCTCCTTATCTGTGGGGATCCCCCCCCCCCCCCGTGGATGGCAAGGATCTGTGGATACCAGGGTCTGCATTCAAAATGCTATAGAAAGAAAGAAAAAGGAAAGAAAAGTGGTTTTTAAAACCTTTTTGAAGCAAACCATTCTGGGACAAGGCTGGGAGGGGGAAGAGCCTTTGCACGACCGGGGCCGTTAAAGATCCAGAAGCCCTGCAGTCTTCAAAACGGCGAGGTTTGCTTCTAAAAGGTAAAAAACACGTGGTTTTTTTTCTTTCCCCTCCTTTCTATAGCGTTTTACACGTGAACCCCCACAGGTCTGGGACCCGCGGTGAGGCAAATCGCGGTGAGGTGAAATGCAATTTTTCAGAGACAGAAAAAAACCAGACATTGCATTCTCACAATCTACTGTCCTCAGTTACCACTTCCCTGCATCCTGAAATGCAGAAGACATTAACTTCTCAATAGAGGAGCATTGATTGAACTTGGTGACCTAACTGGCAAGTTGCCAATACAATATATGGCAATGTTTTGGCATTTGGAAAAAATGTTAAGAATCCTAGTGCACTTTTGGCATGCAGTATCCAGTTTCGGCTATCTAATTAGTTTGTGCGTTTCTTGTAAGAAGGAAACCAATTGTGCAAGCACCGTTTTAAGCAAAGCAAAAGCAACAGAAGAACAATGTCACTTGCCTGGATCAAAATTGTCTCCAAAAATTCTTTTTGCAGGAATCCTCAAGTTCATAGTGGGAAATTGTTTCCTTAGCTGAAATACATAACACACACACACACACACATATATATCTAGTTTAGCTTGGATATAGATAGCTGCCTGATCACATAGATCACCAATGCAGTTGAGTGCTGGAGGGTAATCTCAGAGGCACTACTTGATACAATTTTTTCCTCAATGTATTTCCTCAATTCTAAGACGCACAGTTTTTCCAAATTTAGCAACTCAAAAAAGGGGGTGAGTCTTAGAATTGAGGGTGTGCAAATTGCACCCCCAAAACGCCACCTTCTTACTTACCGGGGCTTGTGGGGGCTTCGGGGAGGCCTGCGCGACCCTCTGCAGGCCTCCCCAATCTTCAGTTGGGCGAAAAACAGCAGTTTTCAGGCATTTCTGGTTTTCGTGAAAACTGGAAATGCCTAAAAATAGCCATTTGTCACCGAACTGATCGGTGAGGCCTGCAGAGGGTCACATAGGCCTCCCTGATCTTCAGTTCAGTGGAAAACGACTATTTTCAGGCATTTCTGGTTTTCACGAGAACCGGAATTGCCCGAAAGCTGCTGTTTTTTGCCGAACTGAAGATCGGGGAAGCCTGCAGAGGGTCGCACAGACTTCCCCGAAGCCTCCACAAGCCCCGGTAATAAGTAAGAAGGTGGCGTTTTGGGGGTACAATTTGCACAGGATTTTTTTTCCCCTGCTGGTGGTATTGAAATTAAAGGTGCGCCTTAGAATCGATGGCGCCTTAGAATTGAAGAAATACGGTACTTACTGTATTATGCAGTTTATCAAATTCAGCATATCGCCTGAAGACAAACCATTCATTGCTGCCAACTGAGACCAAAACTTTGTAAACCTGTAGTGAGACAATAGTAATTTTTAAAATGACACATGCAGACATTAAAGATGACAATAACAAAGTCCTTGTGTATTCATGGATATGCCTCACTTGCTTAGCTTATGATTTAATCTTTGATCCAGGGGGTTTATGAATAGTTACACAATAGAGAGAATGAATGCATTTTGTGTTCTCCAACTCAAGGCTAAGTTCAACTCCGCTGAAAACTTTCAAAAAAATGTATGTAGTAGCAATAACCTTGATGCAGGAAATTATGATGTGTGAAACGGTCCATAGATTTGTTTCTTGTTTTTAATAGAGGCTTTTTAGCAAAAAGCTGTAACAACTTGTACTCAGTACAAGCCTATGGCTAAAAAGGCAATATTACTGCAGTTGTAAGCTACCGTTCAGTAAATACAAACCTTTAAAAGACTTCCAAAGCCTAACATTCAGAGCAATAAAGTGTTTCTAGAAATGGTTTTGACATTAATCATTTTAATGGAGGGTAAAAGTTACAAATATGAACTATGGCCATATTATTATATTGATACTGAATAGATTTATCCTGAAATAGCTGAAAGTGTACTCCAGGTAAGAAACTGTTTCAAAGGAAAGTAGTGTGTTGTAGCCAAAGTTATGCTTGCAGGAGTTCTGCTGTGGAGCACAGCTGCACGAGATACGGAGCGAGTGGCAGCACTGGGGCTCTCTGTTTTTTAATCCTTTTTCTTATCATACTTCTGAAGGCAGCCATGTTTAAAGTGCTGACACCATTACTAGTAGCTGGCTGCTGTCACTCAATGAGTGAAGTATGCGTTAGAATTTGGATGCAATGCTGTCTGCAGGACTCTGGAGGGCAGTATAATGTCCAGTCACCTGAGACCTCTTTACCTGTTGCTCTATGGTTCTTGCAGGAGGTGTGGTCCTTAACACTACATCAATTTGAGCAGCTTGCTCAAATACAGCAAGAAACGTAGAAAAAAACAGGAAATAAAAGGCTTGCCTCCTTTGTTCTTGACTGCTCCTTCTTGCCTGCGCCACCTAGTGGTTCAGTGCTATATATACAGGAAGCAATAAGGAACAGTACAGAGATAAGCAGAAGCAGCTAAGAGAGAGATCGGAATGGCAGATAAGGTTCCACAGGCAAGACAGGAACAACACTGAATTGCAAGACAGGGGAAACCAGACAAGGATCAGCCTGTCACGTACCACTGGCGGTTGCACAAAGTACCACCGGTGCTACACGTACCTCAGGTTGGGAACCTCTGCTGTAGATGAAAACTTTGCCCTAAGTCCAAAAGGTATTTACACAAGAAACCACCAATGAAACCACTACCAACGTTCTGTGGAGATGCTAAAAGTAGCATGTTGGTCAACACCCTTCAACTTCAGGGGGAACTACTCGGCAGAACAATGCATCGAACCGTCTTTCTGAAAGGAGTACTGGGAGCAAACCTTTAGAACCTGATAGCCTATCAAGAAGAATTTCATTAAAAGCAGTTGACATAATACAAGATTGACTGGTGCCAAAATTATATCCGCAATAAAAATAAAATCACATCCAGAGAAGCTACCAGGATGGGGTGGGGAGAAAGAACAGGAAACAATGAAAGGGAAACAGGAGCATAAGGCACTAAGACTTACAAAGAGGGGAAACTGTTGTTTACTGTGTTTGTATTTAAGAGTTTTTGAAATATCAGCTATCTATGCTGTCCCTTTCTGATTTCTAAAACACAGATCAGCAGCTCCCATAAATCTGATATGACATGCAAGGAGGGCCACTCAGAGGAATATTATCAAGGGGTACAAAGTTTCCTTTGGGCCCCTTCCTTTCATGTGAGGTTGGCTCCTGGTTCCCCCTTTTTAACCCATTTTTGGCCCTGGGCCTGGGCACGATTTACCCCCTTAACTCAGAGGCCCTGCATGCAAGAATCATCAATATGTTTTCATATTTTAACATAACATACAGTTGGCCCTCACTATCCGCAGGGGATCTGTTCCGAACACACACACACACACACACACACACACACACACACACACACACACACACACACACACACACACACAGAGCGAGGATCCATGGATACCAGGGTACACATTATAAATGCTGGTAAAAGGTAAAAAATGTGGGGGTTTTACCTTTTAGAAGCAAACTGCACTGTTTTCAAGCCTCTGCAGGGCTTCTGACAACCCACTTCCAGATCACACAAAGGCTCCTCCCCCCTCCCAGCCTTGACCCAGAATGAATCCTGGGACAGCTGAGGGGGGGGGGAAAGAGCCTTCACACGACCTGGAAGTGGGTCATTAAGCTTGCAGAAGCCCTGCAGAGACTTGAAAACGGTGCGTTTTGCTTCAAAAAAGGTACCTTCCCCCCGTATTTTTTACTTTTTTTCTTTTAACAGTGTTTTTCATGTGAATCCCGCGAATTCGGGACCTGCAGTAAATTGAATCTGCAGATCCCGAATCCACAGATAGAAAGGGTCCACTGTATGCAATACGTATTGCAAATTTGGCAACATGCAGAAAATCAGAATCACACACTAACTTTGGCAGCTGACCCTGTGCAAAGTGTGTAGTAATGTACTAGTGTGATAATGATGGAATCTGAAACAGAGCACAAGAATAGAATTTTTGATTTCTAAGTGATTACCAGAAGTGCTTTGTGTTTATACATACTTACAGTAAATCTCTTTTTTTTCACTCGGTGTTCATCAGAGCTGGGGATGCTAACGCTTGGACAACTTTCCTTGAGATCCATTGTATGTTTTCTTTGGGCAAAGAATCAAGGCTACCACACCAGGATATAGCGATACGTGGAAAATGTCAGCAGTATTGATCTAAAATGTGCAGCCTCTCCCGTGTAAATCTAAATTCCATTATGTAAACCTTAAATAAAATGAGACATAAGTCGTTCAGTAGATGATCATTTTGATTCATAATATACCAACTAAACTGTAAGCACATCCTCTGATACTCTTGCATCTTAAAATAGAAGCCTGTATTTGAACTGCATGTGTTCCCCAGTGTTTTCAAAAAGCAAATGTGATGTAATTCTTCTGTTAGGGAGACACCCATGTTTGTGTTGGCTGAAGCGACAATGCATTTCATAGCCAGTTAAGAAGTTTTAAATATCCAACAAATACATTATGAATTATGATGACCCAATTTATTTTGTGCACTCAACATTCAATTGCTTCAAGATTCAGTTCTTTTTAGAGAAATACCGGTATATCAAAAATAAAAACATTTGATGCTTAATATAAAAATCTAATGAACAGAAAGCAACATATTAGAGCACTGGAAAAATATTTTCTATTGACATATTTGTTTATTCAAAAAAGAGGACACAATCCAGCTGAACTTGAGCATTTTTAGTCCAACTGATTTCAATAGGAGAGTTAACATGTTTAACACAACAGGTTTACTCCATAGTAAGTCCCACTAAACCCAACGAGACTTGTTTCCAAGTAAGTGTGCATTGGGTTGCAGTCTAAATCTCTCCCTTGAAAATTAATGGAATTGAAAGGTGCTTAAATTTGGCTGGATTGTAGTGATTTTTCTGTCAATTATATTGTGCACCATTACAGACTCATGCTTGCTCTAGTTATGGTGAACTACCATTTCAGTGCTGCTTTTTTTGGGTAATAAACCATTGTTCCAGTTTCTTAATCTTACTCTTGATTTTGATAAAGTTGAACTAAAATGTTGTACAGTATTTAAATATGACCTACTTCATCTCACATAAATAACTTATAAAGTTATGTCTCAGTCAAACAGACTCTCAAAGCCAAATTGGGACCTTTGGAAAGTGTCCCACATTTTTGTGCACACAACCGTTAGTTTGTCCACCTGTTTGTCCACCTCTCCTTCTAAACCACTCTCATGGGAAATTAAGCGATCTTCTCCAGAAAATATGAGACAACCACAAGAACCATGCATGGCATTTTGGACAGATCGCTGGGCTTGAGAGACCTCACTTTTAAAATCACACAGCCATGGGTGACATAGATCAACCCACCATATCTCAGTGCCCCACCTATCAAATGGAAACAGCAACCTCCATCACAGGCTAGTTTTAGGGCAAGTAAGTTTGTAAATAGTTGTTTTCAAAAGGCAAAGTACTATATCAATCCATTTCTCAGCACAATTCAAAATGTAGGTGTTAAGCTTTTAAGCTACATGGCTTGAAATTTGGGTATCTAAAGGACTGCCTCCTCCCACAATAACTTACCTGCATGTTAAGGGTGTCCTCAGGGTCTGAGGACTTCCTTTGGGCTTCCCTAATTATTGGATTTTAGGAGGGTGGTGATTGGAAAGAGGGCCTTTTTGCTTGTGGTGCCCCATTTATAGAGTGAGGCTCTCCTGAAGCCTATGCCTTATTATGCCAAAAGATATCCAGATGACCCTTTTATTTGCCCAGGCTTGGACTGAAGGAGCTCTTGGGCATGTCCAGTGGAATCTCTGACACCTTCCTTTTGAGTGACAGATCCCCACATCCTATCACAAACTAAGCAGTTTGGGGATCTGTCACTCAATAAGAAATCAAAGATTCTACTGGGCACGTAGAATTGCATCAATTTGGATCCAAACCCAATTTTCTTCATCATTCTAATTTGTTAAATTTCTGCTGAAACCTGAAATTTTTATATTGCTCTATTTCAATCATTTTTATTGTAAATGGTTCAACTGTGTTTTGATTTATTATTGATGTTGTTTCAATGTCAACTGCCCTTAGAGGGGAAACAATGGAAGGCGAGGTATAAAAATCTTAAATAAAAATCTTAAATAAATTAATGGTACTCATTTGATTCCCCTGCCCTTGTAAAGTACTTAGGACAAAGGTTGCTATGATACCTGTTGCTACAAAGTCAGGGAATGCTGGGATAGTGAATGAAATGGCAAAGAACAAGGAAAATAATTTTTAAGAAGTTGGTTGTTGATACCTAGAGAAGCTGAGAAGAATGAGAGAGAGAATAAAGCAGATTTACAAGGTATCAGAATACTAGAGAAGGAATGAACAGGAGCGAGGATGGATATTGACAGAATTGTATACAAAATACGGTAACTGAAACTTAGCCAGTGGTTGACACATACTGTTCCCATAAATCAATAGTAGTTTGGGCTATTGACATTTTGTTAATTTATACAAATAAACACTTCCCATATTCATTTAATTCCAAAACAGTTTCAGTCTGCCTCTCCTCATTCAGGATAAAAAAAAAAAACTGGATTACAGTACCACCCAGAGAATAACTCTGTCATTTAGAGAGAAAGATATTGTTCTAAAGATTACAGCGTTTCTCCTGAAATAAGGGGAGCTGAACAAAGTAATCTGGGAAAGATGACAATTCATGAGCGGTTACTACCAACTCTGAAAACAGGAAATAAGAACAGATGTATATCGCAGACTTCATAGCATCCTGGTTTCAGTACTGTCTAGAGGCTGTACATTTTAGATCAGTTGTCCATAATTGTCCTTTCTGAGTAAGGACAACATTCCCGGCATCCAAAAGTCAGGGCTCAGTAACACCCCAAGGTCTTAAAAAGTAAACGAGCCAATCATTGTTTTGAAATGCAAAGAGAATATTCCGACTTCGATCTTCACCAAGAAACGAAAAGGGACCAGATGTTGCAAAACAGGTGGCTAGCAGAAAGGTTTGCCAAGCATTTTTTTTTTAAAGAGGACATTCTAGTAACATGTGCTCCATAGAAAAATGCAGCTGTTGGTGACCCTAGCTGTGTGTTTGAAACTTTGGACAAGGACAGGACAAAGTGAAGCCTGTGAGTCAAATTCAAAGCACCTTTTTTCTTATTGCTTCCAAGAGCTGCCCCTCCCCTTTGTTCTTATGAAACTTTGGACAAGGACAGGACAAAGTGAAGCCTGTGAGTCAAATTCAAAGCACCTTTTTTCTTATTGCTTCCAAGAGCTGCCCCTCCCCTTTGTTCTTATGAGTAAAGTCTACATGAGAGTCAATACGCCAAAATAAAAATGAGAGCCAATGTTTAACTCATCCCCACCCTCGTGTCACCCTCCTCTTTTAATTCCTTTTTGAAATAGGTACCTGCCTAACCAAAAAGATGAGCTAAGGGCAAATCTGCACTACAGATTTACACTGATTTTGTACCAGCCTGTCATGGCTTTCTCAAGGAATCCTAGGAACTGAGGTTTGATGAAGGAGTCACCATGATTTCTCACCAGAAGTAACATTCACAGGGTTCCCCAAGGAGAGAAAATGTCCAGCAGACCAGTTGACTGCATACACATGACCTAAATGTGGGTTGGACGTTTCTGTCATAGCATCTTCATCCTACTTCCTTCTCCACAGCCATGTGTACATAGTGCCTTATCTTCTGTAAACATAAACCACATTGATGGCTATAAGCCCACATCCAGTTTAGCTCTTCATGAAATATGATAGCCATGTTGCAGGCAACTGCTGTCATTCTTACATTTTTAAAATCAGGAGATAGACATTCCTGCTTCAGAGAGGGAAAATATGCTGTCATTGTAGAACTTTTTTTTAAAGCAAAAGATACATGAAATTAAATAGCAAATCAATGCATGACTCCCAGAGTACTCTTGCATTTGTGTAGTAAAATAGGAGAGCATGGAGCATCTTCAGCATTTATAAATAGCATTACATGCTCCCCATTTCCTCAAGCACTACAGGCTTATAGCATTTTAATAAAATTAGGTTTATTTACAGATACACAAGTAAACAAAAAGGTAGAATAAAGAAGCGGCACATGCACTTCTACAAGGCAGAAGATTTGCTCCCTCAAGTCAGATACCCAAAAGGAGTGTCTTCACTCCCTCTCTGCCATGACAAACTGTAAGTTCCTTCAGACACCTAACATCAGCCCCTCCCCTTAGTTGGGTGGTGGTGTTGCACCATATCCTAGCTCCTCCCAACTAGTAGCGCCCATTAAGGAAACATCAACCAGGCATCTTGTGCTATTAACCAGTAACCTACCTTACAAAAAACATAACATAATAAAATAATAATTACTGTATTATATAATATAGTTATAATATAATAAAAGCTTTTAGGAGTTCACATATTTATTGAACACATTGCTTTTTCTTAGCTCAAAGCGGCTTCCATCAAAATATATTAGAACAGGGGTTCTCAAAGTGGTGGGTCACGACCCATTACTCCAGGCGGGAGCTGGTGCTGCCTCTTTAAGGGGCATTGTGATTGCCAATGGCGGTGGCAGTGATTCCAGGATCACGCTGCCACCAGGGACAAAAGAGGTATTTTTAGACTTACCAGGGTTGTGCCGCCCTTCGGAGGGTGCAGGGGGCCTGTGACCCCCCCTCAGCAGGCCTCCCCAAATCTCCAAACCGCTCCTGGAGGCAATTGAAGCCCACTTCCGTTTTACTTCCTAGTTTCCCCGAAAAACAGAAGTGGGCTTTAATCACCTTCAAGGAGCCATTCGGAGGCTTGGGGAGACCCACTGGGGGGGCTGTGGCCCCACGCACCCTCCGGAGGGCAGTGCGACCTCCGGCAAGTCTAAAAATACTCCTTTTGTCCCCAGGGGCAGCACGATCCCGATATCATTGCCGCCCCCTGCCCCCACAAGCACTCAAAGTTCTCCCCTACTCATGGGGAGAACTTTGAGAAATGCTGTATTAGAACAATATACACAATAAAAACCAAACTGCTTAAACAGACTTGTAATCAAACCTACAACTTGTAGTTAATTACTAACTTGCAAAACTTTTACTGGCCTCATTCCAAGGAGTTTCAGTGAGCCTTGAAGTCTTGAGATATCAGATCCATCTAGGCTCACGGGACAACCTTTGATTATTCCAAACTCTTATAATCAAAGTACTGCTGCTGACAGTTCTGGAGCAAAACAGAATGAAACTGTAGATCACAGCAGCCACCCAAAGTTCACTGTCACATTATGGATATATTCCCTGCTTGCTTTTAAAGCACCTGATTAATGCAGCTAGAAGCTGAGCTGTGAAATTCCTAGTGACTAGAAACTGCTTAAAAGGTCTTGAAACAGCAGAGGTCAACTGAATGTTGTAAATAAGAGACAATGCAAGAACCAAAACCAGGGAAAAATACAACAGCTATGGTAATGAATGATATTCAAGAGGCAGAAAATATTTATAGGAAGGGGATTTATCAAGATATTTATCTCTATGAGAGACAGAGAGCGTGCAAGTCTCCAAGCACCAACTTGCCTAATTGTTATTCACTGCGCAGTTATAACATTCTTCCGCTAAACAGAAGGAAGAACTGAAAAAATGTCACCACACTTCAAAAATCAAGAACTGAAACCATAAAAGTGATGAGACGTTGTTGTAAAAGAAACTTGCAAGGTTTTAAAAATGTGGTAACTTAACCCAGCGACATATTTCTAATGCTGAAAAATCCAATTTTTCAGCTGCCTGTTTGCTTGCATGCATGTCCACATAGGTAGTAATTCCCCTTTGGAATCAAAGTTTTTTTTCTCAGTAGCAGGCACCTCCTAATCTGCCTGCCTCCTTGCTAACTACTTAGCATAGGGATGTTGTGTGTGTGTGTGGCTTACGGAGGGAAAAGGGAATTAATTATCTTTTCACACACACTTATCTTTTAATTAGCACACATTAATTACCTTTTAATTAACACACACACACACACACACACACACACACACCCCATTTCCTGTTGGAAAGCTCATTTCACATGAGGTGCTCAGACTGGGGATTGGTTGGTTATGTAATAGCACATGACCATAAAATGATGCAACCTTACACACATATTCTCTTCAATGATTAGTTCAGCTATTTCCAACTGGTGTGCTGTGGCACATTGGTGTGCTGCAAAAGGTCCACAGGTGTGCTGTGGGAGTTTGGAGCACAGCAGTTGAAAATCACTGAAAATCTCTTCCGCGTTCTGCAGCTCTGGGCAACTGTCTGTAGTAACAAACTGTCTGTCCCTCTTCCTCTGCAGGTTCTAAGGAGCCGGAAGAGGGTCAGACAATTTGTTACTACAGACAGTTTGCCCTAGAAATAGGGCCGCAGAACCCGGAAGAGACAGCAAAAGAGGCAAAGACCATACAGTGTGCCATGAGAAGAAAAACATTCAAAATCGCTGGACTAGTTGGTATAAGCCTAGCCCATCTCACTGTGACAGCCCTAAGTTTGCCCATCCCTTCTCCTTAAGAGACTGCATCCATCTGTTAAAAGGTAAGGCAGGGCATTCCAAAAGAGTTTTCACTTTGACTACCTACATGTTCCAGGATGAGTTAGTTTCCTGGTTCTTCAGGTCTCTTTGTTCTGACATATGTGAATCCATTTTGGACATGTGATGAACAAAGAATTATCTCCTGCAACCAAGGAAGCTGAGGAGCCTCCTGGGCATATAGCATCATTGGCCAAGGAGTATAGAAAGCTTGCGTGGTTACAAGCATGCCTTTTTGTCATTTTTAGAAGTATTCTGGTTTTACTTTTATGGCCATATAAGCCCCAATTTCCTTAAATAAAATCAATTTTACTTGTTTAATTATAATCCTGTGCCTTGGGTTCACTAACAGCACAGCCAAACAAGATAGAAATAGTGTTTATACTAGAAACAGGGACTGCCCTGATCAATGGGGCAGTTGAGGGATATGAAATGTACCCTTTTCTGTCCCACTTGCTGAAATCCACACTAATGCCAACACTACTGCTGTTTGTTCAAGCATCTGAGGTCTCTTGAGCCTGCCAAATGGAATAGGTGGGGTAGGTTTAGGTGTGGGCTTGGTAAATCTAGCACTGTCTAACTATGGGTTGGGCGGGCTTCAGCAGCAGGAGGTCTGAAGCAACACAGAAGAGATCTTCCATGAAAAGTGAATGCTTCTCTTTTGTAAGTTTCCCCACCCAAACCTCACTTGCATGGTCTTTAGGCTGCAGGCTTAAGCATACTTACTTGGAAAGAAAGGCCCACTAAAATCAATGGGATTTACCTGCAAGCAAAGAATACCGGTAATAGCAGACGAAAATGCAAGTTCTAAAACAAACAAAATGAAACGGAGCTGTTGAGACTGTAATCAGAAGCACAAGCGTAATCCTGTTAAGTTCAGAAATATTATCATAGTAGCATTAGAATCATATTGTACAGCGCATCGCACAGACACAGATAAAGATAGAGTTACCTTCCAATAACAAAAGTTAGGAGGGATAGAAGCGGAAACGTGCGATACTTTGCTCAGGCTATTCAATAAAAGAGTGGCATAAACCAAGGAAATAATAAAAACTACTGTCTTTTTGTCAAGGACTTTGGTTTTACAGGTTTAAAAGCCATGTGCAAAGTTTGTACAGTCAAAAATACCCACATAAAAAACAGTTTAAAATCAAAAACAGTTAAAAACATGAAAATATTAAAAACAAAAGATGTGACAACGTTTCGGCCACCCCTGTGGACTTCTTCAGGTCAAAGTTACACCAAGCTGCCAGGATGTTCCATGAATGCATAGCAGACTTACCCCTTGAAAAAACTATGAAGCGCGCGAAAACCAAAGATGCGGAGCCTTCAGTAGTCCAATTAGCACCGGAAATGGCAGAGTTTGGCCTGAACTCTGCCATTTCCGGTGCTAATTGGACTACTGAAGGCTCCGCATCTTCGGTTTTCGCACACTTCATAGCTTTTTCAAGGGGTAAGTCTGCTACGCATTCATGGAACATCCTTGCAGCTTGCTGTAACTTTGACCTGAAGAAGTCCACAGGGGTGGCCGAAACATTGTCACGTCGTTTTTTGTTTTTTTAATATTTTCATGTTTTTAACTGTTTTTAACGTTGATTTTAAACTGTTTTTATGTGGGTATTTTTGACTATACGAACTTTGCACATGGCTTTTAAACCTGTAAAACCAAAGTCCTTGACAACTGTAGCGGGCCATGAGAGCTTTCGATCATCACTGGCTTTTTCTTTGAAAAAACTGCTAAAATACGATGGAGTACAATTTATTATATTGTAAATACTATGCAAAGTGCTTACTCCCATGCTTATTTCATGCTGGAAAAAATATTTCCTAATATTTAGAAAGTTTTAGAAATAGTATGCACAAAAATACTGACTTTCGATGTTCTCTCAAATAATGCCATTCCAAATTCCAAGGGGCTGTGGGAAAATTTCATGCTTAAACTACCATACAAAGTAATGCAAATACGTATTCTCTTGGTCTTGTTTTACTTTCTTAAAACATAAGCCCTTATTTGTACAAAATCAACATTTTGGATTTCCCAAAACTAGACACCACCCTTTGAAGTGGGGTCAACATAAACTTATCTGCACAGCAGGGACATTAGTTTATAAAATTCTGTTTTTGAGGCAAATCTGCCCAGTGTTCCTACCAGCACTGCACTGTGTTTTCATTCACCGAATCATTCAAAGTGGGCTTTTTTGGTAATAAACTTCAAAGAGAAACAAAGCTGCCGCTATTAATTATAACATATTAACCAAAACACTGAAATGGCTGCACTCCAAGTCAAAGTTGTGAGTTAAGTAGGCAAGTGAAGTTTTTTGCTATAGTTTTCAAAAACTTCATTTTTCAATTGTTTTCTTATTTGTGAGTAGAAGCTACTGTGTGCTTCATCTCCACTTCCTAGAGTTTGCTTTTCTTAAGCTACAATTAAAAACATCACAGAAGCCGTTCTAATCCTATGAAAATATTTTTCATTACATAATTGTACAGCTGGAAAAAAACTAGATTATGTAATGGGAGGAAGAACTTCTCACGGATAAATTTGTAAGTGCCCTTTTAAATATTACAGGAGAGCTATGGGATTCACTTTGTGGATTTACTCCAGTGTTCCTGTTGTGCTTAAAAGTCCCAAACCACATAGGCAAAGTGAATTCTGAGGTCTCTCTCATAGAATCTGCACCCCAAGTAAAAAAAATCAAATAGCAGTAGCCCTGTTGGATCAGATCAGCCCACACCAAGGGTCTATCTAGTAAAGCATCCTGTTGCTGACAGTACACAATCAGATGCTTCCAGGAAGCCCACAAATACTATATAGGGCATGAACACAACAGGCCTCCCCAGACATTGCTCCTCTGCAAATGGTCTTCAATTGCATACTGCCTTTGAATCTGGAGGTTTCACTTGGCCATCATGACTAACAGCGCAATCCTATCCAACTTACACCACTGGTGTAACCAGCGGGGGAGGGCAGGGCGGAAGGCTTTAGAGGGGAGGGGAGATTTAAATCCCCTTAGGAGGAGATTTGAATCCTCCTCACTGCACCGCTGGTGTACGTTGGATAGGATTGTGCTGTAATAGCCATTAATAGACATATGTTGCATGAATTCTGCCTAATTCCCTTTTAAAGGTATCTAAAAATAGTGGCTAGTGTGCACATCGCTTTATACTTACAACGAACTTCAGTTACCATTTTGTTGTCCATTCACCCAGACTGGAAAAATCCATTTGGAGCTCTTTGCAACTTGCTTGGGTTTTTTCCACTCTGAGTAATCTGGTGTAATCCACTTGGCCACTTCACTATTCCGCTCTAGTTCTTGATAATTTAAGTACAAGTGAAATAGGAGTGGTCCCAAGACACATCCTCGGAGGACCTAACTTCTTATTTCCCCCATTGTGAGAACTGCTCTTTACTCCTACCCTCGGATTCCTGTTATTAAACCAGTTGTTCTGTTTCATTATTTATCTAAAAGAAATTGCATCCCACTTTTCCTCCTGTTATTGTGAGCTGCCTTGGGCGTCCCAGTAATACAACACAGTAAAACAATAATTAAATTTATTAAAAAATTTGCAGCAAAAACCAAAACCAGTAGCAGCAGTTAAAACAATAAAAACGCAACACAGAGTAATCCAAAATGGCAGCAAAGCACCTAAAAAAACAATTATACCCTATAAAAACAGCAGCCAGTAGTACCGTAATAAAAAACCAAAACAGAGCCATACAAAGACTAAAGGCTAACAGACTAACAGCGCAATCCTATCCAACTTACACCACCGGTGTAACCAGTGGAAGAGGGCAGGGTAAGAGGCTCTGGAAGGGAGGGGAGATTTAAATCCCCTTTCCATACTGAGGCCTTCCGTTCTCGCTGCACTGCTGGTTACACCGGTGGTGTAAGTTGGATAGGATTGCGCTGTAAAGCTCACAAGCTAAAAGTAAAACTAACAGAACCTAGGGTGGCAAGAGCAAAGAAAAGTCTGAAGCCCCTGCCGGAGGGAATTAACAGGAAGAACATAGAACTTAACTCAAATGGGAGTGTGTTGTTTTTTTCAAAGTTGTGGCGGCGCCACCACAGAGAACACCCCACCCCCATGGCTGCCAACCTGGTCTCAACCAGGGGTGACATATGTAGCAGCCGCCCCCCCAGATATCCTTAGGGGACAGGCCAGCTGATATGGAAGGAGGCAGTCCCTTAGATATCCTGGTCCCAAACTTTGAAGAATTTTAAAGGCTAAAACCAACACCTTGAATTGGGCCCAGAAGTGAACCTGCAGTCAGTGCAGCCACTGAAGCAGAAGCCCAACAGAGTTGTACCACTTTGCCCTGTGACCACTGCTTTCTGCAATAACTGCCGTTTCCATCTTCAAGGGCTGCCCCACATAGAGCATGTTACAACAGTCAAATTTGATGTCACCAGGGCATGGACCACTACAGATAGGTCCATTTGACAGTTATTAATGTATAAGATGGCAACAAAATCCCATAGCCCTCCTGGAAAGACCCTCAACAACTGAACCTGTCCACATGACTGCAGGGTTTCAAACATTATAGAAGTGCTCTAGGCCAGGGGTTCTCAACCAGTGGTACTAGTACCACCAGTGGTACTTTGGCTGACTGCTAGTGGTACTCGGACTGTTGGACCACCGGAACCCCACTCAGATGTGGTGCTTTTGATGGCACGTTTTCGCTCCAAAGAGGTTCCTGCCTTTGGCAGAGCATCTTGGGAATGCTGAGAAGGGCCCTTCCAGCTGCTCAAAGCCTCCTACCTGCATTTTCTGGCCTACGAAAAATTTAAAACCTGGAAGTAACGGGCAGTTACTTCCAGTGGTACGCAGCAGGAGAGTGGCGTCGGAGGTGGTACTCGGCCGAGAAGGGGTTGAGAACCCCTGCTCTAGGCTGAAGTCATGCAAAAGCACTTCCCATAACGCTAGTGAGACAGTTAAGAGGTACTGTCAAGCAGCAATTATGTGAAATTGGGTAAGGAGATATACCGTAGTGCTCAGACAATCACTTGCACCATTGATTATCATGTCAGGGAACTACCCAGTTTCTCAGAGGTGGCACAGATGGGGATAATGGAGCAATCCTGTTCCTTCTTATGTCACACCATTAGCACACCAACTGACCAAAACCAACAACAATAACAGCAGCAGCATAATAATAACAGCAGCAGCATAATAATAACAACAACAGCAGCAGCAGCAACAGCAGCAGCAGCAGAGCCCATTCATGTGCCTTTAAAGCAGTTGGGTATGCAGAAATCAGCAAAAGGTTTTTACAAGATGGAAACACCACCATCTCTTAACATCCACACATAAGTTACTGTGAAAGGCACAATTACAATGTCTACTGAAAAGTGGGCAACCCAAAAGGGAACTAACAGCCCAATCCTATCTGGTGCAGCCAGTGGGGGGCAAGGATAGGATTGGGATGCGAGTCATCCATCACATTATTATTTTTTCTCTTGTAAAAGGCACTTATGAACACACACACCTCCAGCATTGCTTCTTCTGTACTGTTCACAGGCCATGAACTAACGCTGTCATTGTTGAAACACCCCATTCAGTACCCTCTCACTGTTACTTTACTCGCCATCCATCTCCTCAGTTTTGTATTATGTCCGGTTTCCACTTTGATATTCAGATATAAGGAACTGTTTTATGCTGAGTCAGACTGTTGGTCTGGCTAGCTCAGTAATGTGTACCCAAGCTGAAAGCAACTTTCCAGAGAGTTTCTGGCAGAGGCTGTTCCCAGCCTTGCTGCCCCAAATCCTTTTTCTAGTAGATGCCAAAGGCTGAATCTAGAATCTCTTCCAACAAGGCTTCTGGTCTACTGCTGATCTTCCTTCTTTCCTCCCCTCCTCCTTTCCCCAGAATTATTTTATGTTAACACATGCTAGAGAAGAGTGAAATAATTACGCTGCAGCTATAAATCTTATGTTAATAGAACTTTCATTCACAGGTTACTTTGCTAATAACTTGCACAATTAAAAGGGAATATGTCCTTACCTAAGCAGAAAATGCTTATTAGTATTTCTTATTATTCAAAAATCTGCTGCCTTTTTGCCTGATTTTTACATTTTCTTAGTATGCTCTTGTTATTTTTACAAGTTACCTGCCTAGTCTTTCTGTCCATAGCCAAGAGCAACCTCATCTCATGTCTGATGGCTGCTCCTAGCCTCTGCAACCAAGGGCAAACATGGATGCTTAAGAGTTTGGGTCTCACCTGGTAAGCTGGTTATCTTAATCACTCCTCTAGTCACCAGCTTCCATGCGGAGGGAATCCTGGTCTTTTGGGCACACCCAGATGGAAGGTAGGGTGAGAAAGGGCACCTTGGCTTTACCCTGGTCTTGGGGGGACAAATGCCTTTCTGATGGCAGCAAGTCTACCTGGTTTATGTGCTAAATGCTATTCCAGGTGCATGGAGAGGTGAGGGTCATAAGCTGTGTGCCTCTCTTTGCCCACATATCTGCCCTGTGGGCTGCAAGACTGTACTGGACCACCAGTCTGTGAAGAAAACTTATACTGAAATAAGCTAGTTAGTCTCGAAACAAGACTCCTTGTTGTTTGTATCATCTCTCTCCCTCCCCAAACTGCAAACTGCTGTTTCTTCACACATCTGACTTTTCTCATTCTCAACATTCCAAAGAGATATCTGGATATCTCCCAGCCATAAGCTCCTGTTAAGGAAATATCCCTAGTAGGCATCCTGGACTGTTTACTAGTAATCTGCCCAACAAAAGGAATGGCCTGCCAGCAGCCACGAACAATAATTGGGTTGCTACACAGCAATGCATTGGGCAAACTCTGTACCCGAAGAAAGTGAAAAAAACACCAACACAAGTATGGTGCTGGACAAAAATAAAACAGCTACATTTTTACTAAAAGAGTGATACCAATACTTTGAGCTTTTCTTGATGTTACCATCTAACAGAAAGTTCAAAATTAGGGGCAAAACACTTAACTCCCCTCCATCATATCAATGAGTCAGCATGTTTGTTTACCTCAAGATAGGGCAGAGAGGTTAAACTCCTTACCTTTGTGAACGAGCCTATTCACACAACAAAATTGGTGTGCTTTGCATGTGGGCCGAATAAATCCAAGCTGAAGGGGCTTGGAGACAGACAAGAAACTGGTACAACAGAGACAGGTTTCCCACCTTTTTCTTTAGTCCCACTGTTACCTCTGTGACAAAGAGCTTTTCAACACAGGCAAGCTAGCACACTGACCAAAGGCAATAGTAGAGCAAAACAAATGGATGCCTAGGCTGAGAGGCAGTGATAAGATCAGAGTCAACCAGTGAGGTTCATGGCTCCATGTGGATCTGAACAAAAGTTTTCCCCCATCTAACAGCACAATTCGACTTAACTTTTGTGCCTGTGTAACCAGCGGCGCAGCGAGAACGGGAGGCCCCAGAACAGAAAAGGGATTCAAATCCCCTCCAAAAGAGGAATTCAAAGGGGATTTGAATCCCTTTTCCGTTCTGGGGCCTTCCGTTCTCGCTGCGCTGCTGGTTACACCGGCACAAAAGTTAAGTCGGATTGCGCTGTAAGTCTAACGCTCTATTCACTATACTACACTGGTACATTCTCCCAATGCAGTGTTCCTAAAAGAATGAGCAATCCGTAACAGCAGAGCTCAGTACAGCAGCATTTAAAAACTACCGCAGGATAGTAATTAAGGACTGCTAAAGTTAAGACTATATGTCAAAGAAGAATGGGAATATTATGGTAGCTATTAATATACTGCAAAATCTATAAGCAGTACCCTGAACATAAAAGACAGCACTTAATTTCTTTCAATGATACATTCTCCCTCCATGGTATTCAGTTTCTAAGCACTCTTCTTCAAATTAGATTACCTAATTAACTCAATTGGCAGAAAATCTTAGCAGACTGCATGGTGAGGTCTGTCAAGACTATACTGTACATACTTATCTGTGAGAATGTTTGTTAATTTAGTCAGAGATTATATTGCAAACCTCTGTGCAAAGCTCTTAATTCAAAACTGCAAGATCTCAGCTGTATGAATAGTTTTTACTTTAATCTATAATAATTTGTTAAACATAATGCATCATGGAACATGTTTCTTCCTCCTATGTAACCCCCCCTATGACATGTGTAGATGCTGCTAAATAAAAAATAGTTCATTACTTATTCCTGTCCGTGCCCCCCCCCCCCAAATACAGTAGTTGCTCCACTTGTTACAAAATTCTTATATGGAAGCTATATTCTTGTAGGAATGTTGAGGAAATGAACATGCATACCGTAATTCCCCTCTTCCTCTGTGCCACACAACAAGCTGTTTCAGTGGGTCTTCCCAAGAGGAGTAACTTTTTGGTGGGTGGGGAGTGAGGGCAGAGGTGTGAAGTTCCTTTGCATCGGCTCACGCTACTCAGGATCCAAAGCATAGTTATTCACCAAAAAGCTGTTAAGTGCAGAGGTAGGCCAATTCATACAACTATTTTCTGCACTACAGTTTAACTTTCACCCAGCCACTTCAGAATGGGAAAATGATCACATGAGCTAACCCTACGCCGTCGCTAACCCCACACAGACTAGTGACAGTCTATAAGTGTCTTGTTTAGAAAGCTGTATGCTAAATATTGTAGAAGTTGCATGATTGCGATGCTGTACCAGGTATTATATTTCTAAAGTAAGGCAACAAGTTCGAGCCAAGATAGTTTATACGCAAGAGCAACTTGTGGAAGCATCCTTGCTGTGTTGTTTAAGCCTGTCTTTCTGCTTTTTCTCATTTTCCATATTGTCTCTGCTCTAAAAATGTTCTGTCTATCTTCACCCCTGCTGCCATGTCTGACAAGCCCTCACTCCTGCTAGTCTACACAATGTACAAATTAACACACTAAGGGGGGTACTAATGCTTTCTTCTTCTTTTTTACTACCTCAAGTAAACATAAAATCTAAAATAAAGGAGTTAAATACAGCTTTTAAATTACAGGCCAACTGTCTAATATTATAATAGTTATAATTATGGTTAAGGCCAAGGCCCAGTTCAGACATGATGCTGAACTGTGGTTTAATCACTACATGACTGAGCCTAAGGGAGCTGTAGATTTGCATGCTCCCCACATGCTTGTATAAGAAAGGAAGAGAGTGGAAACTTTCACACTCAAACAAAATCTTAAGAACAAGTCATAGACTATAGTTCTTTGTTACATATGAACTTGTGGACTGTTCATATGTAATGGAGCCACCTCAGGGATTCGCCAGGTCAGATCCTAGATGAGGGCCCACCTGGCTGGCCTCAAATACTGGCCCACCTGGCTGGCCTCAAATGGCCACCCTGAGGCCTCAAGTACTGCTGTCAGCTGTAGTGCCCATTGAGCCATCACAGGTGGTGAGAGGTGCCCAGTGCACGACTTTTGCCTAGGACTCCCAGAAGTTTGGCACCAGCACTGTCGCTTAAGTTAACCAACTACAGTACAACAAGCCAATACATCAAACTATGGTTTGATATCCTACTTTGATATCCCAGCTCTAAAAGTTATGAAGCCACAGTCCATGAGTTTGTATGCAGTAAAGACTATGGTTTGTTTTAAAGTTAAAGCAAAAGCCGCTGACATACAAGTTGAAGGAAGGAGCATGTGACGGTTCCCCTTAGTTTTGCTTATGTAGCAGTAAACCATGACTTAGCACTAACATCTGAACCAGGGTCTTTAACTAAAGCAATAATACTTGAGCACATAACTGTAATTCATTCTTAAACTGCAAAAATAGTTACAGTTTCTCACACTCTCAACAAAATCATCCTTGTTTCTTACCTCTTCTTTCACTTTCACGTACATCCTTACTCCCTAAAGCTGAAATATATTCTTAGAGACAGATGAAGATAGCGACAGACGTGACAAATCTTTGCTTCTAAGTTACAGACAAGCTTTGACACTAGTGTAAAGGAACCATGTTATGGACTCAACTGACAAAAAGAGCGTTTTTATTAACACAAAGAACAAAAGCACAAATGCAATATATTTTCTGACATTCAGAAATATGCTGTGACAGGCAGCAGGGAGATAATTCTGTTCCTTAAAAACTGGAATTAGATTTCATCAAGCACTTCTGTAACGCACACATTTCTGACTACCTGGCACATGCACACACCTCTTTTTGAAAAGTCCTCACGCCTCAGTCTGAGCTTTTGCTACAGCCAAGCACAGATTGCCTGGGGACAGTAATTTTAGTTTACTATATAATTACTATGTGTCAATGAGAAGACAGTGCCAGATTTAAAATGGAGTTAGAGAATTGTGGAGGAGGTGGTAGTAGTAGTAGTGACACACAGTTGCTTCACCTGGGTAATTCCGGCTTTCGACGATTCCTGCACAGTCCATCTTGTGATATGACTTGAATGCATCAAGCTTCTTACTTAACAAAGCAAAATCATGTTAAATGTTGTGTGATGAAAATCCATGATTTCTCTCACCCGTTTTACCTCTTTCGGCCCCCTTGTCACAGGAGGCTCCTGTGATGCCTCAGCATCAGCAGGCGGCTGAGTCATTTGGCGGCAGAAGCCATTTTTGCTCCGTTGCTCTTACTGCTTGTACCTTCTTCCCCAACTGACAAGTAAACAGAGAACTTGGATTTGAGCCAGCTCATGGACTATGAACCCCATCCAAGTCAGATGATATCCCAACATCCAATTCCACAGGTGAACATCTACAAGTTAACACCTACAAGTATTAACACCTACACTGGGTTAACACCTACAAGTTACACAAGGCAGGATTTCACGCCACTATCCCATGCTCATTTATCCTGGTCCAACATTGGGAGCATCTAATGCTTCTCAGGGGCTTGCCTGGCTAGGGTGCAAGGGCTGTGAATCTGGACTAGTGTGAACACATAGGGTAGGAAAGAATTCAGAAGAGTCACATAGGCGGTGCGTTTTATTTTCAGCTTGCTTTTTAAACCTTTGCACCATCCTTTGCTCAACTCATCCACCTAAGCCAGGGGTGGCCAACCTTTCAACATGAATGCTCCTGGCCCTTTAATGGCTGTATAGGTGAGGGCATTTCAGCAGGTGCAGCTGCTTTAGCAGTACCATCGGCAATTGCAGCTGCCAAGATTCTGTCTTCTACAAAACTCTTAAGAACGCAGAGGCCTTAATGGTGGAAGGTTGGCCACCCCTGACCTAAGCCTTCCTTTGCCTTTCTGTCATTCCTCAAATGCCTTATGTTTGCCTTTTTACTTTATTCTTATTGTTCTGGTGTTTTATTCTTTTAATAAACTTCCTTTATTTCACTATTTTACCTGCCTGGTTTTAGTTCATTTGGGAGGGAGTTGGTTGCCCCATCTTACCAGACTGCCAGACTTTGCACCTATCCGGCTTCTAAGGGGACACCCAGAGATTTGGGGGCTCTCAGTTCTTCTGGGATGGAGATTCCCAAAGAAAGCCTTCTTCTGTCTGGTTTCCCTTGGCCTTAGGTTGTGGCAGCAAGAACTACTTTCAGGACCAGATGGTTGAGTGGATATCGGTTGCCAGGCACTGTGGCCTACATCTGTCCATCTAACTACCACAAGTGTGCTTTCCCTTTCCCTCTTACAGACAACTCATCTACACTCTAGCTTGCTGGAATAAGAAAGTGAGGCAAGTTTATTAAAGGTTTCTTAATTTGCCACTGTTTCATCTCTGGATAAACCTCAGTGACACACCACAAGGTTCTATTCTGTCTCCTGTGTTATTTAACTTCTATGAAACTGCTGGGAGAGATAACTGTGATGCATGTACTGTATTGGAATATCAACCTGTTTTACATAGGGTTGCACTCCATCTGCAGAGCAGGTTTGCAATTTGGGGGGTCTTCCTAGACACTATGCTGCTCCTGAATGGTCAGATGGAGACAGTGGCCAGCAAGGAGATGGACTTTACCCAGCTTAGTTTGGTGAGCCAACTGCAACCACATCTGAATCTGTCAGACCTGACCACACTGGTGACATCAAGACCTAATTACTGTAATACATTTTATGTGGGTCTGCCCTCAAACAGCGTTTGGAAATGGGAATTGGTGCAGAACATACATGGCGGCATATGTGGTCATGGGGGCTGGTGGTTTGACCTTGAGATTGCTTCTCCTTTGGTTGCACCGTCTGCCTATTCACTTCTGTGTGCGATTCAAGGTGCTGGTGTTGACCTTTAAAGTTCTTTACGGCTTAGGACCAGGGTATATGAAGGACTGCCTCCTCCCACAGAAGATAGCCTGCTCCCAGGTATCATCTGGGAGGGGTCCTTGTATGTGTGCTACCATTAGCTGAGACTCGGTTGGCAGCTACAGAGGGAAGGGCCTTCTCTGTAGTAGCGCCTCAGCTATGGAACTGCTTCCCTTTTGAATAATGAGCTATACTTTCCCTGTTGGCTTTCCACTGGGGGCTAAAGACTTTTTTGATTTGTTCTGCCTTTTTGTGCTAATCTTCCTGGTTGCTGTTTTATTATCTTCGTCACTTTTTGTTTTATTGTATTACTATTGTCATTAGCAGCCTTTGTAATAAAGGGGAGAGGCGGCACATAAATTGCTCACTCTCCTCCACACTTCTTCTTCCACTCCGCTACCCTCTTCCCTTTCCAACCTGGGAAATAGGAGAAGGGGCAGGGGAGGCAAGTGGATGGACAGAAGTGACTGTCCCTACCAATCTGCTACTTGAGTTGGCCCCATGAATGGGCCGGCCCTGAGCACAAGTTTCGTCCTACCTTACTTAGAACACACATGCCCAACCTTTCATTTTGTAAAAATAAAATCATTCAAATCTACAAAGAGAATAAATTGAGGGCCTACTACAGTCTCGCACATAATTATCTCACTTATAATCTTCTCTAATAAAACACACACACACACACACACACACACACACACACACACACACACACAGAAGTTTACAGCTAATGCAGCAAAGAAGATTCAGGAAAACTGTCAAGTCTTGATCTGCCCAGACTTGAAGCAAGTAGGCATCTTGCACTCTGTTTCGGTTTTTAATACTCAGCAACAAAATGAATTCCTTTATATTGCTCAACTGTGCATGCTTCATAATACAATGAGATCTTTGTGCAGTATTGTTTATAGGGTTTATAGGTATGACTAGAGTTATACAAGGTTTTTTTAAAAGATAAATTGGCATGGTGCAACAGGGCTCTGAAAGCTTAATGTCGTCTTTTAAAGGTTCTTTAGAATGAAATCAGAAAGTTACAGAAGGATATTAAGTGTTAATTCACACACCATTACGTAACTAAGATCTCCCATGAGAAGGGAAATCTTGCATAATCAAGGTTCTCAGTCATGTCATACATGCATAAACTATGTGGGCATGACGTGACTGTAAGCGCACAGCGTTCCCTTCACACCTTCAGCTGAATGTGTGGAGGCTGGGGGCTGGGCCAGTGGGCAGGATCCTCAACTATGCCCTCAATGCATATAGTGAGTATTTGTAATTAAGGTGAGAATGGGGCTTCAGTCTTGCTTGCACAAGTCAGTACCTGAGGTGGATAAGAATTCAGACAGCACACCTGTTTTCATTCACATCTTGGGAAGAGCGGTTAGAGAATGTTTACTTGTCTGTTGGAGTAAGTAGACTGTAGTACCGTAATGCAGGCCACTGTTGCTATTCACACTGGGGAAAAAGGGATTAAATAGCCTTCTGCCTGGGCCTCAGCTGATGTGGGAGAAAGTGGCCAAGGTACTTAATAAGAGGGTGGGATCCTTGGAATCAGGAGCTAGAAAAGAGGCCAAACCAAGCCTCTAGGGCTGCTAGTTGTCTATCCCTGACCTACACAGCTGGCTGTACAACTTGCTCCCTTCTCACGTGGCTATATAAAAGGGGTAGCCAAACTTGCTTCTTGCAAGAGCCACATATGATAAACTTCAGATGTTTGAGAGCCGCAATATTTAAGAAGCATTTAAATTCTTAAATATATTTATTCACCATGAACATTAAACTTATGTTTTAATCCGCTGGACTCTCAGTTTATACCTGGTAAATAATTATAAAGTTTAAACATTTCTTATTTACCTTTTATATTAATTGTGATGGAAAAAGGAGCTCAGGCAACGTATTTCCAAGAGCCACACATTATACGTCAAAGAGCCGCATGTGGCTCAGGAGCCACAGTTTGGCCACCCCTGCTATATAACTTGCTCAAAAACTGCATGTGTTAAAGATATGAAGTCTTAGTATTAAGGTTGCAGAATGCTTCACCAAGCTAGGATGGAAGGAAAGAGGATGAACAAACTATGTTTTGAGAGCCCAAAAGTCCAAAGTTGGACTTTTGGACCAGGGCTGTGGAGTTGGTACTCAAGATCTCTGACCCTACCTAAAACTGATTCCGACTCCATCTGAGTCCCGTGGAGTTCTGCTCAGGGCTGTGGAGTCGGAAGCACTTTTGGGTAGGGTAAGAGTCGGTACACAAAACCTCTGCCTCTGCCTCCGACAGCCCTGGTTTAAACAGCCTAAAGGTAAGTACAGGTGAACTATGCAGACTTCATTAGATTAGCCTTATAAGGTGCCAGAATAAGGTGCCAGAATAAGACACTGATTTCAAGATGCACCCTGGGGCTTCTGGGACAAGTAAAATTGCCGTTTGCCTGTTTTTGGAGCATTTATGTTTCTGAAGAACCCCAAAACAGGCTGCTCAAGACTTTGAATCATTTGGGTTGGTCCTAGTAAAGGTCTGATCAGACTGTGGCTCTTGGATTCTACTAATGGACCAACATGGTTATCTATGATTTTTTTAATAAGTTGTAAAGATATGCACCATATAAATACATGCAGCTGTAGCTGGGTACAGGGGCCTCTCATGACTATCTGCTATCCGCAGATTCACTTATCCGCAGATAGCAGGATGCCCCCCGCGTGCCCCACCAGCCATTCTTTTACCTTAATTAGCTGCTCGGTGTCTTTCTTTAAACAGACGCTATAAGCAGCAGCATGCTCAGCCAAAGAACAGGAAACAGGAACGGTTCTTCAGCTGAGCCTCTCTAGCACTCAGTCGGTGTCTGTGCTATAGCATCTGTTTAAAGAAAGACACAGAGCAGCTAATTAAAGTAAAAGAATGGCCGGTGGGGCACGCGGGGGCCGTGGAGGGGGCATTCGCCCCTATCCGTAGCTCTCCGGTGTCTGCGAGGGGGCCTGGAATGGATTCTCGTGGATTCTCGGGGGGGGGAAGGTTGTACATACAAAAGTCATCTTTGACTGTCCACTTGTATGTCTTCACCAGACCAACCATTTCTTTTATAGGTTCAAACAGGAGATAGCAGAAATACAGTTTAACTTCCCAGGTTGGGTTTTCAGTACAGCAAATTTGCAAGCAAGATTAGAAAGAGTTGCTTAGCAGAGTTAGAATCGGGGACAAGCAGCTTTCCAGCACTCTAGGAGTACAAGCGTGCCACTGTTTTCATCCAAATGTAGAATAATTCTGGGATTCATAGCCATGCCAGCCTAAACTTTCCTCTGAAGAAAGTCTTTGTCTTCAAATACATCAGTGTTTGGCAGTAAATGACTGTATGAAGAATTCTATTCATCTGCATGAAACATACCAACAACCCTTAGGAAACGAATTGTCTCCATTTTTTTAAAATGCACACAAAACTTACAGTTTAAAACATCTGTAGGTCTAGTCACTGAATTACAGAAAAATGCCTCTCTCAGTATATCCATGTACTTTCTTTATTCCAATTATATGAATTATTGAATATTTCTGTCCTTAAATTCGCATCGAGAGCCTACTTACCTGAAATCTTTCCCCTGTGACTAAAATTATAATTATCCAGAAGATTGTGGAGAGAGCGAGTAAAAGACATTCATAACCTCCACATAATTTTTTCTCAGTGGTAGCATGGGAAATAAAGAGATGGGCAGGATCCAACATGGGGTGAGGAAAGGGGCTCTGAAGGTCCAAAAGGACTTAGCTTGGGCTGCAAGCCCCTTGCCATGAAGAAAAAAGTGCAGACTCGGTGTGGAACATACATGAGAATGCTTATGCAAACCTATTTCCACATGTCTACACCGGGTGTCTAATCTTGTAGATTTGCTGGGGCCAATAAGAAGTCATGTTAATACAGAGCAAGTAATATTATGCTTGCTCAGAACCATGTCTGGAACAGAGAGTAAGCATGAGTACACTCTGTTTATAGATGAAACTTTAGAATTTTCAGTTTTGAGTCCAAGAAAGCATACCACCCTACACAACAAGCTCTCTCAACAGCTACATGAGGTCCTTAGTTTTATGCTGGCATTTCCTATGCACGGGAAGGAGGCAGCAACAGAGTGTAGCAAGCACCAAAATAATTAGGAAGATAAAGATCCCAGGAAAATGAGAGGCTGTTCTGCCAATAGGATTCACAAGCCATAGATAGAACATGTTGTATGAGTCAATGACTTAGGCCTCTGGCCTCCAGAGTACATAGAAGAACTGACACTAGATCCCAGGACAGAGAACAATATCTAAAAGGCATTTCTCATTCATGTATAACTAATGTACATGATGTCATTCTGCCATGCCTAGTTATAAACACAAATCAGGCAGCCAGAAACATGAGTGTAAAACAAAAAGGTACAAGAAGAAGGGAGAAGATACCAGGTCAAGTAGAATGTATACCACTAAATAGGAAGGGGCTAGCATAGCGCATGAGTGGGCTCAAGAAGGCTTTTTTCTGAAAATGGAAATCCGGTCCAAATGAGGAGAACAAAAAGAAACACAAACTCTGCCAAACAAAGTGTAAGCTGACAATAACTATGGAATGTGAAAAAAGAATATGAGGACCAACTGGCTGAAACAGGCAAACAACTTCTTTAAACGCATCAGATACAGGAAACACGCCAGGGAAGTGGTTGGACTGTTAGATAAATAATGAGGGAATAAAAGAAGAATGTGGAGATTGAATCCTAGAATGTTAAGAATGGAATGACCTTGGAGGTCCATCTAGTTCAACCTCCTCCTCAGTTCAAACCCCAGGTACAGTATCCCTGACAGAGGGCAATCCAGCCTCTGTTTGGAAACAGATTATCTCCAATCAAGGAGAGCCCACTACTGCACAAGGCAGATGGTTCCAGTGCCAGACTGCTCCTATAGTAGTTAAGAAATTCTTCCTAATATCTAGTATAAATCTACTTTCCTCTAGCTGAATTCAACTCATTGATTCAAGTCCTGCCCTCAGGTGCCACGGAGAGCAAGTCCTTCTATGCAACAGCTCTTAGGAAACTTGAAGACCACTAGCGTATCTCCTCCAAGTTATCTCCTCTCCAGGCTAAGCATATCAGCTCTTTTAACTGTTCCTCATCACAGGGCGTGATTTCCTTCCCCTTGGCATCTTTCCTGCCCTCCCCTGAATGTGTTCCAACTTATCAATGTCCTCCTTAAAATGTGGTACCCAAGACTGGGTGCAGTGTTCCAAGTGAGGTCTGACTAGTGCAGAGTGGAACTATTGTTTCTCGTGCTCTGGACTCTATGCCTCTGTTGATGCAGCCCAACATTGTATTAGCTTTTTGGGCAACCGCATCACACTGCTGGCTCATGTTCACCTTGAAGTCTGCTAAGCCACCTAGATCTTTTTTCACATGCTAGTGCCAAGCCAGATTTTCCCCATCCTGTACTTGTGCCTCTGATTTTTTATACTTATGTACATAACTTTACATTTGTCTGTGTTGAACTTCATCTTGTTGATAAGGGTGTTGAACTTCATCTTGTTGATAAGGGTCTAAAGAATGAGATTGCCACGATTGTTTTTAATCCTGCTTCTGTCTTTCAGAGTGTTAGTTATTCCCCCCCCCCCCCAGCTTTGTATCATCTGCAAATAAGCATCCCTTTTTCCCCCTCATCCAGGTAATCTATAAAAACATCGAACAGCACAGGTCCAAGACTGTGGCACTACACTCAATACCTCTATCCAGGTTGACATGGAGCCATTAACTAACACTTGTTGGGAATAGCTGTTCAACTGGTTTTGAACCCAGTTAACAGCAGTAGCATCTAACCTACATTTACAGCGCAGTCCTGTGTAACTCTTGCACCGGTGTAACAGTAGATCCACCGGTGTAAGTGCACTTATGCCAGTGTAACTTGCTGTACGCCGATGGACGCAAAACGGAAACCAGCATAACCCCTCTCAGACGCCGTGTACGTGCAGTTCGGATGCAGGATGGACACCAGCACAACTCCGCCGGCGCAGGGGACATTCTGGGTGTGTCCAAATGCCCCCAGAATGCCCCCTGCACCGGCAGAGTAACACTGGCATCTGTCCCATGTCTGAACTGCATCTGAGAGGGGTTACGCTGGTGACCATCCTGCGTTCATTGACGTACAGCAAGTTACACTGGCATAAGTGGACTTTACCGGTGGATCTACTGTTACAGCGGTGCAAGAGTTACACAGGATTGTGCTGCCAATCATGTTGTTAACAAGGACATTATAGGCGACTTTGTCAAACGTTGTGCTGAAATCTAAATATACTATGTCTATGGTATTCTCATGATCCTCTTTGACTATTCACTCTGTCAAAAAAAGGAGCTGAGAAGCTGAATTATCTGCATCTGTCTTCACTATAGAAGACATAGGGCAGATTCACATGCATGAACCGACTTTCTCATGGAGAGAGCCTTGGAGTGACAAGGGATAAGGTTCTTGAGCATATTGACAAATTAAAAATTAAGAAATCACTGGGTTCACATGGCATCCACCCAGGAGTTCTTAAGAAACTCAAATGTGAAATTGCTGATCTTCTAACAAAAATATGTAACTTGTCTTTTAATCAACCTCTGTGCCAGAGGACTGGAAGGGAACCAATGTCACACCAATATTTAAGACGAGACTCAGGAAATTATAGGTCAGTCAGCTTAATGTCCAATTCAGATAAGCCAGCAGAAAGCGTAATTAAAAACAAAATTATTAAGCATCTGGCAGAACAAATCATGTCAAAGGAGAATCAGCATGATTTCTGAAAAGGTAACTGCTACCTCACTAATCTTCTGTAGTACTTTGAAAGTGTCAACACACATGTAAACAAAAGCATTGTATAGTTGTTTGTGGAATTTGTTGCCACAGGATGTGGTCATGGCCACTACCTTGGATCGTTTTAGAAATGGTATTCGATAAATTCATGGAGGATAGTACTGTCATGATAGCTAAGTGATGATAGCGCCAGGTTCAGCAGCAGCAGCAGCAAGCAGTTCACTTCGGAATACCAGCTACAGGGGAGCAATGGTGGGAGAGAAGCATGGCTTTCTCTCTGGCATGTGGGCTTCCCCCCAGAGACTGCTTATAGACCACTGTGGAAAACAGAATGGGCCTTTGGCCCGATTCAGCACAGATTTTCTTAGGTTCTTATCAGGGCCAGTCAGTCCATCCATGAGGCACCCTGAAACGGTCACCTCAAACAGCAGAGTTTGGAGGGTGTCCATCTCTGTCCACCCGCTCACCTGCACTGCTCCTTGTCACCACCCCCCACTCCCTGGATTTTAAAAGAAAGAGGGGGCTGGCGTAGAAGAAACAGTTCAAAGGATATGACAGCAGTGGGCTGGAGCATCTCTCCTGCACACTTCCACCTCCACGTTATCATCCTCTTCTTTTTACAATCCAGGGAGTGGAAGGAGCAGAGAGGCTGGCACATCACCAGGTTGGGGGGGGAGCCTTTAACATGCCACCTCAAGTCCCTCGAGGTCTTTGGTGGGTCCTGGTTCTTATCACCTTCTCATCCATTTTTTTTCAAAACAGACAACGCCTTTTGCAGGGTGAGAAGGGGAAGGAGGCCCATGTTACAAGTTTGTACCAGGTCTAGCGAAACTAGAGTTGGGTGCCAGAGAAAGGATAGAGAAGTAAGGACTTTGAAACAGATTTATATAATTTGAAATATCATCAGAGATGAATCAAATTCAGTTCTCAGTGTCTATACCCTTTTGGCCAGCGATTTAGTGTGCACACTTGTATACAGGTGGGCCCCCATATCTGCTGGGGATATGTTCCAGGCCCCTCCGTGGATACTTGAAACCGTGGATAAGAGCGAACACCCTCTCCATGGTTTCCTGAGGGCCCCTCCACCCTGCCTCCCCTGCAGGCAGGCATGCTTGCCCCCCCCAGCTCTTATTTTTCTTTCAGCAAGCTTTGTTTCTTCCTTAAAACAGAGAAGCAGCCTCCATTGCAGGCAAGTAGAATGAGACTAAGTCCTAGAGAGGCTCTGCAAGGTTTCTGTTAACCTGCAGGACTTAGTCTCGTTCTACTTGCCTGTAATAAGCAGCCAGAGGCTGCTTCTCCTGTTTCTTTAAGGAAGAAACGAAGCTTACTGGGGAAAAAAGTAAAAGCCTGGGGGTCCCCACGATCCGTGGATAACTGAAACCGTGGATAGCGAATCAGTGGATATGGGGGCCCACCTGTATCTTAATTCTCCAAATCCCTTTCCTTCCCCAAGTAAAAATGGACATAGTTTAGATACTTAGATTTAATCCACAGTGGTTTATATTATATGTCCCTTTTAAAAACCGAATGTGTTGGCACAGAAGCAACCTTTAAATCCGCAGAGGCAGGAAGTTTTTACAATGACAGCAACTTGTGCCACTACATACAGAAGTCTTTAAACTATTTTTAGTACTCACCCTTTTCTTTACAAACAATCAAATTTGCCACAATTTGTTTACAAAATAAAAACCTCACAGAGCAACCAGAGATTAAGTTATGTCATGCAAGTATCAGCAGTTTTTAAACTGCTTTCAGCTGGCAGAGGATGATCCCACATTTGTGCTGTGAAGTCAGCCAAGGAAAGAGAGAAACTGAATACAAGAAGAGCTTCTGGAGGGAATTTATACATAGATAAGGGGTGGGGAAGAAGTAATCCTCCCCTCTAGCAAATACGTATAAATAAATTATTCTAATGTCTAGCCTAAGTCTGCTCCTCCTTCCCAGCAGATCCTGCCCTCTGAATGTTGTGTGCCATAATTCCTAAAAAAAAATATATATATATCTGACATAGGGGGGAAATCTTTCAGATTTTTGTGGAGTCTGCAGTGCAGTCCCCATGGAAACTAGGAAATGTCACTGCTACTATACGTGCAACAGGGATGTTATTGGCATTTATGAGCACATGCTTACTGCAGTGCCCTACTATCCTACTATAGTAGAATCCACAAAGACTGTACGATAGGAGTGCATTATTCAAGGGCAAAATGGGATGCCATTTTATTGGTAGCTTAGGTAGGAAATGGAAGCTGCCACACTTATCAGGTGTCAAACCCCCCCCCCCAACCTTAAGTGTCATTTATTTTTAGGCTCTTCCTTTCCTTCCTCAGCAGCCCAGCTGCCAAGTAAGCCTAACAATACTGAAAGCCACTTGATTGTATCTGCCCACAAAAATATTTGAATTAATAAAAATGTATTGTCATTCCTGCACATTCACACAAGTGAATGACTTGTGTCATTCACAAGTCATGCCAAGAATACTTACCAGTAAATCTTGGAAGTCATGGAATATTTCAAGAGTTAGGCTGACTTCAGAGGTCATGTCTACCTGGGCACATGCCAGTGGCCCATACCTTTTTAGGGGCCACACTTCCTCTTTATCCAATGGCCCAAATTGCTCTCTGAGCTGGGCCTGACTGCACTGGCTGCTGGGGGAGGGAAGAGGATGCACCCCCCTTCATCTTCCCTCTCTCTCCCAGCAGCCAACATGGCTGGGCCTGGCAATGCTCTCCAGCAGTGGCATCACTACTGGAGAGTAAGTCGGGAGAGGGGAGGGGGAAGAACTGCCTCTGCCCACCATCAGTGCCACTCCTTCTCTCAAGTGAGCTGATGCCTGGCCTTGGCAGGAAGGCCAGGCCAGGCCAGGCAAGAATTTTTGGCCTCCTGGTGTGAGTCACTAGCACTTCTCATTCAGTCGGTTCCTAGGATATTTTATCCTTAAGAGCAGAATCAAGCTAGCAGCACTGGGTGACCAGCCTAAGCAACACTAGTCCAGATCTAGTTAATATTACAGCAGCTTTCAGTCAGAGAAGGGATCACAAGAACAAGAGAAAGTATTGCCACAGAGATGCTTTGCATGATTTCTGAAATATTTTAAACTACTGCATAAAGGTAAAGGTGACCCCTGACAATTAAGTCCAGTCGTGTCCGACTCTAGGGTGTGGTGCTCATCCCCATTTCAAAGCCGAAGAGCCAGCGTTGTCCGAAGACGCCTCCGTGGTCATGTGGCCGGCATGACTCTCCTTGCCGCAGCGCATAGCATGCAGCTGGAACACAGAGCGCTGTTTACCTTCCCACAAGCAGTACCTATTTATCTACTCGCATTAACATGCTTTGAAACTGCTAGGTTGGCAGGAGCTGGCCAAGCAACGAGAGCTCACCCCGTCGCGGATTCGAACTGCCGACCTTTCGATCGACAGCTCATGGTTCAGCGGTTTAGCCCACTGCGCCACCCGCTGGCCCAAAAATGTGGACAGACAGCTAACATGCCAATACTTGAAGACAGTGAAAAGAATAAAAAAGGGTTTATCTCAAGAACCAGCTATTGTTTATCATCTTCCTCTACAAATTTAGCAAGCCATTTCAGTACAGTGTTACAGCAAAATCACAATGCTGAACAATTAAATGCTGTTCATCATGAATACCCATGACTGCTCCCAGCCCAGTTTGTGGATGTTCCTTCAGCTTAACATCTGGTGGATGATTTTTAGATGCAGGAGGAATGTAAAGCCTTCACTGAAACAACTGGACAGAGGCATATGTGTCAGAAATATATACATTTGTGGTGCATAAAAACAGGCAGTTGAAATCAATGAACTGAGTAATAGAATCCTTTGCCTAGAACAATTTAACTAGGGGGGGGGGGAACAATCAGTGGCAATACATCTCTCTCACTGTGACACAGTCTTTTCTCTTCATTGATGATTTGGGATTGGACTTCTTTGTACCACTTGCTTCTCCCATCTCAAGACCACATACAGTACCTGACATTCTTCCCTGAATCTATCTGCAAATTACAAACAGACCAAAGTATGCAAATTATGAGTAACAGAGGAATCTCTACTCAATATAATTGAATTTTATAGCCCAATCCTATGTAAAAAAAAACAAACAACAACACCGGGGCGCGCTACATTCTGCGGGGGGGGGGGGCAATCCCCAGAGGTCTCCTCCAGGTAAGGGAATTTGTTCCCTTGCCCAGGCATAAGACTCTGCTACCTGATTGGGTCTACTTGGACCTGCGTCAGCAATTTGGGCACAAATCTGAGTGCACCCAGGAAGGCGGATCGAGGCCAGGAAGGGGGATAGGATATTGGCAGCACCACTGCAGCTGATACCGCCCCCTCCCCACCCTGGTCTCTGCCCCATTCCTCTCCCTCCCCACCAATTTACCAGCACAGGGGCTCCTTGGTAGGCTCTTAGCGGCGGCCCAGTTGCACTGAATAGCCTTTTGCGATTGCCATAAAGCATTCTGCACCGCTGGAACATGAGTTAAGCTGCATGGGGAAGCAAGGTAGGCCTGTGTGTGGCAGCCAAGGCGGAAGAGCCAACTTGATGGCATGCAACCTGCCTTGCAAGATCATAATTTATTCTTGCACTTCAACCGTAGATGTGCGTTTTCAGGGCTTTTTTCCCCCCCTTCCCCTCAGGACTTTTTTCCCTCAAGTTCTGACACTTCTATGTTTTTATCTCTGTTTCACTTCCCAGAATGCCACAACTTTAAAAACAACAAAATGTTGCAATGAGGTCTGCCAAACATATAATAAATTGAGCAAAACCATGGTAAACTCAGCCTCTGGAAATATTTCCCTTAAAATCAATTCCAGCATTATTTCTCCCTCTCCTCCTAACCAGAGATGTCAGCTGTCTTTCATATGCAATCTTCTACACATTTACTTTGAAAGAAGTCAAAGATCAGGGGTTCTCAACCCCTTCGGCACAGCGTACCACTTCAGTGGCTACCACCATGCTGAGTACCACTGGAAGTAAGTGGCGATGACGTCATTGCCACTTCCGGGTTTTCGGCCGCGCCAGAGGCCTGAAAGCAAAGTTAAGGGGAAAAGGGCGGGTGGGCCTTTTCCAGGCCTGGAAACCTGCATGCTCAAGCTCTGCCAGCTCTGCAGAGCTCGTGCCGCCGTTTCCAGGGCTCTGGTGTGGCCGTCATCTTGGCAGCCAGGGGCCCGTGTACCAGTGGTACGCGTACCACCAATTGAGAAACACTGTACTAGATGAGTCATTCACATCTACTGAAAAAGATTATGTCTATTAGCTGGATTTCAAAAATGTTTACATTCAAATATATAGTTACAAGTGGGGTTCACATGGGTTAGGGTAGAGCTGGCCCAGGACAGCTGAGGCAGTGTACAAATGCTGATCCCCTGATGATGTGCCAGCCTCTGCTCCTCCCACTCCATGGATTGGAAGATGATGAAGCAAGGAACAGAACAGAATAGGAAGTGTGGAAGAGAGGAGAGCAGCAGGATACAGTGTCTGAGATGCTCTAGCCCGCCACTGTCCTCCCACTTCATCCCCTTCTTTTCCAATCCAGGCAGTGGGAGAAGCAGCAGTAGAGGTCAGTGGACAGACAGAAGTAGGTGCCCTCTGCCAATTTGTTGCCCGAGGTCACCACCTCAGTCCGCCTCATGGATGGGCTGGATGGGCTCAAAGGGTTAACAGCTCAATGTGTACTGTGTTCACGGACTCGGGCATATGGTATTTGAGTTTCTTTTGTCTATAAACAGAAAACAAGAACCATGCTGATTATACATTTTATTTTAAAACGACTCTCTCATTACTGCTTTTTTCTACTGAGTATGTATGACTATCTTTCAGAAGTGATACATCAGAGACTAAAAGCCAATCTTAACATCATGTGTGAAAAAAGACACCCTTCTATTATTTTAAACATGTAGGAGCTTACAACAGGGCCTTTGATTGGGACTGCAGCAGGAGCAAAGGGTTAAAGCCCCCTCCCTCATACTGCAGTCCCAATCCAGATCCCCCTCTGCAGTTTCTGTTTAAGTAGGGGGGGGGGAACCACACATGTCAGGGTCAATAATTACCATATCAGGGGAAAAATGCATGCAATGCTCAGCTGAGTGAATGCTTTTCCCAGCAGGCAGGTATATGTGTAAAAAATGAAACTGAACATAGCAGAGTCAATTGTAAGAGTAAATGCAACATGTTTGAATACCAAGCAGCAGAACATAAGGCAACAATTAGCAGAACAACTTCAAAGAGAGATTAGATAAATAATTATCAGCTGAACTGGGGTTTATAACAAGACTTGGCACCATCACCACAGGTCTCAAATCAAGACCCTGCTGTTTTCACTTCATGCATCTGATTGACTGTAGTCCATGAAAGCTTATCCTACAATGAATTTGTTGGTCCTTAAGATGCCACAAGAGCCAGCGGGTGGCGCAGTGGGTTAAACCACTGAACCATGAGCTGTCGATCGAAAGGTTGGCAGTTTGATTCCGCACGACGACTCTTGCCAACCTAGCAGTTCGAAAGCAAGAAATTGCAAGTAGATTAATAGGTACTGCGTCAGCGGGACGGTAACAGCATTCCATGCACCTCGGTGTTGAGTCATGCCGGCCACATGACCATGGAAACGTCTTTGGACAGCACTGGCTCTTTGGCTTTGAAACGGAGATGAGCACCGCTCCCTAGAGTCGGACACGACTGGACTTAATTGTCAAAGGATACCTTTACCTTTACTAATGTGCCACAAGACTATTCATTGTTTCTGCTGCAAGAGACTAACATGAATACCCTTCTAGAATCTAATGGGAGTGATGTCATTCTTCTTCCAAGGCCAGACCTATGCAGTGTTGGGTGCACCAGCCCATCTTAGTTTGGCCCATTCAACTCTACATAAGACTGGGCTGCTAATGGGCGTGTATGGGGGAAGGTGGATCAGAATAAACACTAAAATATCACATGCAAAAGTTCACAAGACCTTTAGAGCAATTGTAAGTTTTTAATAAAATTTCAGGAAGTGGAGGAAGGAGGTCATGGAAAGTGTGGCAACTACACATATCCAAGCACAAGGCCATTGCAATATCTCTGAAATACCAATAGTACAATATCATGTTTTGTAATGTTACATCGGTGTCACAGTTGGGGCATATCATCCTTAGCACTTACATGCTGACTCAATTTAGATAAAACTAGTATGTTTCAGAAAGAATAATGAAAATATGGCTGCAGAGGCCAACTCTCCCTCCCACTCCCATAATATTTTACTCAGTTCATCTGAGCAGCTGTGAATAAGACAAGACTTTCAGATTTCTAGCTACTTTTGCATGGGGGAGCGGGGAGTGACAAAAAAAAATCAAAGCGTTATAATCCAGAGTCCTCTTATATGTTCAGAGGCTGTGAGTAGGTGAATGTCTTTGACCTATATACAGAATAGGAAGGTTGGGGTGGGGGTTATGGCCACTTATTAACTAACCTGGATCTATCCTTATCGAGGGAACAACAACAACAAAAGTCATTTTTATGTTCATTCATTTCCTCTGCCTGGCACAGAAGGTGGTCCTAAGTAAACTGTCTTCCATGTCTTTAAAGAAACTGAAATGCGGATAAGCAAACATTAGGGTTATGTTGAATGCAGCCTGATAATAAGATGTAGGAAATATTTAATTACAATATTTCCAACAAAAGAACAATAGGCACCAACTTACAATTTAGAGACCAAACAGAAGCTGGATTCAATGTGATCAGAATGGAGACTGCAAGCACATAGTTAAAAAATAGACTAAGTTTTTTTAATAGGTACAAAGCCTTACAAGGGTCTTTTAATACAGACACATGGAAACGAGTCCATTCTCTGTAGAGACTGTGCAAGAGGTTTAATACAGAGCACAACATTTTGTAACACTCTCTCACACAAGGTACAAATTGAGATAAACCCATCAAGTGAACCAAACAGTCAGGAAATCTGAGATTAAAATTCAACAGTGTAATCTTATATTTACACTCAAATGGAAAGTGGGCTTCCTCTGGGATTATTTTCTCTTTCCTCATGTTATACACCAAATTATTTCTTAAAAACAGAGCACACAACACAACAAGTGTAGAAATCCTAAAGTGGGGGAAAGCACTTGGATAATTTTTGGCAACTAATCTGAGAGCAAGAATAGAAGCCTGTATTTACAACATTCATTTAAATGATTTCAGTTCCAATTTCCCATTTTGTATCCTCCTTATGATACACAACATTGGAGATTAACTGTTCACACTAAAACAACATCACAAAAAGTCCCTCCATGCGAACACTACGTAGCCATGGTGGCTATCTAATCGTTAGTTCTTTAGAAGACAGCTCAAGCCAGCCTGGAAGTCATGGCTAGTAACCCTAGATGTCATTATAGTAGGCTAATGTTACGCAACCGGGATGCAAATGTACTCTGCATTTCTTCACAGCTACTCTCACCTACAACAGAGACCAGGTGGCATGGCCGAGCCCTGGTAAGACCCCAGCTGGAAATTACACCCTCTGACAATCTTGGGGTGGGTTCTAAGAGAGATTGGTACGCTCATATTAAACTCCCTGCCTGCCCCAGTGGCTCCTAGTTCACGGATCTCTCCAGAAGCCAGCCTCTCCTCCAATCAGCAAAAACAGCAGGGCGACCCGCTCCTGCCCACATAGGCAGACCAGTTTGCAACGCGTAGATCTCTCCAACTAACTGGTTGGTTATTATTCACAAATCGCCTTTACCCCGATAATAAATAAGTCAATCACACCGACTTACCCTCCAAGAGCTAAACACATTCTCTCCGGCAGTCTGAACTTTCCCTCCCTCGAGTCTTTGCAGGACGTTAAACGGCTGAGTAGTTTCCTCACTGACGTGTCAGCCGAGATCCAGTGGCATGCAGGCAGGCAGAACCCCAAGGCAGAAACACTCGGCCAGGCAGCCGACCCAGCCTGCAGCCAGGATTACGACTTCCCTATCCCGGTGCTGCTCCGTTAGTTTGTCGTGGGAGCAACCACGCAATCGCTCCATCGCCCCGTGCTTGCGCAGGGTGGAGCCGTCTCTCTCTCCACCCTTTGGGGTAATCCCGTGCAGCAGCCACTCTCCCGCCCAACGCAATTCGTTCTTGGCGGCAGCTAGTACTACTTAGTGCAAACAAATACCCGGCAAACCCAGCCACCTAAGACACCAACCTTTGTTTGCACCGGGTCCGGCGGCGGCAACAACAACCAGAGGCGCCATAAAGGCTTCTCCCGCTAGACGCTCGGTCGGAATGGATACACGAGCAACAGCCTGGCGGGGTCATTCCGGGACGAGTTTCAGTTTTAGGTTCATGTGATTCCTAATCGGTGGGATGCTTCGCCACCTGGCGGACAATCGGAAGGACTGCGGGTTGCCGCTCACCTTTCTTCAGCAAAGCAGAGAGGGCCCAGGGCCCAAGTATGGGGGTGGGAAGCAGGGCCGGCCCAACTATGAGGCAAACTGAAACAGTTGCCTCAGGCAGCACTTTAGGGGTGCACCCATCTCTGTCCTTCTACTGCTTCTCTAACTCCCTGGTTTGGAAAAGAAGTGGGGGAAGAGAGAAAGAGGAATTCTGGAGGGGAGCGCTGAGCTACAACATTGGAGAGTGTGAGGATGAGAGGGTGGCACATTACCAGGTAAAGGGAGCACCATTTGGCATGCGGCCTCAGGAGGTCTTGGGCCCACCTTGGTGGGAAGAATAAGTACTCTTTGCTGAGGATCTTAACAGGAACTCCAGAAATTGCCACAGTTACATCAGATTGAAAAATAAATCTGCAGGAATAGCTTCAGTCAAGCTGCTCATTTTCATGAGAGGGAAAATGAAGTTATATTGTATGTAGTTCATTCTTGAAGATGTTTATGCAATTTTATTTCCAATTATCTTTATAGAGTGTCCAACTCTTGTAAGATTCGCTGGAGCCAATCAGGTAGCAAATATGGCTTCCCCCCCCCTCCCGCCACCATTGTTTCTGCAGAGAGTCATCTAGCTGAACTATTCCAGGGTGCTTGAAGCTTGCTTCATCTGCCCCCCCCCCCCGAGAAGGGTTGAGATTGAACAACTTTGGGTTTTGCTGTGAGCAGTTTGACAGGCATTTTTCAGGTAAAATTATTTGCATCCATTACAACATGGACTCCGTTGTTCCAGTTGATGTTGGATCTCTGTTGGTTCTAATGTTATAAACTCTTTTCATCTTGTACAGCCTCAGAATGTGTGGCGTGTGAATGAGGCCCTTTGCTTGCCTGCTTGGTCCTTGCCCAGCATGACTTATAAGATCTGTCTGAGTGGGACTGGCCGAGTGGACAGGGTTGTTCGTTCATCTTTGACAGAGAGGGTGATGGCTTTGAAGTTGGCAGTTGTTCACCATAGATTCCACTGTGCTGGAGAATTACCGGCTGGTTTCAAGCCTCCCATTTCTGGACAAGGTAGTGGTGTCTCAGCCAGAGGCGTCGCTCCGGTAGGGGCGGGGCTGTAAGTTTTGCTCGGTCGGAGTCCCGTTTACCGAACGAGCAGGAGGCGGCCCCGCCCCCTCACTGTCAGAGCCATTCCCCTGCGGAGAAAGCAGCAGGCAAGAGACCCTGCCTGCTGCTTTCTCCGCAGGGGAATGGCTCTGACAGTGAGGGGGCGGGGCCACCTCCTGCTCGTTCGGTAAACGGGACTCCGACCGAGCAAAACTTACAGCCCCGCCCCTACCGGAGCGACGCCTCTGGTCTCAGCTCCAGAGTTTCTTGGATAAAACTGATTATATAGACCCCTCTCAGTTCACTTTCAAGAGTGGCTTTGGGACAGAAACAGGCTTTCGCTCTGGTGGATGATGTATGCTGGGGGAATGTGTGTCCCACTGTCCGTGTTCGTCCTGATGGACCTCTCTGCAATGTTCAACATCATCAACTATAGTGTCCCTCTGGATTGGCTGGCTGGTTTAGGACTTGGAGACACTATTTTATGGTGGCTCTAGTTCTTTCTGGCTGTTGGATTCTAGATGGTGATATTGGGGGACTTCTATTCTGTGCTGTGGCCTTGGGTTTGTAGTGTACTCCAAGGATTTATTCTGTCTACCATCTTATTTAACATCTACATGAAACTGCTGGGGGAGATTATCCAGGGATTTGGAGTTGGGTGTCACTAATATATGGGTGATAGCCAACTTCTGTCTTTCTGCACCACCAAATGCTGGGGAGGCTGTGAAATAGAGTGTTGCCTGGAGGTATTAGGGGACTGGATGAGAGCTAACAAGCTGAAATTAAATCTGGACAAAACAGAGGGCCTCTTGGTCCAGAGATCTTTGATGCAGATATTGGGCTATCAGCCTGTTCTAAATGGAGGTACACTCCCTCTTCAGGAGCAGGTTTGCAGTTCAGGGAACTTTCTGGGTTCCTCGCTTCTCCTGGATAACCAAGTGGCAATAGTGGCCAGGGAGGCTTTCTCACAGGTTAGGTGATGTGCCAACTGAAGCCTTACTTGAATTTATAGGTGCTTTTATGCAAATACCGAAGGTCTCCGAAGATGGGGGAACTGGAATATTTGGTTGCTAGGGAAATCATTGATATAGTGGGCATAACGGTAACCTGGTGGAATACGGAGAACCAGCGAGATACCACTATCCCAGGCTATAAACTGCCAGGTGGGACAGAGAGGGGCATGTTGGAGATGGAGTAGCTATCTGTTTCAAAGAAGGGGTAGAATCTAGCAGTGTAAAGATTGAAGAGAGGTCCAACTCCACCATAGAATCACTGAAGATCAAATTACCAGGGCCAAGGAGCGATGTAATAGTGGGGGCATGCTATCATCCTCTGGATCAAAAAACCTGAAGGGGACCTTGAAATGAGGAAACAAATCAGGGGAGCATAAATGAAAGACATGGTTGTAATCATGGGGGACTTCAATTATCCTGACATGGACTGGGTCCATGCTCTGGTCATAAAAGAGAGACTGGATTTCTTGATGTGCCCTAGAGCAGCTAGTCATAGAACCAAGCAGAGAATAGGTGATTCTTCTGGATTTGATATTGTGTGGTGCCCAGGACCTGGTTAGGGATGTAAAAGTTACGGGATGAAAACAGTGAGCATTCTGTGGTCTGTTTCAACATGCACGTTGGGGAAGAGCACCAAGCAAACCTGACACAAAAACCCTTTATTTTGAAAGGGCGGACTTCCCACAAATGAGGAGACTAGTTGCAAAGAAACTGAAAGGGAAGGTAAAAACATTCAAATCTCTCCAGTGCATGGAGGCTCTTTAAAACAACAGTAACAGAGGCCCAGCTGAAGTGTATACCAGAAATTAAGAAGGGCTCAGTAGAGGTTGCCAGGAGGGTGCTCCAGGAGGGTGCCAACATGGCTAAGAAACAGAGTTAGAGAGGCTATAAGTTAGAGGGGTTAGAGGGGCAAGGAAGCTTCCTTGAGTAAATGGAAGGCTTGCCCTAAAGAAGAAAATAAAAAGGAACACAAACTAGTTTTTAAACTGCTGTTTTATTGCTAAAATAACCTGCTCTATTTTTATGTTTTGATGGTTCAAATTACTTTTTTAAAAACTTGATTCCCCCCCCCCCCAATTATTTCTATTATAAACAGCACAGGAATCCCTATTCTGTCAAATACATAGTACTGAAAGCCATGGAATTTTATGAAGTCACCCAAAAACTAGCTAGACATTGATGAGATGTGGGTGGGGAGAAGCCTCCTTAAGCACACCCATTTAGGGTTGAAATCCTAAACACACTTGCTAGGGAGTCGTATAGCACAATACTATACGTATTTATTCAGGAGTGAATAAATTCCTGAATAAATACGTATAGCATTGTGCTATACGAAAGTCACAGGAGGTTTCTGTATCCCAAATTAATTCCCCACAATGTGAACTCATGCATTTGTCATTGTCAGTCCTCAATATTATTCACTTATGCTTGGGACAAAGACACACCCATGTCTGACTAATGTATAGTTAAATGCAAAAGTGTTGGCCCTGCCAGGAAAGTATTAATGACATTGAAGTTGACTGTTGAACAAACAAAATTAATTTCCTAATATGCAGTTTGCTTTCAGTTTTCTTTTGTTAGCGTGTCTCAGGCTGCTTGCTGGTGAATGGGTTTTGGTATTGCTTTCAGACATAACAAGTACTTCATGCACCTTCATGTCAATAAGCACTTTCTTTGGTCATCAGTGCATAAAATTCTTTTGTTGAGCAATTGTATTTCTGCAAATTGTATTCCCCCAGATGAGATAAAATACAGCTGTACTATATGCCAGTTGTTAAATGCATTAGTCAACATTCAATCCAGAGTTAAACATACTTAAGCACATTGATTTCACATGTCTAATGTCACACCTAAGGGCTACGTCCAACACAACGGACAGCACAATCCTGGAAAACTGTCCGGTGACGGAATGAGCATTCCGGCGACGAATGACGTCCTGAACGTGCCATAAAGCATGTTTGTAATGACTCGCGAGTAAGCAACTCATTCCGACTGACTCCGACTCACTCTGGCACCGGATATCCACGTGGATGGCGACGGAAGGTAAGCGCTCTGTTGCTGGCCACGTGGGCGGTCTGGCCGGGCGAGGGAGGGGGGCCATTGGCCTAGCTGACCAAGGAGGGGGCAGGGGATGGCCTTGGCCATATCCCTGTCCCTGCCGGGCTGGCTATGCTGTTGCACGGCCTCCTCTATTTAGCTGACGGAAATCTGAGGAGGCCGATAGGGCCGGCCCAGGTTTACACTTGGAGAAGGGGACAAGAGTCCCCTTACTCGAGTAGACTTCCGGCCCGGCGCACGCTGGGCAGCTGGTGCACAGGATCCGGCGGGTGGCCCTGGGCCGCCGGCCAGATCCTTAGTCAGGATTGCGCCCAGAGACAGCTACATTCTATGAGTTATTTCCGCCTGTCAGGTCTGGTGTTACTATACTATCATGGAAGACATTTGGATAAATAAAATTATAAAATATTGCCAGTAAAAATGCAAGTTGTCACAGTAACAGCTCAATATATACAGGGCAGTCTCATTTTATAAAAAATCTCCAGACAAACAAATCTCTTGTTTCTTTCATCTGAATATTGAGTTTTCTGAAAACTAAAGCTATCTGAGACTACATACCGTAATCCTTTACATTCCTTTGGTAAAGGAATAATAATTTCTTAGATAATACTAAACTAGCAGCGCAATCCGACTTAACGTTTGTGCCGGTTTAACCAGCGGCGCAGCAAGAACGGGAGGCCCCAGAATGGAAAAGGGATTCAAATCCCCTCCAAAAGAGGAATTCAAAGGGGATTTGAATCCCTTTTCCATTCTGGGGCCTCCCGTTCTCGCTGCGCCGCTGGTTAAACCAGCACAAAAGTTAAGTCGGATTGTGCTGTAGATTAGATAATAATAAACTAGACTATGGATTTCTGAATAAATAACAATATTTTTTATTCCAGTTGCTATAATGTTGTACTTTAATGATGTCAAGATTAGTAAAAGGAGAAAATAGCAATAATAATTTATCCTCCATGTCAAAAACAGAATATTCGGTTTTAGCAAATGAAACAATATGCTGTATAGCACTAAACATCAAACCTGAGAGCCATGGAGGAACCCGTGGCCAGTGCCAAGTTGCTGGAGGTCTTGAGGCTAGGTCTGCACTGGGCCCCTGGCCTTAGCCATCCCCTGATAGTGCACTGAGCACTGCAACTTGCACTGAGAGTTCAGGGGTCTGTCTGGACAGGGGAGCCCTGTGATGGGTCAGGTGTGAGCCCTTGGGTCAGTGTCCCACCTGGCTGACTCCTGACACCATCCCTAGGAGTCATATTAAGTGATGAGGGGCGCCACGGGAACTAGTAAACGTGGATCTGTATGCAACATGGCTGTGCAACTTACCCTGTGCAACTGATACCAGGCCTTTATCTTCTCTTCAAGCCAGTGCTGCTCATAAACATCCTAAGGATTGCACTGCATGTACCTCCCAGTTTTAGATACTTTGCCTTGTCTAGCTATGGTTCCTCTTTCTCTTTGGTCTTAGCACTACCCGAGGCCAGCATTCTCTCTAAGATGCATGGCCATGCCGTTGAACAGCTTGAATCAGAGCCTTGCGCAGCTACCATCATGGTGTTCTGGAGCTTGGTGATTATGATGAGATGACACCATCACCAAGCACTCTGGAGCTGCCCCCACACAGTTCCGTTAGGGCTCTCTGCAGTCCCTGTAAAAATTACTGTACAGTGGAACATTTCCTATGGCCTATCCAGACCCTTCATTAGGAAACCTCCTTAAATTGAGTAAAACTACCTTCCCATTTAGCTACATATGTCTACAGTGACTGGCAGCAGTTCTTGCGGAATCCAGAAAGGAATTTCTCTTTGCATTATCTGCAGATGCAAGGGATTTGCTGGAACCTTATGCGTGCAAAGCATGTGGTCTAAGCACTGAGCTACAACCCCTTCTGCTGCTGCTTACTGGCCAGTGGAACAGTAAGGACAATGGCTCTGCATTCATCCCTTCACAAACATTCTGCTTTAGCACTTAGACCTACACTGTGACTCAGGCCGGCTATCTTTACTGCATTGTAATTCAGTTTATGGCCCTGACTGTCCCAGTTGTGGACATATGACCCTTGCGCTGTGTGATTGCCTGTGTGTTACATGTTGTTATAACCCACTGCTCATCACCTGACTGAACCTGAAAGTACCACTTATTTACAAGTGATAACGGCTTTATTAAAAGCCTGAAACCAATTTATAAGAACTGAAATTCCTTCCTTCCATATGCTGAGATAAGCTGCAGAACATAAAATTAAGGTTGCAATGTAAGCTCCTTTTGTCTGCCCCCTCCCTCTGAAAGAAAGACCTTGGAAACTGAATTATGTCATTGACTTCCCACCACCCATCTACACATATAGCTGACTTTGTAAGTGGTGCTGGGACCAATTTTGACTGAAAAGTGGATATAAAATAACTAACTCACTAACAGGCAAGGTTCTTGTGTGTTTAGCAGCTACAGTATGGGGAAAAAATCTTGCTGGTGAAACCTTTTCCATTGCTATAATGACCATATAGTATAGGCAACACTTCGCTTGGTGAATTTCTGTTTGTCATGTACACTTGTTAAAGGTACACGAGCCTTTCCTGAAAAATGTTGGCAACACAAAATGGAAGGCTGGTCCAAATGGTTTGCATTTTAAGGGTTGGCTTGATGTTCCAGGATTTACGATACTTGCGGGCCAACTGTGAAGGAGGCTTCAATTCATGCTGGCTCTACTGGGCCACATCAATGATCGGAAGGAGCATGAGTGGGGTGTGTGTGCCGGTTTTGAGAGCTGGTTTCCCACACAGACTGTTCTAGGGAGGGGGGAAAGGCAGCAACCTGGCTCCAGGCTGGCTCCAGGCTGCTTCCTGTGCTCCCAATTGGACACTATAGAGATGATGAACCAAGAGTGAGGAAATCCACCATCTGCAGGAGCTCATAGTTTCATTCTAGCTATCAATTGCACATATATTCTATGTGGTAAAGATCCAACTGTCCTTTTTGTAATTTCCTAATTGAATTCTTGGCCTTCGGCTGTCCTGCTGCCAGATAATAGCCAGCCATTCCTCTTGATTAAATTGTATAAAACAGAAGCAAAGAAAAAAAAAGAGGTCATGCAGACAAAAACGCAGTATCATTCTGAGTTAACTGAATCCCTACATGCTGAGATCACATATTATTCTATTCACAACAGAAACTCAGACATCAAAATAGGTATATTCATACTTCTGAATGTTGGAAGATTTTCCCCCTAATAGTTGACATGATGCTTTCAGTCTCCATCTAAGAAAAATGTTGTATGATGACTGGGTATAATTCCAGCTTTGTACACATTTCCCAAATCAGTGCTATTCTGCTGTGCCAGCATAACTGAGAGCTGTGAATAAACAGATGTGTATCAATTCAGCAATTCTCCATCTGAACCTGGAAGGAGGCTTCTGCACATAGATCACCTTCTGGCTTAAGTCCTACACGTACAAAAATGTGCTATGTGAACAATTCCTGTTGCGGGATCTCTGTGTCCAGCACCCAGGTCTGCACATATCATGTGGTCTCTTCTCCCCCATCTCACCCTATTTGCTGTACTATAGACACAGTACCAAACAGGTTGTCTGCACTATTAGGGCTACGAGAGTGCCAATTGCCTCATTTGGGGGGATGGGAACTAAATACAGGCCCCCTTGATCCTTGAAGTGGTGACCGATGTTGTCAAAGCTGGCAGCACCAACCATCTGTTAGGTGAGCATACATGTCCAGATCCTCATGCACAACCTACAGCGCAATCCTCTCTAACTATAGAGTGGCGGAGCGCATGTTCCGCCGCTCTAAGCCGTTGCAGTGCCATAAAGCATGTTTGTGATGACTGAGTAAGGGCCGCTGGCATGGAGGCTGCAGGCCGGCAGCCCTCATTCCACCGCCCTTTGGACCCAGCACCCACCAGCGGAGGTGGCAGGGGTGAGAGGAGGGTGGGCAGGGGTGTGTAGGGAGGGGGCCATTGGCCAGAAGGGGCGGAGATATCGGTGGCATTGCTCCACCGATATCCTCGGCCCATTCCAAGGCCTGGCTGGCCTTACTCCCCCACCCCGGATGTACGTCAGCGTTGGAACTAGCATACATCCAAGGAGGCCCATAGGGCCTCAGCCAGCTTGCACCTAGGGAAGGGGATGAACACCCCCTTCTCCCAAGGTGCTCCCGGACTGCCCGGGAACGGCATAGGATACAGCGGCCAGCCATGCACAAGGATCTTTGGATTCGGTGTACAGTATCATATGGGTAACAGAAAGAAACAAACTCTCTGATATGTTATGTGGTCTTTAATTACTACAAAAAGGACCTTTGGTTCAGTTAAACATCAAAAGAAAATGTCCCCTGACATCTCCTGTAGAACTAAGAGTTCCTTTTGAAGGTCTCTCACCCGTGTGATATACTGGTTGGGTCAGGCACTGCCTAGTTGATGAGATCTAATATGATCACAGCATGAGATGCTTTGGCTGGGGGGGGGGGGCATAAGTCTATGTCTTTTCCATTGGAAAGCTGAAAAATGAAACATTGGTGTGACTTTGGTGACAGCTTATGTGACAGGGGAGCAGTGCTTGTGTTTTTGTACATGGTGAACTGGGAGAAGTCGAACTTGACCCAAAAATTACTAGTAAAACATGCTTCCTAGAATAATCAGGATCCAGTAGAGTAGTTGTTAAGTTGCCACACTTCCCTTAATTTCGAAAGTCTGAACTGAAAAGTTCAGTTGTTACACTTAAAACAGGGCTAGTTTATATGAAGAAGTTTGATGTTGTAGTTGGGAAACACATATCCATTTACTGTATTTGGGAATCTATAAGCTGCTGGTGTGAACCAACTTGAAGTCAAAAGCACTGCTTTCCTATGCAGCTCACTAAAGCTTTGCCACTGGATATCCCTTATGCCTTTGTGTAAAAGGCATACCCATACCCTGAGCAGGGACAGGTTAAAGAAATGCAGGCCTTCCACTAATTCTGCAGGGCCAGACTTCACTGACCTGCTTTCTTTTCTGGCAACAGGCAGCCACACATCAACACAGCCGCAATAAGGGCCAAACCGAAACGAGCCTTTACACAGAATGCAGCTGGCCTTAGGAGCTGTGGGACTGGCAACATTTTTGCAGGGCCCCAGGTTCACAGCCAAGGACTGTAGAATCTTAGAGATATAAATAAAATTTATGTCTTGCAACGAGATCGGAAACCTTCACACAACAATAACATTTATGATAGACTTTATATCTCTATGGTAGAATGGAAAGCAATCAAAATGTGTGCTTGAAAAGTGCATGTGAGTTAATGAACCAAATGGATCTAAGCACATTGTAATATAAAATTGCATACATGTACGCCTACAAGTAAACAAATAAAATGTGTAGATTACCTTTGAAAAGTAAATACCGGTAGTTACAAAAACCACTTGTTTTAGTGACTGTGGAATGATTTAGTAAAAATATGTATTGTGTGTATTTGACAAGACTAGAGTAGATTACCCTAGTGTGTGGGGCCCTTAGGCACAGGGCCCAATTGGGAGCAATTGGTCCAATTGGCTTAAAAAAGCCGTCCCTGGCCCTGTGTTGTTGGCTTTTTTGTAAATAATGCACTGGCCGACCAAACCATGCTGGGCAGGATAGGGGTTTTTACAACTTGGTTCCCTCTGCAGTTCCAATCCCAACTGTAAGTAGTATTATCCCCATACTGCAGCTCATGTTGGGAGAGTGGCTTACCTAAGGTCACCTAGCAAGTTCACAGATGAGGCAAGATTCAAAGCAAGAAAGTCTTCATTTGCAGCCCAGTCACTACACTACATCAGGTCTTTCTACACATGGACCATCCCGCACTTCACTCTAGCATAGCCCATTCTGTTCTGCTTAGGCTTACCAGATCTCCAACCGGGACAGAGTGCTAGACCTTTAGGAGAAGGAATGTGGGCAGGTGTAGCTTGTTAAGTCCTAGAGCACAATCGTAGGCATGTCTACTCAGAAGCAAGCCCCATTGAACACAATGGGGCTTGCTTCTGAGTAGACATGCCTAAGATTGTGCTGTAAGGTTTAACAAGCTACACCTGCCCACATTCCTTCTTCTAAAGGTCTAGCACTCTGTCCCGGTTGGAGATCTGGTAAGCCTAACTATGATGTTATTTGAAGTTGTGTTGCTATTAACCAAAATATGGAAAGAAATTCTGAGCTTGAAAGCAATGCATTATTATTAATAAAAGCAAAAAAACCTTTCGGTGTCCAACCTTTCAGCATGAATGCTCCTGGACCTTTAATGGTTGTATAGGTGAGGGCATTTCAGCAGGTGTTTTCAGTATTTCAGCTTTAGCAGCACCATCAGCAATTGCAGCTGCCAAGATTGTGTCTCCTACACAACTCTTAAGAATGCAGAGGTCCTAATGGTGGAAGGTTGGCCACCCCACCCCTGCCTTGTACAGTCTCTATTAAAACTCTTGTATGAACCACACAGTTACGAAGAAGTCCAGGAGCTCATCATATCAACAGGAGCAAGAAATGCTGATAGTGACTTCTACAAGGTGGTCCCCACTGTTAAGAAACTGCAGTTGATTGTAACAGCTTATGCCCAATTTTCTCAGAAGCCACCATAAGTAAGGCCATCATACATATTAACAAAATTGTGAAACTTGGCCTGCAGGTGATATCTTTGGGTCCACACATAATTGTTAGTTAATCTGGATACTAGAATACCTGCCATATATAAATAAATAGGTCATGGACATTGTCTGAAAGCATACTTTTGTAATGGCTTTTCTAGAGTAAAGAACATAAGCTCTGGAAGATAACTTTGCTGAGAAGGGACCATTTTAATAAGGGTATAGAAGGTGCGAATTGAGTGCTCTGAATCATTTCCATCACCAGACAGGAAATTTCTAAAGAAAATTTTCTAAGTAGTGTCTTGGCACTCTTACATCCTGTTATATTTAACATCTCTGCAAACAGGCCACCAACCAGAATTAGTGCTTCCTGCTGTTTTGCCCAGTTTATGTTGTGCTGATTGTTCCACAAAACATCTTTCAAGATACAGAGATTCTGCTAGCTTCTGCAATCTCGGACAACACAACAGTAGTGCCTTATGCACTCTTGCCTTTGTAGATGGGATTCTGATCTCTGTATCAGCTAGCTTTACGTGCAGTCAGAGGACCTCAAGACTTCTTAGAGAGCTTAAAAAATTGGTTTTGATTTCTCAGGAATGCAAGTCATTCAGGCCCCACTCAATACTGTCCTGTATATTATTTTGGCAGTAGGACCATACATGTTCATCCTTCTTGTTTTGCTTTGATTTTATCCTTTTGTAATCCTTTGACGTTATCCCTCCATCTTCCTCTTTTGCTTTTTCCTTCTCTTAAAAAAATGACAGTGGTAGAGCCCTAGTATGACCTAAATTAGGCCATGATGACCAATCAAGCAATTGAAGACAATTGGTTTGGGGAACTGCAAATCATAAGAATCCTATTTAAAACAAGCTCCCTTAAAAGGCTGATAATAATTATGCACATTCTAGTGTGTATAAACACATAATGCATCAGGCCAACACCTGAGCCATCTGAATCCACATCCACTGAACACAGTGGGGCTTGCTTCTGAGTAGACATGCCTAGGATTGTGCTCTAAGCTTTAACAAGCTACACCTGCCCATATTCCTTCTCTTAAAGGTCTAGCACTCTGTCCCGGTTGGAGATCTGGTAAGCCTAATCATAGTTGATGAAAGTCTAGTTAAACTGAGCTTGCTGGTACCAATAAGAAGTCCAACTCACAATTAAAACAGTTTACAGTACAGATCCCCTCCAACAAAATGTTTGTGTCAGTCCAGTTGCTGATGTTACATAAGCCTTCAGAAAGGGATATATGCACAGTTCCAGCTTATTAACCAGTGAGATGTCGCATTTCTGGTGAAAGAAAAAGGTTAAACAGTAATATGAGAAGACATTCTAGGAAACTCATTGTTCCCTGATTACATTGTTCTTCTCAGACTAACTTCTTTTGTTTGTTGCTATGTATTTCATGTGCAGATAACACCCTCAACCTAGCACAGTTACTGTGAGGCTGTGCAAAAGCTTGCCATTTTGGCACTTCTGTATTAAGAAGTTGGTCTAATATGGCTGTGTCTGTATCTTCCAAGCTTGTCCAAACATTTGAGCCAGTATGCACACAGCCTAAAAGATTCAAATTTCAAATCTAGTCTGTACCTCTTTAAAAGTACCCCCTTTTAAAATATGGGTTTACCCAAGTACCACAGGAAGAGTTTAAAACTTATGGACTAAAGATTGCATGTCACCGTTTATGCAAAGGTAATGAAAGGTGTAGGAATTTAATGTGCTCCCTCCCAGTTGTGCTGTAGACAGAACCACCATATGCAGAAACCTATCCTTAGGACAAATAATACACTGAACAAATAGGAAGGGGCTGGCAGTATATCCACCAACTTGCACCTGTATGAGGACTGTACAACCTATGTGTAATCTGTCCTTGTCTTTGATTTACAGGTTGATGGGTGTTATGTTTGTAATGAAGCCATTCCTTAAATTAATCCAGACCTGTATTTAGAATGCCCTGGATTGATCACAGACTAACACAATCCTATGCATGTCTATTCAGAAGTAAATGCCACCATGGCCAGTGAGAGTTACTCCCCAGAAGGCATGCATAGCATTGCAGCCTAAGAGTTCATTCCAGGATTTATACAACTAGGTGGAAATGGCAAGAAAGATTGCAAAAGAATGGATAACAATCTATTTGTGGCCATCTACAGAGAAGGAACCTCAGCATTTAACCCTGCCTTTTGTTAAGACCATTCTGCACTCCACATCTTATTCGGCAGAGTTCTTTTATTTTATTACAGTATTTATATACCTGTACTGCCTTTCTCAACAGACTCAAGGTGGCTTATAGGCAGGCTGAACATAAATTCATTTTTTCAATGAGATTTTTACAAACATTATTCCATGAAAAATCTCAGAGAAACCTTCATTTCTCCAGATGTTTCCCTTCACAGTGCAATCATCATCCTGGCTGGCTGCCGACTCTTGCAACTCTAATATCCAATCTGCAAAAATTATGGAGCTTGTTTCTGAATTTTGCAATAAAATGGGGTAACCTTCATGCTTTATAGAACTGTGATATTTTGGAACATATAACTGGCCTCCAGCTAGAGACAAATTAAAATAAAGCAGAATAAAAGCTGAAGCACTTTGACAGCTGCTAAGAGGAGTATCAAGCTACTACTGAGGTACCCTAGGTTATGGTTATGATTTTGCAATACTACTAGGTAACACTACCCTAATCACAAGTAAAGCTCCTCTCTGATTCTGAAGTAGAGGCCTGTAACTGTGAGAACTATTACTCCAACTATTACTCCAATTCTTGCATTCCAGCACTAATCACGTAGAAGCAAGTGTCCTTGCACGTGCTAATCATGTACGCACATATGTAACTCTAATCAGAAAGTACAACCCCTCCTATGCAGACTCAGCCATGAACAAGCCATGCTTTGTGAAACTGGACATTACTGGACACTATTTCATAGATAAGCATATATGGAGGTGTGAAGGTGATAGGCTAGAAAACACCGCAAACAGGAGGAGAAATTGTTGATTATGCATGACGTTTAATTTGCTATAAAAGCTTTCAATGCCTCGTGCTCGGGGCCTCAGTCTTTTGGAACTGATTCCACTGGGGTCATTTGTTCCATGGAATAAACCTATCCTGAATTCTATTATCTGTTTGCTGTGCTGTTTATTGGACAACGTGGAGCCTGAATCCAGTACTACTTTATGGTGTACTACATATTTGGTGCCGTGAGGAGCTCGGATCGAGGCCACGTGCGCAGCCCCCAGCTGATCTATAGGAAGTGAGGGAAAGGACCTCTGGCGGATCTTCATCGCGCAACGGAACACATTCTTCCGTGAAGGGACGTTCAGACCCCAGACCTGCACTTCACATACTTCAGCTGCGGAGTGAGACAGAATAGAACAGGATCACAGGATCGAGACCTGCAACATCTCTCGAAACAAGTAAGTGTGCACTATAAACACCCATGGTGGAAGGTTTGATCAACCTAGGATTCGCAGTAGGAATCCGGGATGGGCCTAACCATCTCACGGGCTTGAAAAATAGTCCACAGGGATACGTCTCGGGGGTGCGGGAACTTGAAAAAGAGTTCCCAGGTTTTAACCAAGTACACCTTGGGGGTACCTAGAAGGACTTGAAAAAGAGTCCTCATAAGGTACATCTCGGGGGTGCGGGAACTTGAAAAAGAGTTCCCAGGTTTAACCAAGTACACCTTAGGGGTACCAGAAGGGCTTGAAAGAGAGTCCTCACATTTTCCAGGTACATCTCATGGTGTAATTGGATTTTTGGGTCCCACTGGGAGCCACAGGGTCCCACAGGGAGCCACAGTGTCTTTGATTGTGTTGGTTCTCGGATTGTGTTGGTTGATTTCCCTTGATCGCACAGGGGAAGGCTGTCTTGGTTCTTGGTCTCCAGGAGCTATATTCTTGTTTGTTTAGATTTTGAACTGTGTTTGATTGACTTGTGTCTGATTGAAGTCGCCCTCCTGGTGCCTTGATCAGCCATGGGTACTTCTTATTCTAAAAAGACTCTGTTCCACTGCCTAACCCTTTGGACATTTTCAGAATTTAAGGGAGGCTATGGTGTGCATATGAAAAAAGAGACTTTAAGGAGCTTTTGTGATTCACACTGGACTTGTTTTTGTGATTCACACTGGACTTTGGATGATTTGTCAGAGACTTTGGGTTATTTGTGAAAAAACCAGCCGAACTCCAGAACCCTCACTGACTACAAAAAATGCAAGGGACAGACTTTTAAAATTTTAGCCCTGCATACATCAAGGATCAACAGCCATGAGAAAGCCTCCGAGGCCTACTGTACATTCCAAGGCTTTCCCAGCTGGTACACGCAGTGGCAGCAGCCTGCGTCACTTGTGCACAAAACAACCCACGTCAGGGGCCTGTACAGCCCCAGGGATTTAAAAATGTTTGATTTTTCCAAATGACAATGTTTAAAGGTTTTATAGATTATGGTATACCACAGGTTTGGAACCTTTCTTGCTGGAGTAACCAGCTGGGGGACGGCATGGGGATGGCATTAAGATCCACGCTAGCACCCTTTGTTTAGAAGGGGGATCTGGCCTTTCCACGTGTCGTGTCCACAGTGACGGTGACCTCCGGGAACAGAGTAGGCCTCCCACAGGAGTGCCAGTTTCCAGCCTGCTTCACAGGAGTTCAAAAAGAGAAAAAAATGAAATGAAGCGCTTATGAATGGCCAGGCCAAAATTACCATCATGATGTTGCAGCTGCCAGTGTTTTGTTAAAGATGTATGTTCAGTGTTTGTAACTTTTTAAGTTTCCTTTTTATTGTGTAGTGATAATGTGAACCCATCTTGAGACACTTTGCGTGGTTTTTTTTTAATTCGGATGTCTTTTTATCACTTATTTGGCTTGGTATTCTTGTTCGCTATTTTCTGTCGTTTACAAAGAACTGTTTGTTAGAGAAGAAAAAGAGAAGAAAGAAAAAAGGGAGAAAAAACCCACAGAAGGTTTGTTTAAAGTTAACGTCGCCTCTGGTTTTAAATGGAACTGTAGCAGAGGCACAGAAGAAAATGGCAAGTCGAGATGATGGAAAGTGTATGTTTTAGAAGGCGTAAGAGGTAATGTTGGACAAGCCTTGGCTGGAGACCCAAGGAAAGATTCGCTGGCCAGAAAGCAAAAGACAGGTCCTCCTCCCTCCTTAGCTTGAGAATGTGTTTTGCCAGGAAAACAGGAGGGGGAGAAGGGAGATGCAGTGTAGGCCATGCTAGAAAAGACGGAGAGAAAGAAGAGGAAGAGGAACAGAAAAATTCTTAGACTTAGCAGACACCTGTAGGACAGGTCAACCCCTAGAGGTCTGGATAGTGCTTAATGAAACATGTAAATAAACTTATGTTTAGTAACAAGACATGTCCTTTCAGTAGGACAACACATGGGTGGAAATATACAAGCCCCAGCTGAAGCAGGGGCAGCCATTGAAATCCTGCCCCACCTGTAAAAGACTCAAACTGACTCAAACTGAAATCCCAATCACATTTTCTTGGGAGTAAGTACCACTGAACACAATGAGATGTACTCCTGAGTATCATACATCTCTGCACATCCCAGTGGAACACACCAGTAAGGCTAGCCAGTGTTCATCCATTTTGAACCCTCTGGCCCAGTGCTGTATCTACCTGAAACCAGTGACAGGCTAGTCTCACGTATGTTGTCCATAACAGTGCCCCGAGAAAATGCCTGGAGACTATTGGCTGTCCTTGCAGAAGTGAGGGGTGAACCAATACCCCAATAGAATTGCAATACCCCAAAGAATTGCAAGCGCCAGAAGGGGTATGGACAGAACACAACCCACCTGGGATGATTAAGAACATTGCACCTTTTGTCATAACTTTGAAACCAGGAGCTCAGCCTGTATCAATAAAACAGTATCCCATCCCAAAGCAAGCCAAAGAAGGGATTCAAAAGCATTTAGACCAACTACTTTGATCTTTTGAAAGAATGTCAGAGTGCATGGTCAACGCCCTCTTGCCTGTAAAAAAAAAACCTTGCACCCAAGCTGACACTCAGGAAAACAGGCCTGTACAAGATTTACGCATGGTGAACCAAGCGGTAGAAACTTTGCACCCATGTGTCCCAAACTCATACACTCTTTTGAGTCTGCTCCCACAGTCTGCAAAAAATGTTCACTGTTCTGGACTTAAAAGATGCATTCTTTTGCTATTGGGTGGCACCTATCAGTCAGCCCATTTTTGCATTTCAATGGGAGGATGCCACCACTGGCAGAAAAACAATAAACATGGGACACGCTTACCCCAAAGGTGGGTACTGCTGTCTTTGACTTTGTTCCTATGGCTGCTAGCCAAACCCCTTTCTGAAAGTACCAGGGGAGCAGAAAACGACCCTTTTAAATGGGGGCCTGAACAGCAAATAGCCTTTGAAAAAATAAGGCCCTCTTGATGCCCCAACATTGGGATACAAAACCTTCACTTTACACATGAGAAACCCACAGCCTGCTAGCAAAATACTAAGGGAAGGGGGGACGAAGAGATGCACAAGGATTACGCACATAGACTCTCGTAACTACACCGGATGAAACACAGGAGGGTGACACAAGACTAGCCCCTTTCTCAAGTGTAAGCCAGGTGAGACGTTATGAGCAAGAGTGATGCAATGGAATAAAAGGAGAGCCCCCCCCCCAGAACCTCAGAAGCCACATTTCAAACCCAAAAGCCTGCATTGTATTGTTCACAACAGATTGCTATTTCCAGAAGCCTAAAAAGCAGAATTTGAGGTCCCTATCAAACTGAGAGGTATGACGTACAGTAGAGCTCTCTGCCTTGTGAACAGTCCTACACAAGGCAAGATCAGAAATTGGAGCCTGCTTGCTGCTTCATCAGAACAGGGCCTAGCAGGCCAGTTCAGCCACTTGTTGGACGCCACTTGTCCATTTTTTTGAACTATTTCTAGCAAAGTAATGAAACTAAAGACATTGTATATTGTTGTGATTTCTTATAACTTACATTTTTGCTGAAAGCTCATATTTTTCCTTCCTTGCAGCGTGTCGCTTGGACATTGTTAAAAAAAATGGACTCTATAAAATGGACACTGTCTTCAGATTTCTTGGCAGGCAGAAGTCCACTGTTATCTTGTAATGTCCTTGTGAACAGGAACACAGCATTTTCCCAGTATTTAAGAACAAAGCACTGTCTCAGCGCACAGCGCAAAGAGCATGGCAACTCAAAAATTGCCAACTGATGCAAATGAAGAATTTTTGTTGTTGTTGTTTTTTCATATTTTTTTTGAACTTATCAATTGTTTTACAGCAAGACAGGTTTAAGCCTGCACAAAATTTGCATAACAATCGCCAAAAGCAAAGTCTCTCAAACAAGGGGCAGGGATGAGAACAAGATATTTGAAGCAATATGTATTTGTTTTGGTTGCTTCCTCTTTCTGCCGTTTCTTTGTTTTTTTTATTCACAGATACACCCTGGACCTCAACCCTGGAGACTACACCCAGAGAAATTACGGAGAGGAGCCCACATGACTGCCTGACTGGAAGAGGACAGGATTGCACCTGCATGAAAGAGTTCCTGTTCCTGTTCCAACCCACAGCGACCCTCCAGCCCGGAGAAGATGTCTGGATAAAAGAGTGGAAGTCTGCACCTTCTCATTCCCCGCTGGCATGAGCACCCTCTAAAGCCTAAACTTTATTGCACAAATTGTTCCAGAGGTGCCCAGGCAATTAGACAACTGATTTACTGTTGCTGCTCCGGAGGCCAGCAACTCTACGTACATCGGAAGAAATCTACATGGATCTTCACCAGTGACATTGCTTAGTGCTATTCCAGCTTCACCTTCTTGGGCCTGGAAGAAACACCATTCTACTGTCGCAGTTATACTCCTGAACATTATTATCCCTGTTACCCATTGCCCAATGCACCATTGGTAAAGGAGGCTTGAACACTTTTGAACACTTTTGCACTTGGGTAACTCAGCCTCTGCTTACATGGGTGCCACCCTGGTCTAGTCACAAGTGCCAGGAATCCATTAACATCCAGTAGCACCCAAACTAACTGTATGATTACTATGTAAGGATATGTATACATTGTTTTTGCAGGTGGAGCACAAAGCCAATCTTCAAATAAGGTTTTCAAAACTTTGGGGGCCCATCATGAATGGTGGCTAACGCAACCAGCCACTCGGAGGAGGAATGCCCCTCTCAATATGTAAGTGTGCATCACATGATTACACTTGACACAAAACACAGTCAAAGTTGGTAAGTCCCACTTCCAACATGAATGGGTTCATAATACTATCACCCACAAGTACACAACTAATGGGACACAACTAGCCAGGATGACGAGAAGCATTGACATAGCCCAAATTGCAGGACATACTCATATGTTTATAAAGAAAAGGATAAATGGAACATCCATGTTCTGAATATGGAATTCCTTTACACGGATATTCACACTAGTACACTACGCATGCTACAAAGGCCTACTAGTTAGGAATAGTGCATACCACTTTGCATACCACTTTGTGATAACAAAAGAAACACTAGTTTCCTGAGCATAAGCAGTGTGCCTCTCTCGTAGTAAATATTTTTATTCACTGTGTATTTCTGAGTTCAGAGCTAGTAGGATGGCATGTTCTGTTATCAGTCTTTCTCTTGAAGAAACACACATTCATCTGCCAAAAAGCTTGCAAACCAAAAGTAACTCTCTCTTCTCTTGGGAAATGTATGCTTGTTTTGTTTTATAAATATGGAAACCAAATTCTTGTTTTTGTGAAAGTTTGGGCAAACCCATACCTGTACATGTTTATATTGTTTCTTCATGCTTACTTGTAACTTAAGACACAGATAGAAAATTGAAGATTTCTTGAAAGTAAATAATAAGACAGGTATATTAGCTGTTGTCCAGAAGCTTGGCAGGATGACAACAGAGATAGAGAATAACAAAAAGTTTGTGTTATGCCAGCCTGCTCAACAGCTGGGAAGTCTGCCAATGACCTACAGTAAAGATCTCTGTGTACTGAAGTTACCGATTAAGAACAGTAGAACAGAACCTCACCGATTAAGAACAACAGAACAGAACCTCACTCTTTCTGCCTTCAGTTGTAATGATAACACACTTTTGCCTTTTGTATTTTATACCAAACTGCATTCCCATTTATTGTCATGTCTTTCAATCTTCATTGAGAAATGTTGTAGATCAGAAGATGCAGCCCCATCTGATAGCTATGCATGGAGAATTATGGTCAAACAAAGTAAGATCCATGGGTCTTCGCGATCCATGGGTCTTCTTAGTTTGAAAGGGGGGAATGAGGTACCCTAGGTTATGGTTATGATTTTGCAATACTACTAGGTAACACTACCCTAATCACAAGTAAAGCTCCTCTCTGATTCTGAAGTAGAGGCCTGTAACTGTGAGAACTATTACTCCAACTATTACTCCAATTCTTGCATTCCAGCACTAATCACGTAGAAGCAAGTGTCCTTGCACGTGCTAATCATGTACGCACATATGTAACTCTAATCAGAAAGTACAACCCCTCCTATGCAGACTCAGCCATGAACAAGCCATGCTTTGTGAAACTGGACATTACTGGACACTATTTCATAGATAAGCATATATGGAGGTGTGAAGGTGATAGGCTAGAAAACACCGCAAACAGGAGGAGAAATTGTTGATTATGCATGACGTTTAATTTGCTATAAAAGCTTTCAATGCCTCGTGCTCGGGGCCTCAGTCTTTTGGAACTGATTCCACTGGGGTCATTTGTTCCATGGAATAAACCTATCCTGAATTCTATTATCTGTTTGCTGTGCTGTTTATTGGACAACGTGGAGCCTGAATCCAGTACTACTTTATGGTGTACTACACTACTAACCACCTGTATAAAAATTATTATTGTATTATGCAAACAAGTCAATTATGCAAACAATTATTATTGTATTATGCAAACTTTTTATTACAAAGGTTCACTTTGGGGTACTAACAGAATCAGGATATGACTCAAAAATGGTTGTTCTTAAATATGGAATGAATAGTCATAGTAAAATTAAGAGAGTACAGGTGGGTCCCAAAATACTTCGTCATTTCTTTAGCTCCTGCACGTTAGTTAATAATGTCCAAGGCCAGGCTGCAATCTTATGCACTCTTACCAAAGAGTAAGCTCCACAGAACACAGTGGAATTTATTTCCGGTAAACATGCACAAGAGTATATGTCACTTTAAACCCCCTCAGCCGTCTCATGAAACCACGCGAGGTGGCCGCAAAGCGTTCTAGGAAATGTATTATTTTCAAGTCTTACTCTCTGTTCCGGTCTCTCTTCTGTTCAGTTCAGAAAACACTACATTTCCCGGATATCCTTGTATGAAAACACGCCGCTTCGTCTCTTTCGTTGTTTTCTGTACTGCATTGCATGGCGGTGCTGGTAGTTTCCGAATCACTTGGGGTTTGATTCCAAATGGTTTGGCTTCCTGGGCGGAGAAAACTACAATTCCCGACTGGCTCTGCCATTTGCGCTTGCGCTATCTGCATAGAAGGAGGGAGGGGAAAGGCCGTTACGTTGCGGGCAACGGCTAGGGCAGTGAAGAGGCAGTCAGTGGTGGTGCTGGAGGCTTCCGTATTCGCTGGTGGGCTGGTACACAGCGACCAGGAAAGGGCGAATTCTGTCAGGCTCCGTCCGTTACGGGTTGGGGGGAGGAGGGCATGAAAGTGTGAGGGGGCGCCTGGCGAAGGGGGTGGGGAAGGCGGCCGGCCGCAGAGAAGCAGTAGCAGCAGCAGGAGAAAGAGGAGGAGGCGCGGAACGATGTCTCAGCCGCCTCAGCAACATCCGCCTCAGCAGGAGCAGCAGCTAGTGGCAGCGCCGGTCTCGAAGAAGAGGGACCGTCGTATCTTCTCGGGCACTTGCCCGGATCCCAAGTGCCAGGCGCGCTTGTTCTTCCCAGCGCACGGGCCTCTCAGCAGCGGGAGCATCGAGTGCACGGACTGCGGGCAGCGCCATGAGCAGCGGCAACTTCTGGGGGTGGAAGAGGTGACGGACCCAGACCTGGTGCTGCACAACTTGCTCCGGAACGCGCTGCTTGGGGTGAGTGGGGCGGGGCCCCCCCGGAAGAACACAGAGCTGGTGAAAGTCATGGGCCTGTCCAACTACCATTGCAAGCTGCTGTCTCCTATCCTGGCTCGCTATGGGATGGACAAGCAGACGGGCAAGGCCAAGCTCTTGACTGAGATGAACCAGGGTGATGTCTTTGACTGTGCCCTTCTTGGGGACCGTGCCTTTCTTATTGAGCCTGAGCATGTTGACACCGTGGGCTATGGCAAAGATCGCTCTGGCAGCCTCCTCTACTTGCATGACACACTGGAGGATATCAAGAAAGCCAACAACAGCCAGGAGTGCCTCATCCCAGTTCATGTTGATGGCGATGGCCATTGCTTGGTCCATGCTATCTCCCGAGCACTGGTGGGCAGGGAGCTTTTCTGGCATGCATTACGGGAGAACCTTAAGAAGCACTTCATAGAGAATCTCACCCGCTACAAAGCTCTCTTTCATGATTTTATTGATGCAGCAGAATGGGAAGACATAATCAGTGAGTGTGACCCTTCTTTCATTCCCCCAGAAGGAGTGCCAATGGGCCTTAGAAACATCCACATTTTTGGTTTGGCCAATGTGTTACACCGACCCATTGTCCTCTTGGATTCCTTGAGTGGAATGCGCAGTTCAGGAGACTACTCGGCCACTTTCCTTCCTGGATTGATACCAGAAGAAAAATGTATGGGAAAAGATGGCATGTTGAATAAACCTATCTGTATTGCCTGGAGTAGTTCTGGACGTAACCATTATATTCCTCTGGTTGGAATAAAAGGTGCTGCTTTGCCTAAATTGCCTATGAACTTACTTCCTAAAGCTTGGGGAGTACCTCAGGACCTTATAAAAAAGTACATCAAATTGGAAGATGATGGTGGTTGTGTGATAGGAGGTGACAGAAGTTTGCAAGATAAATACTTGATGAGGTTGGTTGCTGCCATGGAAGAGGTTTTTATGGATAAGCATGGTATTCATCCCAGTTTAGTAGCTGATGTACATCAATATTTCTATAGACGGACCGGTGTAATAGGAGTTCAGCCTGAAGATGTCACAGCAGCTGCTAAAAAAGCAGTAATGGACAGCCGCCTTCACAAGTGTCTAATTTGTGGTGCCCTTTCAGAACTTCATGTTCCTCCAGAGTGGCTGGCTCCTGGAGGGAAACTGTATAATCTGGCAAAAAGTACTCATGGCCAGCTAAGGCCTGATAAAAATTATAGTTTCCCCCTTAACAGTTTGGTATGTTCATATAATCATTTGAAGGATGTTCTTGTACCAGACTACAGTTTGAGTAGTTTGACTGCCTGTAACTGGTGCCATGGCACCTTGATGCGTCGTGTCAGAAGTGATGGCTCTGTTGTGTATTTGGATGGGGACAGAACTAATACTAAATCTACAGGTGGCAAATGTGGTTGTGGATTCAAGCATTACTGGGAAGGTAAAGAATATGACAATCTCCCTGAGGCTTTCCCTATTACTTTAGAGTGGGGTGGGAGAGTGGTGAGAGAGTCGGTGTACTGGTTCCAGTATGAAAGTGACCCCTCTTTGAATAGCAATGTGTATGATGTTGCAATGAAACTTGTTACCAAGCATTTTCCTGGAGAATTCGGTAGTGAGATTCTTGTTCAGAAAGTTGTCAATACAATACTACATCAGACAGCCAAAAAGAACCCCAATGACTATACACCTGTAAATATTGATGGTGCTCATGCCCGAAGAGTTGATGATGTACTACAAGGAGAAGACTTGGAATCTCAGCTTCCAACCAAAATTATTCTTACGGGACAAAAAACAAAAACATTGCACAAAGAAGAACTGAATATGAGTAAAACTGAAAGAACTATTCAGCAAAACATTGCAGAGCAGGCACCTGTAATGCAGAAACGAAAAACTGAAAAATTAAAACAAGTGCACAAAGGGCCAACTAGAACTGCCTCCCCTGGTGTGGTTCCTGATGGGCCATCGTCTGCACCTGCTACACCCACCAAGACTCCTTATTCTCCAACATCTACAAAAGAAAAGAAAATACGCATAACAACAAATGATGGGCGTCAGGCCATGCTTACACTGAAGTCCACAACCACATTTTTAGAACTACAAGAAAGCATAGCTAGAGAATTTAATATTCTCCCCCACTTGCAATGTATTCGCTTTGGCTTTCCTCCCAAAGAGCTTCTGCCACCCAAAGAAGGGCAGGAAAATGAACCTGTTCCTCTGCTGCATGGTGATAGAATAACTGTAGAGATCCTCAAAGGGAAGGAGGATAGTAGCCAGGCTGCTTTGGTGCATTCGGCCCATGCTGTGAAACATGAGGATGCTGCAGTTACTAGTAAAATTGCTTCCAAGGAACTCCAAGAGCAAATGGACAAGGAAATGTACTCGTTGTGTCTTCTAGCAACATTTATGGGTAAGTCCAAGTTTAATTTGTATTTTCAAAAGTTCATGTGTCAAAAGTGTACCTCAGTCTTGATTTCTATAAAACCAGAAATCCATACAGGCTCATATGAACTGCCAAATAAGTACAAATTGTTTATATGACCTTCAGAGCAAGTATATGTGTGCATAGTTCCTCCTTTTTAAAAAGAAGAGAACTCTAAATTCTCAATCTCTAAAATGTTCCTATCAGTTAGACCGTGAAGGATATTTTCCAAATAAAGGAAATTATTTCTAACCTTCTCCCACTCATATTATGCCCTTACTTGCTTTGTTTTGTTTTGATAAACGGGGCCTGTCGCTTCCTTATGTAGAAATGCTGGTGACTACTGAAAGGTACTGTTTTGTGTTATTGAATGTTCATTTCTCAATATATACTGCTGTACCATTAAAGCATGCATATGAAGTTCTGGAATGTCTCTTGCCCTGTTCACTGCAACATTTCATCTTGCTTCCTGTCTAAAAGTATTCTACTTTGTTTAAAGTAATAGGACAAGCAGGCAGAATATTTACTGTTTTGGTGGTGTGATTCTTTTCTTGAGGGAAATAGTGTTCTTCAGACACTTACATTTGAAATAAAAAATTCTTGTAAAATAATGTACATAATGCAGATGTATTGCCACAATGTTTAATATATCAAATGTCTTTCTGCTTCTCAGCCAGAATTATGGAAAGTTATATTTTAAGAAGCCTTTTAAACCAAATTAATTGGCAGTGTTGCAAAGTAAATCAGTATATTGCAGCCTTTACCATTAACTTTGCAGAATGCATGACATAAAAAGTATTGCTTGGCATCGAGCTACTTGATGTAACATTGTTTTGCTGCAACTAAACCCCTTCAGGTCATTGCAGAGTTGTCTGAAGTTTCCAGAAGACTGTCATGAGTTAAGCCTTGACCACTTTTAGTTATGGTGCAATCATGTGAATTGCTTACCTTTTTGAAAATTAAGCTTGCATATCAAGGCACTGTAAATAAAACTTTCCAAATAATCATTTAGATATTTCAGGGTGTCATTTTGTAACTTGAAGGCCTACCATTGCATCTACTGTGGGAAACGAATCTGAATATAAAAGAACTAAGAAACAAAAGTGAAACTGTCAAAGTTTAGCTGAGAACAAAGTTTGTCATACAGTGCATTGTCATTATGAATCTTATGTAACTCAAGGAGAAGTATCTACTCAAATGTGGTCATGTCTTAACAAAAATCTGCATCTTCCAGTCACTCTTTTTCTCATCTGTTATCAGAATTGCCTATTATTCATGGCTACAACCTCCTACTTGGGGATTGCATCAGCTGCGTGAGAGAGTGGTGTTTGGAAAGCACATACAGCATGCTATAAGACAGAGGTTCTCAACCTGTGGTATGGGTACCCCTAGGGGTACGCGGACCTCTTGCTGGGGGTACGCCAAGCCCTGCCCCTTATCTGCCCCATCAACATCTAATTAAGTGTTAATTAGCATGGATTTTAAATTGTAATTATTTTCGAAGCCTTTGTGTCTCTAATTTTGGTTTTGGGTTTATTTTTGTACTTTGGAAAATGTACTTTGGTAGGGTGGGGGAGGGAGGAGCTGATTTTGGGAAGTGTGACTTGAAGAAAAAGATCCTTGCATGTGTGTCTCTTCCCCTCCCCAGTTAAATAAGACATTTTTTCACATTTAAAATTGTTTTAGTACTTTTTATTTAATGATTAATTACCTAATTAATTGATTTGATCCAATTAATTAGCAGTTAATTAGCAAGGGGTACTTCAGAAAATTGGACCATGATAGGGGGTACCCGGGCCTCCAAAGGTTGAGAACCCCTGCTATAAGACATTTAAATTGAGTTTGTGTAGTACACTTGAGCATCATCCTTAGAACATTTTTCAGTGTTGTTCAGTTTGAGTATTTTATTGTTACATTAGCAAAGTCCTAATCTGTTCTATCCTTTATGATTTAAGATCAAGTTTTTCAGGGATTCCTCTAAGCACCTAGATTTCAACCATCATCAGTGGAATATTTTGTCCCTTAATCCTTTTCTTCTGCGTCTTTGTAATGTGTTAAAAAGTCCTCGGGTTCCTAATAGAACTAAACAGAAGTGTGACTCATCTTCCAATTTCCCTGCTTCTGCTGTAATGTTGGATTTGCTGATCACTTTTGTAGAGAAGATTGTGAGTCTTGCTTCCAGTGTTACAGTAGAAGCAGACATTGAGTCTTACACATGTTCTCTTTATTAATACTCCGTAGTATGTGAAATGGCCTTCTGCTTAGATAACCCGACTGTAGCATATTTGATATAAGAAGCCAATGACATGTTCTTTTCTGCTTAAACAATAAGGGCAGCTTATGCTAAAGGCACTGACTACCTTCTAACATTGTAGCCACCTTGGGTTTCATTATTTATAGTCCAATTCATATACTTGCTCTTTATAGTCCAATACATGGACTTTCTTGACTTCACAGTCTTTCATGTCTCATGATGCTAGGTACGGGGTTCTTATTTGGTGAGTATCGGGGCTGTTACCAACTAGTGTTGATGTAGGTGTTAAATGTCTTTGGACTTTGTATGCAATGGCTATTTAATGGTACCAACAAGGATTAAGCGAATGATTATAAATGAGCAAAATACCTATCTCTGTGACTTGTGGGGTATATATTGAGAGAAACCTTGCATATTGCAGAGATGCCTGAGGGCCGCAATCCACTTCAGGTCCCCAGACAGTGAAAACTCAGCCAACCATTATCTGGATGAGTGGCAGTTCTTACTTTTAATCTCAGCAATGATCATGAGGTGGTGATTGGGTATTTTTGTAAGAGTGAATAGCAACCACTCTTTTATATGGGGAAAGTATGAAGTGTGCTTTTGGGATGCTTTGGGGCTGGGACTAAACATGCTCCCTGACTTGGGTGATGTCAAATTACCGTATTGGTCTGAGTATAAGACTCACTTTTTTCTCCTAATTTAAGTTTTTAAACTAGAGTTGCGTCTTATAATCAGGCTGTTGCAATCAGGCTGTTGCAATAATGCCAGTGATTTAATTAAAAAATTTTAATAGCACCAAACTTGAAGGGTGCGTCTTATAATCAGGTGCGTCTTATATGCGGGCCAATACGGTACTTCAGCCATTCAAGAGCAAGCTTGTTTCTAAACTAGAGGTGCGTCTTATAATCAGGCTGTTGCAATAATGCCAGTGATTTAATTAAAATTTTTTAATAGCACCAAACTTGAAGGGTGCGTCTTATAATCAGGTGTGTCTTATACTCGGGCCAATACGGTACTTCAGCCATTCAAGAGCAAGCTTGTTTCTATCTGCCTAGTTTCTCCATGGTTTGTTTTATAAAAGTTTATACCCTAATATTCCACCAGTGGTTTGCAAGGCAATTTAGAAATCAAAACAGTACTCTTCAGTAGCTTTAGGTAGAATGGCTGCCTATTTAGAAACAAAATAAAAATTCAAAGAGGTCATTCTCACTTGGTTTCTTTAAGAGATGCTAGAACCCAAGGAGCCATGTACAGTCTCTCTTTCTTGATCATGCTCTAGATTGTGATGGCATGTTGGGAGAACCTGGTGGCTTGTTGGGGACTCAAATTGTTACCTGTACTTATACTTATTGATCAAGTGGCACTAACTTGTACTTGGCCACTGCTCTTTTAATTGTAACTTTTTATTTCTGTTCCACAGGAGAAGACGTCTGGTCTTACGCAAAGGGGTTTCCTTACTTGTTCCAGCAGGGTGGTGTGTTCTACAATATAATGAAGAAAACAATGGGTATAAATTTCTAACTATGCTAATATTTTTTCCAGTAAATTGCACTCTTATACAGGATGTTTTACAGTATGTAAGCGATCTCTGGCAATATAACCTATTATCATTGACATTACAGCAAATAGTCAGCTAGTTTTGATTTATATGTATATGTAGTGGAGAACAATATAGTTAAATGTTTTAATTTCAGTTTTAAAATGAATTGACATTGGGGTTGAGGTATATAAGCACTTTCAGGTCAATGAGACTATTACCACAGGCTAATCAGAATTGGTTTTTTTCCTATTGAACTGAGTTTTGTACATGCACAGTTCCTTGCTGAAAGAACAAATTCTTAATTATGAACTGAAGTAAAAAACTGGAATGAAAAATTAATAAACTTGAAGTTTATTTAGATTTTAAAACATTAAAGAAGGCCAGTATCCAAAGAGCTGTGTGTGTACTAAGACACTATGCCCCCCCCCCTTGCTACCACAGCTACTGCTGCTACAGGTCAGGGGACCTTCCAGAGTGGTTTTAGACTGACAGCGAAATCCTGTCTAGGATGCCGGAGCGGGTGCTCCGGCGCCAGAAGCTGTCATTGCGCCTACTTTGGAGTAAGGGAGGTTGGCGCAAGGCCGGCCTCCCTCCCTCCGCCACTGGCACGAGCATGTGGCAGCTGGAGGCAGGTAAGACTCCTGCCGGCAGCCACATGGGCAGCGAGGGAGGGGGGCCATTGGGCAAGCTGGGGCGGGAATGGCGTCCGCCATATCCCCATCCCTGCCAGGCTGGCTCGGCCGTTACACGGCCTCCTCCTACTTCCACCAGCTATTTAGCTGGCAGAAATCTGAGGAGGCCGATAGGGCCGGGCCGGGTTCACACCTGAGGAAGGGGACGAACGTCCCCTTCCCCGAGTAGACCTCCGGCCCGCAGCATGGCGGTACGGCAAGAACGGGATCCGGCGGGTGGCCCTGGGCCACCTGCCGTATCCTTACACAGGATTTTGCCCTGAAGTGAAGTTGGAAGGTAATATTGGCTACTTCACTGGGCCTCTTGGATTAAAGCCCATAGATTTGTGTCTGCTTGGTTCTACAATAAATTATTGTCAATAACTCCATAGAGTCTGATGCCTGCAAGGGTCTGATGCCTGTAAATATTAATTTAGTATCTAACAAAAATGAGTTAACCAGTTAGTTGGCACATTCTAAAATTGTTGATGTGCAAGAGATTTATTTATATTTATAAATAAAATACTATGATGAAAAATAACTTTGCCATGTAACTTGCATAAATACTCATATTTTGTCTGTGAGATTATTTGTGCTAACTCTGTTTTGAGTAGTTGTAAACATTATTTTGTCTGATATAGAGCTAAGGGCTTCTCTACATTACTAAGAAGGACTCCATTCTCTTATTTTCCAGCAGCAATTAATGCTTCTGTAGGTGTCTCTAGAACTGTGAGAATTTAGAAGATTAATAGAAAGATTAATAGAAAGAGCTCCATTACATGTTTTTATTTTGGAAATCTTTACCTTAAAGCCAATAGTATTTTATTTAATTTGTGCTTTTCCTCCAACCAAGTCAGAGGGGTGTTTTAACCTACCCTCAATTGTGTGGATAAGGTAAGGCTGAGAAATAGTAATATGCCCAGGGCTATCCAGTTTGCTTCAAAGCTCAGTAGAAGTTTCAGCCTACATCTAGCCTCAACACTCTTGTCATTGGAGCAAATAGTGGAGTTGAAGAATTATTTTTGCAGAGGTTTGCCTTTTGTATATGTAGATATCAGTGTAGTATTTTATGGTCTTCATCATTGGTTTGAACAAAAATTAAAAATGTAAGCGCAAAGAAAAAAAAAGGATAGCATTGTGATTAGCACTTCCACCATTGGAAACTCCCTTTGTGAAGGGTCCTTACGCAAGCAGAATGCTCCTTCATGGATGAAGCTTCTCACAGCAGAAGCGCTAGTTGGGATGCTACTCTTATATTGCCAATTTGCACATAAAAATCATCTAAAAGTGTAATTTAACATTCATAAAATGTAATCATAAAGGAGCATGCTCAATAGAATTCTCAGTTACCCTTTCTGCAATCTATTAGCAAGTTCTCCTGTGAAACCTCTCTTTCTGTTACCCTTCTCAGTTTCCTATTGATTGGAACAGGGGGCAAACCTAAATAAAAAAGGAGCAAGCTATTTTAATTTTGGTTCCATATAGATGGAGCAATAACACAAAATAATAAGGTGTATCCTCTTCTACATGACAGTTAACATACATATCAAAGTAATTGACTACAGTGCACACCTACTGCATATATCCAGTCATATCCCCCGTCTGCTTTCTTATACACAATTGCTTCTGTGAAACATCTAGGGTGAATTGCGCACAGACGCGCGCACACGTGCCAGTTCTTAGTATTGCAATATGAGATAGATGACTGCTTATTGCTGATCTTTATCTGGCCTGCAACTTTTGAGCTTTCTTTTGCCATATTGTGTGAATTGCGTAGTTGATTATCAGTATTGGTTATTTGCTGACAGTGTATCCCAGTCTCCAGTATGAAGTCTGAAAGTTAATTAAAATGTGTAAATAGTATTCAGTGCCCACTATTTTCCATTTAGGTTTTAGTGCTGGCAATAGTACATATCTGCTGCTTCCTGGTTTTTCACTTTTCTGCATATTTAAGATGCAGTTCCCAATTCCAAAGAAGCCTTGGACAACCTGATATACATGACTTGCATAATACTGTTTTCACTGAACTAATGGAATGCAATAGCATCCTACTGCTACATTTAATTGATAACATACAGTATAGTGAAGGAGCTTTTACCAGTGACTCCAAAACTCTTGCGAAGGGAACAAACGGAACCTTTGTTCAGAACCACTCCATTGATTCCCAGCATACTGGACTCTAGTATGAACTTACGATACTCTTTCTTGCACATTGTGTTACCTGTTCAGTCTTTCACAATGTAAAATACAGGTTAACAAGTACTGCATGCAACTCCAAATATTAAGAAATGCTCTTCATACTGCAAGAGAACATGGAGCATATTATGCCTCAACTTTTAAATACTACTTTAAAGGTAGCACATGATTTAGTTTTGCATATTCTTTTCATGCTACCTCATTGAATAAGCGTATTCAGGATAACTTGCTTTTTCATGTGTGGCAGTTTTCAGCATCAAGCACAGTTCCCCCCCCCCCAAAGTTTGTTCTAAACTAGAAGAGCATGCAATAGTGGTCACATCTAGTGGTTCTGCATAGGTAACTTTATCACACTTTAATTGTTCCATTGGCGGTTCTTTACAACCTTTTGCTGAAGATCAGTGAAAATTACTTATGTGCTTTGAACACCAGAAATTGCTCTAGAGAGAAGGTAAATACTGTTGTTTACCACATAATCCTGTACATTATTGAACTTGCTGCCCAGATTGGCCCACTTTTCCACTTCCCTTTCCATCTATTCAAGTGTGATTAAAATCACCCATATAGTACCACTAGATGTAACCATTATTACAGTGAACTCTTGATTTGGACTAATGAGGGGAGGTGTATTGTTAATGCTGAAAGTCTGTTGGATCCAAATGCTTTTATGACATTGCACATGCCCAAAGCATACGGGTAGTTTTTAAACAAGCAGACAACATCCTTTCTTTCCAAAGTCTGTTAAATTGCGGGTTCACTGTATGACCTGGTTTAGAGCAAACTTGTAAGAAAACAGTACTTGATGCTGAAATAATAACCACGCACAAGAAAGCAAGCAATCGTGTATGTTTTTAGGCTGTCGGATGATATTGAAAGAAGATGAAAAAGTAGATCATATGCTCCCTTTTAAAGTAGTACCGAATAGTAGGTGCGTAATCTTTAGAAAACTGACAAATAGCTTTGTTCTGGAGAGTGTTTGCCTTTTTGGAATGTAATTAACTTATGTGGTGCTATATGTTTAGTTAGAGCAATATTCTTTTTTTCTTCACTAGTATTTTTATTTTTATGAGGTTAATATTTTCATTTTATTACCAGCCATTTTAAGACCATGAGTAAGAAAGTGTGTGTGTGTGTGTGTGTGTGTGTGTGTATATATATATACACTTAATATGTTTCCCCTTTTTCCATAGGCCTTGCTGATGGTAAGCACTGCACTTTTCCACACTTGCCTGGCAAGACCTTTGTGTACAATGCAGCAGAAGATAGATTAGAACTCTGCGTGGATGCTGCTGGGCACTTCCCTGTGGGTTCTGATGTGGAAGACCTGGTTAAAGAAGCACTAAGTCAAGTACGAGCAGAGGCAGCGTCAAGAAGCAGGGAAGCAAGTCCTTCACATGGGCTCCTTAAACTAGGTAGTGGTGGAGTAGTTAAAAAGAAATCAGAGCAGCTTCACAATATAACTGCATTTCAAGGAAAAGGCCATTCTCTAGGAACTGCAACTGGTAGTCAACAGCATCATCAAAAAGCTAGGGAAGCTCCACCTACAAGAAAGCAAAGCACAGGCACAGACTTCAATCCTGGTTCTGCTAAATCTGAGCCTTCTGTGTACACAGGTGATTCTGGAAACAGTGAGCTTATACGGATAGCTCCTGGTGTAGGAACAATGAGAGACGGCAGACAACTTGACCCTAGTTTGATTGAGGCACAGCGAAAAAAATTGCAGGAAATGGTTTCTTCAATTCAGGCTTCAATGGACAGACACTTGCGGGATCAGAATGCTGAGCAATCAGCATCAAATGATTTTTCTCAGAGGAAATTGGAGGCAACAAGTTCATCTGTTAAAACGAGGAGTCCTCAGACTGGCTTGTCTGAATCATTTTCTTTAACAAGTGACAGTGGACATCTGAATGCAGAAACAACTGATAGTAACATGTTGAATGCTGTGGGAGCCACGTTCCCCACAAGATCAAAAGCGCAAAAAGGAAATTCTGTTGAAGAGCCTGAAGAAATGGATAGTCAAGATGCAGAAATCACTAATACAACTGAGCCAATGGATCATTCATGAATAGTTAACGGCTGATAACGATACAAGAGATTACTGTGCAAATGTAATGTTTGTTGGCTGGGCCACATAAATTTAGTCATTAAATCTTGTATGTTTCAAAGATTATATCTTACTCATTGCATGATAGCAAGTGTGTGATAGACAATAGCTTTTAATAAACCATTCTGCTGCCCAGGTTAGCTCTCAGTTACCTGTAAATTAGATATTAGGATATGCACTGAGATGAATATCTGCTGTAGATGTGGGTTATAATTTTTTTTTTTGCATTTTTAATTCCATTAAAGTCTTAAACTTCCAGTCCATGTGAGGTCCTTATTAAGTTTTTAAGATATATGTGAAAATAAAACCTGACAAATGTAATGTGTTTTGTTAAATATTGGTCCATTCAGAATTATAGCATAAAGAGACATTCCCTTAGACCTGAACACTTTGCATTCATTTAGATTTGTCAGGTGTCTTGAAATACACATGAATATTGAGATCTCTTCAAAGTTGTAAATTTAAGGAATGAAAAGGAAAGGGCTGTATAGTATAAAATAGAAGCTAAAGCAAAGGTGATGTAGTAATGCATGGCAGTCTGAGCCGGCGCAACATCTTCATTTCTCTGTTGGCAAATGATTGCATTTTAGTTCTGAGCTGGTAATGTACCATGGCGTGCTTTCACCTTGCAGAAATGGTAGCAGACAAGTATTTTCAGAAGCAGCAGTAGACCAATAAGACATTGGTTTTGTGTAGGAAGATTTTGATAAGTAGCAGCTGGTGATCACTGCTGGCTTTTAACATTTTCTGAGCATGTTAGATTAATGAACTGTAGCAGAAGTCTCATAAGAGTTTTTTTCAGTGACAGAGTAAAAGCTCCTTCTAAACTCCCTGAAAGTGGGAAATATTTAGTTTTTACTTTGTGATGCAAATCTTCCTGCACCAGTTGGCTTCAACTGTCATCCACTTGAAAGTATATTCATCAGATCTCCAGTGCTAATTTTTAAGGAGCAGCCATTGTTTACTCCATAAAAATGGAATGTTTCTCTTGATACTAATGTTGCACTTTTGCCTCTTTACATATTTCTATTTTATGTGCATTATTACTGCTTCGTCTGATGGAAATAAACTTGAAAGGGTGAAAGACTTGCAATTTAAAGAAATACAGAATAGGAATTTTGAATGCTTAGTTATTGAAGCCAGTGCTTGCACGCACACAAGTTTTACCCAATCCACAAATATTACGTTTGTATTATAAATGTTTGTATTCTGAAAATATGCTCACACTTTCTGCATTTATAATCACACAAGCAAATTCTAAGCAATGCTATGATTAAATGGGAAGGTTTATTTTTTTATATGTGAAATTAACTGAAGGTACAGCTGCCTCAGTTTGACTCAAATATATTAATCCATTAAAACACAAGTTTTGCTTTTCTCATACAGGGAATACATATTTTGTTTAGTGCACTGCTTATATATAAAGCATACAAATCACACGTTCATGAATAAATGATTTTAAATATATAATTTTGCTAAGTTTGTACTGCTTAATTTGGTCAAGAAACAGAATATGTGGTCTATTATGTGTACTGATCATTGACAGATCATTGATCATTGTCACACCGAGAACAGGATAGCCCACGTTGCATATGTAAAACTACCTTAAGCTCTAACGCACATGCAAGTAAGACTGTGGCCACAACCCAAAGAATCCATTTATGTTTGCATGAGTTGTTATGCAATATGCTCATGTTTCAAAGTTAGCTTTTGATATAGTGTAAGTAAACTGGTGTGCTAAAACAAAAAAGTAGCCATGTTGATCCTGGTCTATAGGAACACCTACATTGACGGTCTAAATTGTTTTGGAGCTGGGTTGACAGCCATGGTTTCTGTCAAAGGACCTTAGGAATTGCCATACTTTTTGACGTGATAAGAATTGTTAGGGGTTTCTGGCCAATTTACAGAACTACACTTCTCAGGATTCCTTGGATGAAAACCATGGCAAGTACAAGTCTCAAATGGACTTGAACATATAGTGTGTTAAATAGCCTTATTGCTTGATGACATTTTTGTTTTCAGAGCAGAAATACTATGGTGGTTCTGCCTAATGTAGGGGATACAATGCTGTTTCCTCCAAATTAATTAGAAATGTGCAAAAGCTGTGAAGTTGGACAGACATGGGTGACATTATAATTTAATCTGGTTGTGTTTGCTAAGAGCTAAATACATTTTTCCCTCGCCTTATTTTTCCTACCAAGAAAATGTCCAAAGTGCAAGTACTGCTGAAACAAATTTTCTTTTGAGTGATGTGTTAAGAGGTTTTGGCCGAGCTTGGTTTTGTAGAATGAAAAGCTTTGAAACGTAGGTGCTGTATGAGAAATATTGCTGCACCCTGTGTTGGAAAAAATGCACTCAAACTCTTAATATTGTACAGTCTCAATATATAGGTTTATTCCCACCAAAAGGGTCTACAGTGCTCAGAAAATACCACGAAGACCCCTTGATTCAGTGGCAGTTAGTTGCAAGTAACTGTGGTGGTATTGTTCCCAGTGGGGCCTAAGTACATGCAGCTGACTGCAGGATTGCAGTTTCAAAGATTGATACATGTATTGAGTGTATGGAAAAATGTCAATTCTGATAAGGGTATTGAGAATATGAAAGGGTGAATTTCCTTCAGAAATTGAAACACTCTGGCTGCATTATTGACTATCCGGTTTTCTGATGTGTGTTGGTTTCTGGCTTGGCATTGGGAGATCGTGGATGCATCACATCAAATACCATCTTATTTTTGCCAGCCAAACAAATTGGTTTTTGAATAGCCAAGCAGTTTTGTAAATGCATAATATAAATGTGAAATAGATCTAAAGTGATAGCACAGCAGCATTCAATACACTTGTTTACCAAGGAGGTGTTGGGCAGCAAAGAATTAAAAGTAAAATATTGGAAATTGCTGGAATTAGAACATACTAATGGCTTTCCATTCAAATCTAAAACTCACAGCATTTTAGTATGTGATGTGCTCTTTAATACGCTACTGTTCTATATTCCTTTGGAAATTTAATATTTGGATTTTGTTGCAGGTTTAAAAATTTTGTTGCAGGTTTAAAAATTAACATTCAGTACTTGTTCCACAACTGCAAAATTGTTAACTCATGTCATTTTTAACTCCTAAATGTTTTCCTTATAACCTACTTCATCCCCAGATAGAAAAAAAATGTAGCAAGATGAAGATTCTAATTATTTTGAAATAGAAGATGGTTCTTCCCCCCCCCCCCTCCATTTTTCCTACGAAGTGTGTGTTTCTCTCTTTTGGCTTTCAAGATTTGACCTATTCAGTTGAAAAATGACCTGTTATAGGGGACAGTATTTAGAAATTGCTGTGTTAATGTCCAGGTGTGGTTTCTCTGCTCTAGCAAGTACCACAGAAGAGCATTGCTGTGACTGTATACTAACAATGCTATAAAAGGGTATCTTTTTCAAGACCAAAATGACTTTTTTTGGTTTGTTTTGAGGTGTGTTTTAAAGGAATAAATTGGGATATGATTATGTAGTGGAGTGCCTGGATAACTGCTTCACTGTGCACGCATTCAACCCAGCTGAAAACATCTGCCATAAAGTTTACATAAACCCAAAATTGTTCCTGAGTCCCATCAAGTTCAATGGAACTTAAAATATCCCAGTTTAGACTTCTTTGGAGCATTTTGTCCTCTTCAATATGGGGATTAGCATTTTTATTCAAGGAAATGGATTTGTTCAGTATTTTCTTGTGAATATTCCATAGTCTCTTAAAATTTAAGCTGCTGCATTTAAAATTATTTTAATGCAGAACTTTCACTTAGCCCCTTCGATTGTAGTAAAGTTAAAAGACTGAACTGTTGTTGGTATTTTTTAGATTTTTTTAAAATGGAGATTATTGCCAGGAAGAAAAATAGTGCACTTTTGAAAGAAATTGATTTAAAAAAATGTATAAATAAGCATTAGTACTGTACATATTTAGGAAACCTTTTAAAACAGCAAGTGCTTTACATATTGGATTAAATTAGAATAGCAATGATACCATGTTCACAATGCTGGCTGTTCAGCACATTTGGATTTTATTTGTGATTGCTGTACTAATTCGTTTTTATCTGTAATGTAACAATAGTGTATTATAACAGTGTACTATAACTACACTTTACTGTACAGTATTTGGAATTTCTTTGATTGCTATATTAAAAATATGAGCTAAACTACTTTTTTCTAGTTTCTGTACCAAAATGGACCACTACTGGAACTGTGTTTGCAGCCCATCTCCTTGAATACCGTTTGTTAGCTGCTGTGTATGGCTGGGAGCAGAGAATCTGTAGCTTTCCTGCCCCCCCCCCCCATACAAACCTATATGCTTCTACTAGAGCCACATCTAAACATGTTCCTGAAAGAACATGACCACCATTGGAACCGTGGATGCAACTCAACCCTTCCAATACCTTTTGTTAAGCTAGAGATACTAGTACCTTAGGCCGGGCACTGGCTATTTAGGAAGATTTAGGCTATTCAGGCTATTTAGGCTATTCAGTTTTCTTTTCTTTCAATTTTATTGAAGAGTCAAGGGGTAAAATCTTGATTTGACCAGTTACGGTAATTTAAACTATCTCAAATTCAATAGCAAGGAGGTGAATATGGGAGATTGAGCTGAAGGGAATGATTTTCCAGGAGATTGGGTTGAGTTGAGATGGGAGAGGGTCCATGGATGTCCTGTTTTAAATATGGATTACATTTGTATCATGCTTTTCTCTGAGGAGTTCAGAGAAGTATACATGAGGAATTTCCAGATTTAGCTCTCCAGGCTCAAGTCTACTTATTTGCAAAGATAGAACAATTTTAGGTGCCTTCAGACCATTTTCTGGGTTGACACTAAGGGAAAGGAGGAACGCCTGGGTTGTTAGCAAAGGATATGTACTGAATTGTCTAGGACAGTGCTTCCCAAACGTTTTAGCACTGACCCAAATTTTAAAACTACAATCTATTGCGACCCACATAGCTTTACTTCTGACTGCCCATCCGGCCCAAAAGGGGCCCTGCCTCCACCTCCTTCCGCCTCACCATCTCTCTGCTCCCACGCCCCACCCTCTCCCATAGCCTGCCCAGGGGTGAAATCGGACACGTGCAGCTTGCATGGCTGCCTCGCCGAGTAGTTTCCCCAGCCTGCCTTGCATCACAACAGCCAGAGTCCGGTCTGCTTGACCTCGCTCAGGTTTGCGACCCGCCAAAAATTGACTTGCGACCCACAGTTTGGGAAACACTGGTCTAGGTGCCTATGTGAACAGCAGATTAAGGGTGTGGAACTGTGCTTTTTTGACTCGAGGATAAAGGATTTTATGCATTTTTATAATACTTGGATTTGGGCTTTGTTTTTATATTAATAGTTTGCCCTGACCCCTGAAGGATAAAAATCTGTGTTTATTTTGAAGGAAGAGCCATTTATAAAGAGTGTTAATTTTTATTTGGTGTTCTCTGTAATTCTACATCACATACCTTCAATTGATATTAATGAAGTAGTAACGTTATGAAACCCCTGTAACAGTATGCAATATTTTATGAGCGCTTGAATTTACCTTTTGTGAAAATATGTAAAATAAGAAAATCTGATGCTAAGGGACATAAGGCAGATAAAAATCCATGATTTTTTTTTTAATATGGAGCATTGTAAAAGTTTTTTAAATGAGAATATAAATGGATTTTGCAGCATTTTTATTGGTCTGTTCCAAGGATGGCGTTCGAAGTTAGGTAGGGCACTAGTCAAGTGCCCATGCTAAGTACAGAAGGTAGTGTCCATTGAATAAACAGGTACTGGGTGAGAGTGTTATCAGGGACTCGGAAGGGAAGGGAAGGGCTTTGCCCCAGAGGGCCCCCAGCAACCTGGCACTGGCTTGTTCTTTCGTATTGTGAGATACTGACAACCTGACTCACTAATAGGTAGAATACCTGTATTTAAGATAGTTTAGCCTTAATGCTGTCATCCATGTGGGTTGGGTGGTTGCTTGAAAAAGAATAGCATGGGTAGAGCTATCAGTTGCTGTAGGAAACCTGTTGAAGGTGTAGCTAGAACAATTTTTAACTATTCAGTACAGTTTTCTAAGAGGAGGGTTTATGGCGATGTGGTTAAACTCTCCTAAGCCATATGGAGAGTTAGAACTACCAATGACTTACCATGTGATGTTGCACATAGTTGGGGACTTTCAAGTGGCTACCAGTGTGGATGGCTGCAGTTAGAATCAGGCTTCAGAATTCTGCCAAGTGCTCTAGCTGTTAGCAAATGAGCACTGATGGCTGTTCTTGCCCTCTCCTGCCAAAAAAAACCCTTGGGGCTGGGGTACATTGATGGCACATTGCAATGAGTTTCCCTTTGTATTGGTGCTATGTTCTCAGTGTGCAAGGCATAGCCTTGGTGCAGTGTTTCATGGGGTTGGACTACATGAGTCCAGATTGCGTTTTGTCCAAATACCTGCTCTGGAATTTGCCAAGAAATGAGTGGTAGTTTGCTTGACAGCTACCTTGTCCATGTTTATATATTTAAGAGATTATTAGAATTCTGTATAGTGCTCCCACATAAGCACACATTTGTTACCTACTCAATTTGCAAAGTCTTGGTGTACAGTATTGATATTTTTCTACCATGCACATATTTCATCAGGCCCCTCAGGTTAGCAGTTCAAATAAGATCTTGTCATCTTCATGCTCTCCTCAGCTGACCATATTGCAAACTCCTTCATACTATTTCTGGAGTCTGTAACTCATGAGTCTGCATGAAATGTTCCAAAATAGAAATAGGCTGCAATTCATGTGTTACAAGATCCAACTAACACGTATAGCTCTTCTCCAATACTTATCTGTCCATTAAATTGCAAGCTACAACACCAAAATATAACTTTTAAAATGACTATGGGGCAGAAAGAACTTCACAAAATGCCTTCTGTTTTAGATTCACATTTAAAAAAAAATGGGCCTAAACTAGAAGGTTTTGGTGTGAGCTTACTGAATAATGGTTTACTCAGTTGCATCATATACAGCCTTATCTGTGCTGAACAAGCTACAAATAGCTGCCATTCTTCAGCTTGGTAGTTAGCAGTGGGGAAATGTAACTGTTGCTAGCTCAGAAAAATATAGTAGCTTAGTCATTGCATAAGCTTGCTGACACACTGCATCTGCAAAACATTTGATTGTGGTTCAGTATTATGGCACTCCTAACACTCAAGAGGATTCAACTTGGGTGTGATTTTTGTTTTGTTTCTTTTCATATATATTCAAGGGTATACACCACAACGTTGTAAAATCTGTCAATTTTTTATTGTTCTGCATGAATGGCCTCAACTGTGAGAAAAATGAACTTTGAAATTTATTGTAACATTCCCTGAACAATGTGTCTGGAGTGCAGTTTGAGTGAGATCTAGTTGAGTGTGAGGGGTGGAAAAAAGCACTTAATTGAGGACTCCCAACCAAGAGATGTGTACTGTATTACAGGGGTGTTTCTGTACTGATGACATTGCTACTTCAGGGTACCTTGTGCCCATGTAATTGCTCTGTGAATTGTCAACATGCTATTTGGTTTTGTTATTGATTGGTCTGCAGACATTAGTACAATTGGTTCTTCAGCAGAGTGTCTTGGATGGGATGGTGGCTTGATGGCTTACATTTTTAACTTAAATTGCATTGTGAGATGACAAGAAAGGTGTATAGTTCTTGAAGGGCTCCCCCCCCCCCTTTCTTCATTTTTAAGAGTTTATATTTTTCTCAGTGTTTTGAATTTAATATTTGTTGAAGGTCCCTGAAGTGGTCACAGGTTTCAAGTGCACTGATAGGCATGCTTATTCAGAAGTAAATCCCATTCTGGTCAATGAGTCTTACTCCCAGGAAAGTGTGCATAGGATTGCAGCCTTAATCAGTGTCTTTTTTGCACATCTTTTGAAAAACTGCTGATGTAAAAAAACATTAATACCATATCTACTTTCTCTTAACATGTATTAATAGGATTGAGAACATTCACAATTTTCTCAGTCAACTAAATTCCTAGGAATTCTCAAGGCACTCAAATTCACTGGGCTAAAACCAGTGCTGTAATGCAGTGATGTAGCTAAGGGGGGCTGGGGAAGGCAGTGTCCCTGGGTGCCACGCTAAACACACCGGGGGGTGGGGTGACACATGCCACTCACCCTTAATTTTTTTAAACTTTTTAATGCAGCGGCAAGGGTAAGTGGGTGGGGAAAGGCTGGGCTGGGGTGAGGGGCTGAGTGGGGGGCAACAGGCTGGGCTGGGGGGCAGCAGCAGGCAGGCGATGGGGCAAGGGGGCGGCGGTGAACTGCCTTTTTTGCTGCTTGTGCCTGAGTCTCCAGTGGAAAAAAAGCGGCAAAAGCTGCTTTTTTCGCTATAGACTGGGTGTGGTGGTGAAAAAGGCAGCAGCCGGCAAAGGTAAATGGGGGGGGGGGAAGCTGGGTTGGGCTGGGGTGGGGGGTCTGAGATAGTGACTGGCTCAGGACTCCAGGAAGCACCACAGCTATGCAGGGAGCTGAAGCCAGGTTTCCCTGGCTTGAGGGCAGCACTCGGACAGGCAGCTACTGCACAGGTGGACTTAGCTCTAAGCCAATGACACAGCACTGGCCCACCCACTCACCCTGCCATCTCCTGAGCCCCACCAGCCTCAAGCGGGGACACAAAGAGCTGCCCAAGGCGTCCCCCTTACCTGCAGGCGACAGCCCTGGGCCCCAGCTGAGGACTAAAGCTGGGATCCAAGTCCCCGCACTGCGGGTCTTCCCCACAGCAACCCTGAGCAAGAGGGGCATGCCCACAAGCATCATGGAGCTCTGGGAAGGGATGCCTTTCATTAAAAGGGAGGGAGGGCTGGTACCCTCAGGCAAAAAGATCATTAAACTTTTTTGGTATTTTTTTTAAAAAACGCAGTGGTGTGATGTCATGCCTGGAAGTGATGTCATGCCCTTGGCACTTCTGGGGGATTGGGGGATGACATGTTGAATTCCGCCTCTGGGTACCACAGTGGCGAACTATGCCACTGCTGTAATGGTAAATTTTAAAGTGCAGGAGCCTATCAAGGCACTCAGTATAGCCATGCCCCAAATAGCCACACCTCATTAAGACCATGACGACAACAACAAATAATTTGAAATGTCTAGCTAGTGACAATGTTCACTAGAGTGTGTTCTCCTGGCACTTACTTCTACTTTGAAATCTATTGTGCTTAATTTAAAAAGCTAGTTCATTTCATCCCAAACTGTTGTAGGTTGCAATAGTTTTAAAACAGATATATAAAAATTGAAAAATGGATTAGAAGTATCCCAAATACATAATAAAAAGTGTTTGAGGATAGCCTATACCTGTTTAGTCTGAAATAAGTCCCATTGTGTTCAGCAAAGCTTACCTCCAGTAAATGCGTATAGGTGGTATGTAACAAGAGCTATATACTATACTGTCTCTTTCTTGGAAAAGATGGTGGCCTAGGCATGAACTTATGCCTTAGGCACGTGTCTCAGTTTACCTCCTCCTGAGCCTGATGATTATCAATTAAAATTCTTAGGGGAAAATGTTTCACAGGCAGCAACTGAGCGCTTCTGCTGCTGACCTCACGGCTCCTCCTGTAGGAGAGGACCCCGAGGTCTAAAAGTCCACGCCCACGGGCAAGGAGAGAAAGGGCTTCACAACCCACACGTGGTGGGCCATTGAATAAATTCTGATATTCAGCCCAGGGCGGAGACAAGAAAGTGGTGAAGATGGGGGAGAGAAATTGTAACTTTAACTGTATCATTCATGATTAATGCCATAATCCAGTTTAACGAAGAAAAGTTCCCTACGTGAGACTGCTGCTTCGTATAGCACCCACTGCCTTGGCTGCCCTTTGGAGAGAAAAGCGGGATATAAGCCGAACAGTATATCTTTCTATATACAATTTTAAGTTATCACTTTTTAACTCCAATGATATATCTTTCTTTCTTGAACAAAAGCTTTCATGGCCAGCAACGATTTGTAGAGAATTAGGAATCACCGGTATAAAAGCCATGTAAAAAAAACTTTATAATCCAACTGAGACTGAGTAAAATAACAATCAATCAATCAATCAATCAATCAATCAATCCTGTAAGCAGTCTCCGGATTTCTCCAGCAATGCAGACAGGCAAAAAATCGCTAAGATCCACAGCTAAAACATTCTGTGCTCTGTTCCCGCCCTTTTACCATACAATAAAAAGAACGAACTGCTGTGCTGGCTCCACACACCATCTATCAGTCTTTTGACTGCCTTTGAGAATGTTTCTAGATGTAAGAAACGAAACGTCAGGTTTTACTTTGTTTTAGCTGTGGATCTTAGCGATTTTTTGCCTGTCTGCATTGCTGGAGAAATCCGGAGACTGCTTACAGAATTGATTGATTGTTATTTTACTCAGTTGGATTATAAAGTTTTTTTTTTACATGGCTTTTATACCTGTGATTCCTAATTCTCTATATATCTTTCTGTTGCTTGGTGTATACCAGGTGCCGTGCCAGTGATCACAATGCAGAATTTAGACTTCTTTCTTTTACCTGGAGTAGTCTTAAAAATATGACATTGTGAAAGGTTGTAAGGCGTTTCTAGTAGGCATGTGCAAAAGCAAGGCAATAAGTGGCATGTTGATTTAATTGTGCCAAAAACGCACCCCCATTTTTTAAAAATAGAATAAATCTTCTATACGGTCCCCTCTTTTTTTCTGGCATCCCTCCAGATTGTGCCAAATCTAGTTTTTGGCGGACTGTTGCCGTACTCTCTTAAGGCTGCGAACATATGTACAGTACTATGATTTCCAAGTCAAGTCTGTTGGCCTCAATGGGATCACATCGGTGCAGGTTGCAAGGCTGTTGGCCTCAGTGGGATCACAGTAAATAAATACTGTATGCATCGGTGCAGGGTGCAAGTGTGGAGCCGCCAGGTCTATTTCACATGGTGAATAGCATCCTGAGTTTCTTTTCCTTTGGAGCAAGCAACTCTCGATGCTATCTAAGAAGCGAGATCACATTTTACTTCCTACAAGTGAAATGCCTTTAGATATCACAGAAACAGCAATAGTACAACATTTCTCGCCCTCTCATTGAAGAATTATTATGAATAGAAAACAGAAATAGCTGGAAGTGACACGTTATATACAGAAAACACAGCCTAATGTTCAGTGTCCCTTCGATAGCTCAGCTGGTAGAGCGGAGGACTGTAGAGGCGCTGTTCCAAAGCGGGAATCCTTAGGTCGCTGGTTCGATTCCGGCTCGAAGGAGGCTTGTCTTTTTTTGGATTTAGGTAGGATTTTGGTTCATGGCCAATGGTATATATACAGTAGAAATCTCTCCGGGTTTTCTTGATTGTTCTTCCCTTCTTATCCTGCAGGCATGTTTCATACTTTACGTGTAATTATATCCTCACTAAGTAATATAGGCACCCTTCTACTGAGAGGGTCGACTTCAACTGCGAGCCGCCTTGTTTACGACCAGCAGGAGGAGCACGTAAGAAGCTAAAATCGAAATGGGTGATGATGGTGTTTGGGGTTTTTTTTTAATATGAGGAAAACGACGCAACAGGCTGAGGCAACACAGAGGGCAAAAGGTATTTCGCCCGTGCTTTGCTGGACTAGTTTTGCCGCGAACAGGTCTCTGTAGGCTGTAGCCCACAAGACCTAGACGAGAAAAAACTCTCTTTCCCAGCACACCTTGCATTTTAGCCCGCCCTCAGCTCCTCCCCATTCCCTCTCTTATCATCCCGCCACCTCTCTTCCCTTACTGGCCGTTCCACTTCTCCCCTCGCACTAGCGTTCCCCCCCCTTTGGTCGCGTGCTTTCTGGAGTAGCCAATGGGGTGGCAGTCCGCGTGCGCAGATTCAAACGGTGGCTCTGGAAAGAGGCTCGGCGCGAGATTCGGCGGCAGGGGCGAAAATCAGAGAGTGCGGCGGCTACAGAAAATCGAGGAGGAGACGGGCTGCCGCCGCTGCCACCGCCAAGTAACAGGAGGAGGACGGCTCGGGCCCGTTCCTGCTCCTTTTCCTCTCCAGCCAAGGCTGGGTATACGGCCATGTCCCCCATGAGGGGGCCAGGCGCGACCGGGGTTGAGGGGTAGCCGTGGCCCCACCGTCACCGTGCTCGCCTGTCGGTGTGAGCGCCCTTGGTCGCTGAACCTCCCCGCTCCTCTCTTCTCGTCCCTTATGGTGCGCGCGAAGGATGGCGAAGAGGCCCCGCAGGTGAGTGGCAGCGCAGATCCTCTCACAGCTCCTGCCCATCCTCCTCCGCCTGCACCGTTCGACCAGGGGGACTCGACCCGGCCCTCCTAAGCCCTGAGGGGGCGCCTGCCAACCCGCCTGCCCTCTTCACATAACCCCTCTCCTCAGGAAGCCTCTGCTGCTGTATCCACGTGCCCTCAAGTTCTTCTCATGGCTGTGACAGCGATGATCTTCTGTTCACTCGATTCTCCCTCTCCGCTGTAGTATTTGACCGCTCCGATTACTTCCCAATACTCCGATTTCTTACCCCTTGGAAACTTAGACCGCCTTCTGTTTTCTATCCTGCTTTGTTTTTCTTTGGCGCTAAGTCGCATACAAGTACTGTACTGTACACAAAGGTCTTGTGGTAATGTCCGCCTCTTATCCTGGCCGTGTTTTTTTTTCCTTGCTTTTCCTTGTCACTTTCTTTCTGTAGACTCTTAAAATTTTCTGTTTAGGGGTGTTTATAATAGAGAATTGTCTCCATAGCTGACACTGTATTTGGTCCATTCGCTGTGTCTTCTTATGATGGAAATAATCTAATTGTTATAGGAAAGGAAAGCAGTCTCTCTTTGACCTTCAGTTATTTAAATACTTGCCTGCATATAAAGATATTAATGTATCTCTGTGTTAATTCTAATGCAAGTTATTTTTTAAACATTTCTATAATGAAACCTTCAAAATCTATGTTCTGTGTGACTTGTAGAAAAAATATACCTCAAAGTCTTGCTTTTGTTCTCATGTTCTGTGCTTACAAAATATCAAATACTCTTTGAATGTTGCTGGATGGTGCAAAATGGTTACAGGCTGAAGGAAAATCGTTTGAAACTACCAGGCTGTATAACAGGCATTGAAACTACCAGTACTGTATAGCAGATTAAAGGTATCAGTGTTTTCTTAACAAAGTTGTTTGGGTACACAATAGGGTGTGAGTAACTTTGGTGCTCTCAGAAGTGCTTTTCTGCTCTTGCAATAAGACCAACAGTAACAGCTAATTCTTTCAACTGTTTTTGGATTTTGGCTTGATCCAACCTGTGTGTGTGTGTGTTTTGCTTTGCCAACTTGTTTGGTAGTCTGTGATTGTCTGGTGTGTGCATACACTTATAATCTATTTTTAATTGCACTTTATTAGGTGTTGCAGACTAGTGTTTCTAGGGTCACAATTTTATGCACCATTGCTTGTAAGTTCCTTTGCAATCAGAGGAACTTGTTTCCAAGTAAAAATGAATAGGGTCAAACTAGGTCTGTGGATGGCTTCTTGAGTGTGAATGTAATGCAGGGTAATTGTATAAAATAGGACACGCACGCACAGTGTGAATTCAAACAAAAGTTTCTAGAACTGTGATCAGTTGGAATAATCTGGTGGATGCACATTATCTTCCTTGAATAGAGGTAGTTTAGAGGTAGAACACAGCTGATCATTATCTCTGTAGTAGAGAAAACATAGCAAGTAGCATCTTGCTAAACATTGGTTGGTATGACTCCATTACAGAGCCACTGGAAATTAAGTGTCTCCTATAAAGAGCATCAGAAGAAGCAACGTCTATGTAAACAGATTCAATAATCACATGTGCTTGATTGCATTGGCACACTTCTTCAGCATAGTTTGCTATGTTATATTATAACAGTGTGTATATTACACTCAAGTGCGTATTACACTCAAGTGTTGTGTATATAAATAACTCTTGAACACTGAAGTGTTCTGCTACAATTGCTATGTATAGGAAAATCCTTGAGAAGAATTTATTTATATAAAAATATATCCTGCCTTTCCCATGTCGAAGCAAATGCTCAAGGCGGTTTACAGAATTCCATCAAGCAATAAACATACTATATATAAAACAATACATAAAATAATTAATTAAAAAAACCATAAAAACAAGTGGGGGTGGCTATTTAGATCAAAGTAAAGTAGCAAAACAAAACACCGTATGCAGAGGTACAGGGGGCAGATACCAGCCCATCACCAAAATGCCTGAGGAAACATTTTAAGTCCTTGCCAAAAAGTCATGAGGGAGGGGGTAGTTCTTCATTCCCTTGGCAGGGAATTCCATAATTATGGCGCAACTACAGAGAAGGCTCACCCTCACACTGCTATCCCTCTAACGTGGGACACAGGTGGCACTTGCAGGAGAGCCCCCTCAGATGACCTAAGAGGGCGGGCCAGAATGTATGGAAGAAGGCAGTCCCTCAGATAACTTGGTCCCAAACCGTGAAGGGCTTTAGAGGTTAGTACCAGTCCAGCACCTTGAATTGGGTCCGGAAACGAATGGGCAGCCAGTGTAGTCGCCAAAGCAGCATCCAACAGAATCAAATAACCTAGCTCCAGTAATCGCCCAGACCTGGAAGATCCCCACTTACCCATGAAGTTCCCTGGGTGACCTTGGGCCAGTCACTATCTCTCATCCTAACCTAACAGGGTTGCTATGAGGACCAAATGAGGGAAGGAACCATCTACACCACCCTGAGTTCCTTGGAGGAAGGGCAGTATAAAAATGTGATAGATAAATACATAAATAATTGCAGCTTCCAAACCATTTCAAGGGCAGCCCAACATAGAGTTGTTACAGTAATCCAGTATTGAAGTTGCTAAGGCATTGACCATCGTGGTCAGGTCTGATTGACTCCAGTATGGCTGCAGCTGATGCACTAGCTGAAGGTGGGCAAATGCACACCTGGCTACAGCTGCCACCTGGCTCTCCAGGGAGAGCAGTGAGTCCAGGAACACTCCCAAACTGCTCACCCTTTCCTATAGAGCACGGTGGTCCAACGTTTCGTACCTCGAGGGCCGCATGCGAACTTCAACATGAAACCCGGGGGCCGCACAATTAATTAATTAATTAATTAATAATGACCAATGCATGCCCCGCCCTGCTGTCTAGCATGCCCCGCCCATGCTCCCCTGAAGATCGAAAAGGCGGTCGGCTCCCGACCGCCTTTCCGATCATCAGGGGAGCGTGGGTGACTGCGGGGGAGGGGAGCTCCAAGAGCAGCCGGGGGCCACAGCAGAGGCCTTCGGGGGCCGCATGCGGCCCGTGGGCCACACGTTGGACCACCATGCTATAGAGGTAGCACAACCCCATTCAGAGTGGGTAGATGACTTAGTACCTGCATCAAGGATTTCCTGACCAGGAGAACCTCTGTTTTTTCTGGATTTAATCTCAACTCCCAGCACCACCACCTGCTACCCATCAGCCATGAAGGAGTGGAACCATTGCAAAGTAGTGCCCCAAGCCCCAGGTCGGCAAACTGACCCAGAAAGATACCATGGTCAATAGTATTGAAAGCTGCTGGGAGGTCCACCAGGACCAGCAGGGTTGCACTCCCTCTGTCTAGTCCTCGGCGAAGATCATCCAGCAGGGCAACTAAAGCCATCTGTTCCAAAGCCTGGCCTGAAGCTGGATTGAAAGGGGTCCAGATAATACATCTCATCTAGGATACCCTGGAGCTGAGATACCACCACCCGCTCAATCACCTTACCCAAGAAGGGAAGATTGGAAACCAGTCAATAATTATCTAAGTTGGTGGAATCCAGGGATGGTTTTCTTAGGAGAGAGTGCACAATTGCGGTCTTCAGGATGCTAGGCATCTCTCCCTCCCGTAAAGATGAATTCACAATCTGTTCCACCCAATTGGCCAGACCAACACATGCAGATCTTATTAGCCAAGTTGGGCAAGGGTCAAGCGGGCATGAAGAAAGTTTCAAGTTCCAGAAAACTCTATCCACATAAGGTGAAAACAATCTATAATGATGGAACCGATGGGATTTTCTTCAGAACCATTTGAGAGAACTGTAGCTTCCCTCCCACTGTAGCAAAAGTTACAAGATCATCCACCAAGGGTGGCATTTAGCCATGTAGAAAAGAGAGTTGTCATATATATAAGTCCCTTTATTCTTTATAATTATCTCCATTTAGCTGTTTTTTCCCCCACATTTCTGTTGCTGAGTGTCTGTAGCTTTTAGCCCAGTCCTATAATTTCATGCATTTGTGTACACTCATAGATATGTCCTCTGGCCAGCAATAATGTTTTCTCAGTCAAACTTGACCGACTAAAGCAAGGGTTGTCATGCACCAGTGGTATACCATAAACTTGTATAATGTTTTGATTCCCTTCTGCCTACATGAGGTGAAAGATAAACAATAACTGAAAAAATGCTATTCTAGAAATGTCATTCACAAGTTGAAAAACTCATTCATATTCAGGTTTTCTTATCTTGGCTGATAAAAGATCAGGCAATTTTTCTCACTAAAAAGTATGTTTTCCCCAGACCATCCTTTTAGCTAATGTAGGCTTTGAATATGTCATAATGTCACAAGAAGACCAAATCAGTTATAGAAAAATAGCATACAGTGTGGTCTTATTAGAAAGTTGTTTCTATGATTCAATAAGGTAAAGGTGACCCCTGACAAGTTCAGTCGTGTCCGACTCTAGGGTGTGGTGCTCATCCCCATTTCAAAGCCGAAGAGCCAGCGTTGTCCGAAGATGCCTCTGTGGTCATGTGGCCGGCATGAGTCTCCTTGCCGCAGCACGTAGCATGCGGCTGGAACACGGAGCGCTGTTGACCTTCCCGCAAGCGGTACTTATTTATCTACATGCATTAACATTTGGAACTGCTAGGTTGGCAGGAGCTGGCCAAGCAACGAGAGCTCACCCTGTCGCGGATTCGAACTGCCGACCTTTCGATCAACAGCTCATGGTTCAGCAGTTTAACCCACTGCGCCACCTGCTGGCCTTCTATGATTCAATACCACGCCTTATTTCAGTGCCAAAACTCCGTAGACTTTAATATTTTGCTGGTGTTGAAACTGAAACACAAATAGGTGCTGTGAAAGGGTAGAAGTGTGAAGATACAATGAGAAATCCGTAGAGTTTTCTGCCCTATAGTTATGATAGTCACATGTACGCTACCTAACCAGGTCAGGCTGATCTCCTTGGAAGGAAGAGTGGGATAGAAATGTGATAGATAAAATACAGGTGGGCCCCCATATCCACTGATTCGCTATTCACGGTTTCAGTTATCCACGGATCGTGGGGACCCCCCCAGGCTTTTACTTTTTTCCCAGTAAGCTTCGTTTCTTCCTTAAAGAAACAGGAGAAGCAGAGGCTGCTTATTACAGGCAAGTAGAACGAGACTAAGTACTAGAGAGGCTCTGCAAGGTTAACAGAAACCTTGCAGAGCCTCTCTAGGACGTAGTCTCGTTCTACTTGCCTGCAATGGAAGCTGCTTCTCTGTTTGTTTTAAGGAAGAAACAAAGCTTGCTGAAAGAAAAATAAGAGCTGGGGGGGCAAGCATGCCTGCCTGCAGGGGAGGCGGGGGGGGGCCTTCAGGAAACCATGGAGGGGGTGTTCGCTCTTATCCACGGTTTCAAGTATCTACGGAGGGGCCTGGAACATATCCCCAGCGGATATGGGGGCCCACCTGTAACTGTGATGGAGAATCACAGTTGTATTTTATTAGGCCAGTAGATGGCGTGTGGCTCTCAAAGTAAAGGTGACAACAACCTGCTCCTTTTTATTTAATGATGGTCAAGTTGAATGCTGAAATTTGAGGGTTGCAGTACATTATTTAAATTTTCTTGCACAAAGATAACCTTTGTGTAACACTACACAGCAAAATGCTGTTTTATATTTGCTCCTGTATCACTTTTAATTGTGTTTAGTGGTTTTATTCAAATGTTTTCATCTATTGTATTTTTAATGCCTTTGAGCGTAGGAAAAACAGTGTAAAAACCTTTTTAATCAATCAGTGAAATAAATAATATACTTCCTCCTGCTTGCCCCTGTGTGGAGGATATCTCCATGTAAGAAAATTTGTGGGTGAAACAAATAGCATGGAGGCTTTCCTGTGTGTGATTTTTTTTTTCCTGATAACTCAAGAAGGGCCCCTCTGTATTTATTTTTTTTTCTGGGCCTATGAGAAAAAACTGAAATTGAAATAACTTACTTGAAATAACTTTATCTGATGTTATGCCAGCTTGAGAAACCTCTGAACTGTGCATTTGGGCTCTTTAATATTTCATAAATTTGGACTTGTCCATTCAAAACACTTTGTTCTGATCTTGCTTCTCACAGCATTTAATTTAGCTAGACCGAGGACAATGCGGTGATAATTACATTTCTAGCCAACTGGCACTGCAGTCCTATGCTCACTTGAATACATTGGGTCTTACTTCTGAGTAAGCATGCATAGGATTGCACTGTGAGTGTTTTTAAGACAAAAACAACCCATATTCAAAATATCTGTCTCTTCTTGAGCTGTTACATATGTGGTGTTTCACTGTCAATGTTAACTTAATATTAGCTTGCACTTTGCAGTGAGGAAGATGATGATGACCTTCACTATGCAGATCATGACTATGAAGTACCACAACAGAAAGGGTCAAAGAAGATATGTAATAGAGTAAAATGGACACGTGATGAGGTGAGCCTTAAGCAGTTAATTGCTTATCTTTCACATTTGAATCTAATGTCCTATATCAGAATTTCTCAACCTGTGGTATGGGAGGAGCTGGCAGGGCTGCAATCTGTGTGTGTTTGTGTGTGGGGGATTAATAGTAATAATAATACTAAAAAAAAAAAACTTGTGTCCATGATGCAACCTCAACCATCTCATTAGTAGCACATAAGTAAACCTAATACACAAGTAGCCCTAACTTACAAATCAATTTAATTTATTTATTTATTGATGCAAGTGGTATTTCAAAAAAAAAATTGACCATGAAAGGTGGTACACTTGGCGAAAAAGGTTGGGAACCTCTGTCCTATATCTATCTATGACTTTTTTTATATGTCAGGATGAAAAGCTGAAGAAGCTAGTAGAGCAGCATGGTACAAGTGATTGGACATTCATTGCTAGTCATCTACAGGTAAGCGAAAATTACAGCGTAATCCTCTCTAGAGCACGACTGGCGGAGCAAGCACTTCAAGTCAAGTTTATTAGGTTAAATAGCACATAAGCCATACATCTATGAAGTTAAAATTAAAAACACATTAAAACAGAAAATTGCCACATCCACCACACATCCTTTACAGAAACTACGTAGAAGTATTCTCAACCTTGTTCTAGCTATTTTACATTTGACAATAGAAAAAATTTAACAATGAATCTAATTCAAAGAACAATCACAATATTGTTGGTCAGGTGGTATATTTTGAAAACGACCTTTCATCTACGCAGTTGGTAATGCGTTACAACGTGCAATCATGTAAGCCTACCTAAATTTGGGAACTCTGAACATATTTAAATAAATAGGCAGAGTAAATTCTGCCAGGAACCTTATTCTTAAATAAGGTTTGAAGAAATGTAGCAAGCAATTAAAAAAAATTGCACACAGACAGGCAGCTCTACATATCCATCCTCATTGCATGTTCAGTACTGTCTCCAGCACTGAAGCAAACAAGGAACCTTAAAGGTTGTGACACACCACACGTGGTGTGGTGTGTCGGGAAGTGACTGGAAGCAGCACAGAGAGTGCAGTGTACCCTGCACTCTCCCCCTTTGCGCGGCAAAGTGGCTGAGCCAATCAGAGGCCACGATCACTGTTGTGTGGCGGGACGCGAAAGGACATGAACAGCTAATCAAAATTGAGTCTGAAAAGACTAGATTCTGATTGGCTAGCAGAAAGGAGGGGGCGGGGCAGGACATTCCCTCTCCGTGTGTGTGTGTGTGTGTGTGTGTGTGCGCGCGCGCGTGCGTGTGTGTGTGTGTGTGTGTAAAACAGAGCCCTGTGGAGTTTGGAATCGAGGGTGACAATCTGTATAGGGAATATCATTTTTCTTCATTCTTCTGCAGAATCGTTCCGATTTTCAGTGCCAGCATAGATGGCAGAAGGTTCTAAATCCAGAACTGATTAAAGGCCCCTGGACGAAGGAAGAGGATCAGAGGGTAACTTAATTACATTGTTTTCCTTTTACTAACTTTAATTCAGAAATTGAATCAACTAAGAGTGTGCTGTCCCATTTTTCCTATGGCTAAAGGAAACCCTTGAGCATCAATTAATATAATTATACTTGTGAGCAATTCCATTGTTGTACACTGAAGAGTTCTGTGTGTATCCTTGTTCCATTATCATCAACCACACAGAATTGTTAAATAAAGCCTATACTAATATCTTTATTCTTTTCCTCACTAAATTCCTAGTCATTTTTCCTTTTTAACATGACTACTGTATATTGCTATGATAATACTAACAGTGCAATCCTATCCAACTTACACTACTGGTGTAACCTGCGGTGCAGTGAGAAGGGAGGCTCCAGAACGGAACGGGGATTCAAATCCCCTTTGAATCACTCTTTGGAGGGAATTTGAATCCCCTTTCCGTTCTGGGGCCTCCCATTCTTGCTGCACCGCTGGTTACATCGGTGGTGTACATTGGATAGGATTGCGCTGTAAATTAGTGAAATGTTAACAATAAGTGACAATATTTACTTTTTTTTTTTTTCATAATTTTTTTTATTTATTAACACAAAAACTACAGGGATAATAAGGTAAGGAAAATCATAGGGCAACAAGGGTAACCAACATGAAACAAATGGAAAAATAACTAACGGACGTCGAACTACATTAAAATGACTATTCACACTCTTCAATTATGCTAAATAAAATTAGCTTCATACATATTCCAACCCCACTATCTTTACCTCCTTACATCTACTAATAAACTAATATTTTATTTTATCTTTTCAACCAATCATAAAATAGTTGCCACCAATCTAGTTTCTTTTTAACATCTCCTTCTCTTAGTCTTTCCGTTAAAATATCTAATTCTATCAAATCATAAATCTTAATTATTAACTCATCAATATCTGGTACCATCTCAACTTTCCACTGCTGAGCATATAACAACCTGGCAGCAGTAACTATATGTATAATAATATATTTATCTTTTTGAGATACTACTGAAGTCATTATATTCAAAAGAAATAATTCTGGTACGAACAACAGCGTATGTCGTAATATCCCTTCCAATGCCGCATGGACCATCCTCCAAAATTTTCTTGCTTTTTCACATGTCCACCACATATGGAAAAAAGAACCTTCCAAATTGTTGCATTTCCAACAAGTACTCGAAACATTCTTATACATCTTACATAACTTCTTAGGTGTTAAATACCATCTATAAAACATTTTATAAAGATTCTCTTTATATGCAACAGCTTTAACCATTTTAATACCTGAATTCCAAACTTGTTCCCACTCTTGAAAATAAATCTCTCGTCCCAAATTTTGTGACCACTGTATCATAACATCTTTAACTGTTTCATCTATCATCTCATAGTCCAGCAAAAAATTGTACATTTTAGTTACATATTTATCATCATCATTTAAAAATACCTTATCAAAGTCAGTATCACCCAGGTGAAAGCCCACTTTTTGATCTTCCCGTATCCTGCTTCTAATCTGATTTTGAAACCAAGTGTCCATCAGGATACCTTTCATCCTCAATTGATTCTCATCCCATAGTTTCCCCTGAGGATCAATCAGTTCTTTGTATGATCTATTTTGAGAATCTTTTATCCAATCTGGTCTGTTAGCCACTTCTAACGGTTTCACCCAGCCGGGTATTTTATCATAAACCTTATATCTAACCTGCTCCCATGCCCATAGTAAGGATTTCCTTAAGGTATGTCTTTTAAAAAACGCATAATGTTTAGCTTTATCATAAATCAAAAAGGCAGGCCATCCAACTTCTAGTCCTTCTGCTTCTAGGGTAACATAGTTCTCTTTACTTTTCAAAACCCAATCTCGAACCCATTGCAGAGCTGTAGCTTGATAATAACACAACCAGTTCGGGACGGCCATCCCTGCCCTCTTCTTTTGATCTTGTAACAATTTCAAACGAACACGAGGTTTCTTGCCACTCCAAATAAATCTTGTTGTCATCTTATCTAAATCAACGAAGAAAGTTTTTTTCATAATTATTGGAATTGTTTGGAACAGAAAGAGTAACTTAGGTAAAACGTTCATCTTGATTACTGAAACCCTTCCAGTTATTGACAATTGTAAATTTTTCCATCTCTCCAAGTCCTGTTGGATTTCCTCCAATATCTTAATATAATTATCCTGCATCAAAGAACTCACTTTTTTTGACAGATTAACGCCCAGATATTTAACCTTCTCCGTTATCTGGAAACCCAATTCCTTGATATCTCCAATTTCCTTTGGATTTACATTTTTAAGTAATATTTTTGTCTTCTGATAATTCACCATCATCCCTGCTACAGCACCATATTCTAACAAGTCTTCTTTAAGTATAGGTAAAGCCTCTTTTGGATCTTCAAATATAAAAACCAAGTCATCTGCATATGCCTGTAACTTGATGTGATGGTTTTTTATCTTGAGCCCCCTTATTCTCTCATCATTTCTAATTAAAATGTTCAAAACCTCTATTGTCAGCACAAACAACAGAGGTGAGAGGGGGCAACCTTGTCTTGTACCTTGTTCAATTTGTATTTTCTCTGTTAAATTGCCATTCAATTTTATCTTAGCTTCTTGTTGTGTGTAAATCGCCTTAATAATTTTCAAAAATTTTGGGCCCAGTTTCATTCCATCCATCACGTTAAACATAAAAATCCAGTTCACATTGTCAAAAGCCTTCTGAGCGTCCAAGAACATTAAACCCACTTTTCTTCCTGAATGATTTTCATAATATTCTAAAACATCAATTATAGTTCTTACATTCTTTTTCAAGTGTCTCTTAGGTAGGAAGCCTGTCTGGTCTTCATGAATATATTTCACCAACACCTTTTTTAATCTGGAGGCTAAAATTGAAACATAGATCTTATAGTCAGTATTCAATAAAGATATAGGTCTATAATTCTTAATGTCAGATTTATCTGAGTCCGTCTTATGAATTAATGAAATCATAGCTTGTTTCCATGTCGCTGGTATCTCTCCTGTACATCCTATCTCTTGAGCCAGCATCTGTAATGGTACCTGTATCAACTCAACCAGGAATTTATAAAAATCAGCCGGTAATCCGTCCGGTCCTGGAGATTTGCCACTTTTTTGTCTTAATATTGCATCTTTAATTTCATTTAATGTGATATCTTCTTGTAAAAAGTCGGAGTCTTGCTTACTAACTTCAGGTATTTTAACCTTTTTCAAAAATTGATCCTGCTGAGCTGTATCTATGTTTTTCCCTTTATATAGTTCCGAATAAAAGTCTGTTACAATCTTTTTCATACCTTCATTAGATATTATTTCCTTCCCTTTCTTATCTCTCAAACTTAATATCATAGATTTTTGAGCTTCTTTTCTCAATTTGTAGGCCAACCATCTCCCTGGTTTATTTGCATTTTCAAAAAAATTCTGTTTGGCCCATCTTATTTTCTTCTCCATCTCTTCAGTTTGAGCAATTTTAATTCGATGTTGTAAGTCATTAATTTTTCCCAATATCTCTTTCACTGAACCTTTAGCTCTTTGGGATCGCTCCTCTTCTTTCTGTAAGTTTCTTATCAGGTCTTTCATATTCTTTTCTTTCTCCTTTCTCTTTCTTGCCGTATATTCTATTATGATTCCTCGAATCACAGCTTTAAAAGCGTCCCAAATAGTTATCATCTTCATTCCGGGTTGGATATTGGTTTGGAAATAAGCCATAACTTCCTCAAAACATTTATCTTTAAAATTTTTATCTCTCAGAATCGAAGTATTCATCCTCCAGGTCCTCTTTTTATCCCTACTATTCAAAGAAATCATCAGCGGACTGTGATCTGCAATTGTCATTGGCAGGATTTCACAATCAAAATCTAAATTAGTTACACTTGTTTTCCAACACATATCAATACGTGACCAGGCATTGTGTCTATGGGAATAAAATGTAAATTTCTTCTTTTCTGGATTCTGTGTTCTCCAACAATCAATCAATTGATATTCCTCTACAAGCTCCAAAAAGACCTTTGGCAAAAGACCTGTTTTCCTTCTTTTTGCTTTAGAAGACTTCCTATCCAAATCACAATTGATAACCCCATTAAAATCGCCCAAAATCCATAAGTCATCAAATTCTCTCTTCTTAATTTCTTGTAACAATATACTATAAAATTCTTCTTGTTTATCATTGGGGGCATACAGATTTACTAATAACATCATTTTCCCATTATGACGAATCTTCACCATCAGGATTCTTCCATCCTCAGACTTCCACTCCAGATCTGATTCAAATCTTAAATTAACATATATTACCACACCATTTTTCTTTGTGGATTGATGTGCCGCACAATACATTTTGCCCAATTTTTTCTTTTCCAAATATTTAACATGGTCACTTCTGATATGTGTCTCCTGTAAACAAATAACATCTGCTTTCAACTTCATTAATTGATGAAAAACATTATTTCTTTTAGAAGGGTCATTCAGCCCGTTGACATTATTGCAAAAAATCTTCATATTCATGTTCGCCATCATTTCTTAATCTTAGGTCTGGTACTCTTATCTTTATGTTCCTTGGAACCTGCCAGTCTGTCCAGATATCTCCTCATCGTTGATCTTGGTCTTAGCTCCCTCTGTGTCCTTGGTTCTCCTCCTGTTGCACCAAGTTCTTCCTCTGGTAACGGATAATCTGAATCGTCTCTTCTCTCTCTAAGTTGGGTCATCTTTTGATCTCTCTTTTCTTTTCTGCGACTTTGTTCTTCTTCCTTCTGTCTTCTTTGTCGATTGGAGTCTATCCCATTGGAGTCTGATAACATTTCTTCTGGAACTCCCAGATCTCTCCCATTCTTCCTCAAGAAATTTCTCATTTTTTCCACCGATGTAATCCTGACTTTTTTCTCTTTATAAACAAAAAAGAGGCCTTGAGGGATCTCCCAACCAAATCTTATATTATTCTTCTTCAAAACTATAACCAAATCTTCATAAACTCTTCTCTTCATCCTTATTTTAAAGGGGATCTCTTTAAGAAACCTCAAAGTCAAACCTTTCATCACTCTTGGTTTCTCAAGAAATTTTTCCATCAATTTGTTCTTGGTAAATTTGCTATGAAAAATAACCATAATTTCTCTTGGGACGCCCAAATCTTTAGCTTTCCTCGTATTCATCCTGTAAATACGTTCAATACTGTTCGTGATTTCTGAGACTTCTACCTCTGGAATCTGTAATTCCTTTATCATCCAATCAATAAAGCGTTGTCGTAAATTTTCTTGATCCTCCTCTGGAAAATTCTGTACTCTAAGCATAAAAGCAGCTCTCTCCATCTCCAATCTTAAAGTTGCAGTTTCCAATTCGTCACACCACGTCTGGGTTGTTTGCATATCTGTTTCTTGTTGATCTCTTAGTTCATCCAAACCTAATTGTAGATCATGAGTCACCTCCTGAATTTCTTTAATTTCATCTGTATTTTCTTTAACTTGTTGCTTTACAAGTCCTATCGAAGCATCCAGCTGTTTCATTTGCTGCAATAATTGTTGTGTTTCTTCCGACGCCTTATTTTGATTGTCCTTAACTTCATTTATACTCATTTGCATGCCTTTCAACAATTCCATCATCTGTTGCATATCTGACTTTTGTACACCCGCAGTTGCTAAATTAGCTAGTAAAGATGTGGCAGCAGGTGATTGTGATGGTTTAGAGACCTTGGGGACCACGGGAGGTGTAGATTTCTTTGAATCTGCCATACTATCTCTTAAAAGAGTAAGTCTACCCGTATCTCTCACAACAACCCCAATCTCACCCTTCAAATAACTGTACAACAATATCACCAGTTGAAAAGGACAATGCAACAATGCAGTCAAATTATAACAGTAATAACACTAATAAACAAGATAAAAGCTCAAAAGTTCTTTTTCTCTTATTTTCCCTCTTTTCCTCTTCCCCTTTTTCTTCTTTTTCCCCTTTCCCTTCTTATATCAGTCAGGCATAGTCTCATCTTAAAAGTTCTTAATTCCAAATCAGCCAGCGGATGAAACTCAGTTCAAAATACAGACAAGAAGAGAAAAAAAAAAAAAATGAAAAAATTTTGTAATCCCAAACGCGATGGTGTCTTGGCAAAACTCCCAGAACGTAGTGATCTTCCAAGGTCAGTAGGCACAACCCAATAGACAAAACAGACTTGTAATCCAGGGACCCCACAGCAGCAGACAGCATAAGACAAAGAATCCTCTTCACAAGAAATTAAGGATAAAGATCCTTCCGCCAATAATCCACTACATCCGTAAAGAATCAGTGAGGGGCTGCATAAAATCGAAGAATAGTACTCGGCCGCTCCGTAAACTTAATCTCCAACACAGCAACTGGAAACATCCTGGCTCGAGAAAGACGTAATTCAAGCACAGCCACCCCCTACAACTCCTCAATATTCCTCAATCCCGAATAGTGAGTTCAAGGCACACGCCGCCATCTCCACAAACAAGACAATCTCCGTGCGAGGGGGGGGGAAAGGTAAGAATCTTCTATCCCCCTTCGCTGCTTCAAAATACCATATAGTTTTCCCCCTTCCGAAACACTCCACTCACCACAGATCGCCAGCACACACGCCGACTCCACAAGCAAAACAGTTTCCGCGCGAGGGGGGGGGGGAAGATAAAAAACTTCTGTCCCCCTTCGCTGCTCGTAAGTGCCATATAGTTTTCCCCCTTCCGAAGTATTTCACTCACCAGCAATCGATCAGCACAGCAGAAATGAGCTTACTCCAGAGTAGGGTTGGAAGCTTAATGAGTCTACTTTCAAGTAAAGTCTTTGCTCCGTCCGGGAGAGAGCGACAATAGCGGGCCTACGCGGACATCAAAGTGTCCGCAGCAGAACGGGGATAGAAAAGGGGATACCGAAAGAACACCGGATCGGCGCCCCGATCCAGTTCGATCAGCCTGCCCCCCAATCTCTCAGCCACGCTTCTCCTAGCGTGGATGGTCCCGATCCTTACAGGATCAAAGGAAATCCCCCGTTTTGCGGCGCGGCTCCGGAGCTCATTCCAAAGTCGCGTCTTCGGCTCGCCATCCCAGCCACGCCCCCCAATAAGTGACAATATTTACTTGAATGGTAACAAAAATAACTTTTGAATCATTCTTACTAAAAATGACTCTTTCTTGAATGTACTTTTCAGTAGCACAATTTTATTTTAGTGCTCAACAATATTGGCAAGCGTTTGGGGGCTTCAGAGGTAGAAAAGCGGGATATAAATAAATTTAACTTTGTGTTTAAAAATAAGTTTGATTCATTTTTTACATGTTAAAGGTCTCATAGTTTTGCCATGTGTCTAGTTATGCAGTGATGGGGAAAGGAATGCTACAATCTTACTTTGCAACATTTTTCTTGGAATTATGGTCTCCGTCTCATAATCAGCTAGGTTCTGTACAAATTAAGAAGCCCAGTATAGGCACCGCAATGCGGGACCCTTGGTATATGACTCTATCAAATGTAGGCTGGGCACTTGTTTTTTTTTCAGCTACAAATATCTTAAATGCAATTGAGATGCTCTTCTTTTTTGGTATGACTGCATCTTCATTTGTTTCTTACAAGCTAATTTATTGAATGCTGTTGCTGTTCATTTTGCATTCCAGGTTATTGAACTTGTTCAGAAATATGGTCCAAAGCGTTGGTCTTTGATTGCAAAGCACTTAAAAGGAAGAATAGGGAAGCAGTGTCGAGAGAGGTGGCATAATCACCTTAATCCTGAGGTAAAGAAATCTTCATGGACTGAAGAGGAGGACAGAATCATCTATGAAGCTCACAAACGTTTGGGAAACCGGTGGGCTGAAATTGCAAAACTGCTTCCTGGAAGGTATTTTTAAATTTGACAGTGCAGTGTGCATGCAAAATAAGTTTTTATTTCCTATTAAAAAGAAATGCCGGGGGGGGGGGGATTAGGGGGCAGCTTAACAGTATAACATGCACCTAGTTTTTGAGACTTACATTTTAGAGAAAAAAGTGTGTTATACGCCGATAAATACGGTAATTGCCTGAGACTATTCAAAAATCAAATAGCTGCTAATTGCCCTGCTGGGCTCCTGCAGTTTGCAAACTTTTGTAAATATAGGGAGATAAATGTTTGAGCATTTTTTTTCTGGTGTGGTTTTTTTCCAAATCCATCCATGACAGGTAGTGGGGGAAGGTGAAGGCTGGGTCACATAACTGAGCCCATCAAGCCTTGAGGCTATTAGGGCTGCCTTATTATGAGAAGTAGATTGAGGTTTTTTTTTTTTTTTTTCAAATAAATAAATACTTGTAAATAAAAATATTTCTAGATCACCTTTTTTAAAGTCTTGTAAGTCTAGGTGAGTCCCAATAGACTAGAGTGTTGTTTTTAAAAAGTGGGTTCCGGTGCTAAAATGTTTGAGAACCACTGCCTTAATTGAAACAGGAAGTACTGGTGTCATCTTTCTTAAGTCTCTTCTTGGTTTATAAAAATAATTCAGTGCTTCCTGTCCATCTGCAGTCTGGTTAAAAGTTTGATTGTGAACTACATGCTGATACTGGCAACTGTCTTAATTCACCAATTGTTGCATTGATGAATGTGAGGAAAGTTTTTCTTGTATGATCGGTTTCCAGTGTCTTAATGTTGACCACCCATTTTGTTGTTGTTAATTTATTTAGCACCTTTTATTTATTTATATCGCCCTTTTCCCTCATCTGGAGGTGGCCAAGTCAATTTACAGTATTCTTTCTATGTATTAGTAGACTACAAAAGTAAAAGGGGAGGGGTATGCCTCTCTGACGTTTTCTCTCCCTCCTCACAGGGTAGTTGGTGCTTCTCTGTGTGTGGGGGGGAGCATCATTCAGCTGTAAATGCAACAAAGAGGTGATGAGGCTGACGCTTTACCTTGCTGGCTTTCCCTTTTTCTTTTCTGTCCACGTACATGCCCCTCTAAAGATCCCTGTCCCAAAGGACTTGCAACTGAAAGCTTTGAAGGTTTTCGCATACTTCTTTAATGTGCCTAGGATAGCTTAAAATAATGGAAGCTGTTTCTGATCTTTGGCTAGGATTCAAACAACCATGAAATTGAGCCTAAGAGGGCTTTAGACTAAGCAAAAATAATAGCAGCTTCCAATACACTGCTTTTAAAATTGAGGTAGTTTCAGAGGCAATGTTTTTGTTTTTGTCTTCTACCTATAATTTTTTAAAAAAGATGTGCTCGTGCAAGTCCCTGTTACGAAATTTCCACTTGGTTTTCTTTTGTTTTGGTAACAGGTACTATTGCAGAATTGCTGTGCTAATTAGAAATACTAGAACATTTTTGTTTAATTTAGGATAGTCCTGAAATATAATTGTGTCCTTGTTCAAAATGAATCCTCCCCCCATCCTATTCCTCATATCTTGGGTAATTTCCAGGTCCATGTATAGTAATCAGTAAAATTTCTACATTGCAGGCACAATCCAGCCAACTGTAAAGCACTTTTGTATCCGATTCAATTAGAGAGTCACAGCCTGATCTTATGCATGTTTACTTGGAAATGCCCCAGTGTGTTCAATGCACTTTGCTCACAGATAAGTGTGCATAGGATTATTACCTTAAGCACGTGATTAACTCTCTCATTGAAAGCAGAGTGACTTAAAGGTGCTCAGCTTTGGTTGAATCATGCCCTATAATTTCTTTAGGACTGATAATTCAATAAAAAATCATTGGAACTCCACTATGCGAAGAAAAGTTGAACAAGAAGGATATTTACAAGACGGAATCAAGACTGAGCGACCTTGTTCATCAAAACTGCCACAAAAAACTTGTGCATCTACAGACCACCTGCATACACAGAATCAGTTTTACATACCAGTTCAGACACATGTAAGTTCTCCATTTTTTTTCCATTTTATTATTTCCGTTAATCTGTTAATTAAATTGTGGGGGAAAGTGTACTTATTAAAAAATGTATTACAGTGGGTCCTCATTGTACAATGGTTTCACTTTACAATCAAATCATTTTACAATAGAATCTCCATAGTATAACAAGGTTCACTATACCATAATAGTGCAACCCTGTCTACAATTAGACCAGCGGAGCAATTGGGATATGGTGGGATACACTCTGGGATACGTTCTACTGGTCTAAGGTGCCGGACCAACACTAGCCTGGGAACGGGATAGGATGCGGTGAACGGCCCTTTAGGCCAGTCAGACATTTTTACACAGGATTGCGCTGTTTGTCTGTTCTAATTCTCCTGCCACTCAATTTTAGTGGCTGTCCCCTGGTTCTGGTGTTGTGCTAGAGGGAAAAGAACTTCCGTCTATCCATCCCATGCATAATTTTATGTCTCAATCATGCCTCCCCTCAGACGCCTTTTTTCTAAACTGAAGAGCCCATAATGCTGTATCCTTTCCTCATAAGGGAGGTGCCCCAGCCCACTGATCATTTTGGTCGCTCTCTTCTGCACCCTTTTCCAGTTCCACTATATCTTTTTTGAGATGTGGCAACCAGAACTGTACGCAATACTCCAGATGTGGCCTTACCATCGATTTGTACAATGGCATAATATTGGCCGTTTTATTCTCAATCCCTTTTTTAATTACCCGGAGAATGGAATTGTTTTTCGCAGCTGCCGCACACTGGGTCGACACTTTCATTGAGCTGTCCACCAGCACCCCAATATCTCTCTCCTGATCTGTCACAGAAGCTTAGAACCCATTAGCATGTATGTGAAGTTTTGATTTCTTGCCCCAATGTGCAATACTTACTTACATTGAAGTGCATCTGCCATTTTGCTGCCCATTCTCCCAGTTTGGATAGATCCTTCTGGAGCTCTTCACAATCCCTTCTGGTCTTTACCACCTGGAAAAGTTTAGAGTCATCCGCAAACTTGGCCACCTCGCTGCTTATCCCCAACTCCAGGTCATTTATGTACAAGTTGAAAAGCACTGGTCCCAAGACCAGTCCTTGGGGCATACCACTTTTCACCTCTCTCCATTGTGAAAATTGCCCATTGACACCCACTCTCTGTTACCTAGTCTTCAACCAGTTCCTAATCCATAAGAGGACCTGCCTATTTATCCCCTGACTATGGAGTTTTTTTCAGGAGCCTTTGATGAGGGACTGTGTCAAATGCTTTCTGAAAATCTAGATACGGGTTTGCCCGCATCCACATGCGTGTTGACCTTCTCAAAGAATTCTAAAAGGTTTGTGAGGCAAGACTTACCCTTGCAGTAGCCATGCTGATTCTCCCTCAGCAAAGCTTGTCCTTCTATATGTTTTAAAGATTTTATCTTTGAGGCTTTCCACCATCTTCCCTGGAACAGATGTTAGGCTGACTGGCCTGTAGTTTCCCGGGTCCCCTCTCCTTCCTTTTTTAAAGATTGGTGTGACATTGGTTATCCTCCAATCCTCTGGCACAGTGGCCGTTTTAAGGGATAAGTTGCATATTTTAGTGAAAAGATCAGCAACTTCATTCTTTAGTTCCTTAAGAAACCTTGGGTGAATACCATCTGGACCCGGTGACTTACTGATTTTTAATGTCTTCTTTTTTAACTTCTGTTTAATTCTTTAGTCAGGAGGGGCCGTTCGGGCAGCAGTATCTGCCTGAGGTCTTCTGCTGTGAAGACAGCTTCAAAGAACTCATTTAATTTCTCTGCAATCCCCAAATCCTCTTTTATCACCTCTTTCCCTCCCTCACTGTCCAGTGGGCCAACTGCTTCTCTGGCAGGCTTCCTGCTTCTAACATATTTGAAGAAGCATTATTATTATATTGGTTCCAATTTTACGGAATTAAAAGCCATGTTGCAAATATTATTGTTAAATGTCTGGAATGTAGGCATGTAAAAACACACTAAAACAATAAAACAATACTAATAAAAATACTATAAAATACAACTTTTCTATACTATACTATAAAATAAATATACTATAAAATACAAAATGCAAGCAGTCTATTAGCCCTGGAAATGGGAGAAGTGTGTCGTATGACCGTAGGTAACCCCGTAGGTAATGACCGTAGGTAACAGCGTGTGGACGTCCTCAGATATATAGCTACTAAGTTGCAGAGATGTTAGCTTCCCGATGTACTGGGCTGGCTATATGAAGGCAGAGCAAGCGTCAGTTCAAGAAAGCGCCCAAAAATGCAAGCAGTCAATTAGCCCCAGAAATGGGAGAGCTGTCAAATTAAAATGTCCTGAACACTCAGCTTTAGCGGAACCCTCAATAAGCACAGGACATACCATCAATTTTGAAAATACGGAGAGTTGAATTCATGAATCGAACCTGAGACAGACAGTGGCGTTTCCACGGTAGGGGCGGCACCCTAAGTCACGCCGCGTCGAGTACCGTGTTTAGGAACAGAAATGAGGTCTCCTGCCCGGTCGTGTTCTTCGCGCGGAATGGTTGCAACAGCGAGGGGGCGGCGCCTCCTCGTTTCGGTTCCTAAACACGGTACTCGACGCGGCGTGACTTACGGTGCCGCCCCTACCGTGGAAACGCCACTGGAGACAAAGACTTCATTATGAAGCGATTGAGATAAGCAAGAATAAACATCTGCTTAATAGACAGCAAGAGCTTTCCTTTGTAGATAAAATCTGGCTTCCCATTTTGAATAAAACAAGAAGCGGCAAAAGGAAAGGAGAGCAACAACCGCCAGAGACATACGGACCGGGGTTACCTACGGTCATACGACACACTTCTCCCATTTCCAGGGCTAATAGACTGCTTGCATTTTCGCGCGCTTTCTTGAACTGAGACTTGCTCTGCCACATATAGCCAGCCCAGTACATCGGGAAGCTAACAACTCTGCAACTTTGTTGCTCTATACCTGAGGAAATCCACAGCGTGTGGATGAAACGTATTTTATAGTATTTTTATAGTATTGTTTTAAAGTGTTTTTACGTGCCTACGTTCTAGACGTTTTTAACAATAATATTTGCAACATGGCTTTTAGTCCCGTAAAATTGGAACCTATTTGCATCGTAGCGGGCCATGAAAGCTACAGAACCTTCTTATTCTTAAGAATGTTTATATACTGCTTTTCAACAACAAAAAAAGTTCACAAAGTGGTTTACAGAGAAAATCAAATAACTATATGGTTCCCTGTCCCAAAAGGGCTCACAATCTAAAAAGATGCAGAAAAAACACCACCAGACAGGCACTGTCCAAGGCAATCTGCTGGGTTGACGAGGGACAGTTACTCTCCTTCTACTAAATATAAGAGAAGCACCGATCCCTTTAATGTTGCTGACCATGCGTTCCTCAAACTCTTCCTTGGCCTCCTGTATCATCTTTTTACATTCTTTTGCCAGGGTTTGTGTTCCTGTTTATTTCCCTCATTAGGGCAAGACTTCTATTTACTCAAGGAAGCTTCCTTGCCCTTTATAGCTAACTCTGCTTGTTAGCCATGCCGGCACCCTCCTGAACTTAGTCAAGCCCTTCCTCCTTTGCGGTACGCACTCCAGCTGGGCCTCTATTACTGTTGTTTTAAACAGCCTCCATGCACTCTGGAGAGATTAGACTCCTTTTACCTTCCCTTTCAGCTTTTTTCTAACTAATCTTCTCATTTGAGGGAAATCCACCCTCAAAAGGGTTTGGAATGCAAGCGTTTGGTAGTGTTTCAGCCAACAGCAGCGGTTTTAACATTGTGGCTGTCTGGAGGGAAGGATAATGCCGATGCAAGCGCTGATGCAAATGCAAGCCTTCTACGTAGTGTCTTAGCCAGTATACAGCCTTGTAATTCATCTTTTATAATTGCAACATTGTATAAACTGATAACTGTGGCCCCTAAAGAGTGCAGTAGGCACCTTTTAAATCACCTTTTAGAAAGGGAAATAGCTGTGGCAGAAACTTCAACTTCTGTGGTCTTGGAACAAATTACCAAAAAACAACGCATTATTAGGTTCACATATTTTCACAGTGCAATGCTGTCTCTAGAACGGATTACCATTGTAAAGTGAGGGTCCACTATATTTCCTTGCATGGCAAGAAAACCATTCTTGCGGGAAAGCATCTTCTGTTAGTGGAATTGTTCAGAAATTGTACTGTACAATTAGCATATTATCATTCCTAAAAGCAGTTGATTTTTAAAATATACAGCATATGCATTGCTTAAAATACACAAGACAATCTTATAGACATAGGATTACTGAATGTAGATTTCTAAACTTATATAAGGGTCAAAATATCTTTAAAACCTTTATCTTCCCGTTTATGTTTTGGGATGAGTGGTTCTTGTTTCCATTAGCATTTATCTGATGTTCTGGGTAAATTTGCGTTTCTTGATTTGATAATCTGGGTGGGTTTATCTCAAAATGATCACTTTTGAAATATAAGCAATATAAAATTTCATAAAGTGTAAAAAAAAAAAAAGTTCAGAAATTACTGTATAAATTGTGGTTTATTAGATGCCAGGCTACCAGTATGTGCCATCGGACGGTAACTGCATAGACCACGTTCCAACTTCTTCAAATTTCATTCAGGTAACCTAGCTATTACTGAACTCTAAAAATTTCCAAAGTACCACAGAAAATTCTCTACCCCAGTAGTGTAGCCGGGTGTTTGTGTGTGTGTGCAGTGGAGCGTTTTTGCGCCATTTTTGGCGCTTTTTCTGGGTCCGCTCGCCCACCCCAGGTCCTAGAAAACTTTAAATGAAGCTTTCCGGGAGTGCAGGGGGCAGGGCAATGATGTAAAATGCGTCATCGGCCCGCCCCCCTGGGGCACGCTAGCAACGCCACTGCTCTAGCCACATAATCTGAAAATGTTTTATTGCTTATGTACTCTGTAAAAACACACTCTGTCAAAGATTCAAGGTTCTATTCCAATAGGGAACAGATCGCCAGGGATGTACTACTCTAGTACCATTGAAATGAATGATGGCTTGTGCAGGAGGTGTCCTAGGAGTGAGGTCAATGTGTTTTGGCTCTTCATTGAGTTGATTCTGAAGTCAGTGTAACATTACGCTAGTGCAGGGGCCAGGAGCAGGGTCTGATGGAGTTTAGAATTTGGTGTAAGTCTGCCCCACCCACTTCATGCCCCTGATATGCCAACATTGTTGCAGGCTTGACCCCTCACCAGCAGAGTAGTGCTGGTGCAGTACATATGAATATACTGGCATATCCACAAAGTTCGACCAGCATAGTGGTTGCAGTGGAGGTGTTATCTCCAAGATCTGCTAGCAGAAGGGACTTCTGTCAAATCTCGTGCTGCTTAGATAGGTATAATTGGAACATTGACGTGTGCTCTTGGTCTGAGATGAAATCAGGGGTTCTCAACCCCCAGCCAGCAGCGTACCACCTATGGTGGCCTCCTCAGCCCATTGCCACTTACTTCCGGGTTTTTGGCCACGTTTTCAGCTGGATCAAAAGGTAGGAGGTTTGAGGCAGGCGGAAGAGCCATTTCCAGCGCTCCTGAGAGGCTCGGCAAAGGGCAGAAGCCTCTTGGGAGCGAAAATGCGGCTTCAAAGGAGCCATGTTGAAGCAGAGTTTGGGTGGACCAGTAGTCCGCGTACCACCTCCAGTAAGCCAGAGTACCACTGGTGATATGCATACCACTGGTTGAGAACCCCTGATTTAGATAGATAAATGTTCCCTGAATAGGCAGAATTTGACCAAATAATGCTAAATAGTGTGCCCTAACTATCATATTTTGTGTCTCCCTCTCTTTTTTTAATGCGCACTTCAGCAGTCATTAATTGATGATGATCCTGACAAAGAGAAGAAAATAAAAGAACTTGAACTGCTCCTTATGTCAGCTGAGAATGAAATCAGAAGAAAGAGAGTTTCTTCTGTAAGAACTGCTTGTATAACTGCATGATTTTTTGCTGACTGTGCAGTGATGGCTGCTAATAATGTGCTTCTAGCATGAATAGTGTAAATATATTAATGAATGAATGGCTTTATGCAGGAGCCCACAACATTTGGCTCAGGTTACTAGACAAACCTATGACTTGTACTGAATCTTTTCACTTAGCCCTGTGGCATATGCAGAGTACTTGGGAGGTGGAGTGTTTCCCCTTTCACTTGGCTTTTGCAGAAGGTGCAGGCAGCACCTTACTGTTTCTGCTGTCCATAAGATCCTGAAGGGAAGGAAAACTATCCTTCCTTTCTTCTATGTAGAAGGGGGAGGGCTCAGAAAGGCAATGTATTTTCTGTCCTGAAATGAGGTAGATTCCTTTCCCAATATCTCCTTTCTTCCAGGAAGAACGTGGGGAGGAAATGGGTGGTGGTGTGTTTATCCTTCCCAGGACCATTATTCCCGGAGGTATTAGTGAGGTGATGTTTGTTGCTACCTGCTTCAAAAACATAATGGGAGGAGGGGGGGAAAAAAGGTGTCCCTGCATTTTTCTTTACCTTGTTTCTTCCAAGGAGTATGGAGTCTGTCTTCTCCCTTGCTTTTTCCCCCCAAGGCAGCAGAGCAGCACGTCAGAAACGGGGAGGGGCATTTCTAGCTGCCAGTTGACGTTTACAGAAGGCAATTGTGAAGTGCTACAAGGGCACTTTGCAGAGTCCCACTTGAAAAACAGGGGAGGGGAGGAGAGGACCATGGCTTCTTCTGGAAGTGCAGGGGTACTCGACAGCAGGGGAGGGGGCCATTTACCAGGGCACGGAGGTGTGGGTTTTTTCAAACCTGACTTTGTGTTATGTAGTGTGTTCTCATTTGTGTGCTTGTATAGGAATCAAGGGGTAGGGGATAATTCTGCTCCTTTTCACTGCAGAATGGGTCAAGGGGAGAGGAAGGCAGCTGTCTTGAAACCTTCAGCAGACAGCAGACATGTACTTGATACTTGTTACATTTTCTTTTTTCCCCTTCCAAATCAGAGAGGGCAAAGCAACATCACAATACTGGAGCTACTGTTGTGTATCTCCAGCACTAGCCAGTATTTTGAATAATCCCTTTCCTTACTGAGGACATGTATATATGTACTTAAAATCCTAGCAATGTGTTTAAGCTATAGCTTGTTTGATGATTGGTCAGAGTCTTAAGGAAATCCTAGATACCACATTTACTAATTAGACTACAATTGCATCTATCTACATTTTATTTTGTATGTATACACAGAATTCTATTTAAATAGTCTCTTAAGATTTCTCTTAAGATTTTTGTGGCCGGCTGTAATAACGTGATTAAACGTTTTCAGGCTGTGTAACCACAGTCCCGATAAGGTAGAAAATCCCTTCTACTTTATCGGGAGTTTCTACCTTATCAGGACCGTAGTTAGACAGCCGGAAAACTTTTAATCATGTTACAATTCTATTTAGTTTTTCCAGAAGATGAATTACTCCTGTTGGTGGGTCTGTTTATTTTATTGTAGTAAAATGGAGCAAAGTCCAGAAGCCTTTATTTTTTTAAAAAATATTTTCTCAAAAGCAACGACTCATGTAGACAATGGCCATGATCCAGCTCTTTCACATGGAGCTTGGCACCTTAGTGCACACCAGCCAACAGATATGAGAGGGTGCACCACAAATGCAGACCCTATTCACAGCATGGCCTATCTGTGAGTAACCAAGTATGCCAGGACACCTATGACTTGTAGAGAACAAAAGAGCACTGTTGGATCAGGGCAAAGTCCATCTAGAATCCTGTTTTCCACAATGGCCCATCAGCTGCCTCTAGGGCAGCGTTTCTCAAAGTTCTCCCTGCGAGGTGGGGAGAACTCTGTTTGTGGGGGTGGGGCCAGCGGCAGCAACGATCCTGGGGATTACTGCCACCAGGAAAAACACCCCCGAAAACGCCGGTTTTTAACTTAGAATTGGAAGTGCCCAAAAATCGCCGTTTTTCGGCGATCCGAAGATCGGGGAAGCCTGTGGAGGGTCGCACAGGCCTCCCCGAAGCCCCCCCAAGCCCCAGTAAGTTAAAAACGGCAGTTTTGGGCACTCTTTCGGCGGCAGCGATCCGCAGGATCGCCGCCACCACTGCCATGCTGTCTTCTCCTCTTAAGGGGGCAGGGGACAGTTTGTGGTCTCAGTGGTGGGTTGTGACCCACCACTTTGAGAACCACTGCTCTAGGGAGTCCACAAATAGGAGAAAAGGCATACTTCTCTCCCACCATTGTTTCCATGCATCTGGTATTCAGAGGAATATTGCCACTAAACTTGGAGGTAGCACATAGCCATCATGATTAGTAGCCATTGATAGACCTGTTCTCCAGAGCTGGGCAATTTACTGTGGGCTCAGAGGTGATACGATATCCAGTGGTGCACATGTCCAGGTGTGGCATAGCATGGCATGAAATGTATTTTGAGTGTATATGAATACAGGTGTAGGCAGCACATGTGTCTTGCCCCTAGGGGTCCCTTTTGTAACCTGTTTATGTACATGGAGACCTCCACACTCTGCCCTCCATGCAAGTGAATAATTGGCTTGATCATGCTCAGTATCAGAAGGACTACAGTGTTAGTCAATCACTTAGTACAAAAGTATTATGTAAAGCATCAACGGGCGCTCCAATCTATGAACTAGTAAAACTGAATTAATATGATTTTAAGCAGGTTCGTGTCCCACTGCTATCCATGTGATTAGATCTGCTTAAATCCATGTGCAACTTGTCTTATTTCTTAAACGTTTATGGGAAACTTTTAATTTTCAAATAGTTCCTTCTGTATGTCAGTGTTTTTGTCATGTGTTACTGCATGTGAACCTGGCTGTGAAGTTGATAGCTGTATTGTCCATAGGTTCTTTAGGTGCTACAGTTACAACTTTTGGTTATACATAGAGAAACTGAAAGATCACTTATTAACAACCTATGCTTGGCATGCAGGATGCAGGGCTGATGGTGCAGCGGCCGCTGTATCCTGCCCGCCAGCAAGGGACAAGGCCAGCCAGGATAGGTAAAGAAACCTTGTACTTAACCTCTCTGGCTGCTGCCTGGTTCCCTATGGCCTAGTCTGATCTATGCCAGCTCTTTTGCTGGCATAGATCTGTGCTGCCACAGGGGGGACATGTCAGGTCCAGGATGGGGGTATAGAGTTTGACAGCTGCCAATGCCGCTGAGATCCACCCGTCCTGCCCCCAATCTGCACCGGCTGATGCTTGCTCCAGTCTGCCCCACAGTTTGGCACAGCAAAACTGTGCCAGTGGATGGCCTGCGGGATGCCTGTGGCTAGCCTGCAGTGTGCTGGTGGAAACACACGGCCTTCTGGCCTTTGCACCAGTGGCCGAGCTCTGCAGACCTGCGGAGAACCTGCTGCAATAACATACTGTGCAGTATGCTGGCGTACCATGCAGCATATTAGCATACTGTGGGGTCCACCAGCTTACTGCCGGTATAGAATTTGGCCATAAATAGACTTTTTTTTTTTACTCTGCCTCACTCGATGTCTGAAGTGGCTTACAAAAATTCAAAAACACAATATACCTACTACACTGTTTAAGGAGCTAACTACACATTGCATGCAAATATGTGTAACAGTAACCAGATACCTGTTTAAAAAAATCTTTCGAAGTATGGGTTGTTTCCTATTGTTTATTTATTTATAATTTTGAGTAGTGGTTTGTGCTAAGGGAAATTATTCAAGGGTATGTGGCGTTTTTGTTCCTTTCCTGGTTTGAACTGCACAGAATTCTAAGTTTGTATAAGAATAGGTAAAAAGAAAGTAATTGATTTTTAGCAGGTGACTGGCTGACTTACTGAATGTGTTCTATACCAGTTTTCCATCATTACCAATTAACTTAATGAAGCATACTTTGGCAGTCTCTATAACAATTTTGATTTATCTTTCAACACGTTTTTGTATTCTTAGCAAGCTGGAAATTTTTCTAACTGGTCTGGAAGCTTCATCATGGAAGACAGCATGTCAAATACTCTCAATAGCCTTTCAGAACAGACAAATGACTTTTACAGTATGGATGAAACCCAGGCTGCAACAGCTCAGCAGAACTCACCTACTAAATATCTGGCTGTAGAGGCAAATGCAGTATTGTCATCTCTACAAACAATTCCTGAATTTGCAGAGACGTTAGAACTCATTGAAGCTGTAAGTCTGAATGACTTTATTTCCCGTTTTTAATATACATAGTTGCAGTGGTGAAACAAGGGTGGAGCGGAGGCAAGTAGTTCTGCAAGACTCCATTACACTGGAGTCAGCGGCCCCTCCCCCTTGCTGTTGGAGCCATTCCAGCAGCAACAGGGGAGTGTCCTGGGTGTTGCCTTTGCTGCCAGAATGGCTCCAACAGCATGGGGGAGGGGCCGCTGACTCCAGTGTAACGGAGTCTTGCAGAACTACTTGCCTTCGCTCCACCCTTGTTACGCCTCTGCATAGTTGCTTTCCATGAGAGAATATAAACAGTAGAAATTCAAAAAATCTATATTATTAAGACCACTTACAGCATTTGTTCTTGTTTGTAGTTAACTCAGTGTAGTAAGAGAGCTTCAACTACTTCCCTGATACTGTGGGGCAAAATATATGAATAGGAAACAATCTAAACTTTTAGAATTATGAGATAATTGAATTAAAACTACTGTATATGCATGTTAGATTAAAAGTGAAATGTGTCATCATGCTAGAATGGTGATTCTGGCAAACAACTAACGCCAGTTGCACACCTACCTATTTATTGCCTAAGTTATGACTGATGATGCTTTTTTCTCAATGTTATCTGGATCCTGTAGGATCCTGTAGCATGGAGTGATGTTGCCAGCTTTGATCTCTCTGATGCGGCCACTTCCCCTGTCAATCAAGCTCCGGTAAAGCTAATGAGGATTCAGCACAATGATGGGGCCACAGAATGTCAGTTTAATGTAAGTGTTGTGCTTGATGGCAAGAAAACGAGTGATGAAGAAGAGGCAACTATGTCAACATCCCCAAATACAGCAAAATTCAGCACTCCCCCTACTATTTTGCGCAAGAAGAAGAAACTTCGAACTGGACAGTCACCAGTCATTGAACAGAATGATGGCTCATGTAGCAATGCTCCCAATATTGCACTGAAACAAACACCAGTGAAAACACTACCCTTTTCTCCCTCCCAGGTAAAAGGCAATTATTCATCTAACAATAACCAAGTTATATTGAATAAGTTAAAAGTAGTGTCATGCCCTCTACTAAGAACTACTACAGCAAAGATCCGTCTATTAATTCACTCAAAGAAATGAGGGTTTCTCCTCATTTGGTCTGGTGGATTAGCTCTTTTCTGTCCAATAAATGTGTTCTTGTGCATTTCTTTTAAATATTGAAAGTAGATCAGACTCATTGAGTCCTTTTCATAGCAGGAGTTGGGACTGGCTGTGTAAATGGCTTGCTCTGCTTTTGTACACATTGCAGCTTTTTTCTAATCTAGTCCTGATGATTTCAGAGAGAAGCACTGAAAATAAGGGGCTGGCACCTTAAAGTTCAGTGACGCCGCAGGTAGAGTGGGAGGAGGGTCTGTTTGTAAAGGCAATTAATTTTGTTCTTGTGTGAACCATATTTTCATATCATACTGAACCAAATTTGTGGTTAAATACTTCCTCTGTAGTGTAAATTGAGAACAATGAATAGGTTACTTTGAGAATTTCCTGAAGAGCCTTGTGCAGCAAAATGCACAAACAGTACTATGTCAGTTTGACTACAGTTGGACCTCCGTATCCACGGGGGTTCCATTCTGGACACACACACACCCCGTTGATACTTAAATCTATGTAAAGCGAAATCAGTTTAGCAAGGATACAAGGGTCACTTTAAAAAGCTTTAAAAAAGAAAAAAGTTAAAAATAACAATATTTACCTTTTGGCTGGCAAACCGCTCTGTTCGCAGGGCTGTAGAGAGCGAAATAGCGCTCCTACAGCCTCTTCCGTGTCACTTGACTCTTCCCCAGGCTTGCCACAATGCATTCTGGAGTGACCTTGGGGAAGGGAGGGGGGAAGTCGAGCGACCCGGAAGAGGCTGTAGGAGTGCGATTTCGCTCTTTACAGCCCTGCAAATGGAGCGGTTTGCCAGCCAAAAGGTAAATATTGTTATTTTTAACCTTTTTTTTTTTAAAGTGGACCCCTGCAGGTCCGGGATCTGCAGTGAGACAAATCTGCAGATGCTGGATCCACTGAAAGTGAGGTCCGACTGTACATTCCCTAATCATGGCCTGAAAATAATCATATTAACGTGTGTTTGTGCAAACAATGTGCCATGTACATATGCAGAATAGTTGTGGGTCTTGAGATTTCCAATGTGGCCTGAGATGCTGAGTGCCACCTTCCTCTACTACCAGATGGGCTCATCATAAATGTGTGTGCCTCTGCTACTCATGCAGAGTTTTTTAAACCACTTAGAACTCTAGAATTTGCTAATTCATCTCTGAGTATCTTGTGGGTAAGTACCATTCAATTTGCACAAAGGAACTTACATTTGTTTCTTTTATGTGCAGTTCTTCAACACCTGTTCTGGAAATGAGCAGTTTAACCTTGAAAATCCTGCATTTACATCCACTCCAATTTGTGGCCAGAAAGTTCTTATTACAACTCCCTTGCATAATAAAGAAGTAACGCCCAAAGATCAAAAGGAAAATGCAGGGTAGGTAGATATTACATATTTGACTTGAAATGGCTGTTATATATGATTACCTTTTCTTTTCTTTTTTTTACGTACCGGTAAATTTTTCTCTTAATGTACCCAGATGTTACTGAAGAGCCATTTCCCAAAAGGGAAAAGGAGGAGCAGATTCAATCTCCATTAAATGTTCTCTAAAATGACTGGTGATTTAATGATAACATACCATTCTTTTGGTTTTTTAATAGTTTTAGGACACCTACTATTAGAAGATCCCTACTAGGCACCACACCACGGACTCCAACTCCATTTAAGAATGCCTTAGCTGCTCAGGAAAAAAAATATGGTCCTCTGAAAATTGTGGTATGTAGCATATTGATTTGTCTCCCCTTTACAGTGTGTTCAGAATGTTAATTGAGAAAAACATGCTGCATATGAAAACTGCACATCTAAAGTTTGTTTTTCATACCTATTTATTAATTTAATGACTAATAACAAGGAGTCATGAGAGAGGTTCTTTGCTAAGCCAAGAGGTAAGCATAGTCCAGGCTAGCTTACGTGAAACCAGTTATTCTTATGTCTTCTCCTTTACTTTGCAAATTGATCACAGAGGATCACAACGATTTAGTGGAAAACTTCCCTTTTTGCATAAAAGGAACATATGAAGTTCCTTATGCTGAGTTAGACACTTGCAGCACAATCCTATGCATATCTACTCAGAAGTAAGTTCACTTATGTTCAATGGGGCTTACTCCCACGTAAGTGTGTTTAGGATTGCAGTCTTATAGCCCAGTCCTAACCCCTGCCAGTCCATTGCATGTAGTGTTGTCAATGGAGAATGTGCTGTGTGCTTTGGTGGGGGGCCTGGGAGAGGCACATAAAATATTTTTTACTTACCTTCCGTTAGGCTGCCTGGTCACCTTTTTTGCTGGTGTAAGTCCGAGGAGAGTCAGAGGGCGGGACTGGGAAAGGGGGATAGGATCTGGTGCATACTGCTGCCACCAAGATTCACCCCTTCACCCTTGAATTGTCCCTGGTTCCTACCCCAAACCACCCGTGACCCACCCCTGCTGCCATCTTACCTACTCCAGTGCGGCCTTGGTGGGCTGTTGACAGGTGTGCACAACCTCTGGCCGTTTGCGGCTGCAACTTCGGCTCGCCCAATGGCAGTGTGCCTTTTGTGCTGCTGGAACTGGACTTACGGCCGCAGATCTACTGCTATAGGTCCAGGATAAGATTGGGCCTTTAGTGTAGAGTAGACAATACTGAACTAGATGAACCAACAGCAGCTTTGCAGAGTTGGTTTTCCTCAGCTCTGCGTGGAGAACCCAGGGATTGAACTTGAGATTTTCTGCATACAAAATATAGACTCCATGATTGTGCAAAAGACCATCCCTGGCAGTTGTGTATGTATATTGTAGCGTATAGACTTTTGTGACTACAAAAGTCTTATGCCAAGACCTGATGTTAGACCTGATCTTATGCCAAGACCTCTTTCTCCCCATAATGTGCCATCGTATTTGAAAACTCAGAAGAACTTCTGGATGTTGTATAAATTCAGTAATTCCAAGATTGAACTGCTTGTGTTTGAAATATATATATTTTTAAAAGTAGTATAATTTGTATTGTGATGCTTAAGTCACCTTTATAATTTTTAATTTTTTGTATTTATATTTCAACTTATATCCCATGTTTTGCATAGCCCCTAAGCATCTTCATCTGTGTGAGTGACAGCGCAATCCAACTTAACTTTTGTGCCGGTGTAGCGGTGCAGCGAGAACGGGAGGCCCCAGAATGGAAAAGGGATTCAAATCCCCTTTGAATTCCTCTTTTGGAGGGGATTTAAATCCCTTTTCCATTCTGGGGCCTCCCGTTCTCGCTGCGCCGCTGGTTACACAGGCACAAAAGTTAATTCAGATTGTGCTGTGAATGAGTAATCTCTTGGTTTATAATCATAAGTGATCATTCAAATAATACATGTACTTGTTCAGGGAACTGAAGAGGATTTATTTAATTTACAGCCCAAACCACCGTAACTCCCCATGTGGTGATGCAGTGGTGCCAACGTGGTGCCTGCTGCATCCCACAGCGGAGTTTCGGCCTCTGGAGGCCTCCTCGGGGCAAGGGAACATTTGTTCCCCAGCCATTCACTGCTTGTGGTGCCAGCCAGACTGTGTGCTCTGGTGTGTCACCTTTTGTGGCAGTCCGAAAGTGCCTAACAAGTGTTCTGGCGATGCTAGGTGCCAGTAGGATTGGGGCCTTAAACAAGGAAAAATATTTCACACCTCAATTAGATCAGAGTACAAATTATGCTACTTAAAAAAAAAGTTCATTCCAAGACACAAGCAGTTCAATCTTAGACAAATTAAAACAAATTATAAAGCAGAATTAAGCTTCTTAATGTATAGATGGGTGGGTGTTTTTATTGTATATCAAAATATATGAAGTCAGTGGCCGTTAGTCAGGAGTAACTAGGATACACAGCACAGTAATATGAAAATGCACCTCTAACATCATGTCTTCTACAATTTTTAATGGATTTAGTCACAGCCACATGCCTATTTGGAAGAAGATATAAGAGAGGTTTTAAAGGAGGAAACTGGAACAGATATATTTTTCAAGGAAGAAGAGGATTCTATCTATAAAGACTGCAAAACAGAGGTAAGTTACACTGTAAGGCATCATTGGAGTAGCCAGAAACAATGAGAACAATTGTAATTCCTTCTCTCTTTTTTTATGACAGAATCCTTCTGCAAAGAAAGTCAGGAAGTCATTAGTCTTGGATCCGTGGGAAAAAGAAGAGCTTGATGCCCAGCTTTTTGCTGAAGACAATGTTTTGGATGTACAGGTGAGCAGCACGATACAAAAGATGCAAATATTTTGGGAGAAAAGGAAACCAATTTAAGTTGTTAATGGCAGCCATTGCTGCTGATGTGTAACATAACCAGCATATGGGTTGGATTTGATCCAATGTGTTTGGCATCTAAAATGAATATTGCTTACAGTATAACAATCTGTAGTGGTAGGAGGAAATGGCCATCGTACCTCTTTTATTCATCGCAGTTGTACACCTTAATTGTATTGCACTGCTTTTGTCCAGAACGATAAGCCATTTTAAGATAGATTTCTATAGTCACTTGTGCATTTTTAAAATGGAAAAGTAAAATGGGAGGTAGACCTTGCTTCTGTGAGATACTTTTTTTTTCTGCAGCATCCCCAGACCTTATATTGAGAATCTTGGAAGACAATAAAGAGGGATTGTCTTAGTATGGGCAGTATGGATGTGAACATCTGTATAGCAAAAGTACTTCTAAAGAGAGAAGAGTGTATACTAAATACTTCTAAAGCTTATTCCAAGAGCTGTGACTTACAAACCTACTGGATCTTCTTGCTAGTGACCTGTTTTAACTGTGTCGGCTTGTTTTTTCAACAATAAATCACTTTTCCCCCCCCTTTATAATATAGTCAGAAAATATCTATACTACATCACTCCTAATGATACCATTACTGGAAATACATGACAACAGAGGTAATCTGACTCCAGAGAAACAAGATTCCAGTTCAACAAAACCAAATGTAGCAATGAAAAAAAAGCTGAATACCGGCAGTTCAAAAAATATCAAAACTGAAAAAACACTTCAGGTCTGTATTCAGTGTGTCTTGATATCCTGTCCTATTTAGTTTGGCTATATGCTCTTTGAAAGCATATTTTCTAAGCTGACAACATTCTTGTTTGCATTCATCAAATCTGTCATACTACCTAGATAGTAGTAACTTGAGAGCTCTTGTAGTTAACACAGATTATTTTCTCCAAGAGGCTAGCAACGCATTCCTACTAGCTAAACATTCAAACTTGGAGGGGACGTGTGTAGAGGGCATTTTAAGTGGCTTAATGTTAACAGCATTGCATATGTGAATTTCATTAAAATGCGTTTTTGACACTAAAATGCCCTTAGAATCAATATTTATTGTAGTTTTTACAGGAAGTGTGTGGAGCCCGCACAGAGCTGCATGGGGACAGCTCCGGACCGCTCGGTGAGGCCACGATCGCCAAGCTCCAGAGCGCCATGACAGAAGCTGTGCAGGGCTCCAATTCAAGCTGCGCAGCTTAGAAGGAAGCTGCTTAAGCAGCATAATATCCTGCTGACAGTGTGCTAGAATCAGATTGTAGGAAAAGGAGGACAATGACGTCATTAGGTATTGTGGATTTGCTAGTTTAAGTATGTCATTCTTCTAACCCACCAAGTTCACTGAAGTTTAGAAAGTTCTGGGAAATAAAGTTGTAAATATGTACCCAGTACATACATGCCTCATTGTCAATACAGAACTGAACACAATATCTTGCTTTAAATAATTGATTTATAGTGTACAGGACACAGTCCAGTCATCTGAACGCACAACACCCGTGTACAGAAAATTTTCATGGTCTCAGTAGATCCCTGACTCTGTCTCACATCCTGACATACACATGTGCAAGAGGCCATTAGCATGAATAGCCTGTGTGCTTCACCATGTCCCCTTTCTTCCCTCCCCCTCTGCTCTAAAGCTGGGTAGACAGAAAGTAGATTGGGATCAATTGGTTGGTTGGGTTTCTGACTCCCAAATTATTTAATAATAGCAATAACGGAAAAGCTCCCCACTCCCCTGCAACTTTAGAATCAGCGGGTTAAACCACTGAACCATAAGCTGTCGATCGAAAGGTCGGCAGTTCGATTCCCGCGACGGGGTGAGCGCTCGTTGCTTGGCCAGCTCCTGCCAACCTAGCAGTTCCAAAGCATGTCAATGCGAGTAGATAAATAGGTACCGCTTGTGGGAAGGTAAACAGCGCTCCGTGTTCCAGCTGCATGCTACACGCTGCGGCAAGGAGAGTCATGCCGGCCACATGACCACGGAGGCGTCTTCGGACAACGCTGGCTCTTCGGCTTTGAAATGGAGATGAGCACCACACCCTAGAGTCGGACACGATTGGACTTAATTGTCAGGGGATACCTTTACCTTTTTTATGCAGATCATCCCAGCATATTGAGTTAACTGGGTACCCAGTGGCTTGAGCCACCTTGAGCCACTAATTTGCACCTGGCTCCACATATTCCCCAGCCACTATTTTGCACCTGGCTCCTGTCAGTAAACTTTAGAGATCTAGGGAATCAAACCAGCTGCAGTAGATCCTGTAAACCTAAAGTCTGATTCTACCAACATTACACGAGTTACTTAGCATGAGTAACTTGCACCAAATGGGGGTGGGGGGTGGGGAGGGCTGGATGGGAATATGGGAGGTAAGCATAGACCTCCCTGATGGCTCCTGTATGTGTGTAGATGAGGGTAGGAGGTAAAACCACAGTCTGTTGAACCTGTGGGAGTCCTCAGTATGCAAGTGCTGTGCCACTGGTGGACTGGATTGTGCCCCAAGAACCATAGTTCAGTGACAGAGCATATATTTTGTATGCAAAAGGTCCTAGGGTTCAATCTCTAACATTTCCAGGTAGGGCTGGGAAAAGCCCCTACTGGAAACTCTGGAGCACCACTGTCAGTCAGTGTAGATTACTGGCCTAATTGGACCAGTAGTTGCACATGGTACAAGGCAGCCTCATATGTTAAAAATGCTTCATATACCATCTTGTGAAATGACGAAACACTGAGTTCTTGTTAAAAGCAATTGTTAACTGCACTGTGTTACAGGCAAATTGTGAATGGGAAGCTGTTGTTTATGGAAAGACAGAAGATCAGCTTATCATGACTGAGCAAGCCAGAAGATATCTGAGCACCTATACAGCTACTGGCAGCACTTCAAGGGCTTTGATCTTGTGATTTTCACACGTGTACCAGTCTACCTTTTTCTGTTCATTATGGACTTTATGCTGAAATATTTTGTTCAGCAATATGTGTACTGATACTTTTTTTAGATTTGAGGCGTCCTTATAAGGAAGAACCTCAGTCTTTTTAGAAAATGACAAATGTCATATATAAATCTTTTGTAAAGTGGAATTTTAAATGATCTTTTAAAAAAACAATCTAAAGAAAATGGTAAAAGGAATAACTGACGTTGTTTTGCTTTTTAAACCAATTTCTAATTCTTTAGTATATACTTCTATTCTCCTTTATAAGACATATTTACTGTAGAGTAGGTTTACAGGTACAAGGATCTATGAAAGAATAACCTACAAAACTCTGAAATGCTTTTGATTAAATGCTTATTTGCTTATGTAGCAATTTTTATAAAGAAACACAAAAGAAAGGAGACTAAAGGAAGAATAGAAGGTTGCACTACTAGTTCTAGGTATGCTGCACAAAATTAACTACAGTGTTAAATGTATTTATTTGGAAATGGTACTTCTAATATGATAGTAGGCAAAGGGATGAGTTGAATTTTTATTAGAGGAGAAAGCTTCAGTATTCATAAATCTCAAACTGAGACCATTGTTGAATGTATTGTACAGCATGTAGGAGCAGGAAGCCTTTTGTAAATTGAAAGGGAGTTTGTGTTTAATTTATTGTTCATTTTAAAACGTAAGGCTGCAATCTTGTCAAATACCTGCATGTTCGTGCTGCTTTGCAAAGCACCATAAACTTCAGGCAGACTTGGGAGCAAATGTCCTTTTGTTTGCAGAGGGGACAGAAACACCCACAACTCAGAGAATAACATGGATGTGCAGTGTGCCCCCACCCACTTTCTTGGTTGTCACCTTTGTCTTGTGCAATGTTTTCATATATTCAGATGCTTTTTGAGATGGACTGCATCCTCCTTCTGGCTCTCCCCCCTTCCTTCTTTCCCATGTCCACACGCTTTGGTATTGGTATGGTAGAAACAGCAGCCCCTCAGTCCTGAGAAGGTGCTCAGTCTTCTGGGGTTAATGTGATTGAAGGTATATGCCCCTGAGTCTTTTTGGACCTTTGCACTGCCTTCATGTGGCAGCAGGAAAAACATTCAGTCGTGTGTGTGTGTGTGTGTGTGTGTGTGTGTGTGTGTGTGTGTGTGTGTGTGTGTGTGTGTGTAAAGGTAGCTCTGGCACAGCTTAGCCATGGAGAAAGATGCAAGGATTCTCTTTAGATCAAGAGTGTGTGAGCAATTTGTGGGCATGAAGGGATTCTCCTGGATTCTCAACTACAGTTTGGACCTCTTGCCGGCACTGATAATATCTTGCTACCCCACATATACTGAGATATAAGTATTGGGGAACTTGGAAGCAAGCTGGTGGTGGTTGCCAATTCTGCAAACTGTCAGAGGAAGCAAGGAAGGGGAGTAAAGCCCACACCACATAACTATCACAGCTGGCAGTCTTATGATGGTCGTAGACCACTGTACATGAGAGAGCTTGTTAAGTTGGAGAATGGAGAGGAAGTACAGTGGTGCTGGACTTGTCCAACCAGTACAAATTCATGGTAATTTACCTGAAGAGACAAGAGTGAAATAGGTGTGGTATCTGGGCTTTCTCTGATTGAAGAAAGGTGTTTTTGAGAAGGTTGCAGCTGATCTCATCTTACTAGTAGCTTGATTGGAGTAAAGGTCCTGTGTTGTGGTTGTGGAGTTTCAGAGGCCTAGGTCTAAACACAGGCCAAAAGAGGAGACTTCTTTCTGAGCTAAAGCTCTTGTTCTGCTTTCACTGTGCAGTTCACAGGGGAAAGAGGGAATGAGTGTCCTCTCTATAAAGGATAGTGCGTGGTGGAGGCTCTAGTGCTATGGCAGGATGCTTGAAGTGCCTGGGTTGCTCTGCAGATGCCAGTAACTGACACATGTCTATGTGGGTGTAAATGATGTGCAGGATTGCAGCCTTAATGTGTAGAGATATTTATATGTATGCAGGTTATCTGGAAGCTGATGTGTTCCTGCTAAAATGACCCCAGCTGAAATGAGAGAAGGCAAATTTTAACCTTGATGCATAGAACAGCAGCAACAGTAGAGGCTGTGAAGAACATAAATCTCAATTTTATCTACCTAAAGATTGCACTATCCCCTTTTAAATCATGTTGGTCTACACAGTAGTTTTAAAGTTCAGCAAAGTTATAATACTACAAGTATTCCAGTAACTTGGTTATAAAGGGATATATTTTTGTAGGGACAAAACCTACCTAGGGACTTGATGACCCACTTTGTGGTTTCTTGAGGGCCTATACAGGAATGCATTTCCTTGCACATCTGAGAAAAAAAAATAAAGATCATTTCCACAGTTTTCTTTCATGTGCATGCAGCTGTGAGCCTTTCTCTGCTGCGTTTGTGCCTGCTTTCCTGTGCGGCAATGTTGGTGCGAACAGCCCACAGGACTGCACAGGACTTACGGTGGGCTATGGCTGTTTGCACTGAGGTTGTGAACTGATTCTACAGTGTTTAATATCTGCCTTTAGGCGCTTCAAAGCACAGTAAAGAAGCTGTATAAAAAGCAAGTATGATATTTATTTGAGATTTCTCCAGGCTTCAGATCTTCACAGGTTACAGCAGTTGCTTCAGTTAACCTGCTTTAGACATTTGCACTTATTTTTGTTCTATTTGAAGGAATGTCTTGGTTTTGCTTTTGTTGTAGCTGCTTTTAGTTAATTTCTTGCAGAACATAATGGTGTGCTGTCAACCTAAATACTGACAGGTAAATAGAATTGTATACTGTATGTTAGCTATTTATAAATTTGACACTCTTCCTCTCCACTCCTGGGTGTGCTGCTATAGATAGCAGCAGAATCTGCTTGCTGCTATGAGAGATGGAAAGAGCAAGCATTGTATGCACTGTATGTAAAATGACAAATAGAATGATGGCATGTTCTCCAGTTAACTTGATATCAGCTGCGGTGTGGGGAGTAACACAATTACTAGCAAGAAACTTGATACCACATAACACCAAGAACTCTAAAGATTAGTTCCCTTATTTTAATATTTTTGTGTTGTTTTAATCTATGGTTATAGAGGACTTAAAAAAAAGCTCAAGGCCCCATACTATAGTTATTTATTTATTCTAAAGGAATATTTATACATAGATTGTTCATTTAACTGCCTTTTAAAAGGCACGCAAGATTTTATGCAGTTTTAAAACTGTTCGAATTCTTTTTAGAACAACTCTGTAAAAAGGGTAGTTATTCTTCCTTACCAAAATGTGAGGAGCCAGTTTGGTACTCCTTGGCATCGTTTTGTTTTGGTGTGTTCGCTTACATAAGGAGCCTTCTTATACAAGCATTTTCTGAAGGCTCCTTATCAGAAGCACAAAAGAGTTAAGTGAATGTGATTAATATAGTAAGGCTGCAATCCAGAGGACCATGTATCTAACGGCATGCCCACCCTGTGACAAGCTACTTCCAAAGCTTGATATCCGTTTACAAGGTAGGATGGGTATATGCTAGTCACCTGTCCTGCTGAGTGTACATAAACACTTAGCTGTACTTAAATGAGCTCCCTGCCAGTATGCCAAGATCGAGAGTCCTCTGTGTATGCGCCCAAATATGGATACCAATACTGTTTGGATTTTCCCTTTCTAACTGCAGTTTCCCATATAGTGGCAGAACCTACTCTGGCCAAGGGATAGCAATGGATGGGGGTGGGGAGACTTGAGCAGTGCATGTGTAAAGTGTGCCTACAGCTATTTGGATCACACTGTGTCTTCATCTTTCATGCCTAAAGATGTGCTGCTCTGTAGGAGGTATGTAAATTATTCTTTAGTTAAAACAAAAAATAAAATGGTACCAAAGCCACCAGTACCAAGGTTTAATGTATAGGTCTCTGGTAAGTAGTACAAACTGGAGTTGGTATTGGTCGAATATTTCAGTTAATTGCTTTTGTGTTGCTTTAGCAAAAAAAAAAAAAACCCAAACAGGTTTTAAACCTTTGATAGATATCTTTTGATACTTTTTTTTCACTTAGATGCATTTGCATTTTTTAAAGTTTATAAGTAGAATATACCTACTGCAGCCAAACATACATGTTGGAAAATGACAGCATCTGTTAATGCATATGTTTTGTTTTTAATTATAAGATGAATATCTTGATGAAATTCTGTTGTATGTTTTTGTTGTTGTTGTACTGCTGACTTTATTTCACTTAAAATATTTTTTGCATACAATGCAGGTCCACATTTACACCAGAAATAATAAAACATTTATGTACACACCTAAGGGGCATTTACTTTTATTTAAGAGAAATAAATAATCTAAGTTGGTATTTTGTTTGTCATTTCCCAAAACATGAGTCATACTTTCCTATAGAGCAGTGGCCCATTCATGGATGTGCTAACACTTCTGCAACCATTGGGATAAGTACCGGAAGCTTTAAACTTCCATGTTTGGTGCTTTGGGTTAACAGAAGCTATAATAAACTGCTTAATTATGTGGTCTTGCTAGGAATCCAATCCTTGCCTTCTTTGGTGAATAGAGGACATTTACAGTGCAATCCTATGCATGTCTACTCAGAAGTAAGCCCCAATGAGTTTTATGGAACTTACTCCCAGGTAAGTGTGGATAGGATTGCATGTGTATAGATACATAATTTATATTATTTATATGCAATTATATACAATTTATACCCTGCCTTTTCATCCCAAAATTGGTGGCTTAACAATAACATAAATAGTACAGTGTTAAACAATACCAGTTTTTTTTAAACCACAAAACACAAATGTATTGAGCTTATTGTAACAGTGGCAAGGTATAGAGGAGGAGGAGGAGGAACCAGGGATATAAGAGAGATGTAGAATGAAGGAGAGTTTGGGGAGAAACTATGAAGCAGATGGGGGATGGAAATGGGGGATGGAAAACAAAGAACAGGAATCTGGGTTGCAGGTCTGAAAAAATGGAATCCAGTATACAGAACCTGTTGGTGTCCGTTGGGGATTTAAAACGGGAAGCAGATGGATGAAGAGGGTTGGTGTGTCTGTAAGACAAAAAGACCTCTGAAGAAGGGCAAGTCTGAGAAAGATGCATTCAACAGAGAACAAGTGAGAAGAATAAAAATTGAGTTTCTAGAGGAAGCTAGAGACATGCCTGGATCTGGATCTAATCAAAATTGGAGGGAATTGGTACTTAGCTGTATGCCAAATATTATTGATTACAACAGGATCATAGTGTACCTGGTTTTCTCTGGCTTGCACACAGTCTAGGGCTGCCAACTGCCCAGAAAAAAACCCATAGATAAGGTCAGCCCATTTTCAACAGCCGGAGCCACTTGATCTGTAGACCTTATCAGACAATGCTAATCTCCATGCTCTCTTGGCTGATGGCCAAGCTGCTATTAAAACAATATCCTCATTTTAGCTTAATATTGCTATTAAAACAATATCCTCAATGGAGCAGGGGCCACTAAAGAAGATAGTCAACCAAGATGGTGCATGCAGGGCTTGCTTAGTGATCAGGCTAAGGCTGTAGTCGTTTGCATGTTTACTTGGGAATAAATTCTATTGAATTCAAAGGATCTTTTGAACAAACACATGGGATAGCGCTGCACATATGCTATAGAGCAGAGCCCCAGATGAACTGGAAATCCTCTAGAGAAATGCTGTGCATGCCCATAGCTTTATTGCTCTTGGTACCTATACGTTAGACTCATTTGGGACTCGACATCTTATTAAAGAGTTGCTACATAAGGAGAGAGCCTCGACCTGCCTAGGAAAGTTTGAAATACTAGTTATTAATCTGGTATGCCCAGCAGAACAGCTGCTTGTGTCAGGTACTGAAATTTTCAGAATGGAAATGTTGCCTGCTTTTGTATATCTGCATGAAAGCAAACAGGACTGATTGATTCTAACAGTCATTTGCTGTGATGCTGCTTTTTTTTTCCCCATGGACTCAAGGTGGCACCGTGGCAGAGAGAAGGTTTCAAGACAGTCTTCCATCCTGCCATTGAACAGACCCAGACTTGTTTAGTTTTGGCAAGGGTGTTGCATCTTGTGTCTTCAGACCATGCCCTGGGACTATGTGTGCATACGCTCACAGGGTCATCATATCAAAATCTCAGCAAAAAAAACAGGAAGTGTTACCTTGGAGTCAGCTCAGGGTGTAGTAGTATGTATGGGTCTCACAGGAAACTGACTTGGGGTGGGTTGCTCTTTTAATCTGCGGTAGTTGCAGATGCACAGATTTGTAGTGCACAATGAAATTCTATTAAGATGTAGTTCTTTGCTCTATATAGTTCAATTGACTTTTCAGGATTTTTGTTTGTTTCTTTGAGCTACAGCAGAACTTGTCAGCTTCTTGGAGGATTACAGCCAGTGACTGAGCTGTTTGAAGTTATGCTAATATTCCCAGGCTTTCAGGAACAAAACAAGGCTATCCAGTCTACAGATGTTTGCCATCTATGCCCAATTTGTTACAACTAGGAAGTCTGTCTAGGATTGGGTAGCATAACCTTTTATAAATAAAGTCAACAGAAGTTTCTGAGTGAATGCAATGTAATAGCACGAAGAAAGAGCAGGATGGCAGCGTTCCCTAGAGCCTGCCACAGCAGAAGCGAACCAGATCGACTTGTGAGGGTTTGTCCTGCTCTGGCAAACGGCCAGGCTTTGTGTGTTCCAGACACCAGATGGCATGCAATTATGAATGTGACAAGTGGGTCATCTGGCAAATTCTCTGCAAGACTGTTGCTACTGAATAATTTTTGGCGGGAAGGAAGCTTTTTGAAAAAGTTAACTGTTTAAATGGCTTACAGATTTTTGATAGGGTGTATGCTTTTTGTTTTTAATTTTATAAATGGCTATAGCTGGAATCCTCTTTCTCTAACAAACATTATTTTTCATCTTATCTATGGTAATTTATAGCTTATCTATATTCACCCTTATCCAGGAAGGTAGATCTGCATGTGCAGCTTGTGATCCTCTAATAGAGTAATTTTATGCATCTTTTGCACAGTAAAGATTTAATCTGGCTCTTCCTCTGTAAAATAGAGAATGACAGTGTGAAAAAGTTACCAGTTCTGAGCTCTATGTCTAAGGCAATCTGCAACCATTAGCTTTTTTCTATGTGAAGAAGACAATCCAATGAAAGGAATATGCCCGTGTTTACTAGGTACTACTGTTGAACCCCTTTGGACCCCTTTGCTGTACTGTTGAACCCCTTCCTTTTCTACAGCTGCTTGAGAATGCACCCTTTGGAGCCAGCTTAAGATGTACTAGTTTGGGTTCTCTTCTACAGCATCATGAGCAGAGAAATTAGAAGTGCCACATAGATCCAAGGAGTCAAAGGCCAAACGAGGCTCTAAGGGTGCTACTTCCCCCCCCCCCCCCGGCAGGTCTCTTGTACTTTTTAACAGCTTTGTGACAAGTGGAAATCCAATAGGTGGGAATGTTCCCTGACAGGAAGATGCATCAAATGATGGGAAAATTTTCAGTTATTGAACTTCTATCACGCACAGGAATATTGCTAGAAAAATAGATAGCAAACCTGGCTGAAGCAAGTAATTTTTTGTAGCCAGCTCCTAGCCGTAAACAGGAAAATGAGGATATTGTTTTAAGGTGAACAGTTTGTGTTTTATCAAGGCAAGAAAGGTGGGACTAAAGGCATTTTTCCAAGGGGACCCAATTGCCTGGTAACTTGTTTAGCCAAGGATTATTAATAATTACATTTTAATTTTTTGTTTTTAATGTTGCTCAACTGTCTCATCAGTGTTGTGACCTTGTGTTGAAAGTTCACTGCACAGCTCTGCCTTGACAGCTCAATTCAGGCAACAAGCTTTCAAGTCAGCCCTTTGTCATAATGACTGCATAGAGGAGGAGCAGGAAGAAAGAAGACACCAGCTGCCAGAACCTTTCACAGCAAGTAGAAATGGTGACAACTAACCTGGGGGCCCCTAAAGAGTCACTTCTCTAGACCAAAAAGCATCCACCCAATTCAAAATCTAAATTTGTCAAAGGTGCCCAGATGCTTTTTTTTCTTGGTCTTCATTCAGAGGGAGACATCTGGGTGGTTTTTGTTTGAAAAAAAATTGAAATGTGCATATTTGTTCTCAAACTCAATATAATATGATGAGGGAATGGCACATAAGCAGGCATGAAGTTCACTGGATGATCTAAGGCTAGTATCCAACCTAGCCTTCCTCACAGGTTGTGAGGGTAAGTGGTGGTGATGGGGGGGGGGGATGGACAATGATGACATGACAGCAGAGAACCATGTGTTGCTTTGAGATGGAGCCCATTTATTTATTTATTTTAATTAAGCATAAGTGTAACACCGGCCAGTCCCAGGAAGGGAAATAGGATTCAGCTGTGGAGTGCCCCACCGCCAATCCCCCATCCTGGGCTCAGCGAGCCAATCTGCCCCCCCTGGAACACCCCCTTCCTCCACCCATCCGCCATGCCACAGGGACTCGCCTCTCTGCCAGGCACTCCACTGCTTTCTTGTACATTGGCAACACCTTTGGCCGGTGGAGCGATCACTATGCCAGTCTAAAAGTAGACAGGATTGTGCTGTTAATCCCTCATCCCTTATTTCAGCATCTAAACTGTAACAAGATCTAAGTACAGTATGTGTAACGAAGGGCCAGCTAGACAAGAAAATGGAGATACATTCACGCATCTCTGGTCTCTTTAAAGTTTTTCAAATAGCTGCAGGGTGCCCTGATTCACATGGGATGGGCCAGGGTGGGAGAGTTTACCCTTCCTCCCGATACAGTTCTTCTGATTAACATTCCCCCCAGTTCTATTAGGAAAACATTCACATTCTTTTTAATGGGCAAGTACATTTGCGGGGGGGGGGGGTTAATCAGGGAATGGGTTAAATCAGCCGTTCCCAAACTGTGGTATGCGTACCACTAATAGTATGCGTACCACAGGCTGGTGGTATGCAGACAGCGGCCAAGATGGTGGCTGCCATGTCACCCGCTCCGCGCTGGAGGCCAAAAAGCAGCAGCTTGAGCTCTGCCAAGTCAGCGAAGCTTGAGCACACGGGCTTTCCAAGCGGGGAAGGGTCCTCCTGCCTGCCCTTGCTCCTTACCTGAGACTTTCTGTGCTCCAGTGCAGCCGCGAACCTGGAAGTGCCGATGACGTAATCGGCACTTACTTCCGGTGGTACGCGACTGCGTCAGAGGCTGAAGAGGTGGTACGTCACTGAAAAAGGTTGAGTACCTCTGGGTTAAATTATTATTTATTTACTGCTTTTCAACAAAAGTTCACAAAGTGGCTTGCATCACAAAATAAATGAAAATATGATTACTTCTCCCTGTTTACATTCACAAAGGATAAAAAAGATGCAAAGGAGATACCAGCAAACAGTCACTGGAAAAGACGTTATATAGTAGTTGGGTGAATAGGGATGGTTACTCTGCCCTTACTAAATATAAGAAAACTTTTACTTAAAAGGTACCTTCTTAGCCCAGTTAGCAGAGTAATCTATCTCACCCCGCCATGCCAACATCTCCATCTGGGCTGGCTAGCCGGGTGACTCCTATTTGTATACGTTAAAAAAAAAAAATACAATAAAGATGCATTCGCCACATTGTGTTTATTGCTGTATTGGTGTTTACACTGATTTGTTTTCATTTTTGTAGTTAGCTGCCTTGGAAGTTTTTACTAAAGTGCAGGATTTTTAAATGTTTATTTTTAAAATAAAACTCCCCCATTACTCTTTTCTCTTCTTCCGTCCCTCTATTGCATTTTCCAGTGTCAAACTTTAGTTTGCTCGCTGCAGGCACCTATCATCTTGTTACTTTCTTTGCACACCACACACATTGATGGAGCTATATGAATAATACGTATATAATTGTACGTAAATAACCCGTGTATAATTTCTGTGAAGATACTTAATGAATGGGTTATTTCTTGGATTGCAGTATTCATTTCAAACTGCCAGTGAGTTCTTCAATGCAATACCTCAAATATGTCATCGTCCCTTAGATCTACAAAAGATTCTTTTGTACTTGTCTGCTCTGCTCTCTGTCAAACGTGATTAAGAGTGTGCAAGCTATTGATGTGCCTGAACAATATGACAGCTGCAAGTAAGGTGAAATGTAGATCTTGCATCAAATGCCCTTCCCTTGAACCACCTCAAAAAGAATCCCCCTCCCATGTTATTTAATTCTGCTTGTGATCCCTTTGTTAAGCTGGTTGCTCCCTATAACTGACTGCAAGATGCCTGCTGCTTTTTCTTGTGCATAATAACAAGGAACAAAACACAGGTGAAAAGTGGTAGGTGCCTGATACTTCCCCCTCCAAAGTAAGTCCATAATGTTACCTTTTCCGAGTAAGAGATGGGGTGGGGAGCAGAAGAGTGATGGGAATAACAGCAGTGGGGCTTCCTATTACGAATTTGGAGGAGGGCATTCTGAAAGTGGGGCTTCTGTTGTATGCCCCTGCTGCCTGTGTCAATTGAGGACATCCATATGGCCATGTTGCCTTACTATACTGCATGTGTGCACTTTTGTAAGGAAACAGTGGCCAAGACTGGGGAGGGGGGGGGCTGTTGTCGGTCATCTACAATCCTTCGACACCAATACTAAAACATGACTGTAATATAGCACAATCATCATTTCCCTTGTGGAAGAAGACAGATGAAAAATAAGGATCAAGCAGCTCTACCTTCCCTCCATCATCTGTTGCCCCTTCCTTGTTTTATGCACGCAACAGTATCGACTCACACTTTATGCACTTCCTTTACCTTCCCTCTTCTTTTTAGACATAAAAAATATCTTCTTGTTGGTTTTTGCATCCCTCACCAGCCTCAACTCATTCTATGCTTTAGCCTTCCTGACATAATCCCTGTAGGTGGTAGGCTGTATTTGTGTTCTGTTCCTTTGTCAACTGTCCCTCCTTCCCTTTCTTGTACACATGTTCCTCTTGCTTCTCAACTTTTCAGAAAGCCTTATTCATCATTGGCAGGCAGCATGATGTCAACGTTCTCAGATTTTCTGAGCATTTCTTTCATGGTCTGTAAAACACAACATTAAAAATGAGGAGTATCCACTTGTGTGGACTTCTGGATGCTCTTAATTAACTGTAGGTATGTAGATCTGAGAATAGCTTCTGACAGGGAACCAGGCTAAACCATATTGAGATTAAAAAATGAATTGCTGAATTGACCTGGGTATGATACAGAGACTGGTATTGCAGTAAGTGTTTGTAGTAATCGAGACCGGATACAGACTTCCAGTTTTGATTGATTTGTTCGTTCTTGCGAACTTTTCTGAGAGCTTTAGCGTCTTCTTCAAAAGGCAGTGGTGTGACACATACAGTGTAACATCTGTGCAGCCCGCTGCTTTTGCACCTGAGGAGGTCCACACCTGGTGGATGAAACGTAGTGCTGATTTTGTGTGTGTGCATGTTTTTATAAAACTTTCAATTTTAAAACGTGGGATTTTTACATTTTGTAGGATCCTATTGACTCAGTCTGACGGCTGTTTCATCTAGTTTTAACCTTGGGATTTTTATTAAACTGGTTTTATACATGGCTCTTAAACCTGTAAATTTGACTACTGTTTGCATATTGAGATTCCTTGATTACACAAAGATGCTCTAGTGGTCTATAGGATGAGATGCTACATGATCAGAGCAACTGTTACAGCTGAAATTTAGAGTCAAATGTTGTTTTGCCTCTCTTGTACTGCTATGACCCTATGTCATTGTTTCCCAAACTTTTTCGACTTGTGGCTCCCTTGACTATTGGCGACCATTGGCTGCGGCCCCCCATTACATTATGTTCATACCTGCCAATTGGCATTGCACTGTTTTCCGAGAGGATTTTGTGGCACTCCACAGCTCCCCTGGCTGGTTTCCACAGCTCCCCTGGGAGCCACACCTCCCAGTTTGGGAACCACTGCCCTATGTTCTTATAAGGGACTACTGGGCCTGGGATTGCTCTTCCACCATAGAAATAAATACATGCCTGGGGAAGCAGTATGTTTTAAGGTAGCTAAAACCTGGGATGCTAACCAACCAGATTAGTTTATGTCCTAACCTGCAGCAGGGATTAAAATGTACACCAAATAGCTTTTGAGAGAAGTATGCAAACTGGGCCATGATTGCTTTTTTGGAACACAGAGTGGATAATCACTGCATTAGTTTTCTCATTTCTGAAGACTGCAAAAAGGGCAGAAAAAGGCAAGTCACCTAACCTATGACATAGTATCTACTCTACTCAGATTACCAGCTGTTCAGGCAGACTGTGCCATCAAAGACATCTGGGCAGGGAAATTTCATTTTTAATTGTATGTGATACAAAAACAAATATCTTAATAGAAATGTCAAGAACGTTGTGGCACCACATGGAACAATGGGTCACAGTACAAGCAAGTTTCTTGGTGCAATGGACTCGTTAGGAAATAATACAATAATCTGGGGAATGTTGTATTTAATCCACCCCCACTCTTTCCACCTTCACACAGCCTTTAAATTGAGTTGCCCACCTTTGTTATCATGTCTGCTCAGGAGCATGTGGGAATAGGTCTACATGTGTACCCTATGCATTAAAAGGATCTTTGACTGTTGATCGTGGTGCACTTAGGAGGAATGGTATTTTAGAGAAGAGAGAGAATCCAAAGGGTTAAAATCGCAATACATAGTGACTTGATTCGTGACTTGGGGGGGTTGACTTTACTTGCACTCGACTCACACTTGTGCAAAAATGACTTGCACTTGACTCGCACTTGTGCACAAAAGGACTTACACTTGCTTCGTACTCACCCAACATGTTTTGGCTTGGACTCGCACTCCTGCAAAAATGACTCGCACTCGCGGCCTAGTGACTTAGATACATCCCTGGGAGAAGCTAAGGGCAACTTGAGATTGGGCTGCTCACCTAGTGGGCCAGAGATGACCCACCAAAATTGGATTCATAGGCTGAAAACCCAAGATTTGACAATCTTGATGCACACCTCTCACCATGAAAATGGAGGGTGCAGTTGGAGAGAAGGGAGAAAGCTGATAACTCCTAAGAGTAGTTCAAAGTATATCAGAACTATGTAAAACTATTTTTTCCCCAAACTGTGATAAACAACCATTGAATTATTGCACTTTCCTCATCATTTTTTTTTCCTGAGGAAGAACAGCTTCATGGAATTATGTGGTGAAAGAGGACATACTTTTATTTGAAAGAATAAAATAAATACATGCTACATTTTTAAAGAAGAGTTTCAACAGTGTTAAGCAATATATAAATTACCACCTTTTTTTGTAAACCTGTTATCAGATATATCTCAGTCATAAATTAAATAAATTAGAAGAAAACATAGTTGATTTAAAAATACAGTAATTGTTAGGTAGAATACATAACCACGTACACTACCCTTTCTCAATATTGTTTAAAGCTATTATATAATGAGCCCAAAGCTAAACCTCTGAACATACAAGGCTTTTCTGCTAACTAGGCATTGATAACACTGTTTTTCAATGAATCATTTCATGTAGCTATTTTTGGTGGCAGAATTTTAGATGGGTTTATACACAACTTCACAGATTGGGTGGAATGTCATATTTTAAGTTTCCAAGACTTGTTCTTGAGATAAAATAATTAGACATGATTTGGAGCAGTAGTTTTCAAACAGTGTCTTGGAGAGCACATGCCTATGCAAGTCTCCTCAGAAGTAAGTCCCATTGTGTTCAATGAGGCTTACTCCCAGGAAAGTGTGTATAGGATTGTAGCCTTAAAATTCCTTGTCAGAATTTCCTTGATGAGAAGATCAATAATGGGAGACTATACTCAAATGGCACGCTGTAGCTAACGTGAGGCCTAATTTAGAAATACTATATACGTAATAACTCCTTTATAGAACCCCCTTCTAACAAATCTAAATCAGTCAGGACAGAATAAGAACCACTGTGTTGATACATAATGGTAATCAAATCCATTAACAAAAGTACTGGCATCAAAAACATGTGCAAAATATATGAACTGAGTTGTGTGTTTGTATTGTTTTCAGTTCTTGTAACTTTTCTTCTCTGTAGATTGAGTAAACATTATTTCCTTGGATATGTTCAAGCAGCACTGCATCCATAGCCAGATAGATACAATACTAGCCCCTGACCTGCAAAGGCAAGGCTGAGATTCGTCAGTCTGCCTCAAAGGCACTGTTTGTGGCCCCCAGGTATTCAGACTTCTTTTTATGCTTCATCCATATTTTTCGCAGCAAGTTGGGTGTGCCATACAAAGTGCTTCTTGTCAAAGGTAAAGAGGCTTCAGTTCCTTGAGCTTGGCTTATGTCGTCTTCGGTATTTTTCCGCGAGAGCCTTCCCTGCCTATGGTTGAAAGTTCAACAGATGAAATATTTCAGTCCTGAGTTCCCTCAGAAATAATGGTTATACATTTATTTATTTATTTATTTATTTATTTATTTATTTATTTATTTATTTATTTAAATTATATCCCGCCTTTTCCTATGCCAAAAGGCAAATGCCCAAGGCGGTTTACAACAAAGATTAAAATACATAATTTAAAATAATACATAAAACAAGTGTAAACAATACATAATCATACACAAACAACTTTAAAAACAGTAAAATCCACTAAGGGGGGGGCGACAGTATGGAGCAGAGAAGCAGCATGGCTGAGCAGCTTGAGACACGGGAGGCAGACCACGACCCATCACCCACCAACGTTGCTAGGGGGCGTGTCACCCCTGCCCTGGGGCGCGCGTGTCACCCCTGCCCTGGGGCGCGCGTGTCACCCCTGCCCTAGGGTGACGCTTGCCCCCGGCTCTAAGAGCGACCGCCCCTTCCGGCGGTCTGGGGCCTTCTGAGAAGGCCTGAAGCGTCGACACGTCATTTATTAGCTTTTTCGCACATGCGCAGACTGTTTTTGAAGGCAAGGGCTGCCCTTTTGCCTTCAGAAACAGTCTGTCCATGTGCGAAAAAGTTAATAAATGACGCGTCGACGCATCGGGCCTTCTCAGAAGGCCCCAGACGGGGCGGATGCTCTGAGGCCTTCTTCCGGCCTTGGAGCCTCCGCGCGGACGGGGGCAACATGCGTAGGTGCGTGCGCATCACCCCCGGGCGGCCCGCCACGCTACAGTGACGCGCATGCCATCACCCAAACACTAGACGAAACAAAAATGTTTTGAGCCCTCGTCGAAAAGTCATGAGGGAGGGGTGGTTCTCAGATCCCCTAGCAGGGAGTTCCACAGTTGTGGTGCCACAGCAGAGAAGGCTTGCCCACGAGCTGCCATTCCCCTAACTTGAGACAGAGGTGGCATTGGCAGGAGAGCCTCCTCAGATGTCCTAAGAGAGCGGGCCAGAATGTATGGGAGAAGGCGGTCCCTCAGATATCCTAGACCCGAACCGTGAAGGTCTTTAAAGGTCATTACCAGCACCTTGAATTGGGCCCGGAAACGAATGGGCAGCCAGTGCAGCCACTGAAGCAACGGCTCCAACAAAGTCAAACCGCCTAGCTTCAGTTACCACCCGGGCCGCCGCATTCTGCACTAATTGCAGCTTCCGAACCGTCTTCAAGGGCAGCCCCACATAGCGCGCGTTACAGTAATCCAGCCTTGAAGTCACTAAGGTGTGGACCACCGTGGTCAGGTCCGATTGACTCAAGTATGGCTGCAGCTGGCGCACCAGCCGAAGCTGGGCAAACGCACCCCTGGCCACAGCTGCCACCTGGCTTTCCAAGGAGAAGCTGTGAATCCAGAAGTACTCCCAAGCTGCGCACCCGTTCCTGCAGGGGGAGTGCAACCCCATTCAGAATGGGCAGATGACTCAATACCTGCATCAAAGCTTTCCTGACCAGTAGGACCTCTGTCTTTTCTGGATTCAATCTCAACCTATTAGCCCTCATCCAGACCCCAACCACCTCCAGGCAGCGCTCCAGGACTTCCACAGCCTCTCTGGAACGAGATGGCAAGGAGAGATAGAGCTGGGTGTCATCAGCATATTGGTGACACCCAACTCCAAATCCCCGGATGATCTCTCCCAACGGTTTCATGTAGATGTTAAAAAGCATGGGAGACAGAATAGAACCCTGTGGCACCCCACACTGTAAGGGACAGGGCGCCGAACAGGCACTAGCGTATCTTGGGCGGAGCAGACGGAGCAGTCGATCTGGGCGGCAATGCGGCTCAGGGCGGTGCGGCGAAGCTGTGTTGCGCCCCCCGCCCACGCAGGACGCCCACCCGCCGTGTTGGGGCGCGCAGCAAAGCCGTGCCCGCCTCGCCCACACCCGCCGTGATTAACGAGTGCCCTCCTCCTCCTCTTCGTTGGATGGACTCTCCGGAACTTTAGGCTAAGGGCGGGTGGTGGTGGAGGAGGAGGAGAGTCCCCCCGTTGGAGTCCCTCAGTCCCCTCTCTCCTCCTCCTCCACCCGAAGGAAGAACATGAAGAAGGGAAAGGAGCTGGGAAAGGAGTGGAGGTAAGCCGGGGCGGGCGGTTGGCCGGGCTGGTGGGCGGGGGCAGGCATCCGGGCAGGGGGCGCCCAGGGCAGGGTCCAGGGCAGGGTCCTGCCCAGGGCAGGGTCCCTCCAAATTTTTCGCACGGCATGGCCGTGTTTCAGGCGGCAACTACCACCCCTAGCTCTGGGCGGTGGGAGGGCTTCTTACGCCGCACAGGCGTCTCCCAGCATCACCATCTGGGACCTGTCAGCCAAGCAGGAACGGAACCACTGTAATGCAGTGCCCCCTAGTCCCAACGGCCAGCCGACCCAGAAGGATACCATGGTCGATGGTATCGAAAGCCGCCGAGAGGTTCAAGAGGACCAGCAGGGATGCACTCCCCCTGTCCAGTCCTCGGCAAAGATCATCCAACAGGGCGACCAAGGCTGTCTCTGTCCCAAAGTCCCGCCTGAAGCCAGACTGAAAAGGGTCCAGATACTCCGCTTCATCTAGTATCCCCTGGAGCTGAGACGCCACCACCCGCTCAATCACCTTACCCACAAAAGGCAGATTGGAAACTGGCCGATAGTTACTGTATTTAAATTGGAGGAATCCAGAGATGATTTTTTTCAGGAGGGGGTGCACAATTGCGGTCTTCAAGATGCTAGGCATCACTCCCTCCCACATAGATGAATTCACAATGGGTTCCACCCAATCCGCCAGCCCAACCCGCGCAGATTATATTAGCCAAGCTGGGCAAGGGTCAAGCGGGCAGGAAGACGGTCTCAAACTACAGAGGACCCTATCCACATCCTCGGGCTGTATAAGGTGAAAAGAATCCATAATGATGGAATCGTCAGATGCCGTAGGGACAACTTCTGGAACTGTTAAACCAGAGTCCAAGTCGTGGTGAATCTGAGCGATTTTATCTGCAAAGTGCTGTGCAATCTCATTACAGCGGTCTGTCGAACACTCCAACTCACTCACTACAGGAGCCGAGTGGAGCAGATCCCGGACAGCCTCCCCATACCACAGAGCAACCAGAGCATCAGATGAATCACTGACCCGGGAAGCTGGGAAATCCCCCAGAGCCCTCAGGAAACCATCCGGATCCATCAGTCTCCGAGGGCGGACCATACAATTCGGTCTCCCAGCTCTGCAGGGATGATTAAACGTTGTCAGTCTAAAACTCACCAGATAGTGATCTGTCCAACACAAAGGAGTGATTTTAATCTCCTCCATGGGCAGATCACCATCCCCGTACCCACCAGTGAACACCAAGTCCAATGTGTGCCCCGCACCATGCGTTGGGGCCGTAATCCACTGAGACAGGCCCATGGCGGCCATGAAGTCCAGAGCCGCCGCTGTCTCAGGGGCCTCGGCATGAACATTGAAGTCCCCCAGCACTAACAGACGTGGGGACTCTGCTCACCGCTGAGATCACCGTGGTCAGCTCAGGTAGGGAAGCCGATGGGCAACCACCGGCTGAGATCACCGTGGTCAGCTCAGGTAGGGAAGCCGATGGGCAACCAGGTGGACGGAACACCAGCAGCAACCATCCTGTCTCGCCCCTGTAGCAAAATGCGGAGACACTCAAACCCAGCAGACTGTGGGATAGGGTATACGGTGAGCGAGATGTAATCCCGATAGATTAGCAACACCACCCCCTCGCCCCTGTAGCCGGGACTGCTGCATTACCCGGTACCCTGGTGGACACAGCTGGGAAAGGTTCACACCACCAGCTGCATCCAACCAGGTCTCTGTAATGCAAGCCAGGTCAGCACCCTCCTCCAGGATTAAATCCTGGATTAGGGAGATCTTATTGTTAACCAACCTGGCATTTAATAGCTGCAGTTTAAGGCCACAGGGGTTTCTCCCAGGCACTCCCCAGGCTCTGGGGTTGGGTGGAGGCCTAGAAAGAGGGATGGTCTGCCTATTACCATCCCTACTTCTCCTGGAACGGCATACATTAGACATTTTGTTGAATAATTTGACAAAATGGCTAAAAGCAAATTTATATACTATTTTTATGAAAATTGTTGACACAGTTTCAAATTCAGTTACAGTAACAGTATCAGTGTCAGGTTTGTAGAGGCCCATGGCCAAGTGACTTGGTGGGTCTCCTAGCAGCAGGGGTGGGGGGCAGGACATCCACGATGGTGGCTGCTATATTTAAAACTTTGTTTTATTTTTAAAACAAAATATACAATAGCATAGAATTATATTTTTCTCATATGACTAAGCAATATCCTTAACATAGCTTCAAATTAAAAGGTAAAGGTAAAGGACAAGGACAATTAAGTGTAAAAGGTAAAGGTATCCCCTGACAATTAAGTCCAGTCGTGTCCGACTCTAGGGTGTGGTGCTCATCTCCATTTCAAAGCCGAAGAGCCAGCGTTGTCCGAAGACGCCTCCGTAGTCATGTGGCCGGCATGACTCTCCTTGCCGCAGCGCGTAGCATGCAGCTGGAACACAGAGCGCTGTTTACCTTCCCGCAAGCGGTACCTATTTATCTACTCGCATTGACATGCTTTGGAACTGCTAGGTTGGCAGGAGCTGGCCAAGCAACGAGCACTCACCCCGTCGCGGGAATCGAACTGCCGACCTTTCGATCGACAGCTTATGGTTCAGCGGTTTAACCCGCTGCGCCACCCGCTGGCTTTGACAATTAAGTGACCCCTTCCCAATTTGGATTAAGTCCAGTCGTGTCCAACTCTAGGGTGTGGTGCTCATCCCCATTTCAAAGCCGAAGAGCCAGCATTGTCTGAAGACACTTCCGTGGTCATGTGGCCGGCATGACTCTTCTTGCTGCAGCGCGTAGCATGCACCTGGAACACGGAGCGCTGTTTACCTTCCCGCAAGTGGTACCTATTTATCTACTCGCATTAACATGCTTTGGAACTGCTAGGTTGGCAGAAGCTGCCCAAGCAACGAGAGCTCACCCCGTCGCAGATTCGAACTGCCGACCTTTTGATCGACAGCTCATGGTTCAGCGGTTTAACCCACTGCGCCACTCGCTGGCCTAGCTTCAAATTAGAAACGGTCAAAACATGAGACACAGGTTGATTACCCCTTATTCACACTATTCCAAAATTCATACATTTTGAGGGGCTATGACTTTTTAAAAAAATACTTTTTCCAGCACCTGGCTGGCATAGCGCAAGGCATGCTGGGGCACAAAATTATTAAAAACATTGTATAAAATTACTTTCAGACTATGTGTATATGGTATATATGAGACATAAATTAATTTTGTGTTTAGACTTGGGTCCCATCCCTAAGATATATTTATGCAAATATTCTGAAATCCAGACAAATCCGAAATCCAGACAACTTCCTGTCCCAAGCAGTCCAGATAAGGGATACTCAACCTGTACTGACAATAGTACGGTAAATTAATTGGCTTAAAATATATTTACAGCCCAGTCCAGCCCAAGGCCTCTGCGGCACAATTCAGGCACAATTGCAGCCCAAGCGCTTTAGGCCCGAGTTGTGCCTGAATTGTGCTGGAGAGGCCGAATTTGTGCTGCAATTGTGACTGAATTGGGTTCCGGCACAATTCAGGCACAACTGCACAATTCAGGCACAATTGCGGCCTAAAAGTGGGCGTGTCGGGGGCGTGACGGGGGCGGTTACGAATTTTGGTCAGGTTCCAGACGCTGGAGAGCCCCCGACACGCCCCCTCGAGCCCAACTCAGGCACAAAATTTGGGTCAACAAAAAGGGTGGACCAAAATGTGAGGAGACCCATAGGAGCCATTTTACCTTACCCACACCAGCCCTCTCCTGAAAAGTACTAACACCCTGGGCCCGAGTTGTGCCTGAGTTAGGACGGAACAGTTGTGGCCTAACTCTGGACACGGACCCAAATAGTTACCCTATCAGCACCCAGCCCCACCCAGCCTCTTTCCCACAAAAGCCCAGCCCCAGCCCTCCACTCACTCTCTCTCTCTCTCTGAGCACGTGGCGTGGGGTTCTGTCCCCCAGCAGCCACAAAGGGGGACTTTGAAAACTTTTCTAACACCCCACTTCTCTCTTCTCTTCTCCTCTCTGCCCCCCTCTAGGGCAGAGAGGGCTGTTCTGCCTGTGGCCAAACTGTTTACTGCTGTGCCTGGGCAGCTGTCTCCATGCAAGTGTTTGCTAACCCATGTCTTTCTCCCAGCCCCTCTCTCCCCCCCCCCCACAGGCAACAACACCAGCAGGTAAGTGCAGGTAAGAGCAGGGTTTGTGCTGACATGTGGTCTGACTACTGCCTCTTTGCATAGAGAAATATAGGTAGGATACATGCCTCTATACCAATGTCTTGTCTCATAGCTTCCTACATAGCCTGCCATGATATGCCTCTATACCAATGTCTTGTCTCATAGCTGTCTGCATAGCCTGCAATGATATGCCTCTTTACCAATGTCTTGTCTCATAGCTGCCTGCATAGCCTGCAATGATATGCCTCTTTACCAATGTCTTGTCTCATAGCTGCCTGCAATGCCTGCCATGATATGCCTCTATACCAATGTCTTGTCTCATGTCTGCCTGCCATGATATGCCTCTTTACCAATGTCTTGTCTCATGTCTGCCTGCAATGCCTGCCATGATATGCCTCTTTACCAATGTCTTGTCTCATAGCTGCCTGTATTAATGTGAGCACACAATGCCATGAGTGTGGAACTGTAACCCATATGTAGACACCAGCTGTTGGTCAGTATTGCTAGGATTGCCATGGTTGTGACCCCCAAGTTGTGTTGTTGTCTCTCTCTTTGACCCCTTTCCCTTACAGGATCATGCTCACCTTACACCCAGGGAAGGAGCGCAGACCATGCTATGTGTCACACACCACTCAGCTGTGTTTGATTTCTCTCCCTGCAGGCCTTTGCAACCGGCACACTGGCATTCCTTCAATGGCGATTGCTACCACACAGCAGCTGCCATGGAACACCCCCATGATTTATGTCTCCCCAGGAATGTCCACCACCACCTACCTTCTGGGGAGCACCCCTGGGCCCGCAGTCTGGTTGCCCCATGGTCGTCTGTCTGCCTCAATGCTGCCAGAGGTCTGGGAGCCTGCCCTGCAACCCTCCTCAGCTGCTGCTGCTGCTCCACCTCCCTGGCTGCCTACTTGCTGTCCCTCCCCTTTCTATGGAGCAGGCTGTGGTTCCACAGGGGAAGAGCCTGCGTCTCCAGGTCCATGGGGCACGCCTGCTGCTGCTGCTGCTACGTTCTGAGTGGCTGCTGTGCCTACCCCTGGCAGCCTCACCTGGCCATCTCTGCCAATGTTCCAGACCAATAAAGATGCCCCTTGGGCAAAGGCCCCTTGAACAACATGACCCCAATGTTACACAAGCACTGACCCACACACACAGAGGCAGCGCCCAGCACACAAGGCCCTGCATGAATCCCAGCCAGGGCCTGCCACAGCCAGCCCAGGGAGAACACAGCAGGGGGGCTGCCAGACCCTCAGGGCTCAGAGGGGAGGGGGGAGTTGGGGGGCCTCTCAGGCAGGCAACCACTGACAGGCGACATGGCGCACGTCCGTGAAGAGCCCTTTCAGCAACCGGGGCTCTCACCCACCCTCGGTCCGCCCGTCAACGGCGTCCGTGTCCGCCCGTCAACGGCGTCCGTTTCCGCCCTTAGTCCGCCCGTCAACGGCGTCCGTTTCCGCCCTCAGTCCGCCCGTCAATGGCGTCCGTTTCCGCCCGTCAACGGCGTCCGTTTCTGCCCGTCAACGGCGTCCGTTTCCGCCCTCGGTCCATCTGCATGAGAGGCGCCCGTTCCTGCATTGCCTCCATCTGCGAAGTGACCCCTGTGTCCCTATTGGTCTCTGCAGACCCCTCTCCCTGTATCCCTCTCCCACCAGCCTTGTTGTCTGTCTGTTTCTGACCCACCCGTGTCCGTCCCCAGCACCCCCGTCCGCCTGCCTGTGTGCCTGCCTCCCCTCCCACTCCCTGATGACGGACGCTGGCACCCCCCACCCCGCCAGAGCGCCTGCCGCGAGGCGCCGACATTGCCCCATCTGGGGGTGTGATGAGCTGCGTGATCCCTTCCCGCTCGCAGCAGACAAGCCCAAGGCATCTCTCGGTCTTGGCCGGGGCACGGAGCAGAAGGCATGCTGGGATGCCTTCTTTGTGGGCATAGCCACGGCCCTGGTGGTCCAGGGCTTCAGGCAGCGCACGGGCATGTCATGGCGGAGGCGGTTCCAGACCTCATGAGACCCCCCCTTGTGCGTGCCGTTCCCACCCCCTCCTTCCCTTCTCTCCCCCGCTCACCCCCCCATGACTCCCACGTGCAGCCTCACCGTGGCTTGGGGGTGGTATCGCCTTCTGCAGGTAGGAGGGCAGTGGCACTCCCCCCTGCGGCAGGTGGCTACTGCCCAGGGTGCCCTGGGGCAGCTGGCACTGGCACAACCTCAGCCCTTCAGCTGCCTGTCGCACGCCCAGTGCCTGCAGGCCCACCTGTGGCTGCCCATCTGTTGTGAACGCTGCAGCAGCTGTGGTAGGTGCACACAGACGAGCTCAGGAGGGGGCTCTTCCCTTCCACAAGACTGACAGCTCCCCACAGGGGCCTGCCTGCCTCTGCGGTAAGTTTTGCCTCGATCCTGGCCCACTGCTCTTGCCTCCTGCCTAAGTCAGGCACAGTTGCAGCCTAACTCGGTCCTGTTTTGGGCCACAATTGTGCTACTATTGGGCCTCAATTGTGCCTGAGTTGGGCTGAGTTGGGCTGGACTGAGCCCTTAGTAGTATATTGAAATTACGTTTGTTCTGTTTTTCAGATGATAGCCACATCAAAAGGTTGTTCCAGAGTCAGGTTGTTATAGAACCTCCAGACCCTGGAGACAAATACTTTGGGAATCTTTTACTCATTTACAATTACTCCTTGTAAAAAACAACAACACTACCTTACTTTTTTTGATGTCAGTTATCCACCATCTGACAGCCCAATCCTGTGTAACTCTTGCACCGGTGTAACAGTAGATCCCCCGGTGTAAGAGCACTTATGCCAGTGTAACTTGCTGTACGCCGATGGACGGAGAAGGGTGTAACCCCCCTTGGACACCTCACATGCACAGTTTGAACACGGAATGGACACTGGTGCAACTCCGCTGGTGCAGGGGGCATTCAGACACTCCCAGAATGCCCCCTGTGCCGGCGGAGTTGCGCCGACGTCCGTTCCGCGTCCGAACTGCGCATGTGAGGTGTCCGAGGGGGGTTAAGCTGGTGTCCGTCCTGCGTCTGTCGGCGTACAGCAAGTTACACTGGCATAAGTGCTCTTACACCGGGGGATCTACTGTTACACCAGTGCAAGAGTTACACAAGATTGCGCCCTGAGCCACATGCCATTAGTCCTTGACTGAGCCGTGTGGTGCTGGGACGTAGGATGTGAATTTATCCTGAGTCAAATTATTGGTTCATCTAATAGTCATCTGACTAACAGTGGCTCTCCAGGGTTTCCAGTAGGGGTCTTTTCCCAACCCTACCTACGGTAGAAATGCTAGGAACTGAACCGGGGATGTTCTGCATGCAATCCCTGTGCTCTACCACTAAGCTACAGCCCCATTCCCAGGATGAGGCAGCTGTACTGATGTTAGATGAATGTGCAATGGAAAGGTACTTACTCTCCTGCAAAAACTCCATTTCTCATTGTTGGTTGTGTGGCTGCAATCCATTTTGTATTGTGATGGGACACTGGGGATTCCTGAAGTTGCTAAATCACAGGGAAATGAAAATATTAGTTTCTGGCCTAAAATGACCAGATACAAATAATAACAACAACAACCACAAATAATTTTTAGAAGAGGGAATTTTGACATGTAAGTCTGGCAGGTGGCACGAGCTGAACCTGATAGTGACTGAACTATTTTTTTCATCCATAAAACTATCTGAACTATTTTTGAACTATCTGAACTATTTTTTTCATCCATAAAATTTGTAAAACTAGGGAGTGTGGAGTCAGGAAGTATGGGATAGTGGATACGAACGAACAGCCACCCTGCTTCTTGGCAGCCTCGTCAACTTTAATGTTGCTATCTTTGCATATGATTGCTGGATTAGTTGATATAAGAAATGGATAAAAACAGGGAGTGCTTGTATTGTTCTCAGATTTTCTTTAGATTCTCTCTGCGTCTTTGAGAGCTACAATAATATATCTTGATGTTTCAATTTTATCCTGTATTTGTATTCAAAAGAGGAGCCAACCGGGGTGAGAGCAACAGCATCGTTTAACATCAAATCTGCAGTTTGATGCACACTTACTTTGGAGTAAGTTACATTGAAATCACTGGGACTGACGTCTCAGTAAATTTGGATAACATTGGGCTATGGCAATGTTAAATTGTTGCATGAAATATACATTTTTATTTAATTTTATTATTAGATGCAGATTTGTATAGTACATCCAAATACACATTGGAGCTTTTATATTATGTTTTACATACCAAGGACCTTGCATCTGATTGGTGATTGCTGTGGTTGAATGATCCTTTAGAAATTTCTGCTGCAATGCACAAAAAAGATGAGAAGCATTGTTAATAATTTGCATGTTAATGGGTAAAATGTTATCTTCTGTGTTTAGAGATCTGTAATGTGGAAAGTGCTACAATATGGGTCATTTCTTTATGTCTGAGGAATGAGAAGTCAGAAAGGTAAATTGTCTGACTGGTACAGGTGGAGATTTCAGATTTGCTAACTGGGAAATGTAGCTGTCTGATGTCCCCCATTGTTATAGACTAGGGTTTCCCAGTCTGGAGAGAATATTTAAAAAATAAGGGACAGTGGTGGTATTGGTGAGGTAACGTCTACAACAAAAGGTGTTATATTCTGCAGAAACATGGGGAAAAGGTGCAATCATTTTCTATTAGAGCCTATATTCTATAGGGATGTTTGAGCATTTTATATTTTGCAACATCACTAGTAGAATGAACTTGCATTTTGATTTAAATGGCAATAGTTAGTAGCTCAGTTTTTCATAGCTTAATAAGCATGCACGCACACAAATATTATCTTAATTCAGCAGGGTCTTTTTACATTATCCCCAAACCCTTAACTTTCTTTTCATTTAGTTTTGGATGGAAAACTGTTTCATGCAGTGAGAACTTCCTGCACCAGGCATATTCGGTCTGCTCACGTCACAGTGGATTTCTTTGTCTTTAAGGTGCCATAGGACTTGATGTTTGTGTTACAAGAGATGAATACAGCTCTCCTCTGGGGCAGTTAGTGAGTTTTGGGTCGTACATTAATTGCTAGGGCCTTACTGTGTGTTGGAGGGCATTTGGCAGAATGAGAGCAGAATCCTTGCTGCCTGTTCTGCAGATGAGTGAAGCTCTGCCCATTTTCATCTTTGCAGAAGACTTGAATGAGATCACCTTGGTGTGACAGCAGTTCTTCTGTCCCTTGAGGATTACAGTCTGAGACTGCTACCGCCTATGAGGAAGAGGTGAAACATACCGTGGTTATCAAAAGTTAATACAGTAGTAGTAGTAGATGCAAAGTATGTGTTGAAAGGACAGCAAAAAATAAATGTGATAAATTAATGCAACTAGGACTTGCATTGTACAGTAGCTGCATCTCATCCTACAACCAAGTTTATTACAGGACTTCAACAACTTGTTACTAAGGGAATCAGTATAGATTTGAGTATTGGTAGTAGGCTTCTGAGATGTACATTTACATCATGACATGGATGCATGCAATGTATGTGCTAAGAATAGCTCTTTCTTTACACTTACAGGAACAGCATGGCTGACACTCTGATATTGATGCTTCCCACTTCACTCCAGTAATGTATGGATCCAGAAGTTCATATAGGCCACTAGTATGGTTACTTCCTATGCCAATATTGCTCTACCTACCTGGGGCAGACAATGCTGACAAGGGAAGTGGCCATGTCATTGACTCATCCCATGTAGTATCGGGGGTACAGATGTTACCGAAACAGTTTAGGAAGCATGAGGGCTGATGATCATGCTGATCCTGTAATGTAAGAACTACCCTAATTTTGTAACATGTGAAATAGACATTAATATATTGGAAGCAGAATCCAAGAGATATCAAGTGTTCTCACATAGAAACAAATATATGCAGAATATAAACACACACACATAGAACCAAGGATGTCTTGCTGTTCACACAGATACAAACTGCTGCTACTTATTCTTACATATACGCAGGCCCAGCTTCAGCACATGGCACCCTTTGGCCATTGACCATGCCCCAGCAAATGAGCAATAGCTCCTATCCAGCCCACCTTCTAAGAATGGCCTATGCCAGTCCATTTGACTGTCCAGTCCACCTGACAGTCCATTCGACTGTCCAGTCCACCAGCAAGGTAGGTTGGCTCAGATGGTCTTGACTCCTCCAATCAAAAAGCTAGATGAAAATCCCTAACCAAGATTACCTAAGGCAGAGCACCAAGCTGCTTTAGGCACTTGTTAGTTCTGACACTCAGAGGGTCAGCCTGCATATTGAGAGATCTAGTCCATCTCCCAGGCTGGGGGAGATGTTGAGGGGAGTAGGGGACAAGACACAGCTACAATGTAAGTCCAGAGAAAGAAACAAATCCTGTCAGGATTTTATTGTTTTACATTTTATCTCTCTAACTACAAGACCTGTTTTTTTAACCTGTTTGCAAATGCATGTATTTGTTGGTTTTAATCATTCCCCCTTTTCCTTTTGTTTTTAATAAGTTCTTGCTATTTGTACCAGTTACTTATTTTGTCAAGAGCTAAGAGTTCACCCAGCGGGTGGCGCAGTGGGTTAAACCGCTGAACCATGAGCTGTCGATCAAAAGATCGGCAGTTCGAATCCGCAACGGAGTGAGCTCTCATTGCATGGCCAGCTCCTGCCAACCTAGCAGTTCCAAAGCATGTTAATGCGAGTAGATAAATAGGTACCGCTTGAGGGAAGGTAAACAGCGCTCCGTGTTCCAGCCGCATGCTATGTGCTGCGGCAAGGAGAGTCATGCCGGCCTTTAAGAGTTATCTCCCTTGTCCCTGATGACTGCTTAAGGTTTCTGCTACGTAGAGCTTGTTCGGGGGGGGGGGGGGGAGGGAGGGGGGAGGGTTAGCCTGGTGAGTTGGCTTCCCAGATTGCTCCTTTAGCATCTGGCTTCTGTGCTTGGAGAACTTTGGTCTTTGGTCTTACTTTAGATGGGAGGTGGGGTTAGGAAGGGGAACCTTGGCTTCCCCTAGATTTGGGACTGTAAATCTTTCCTTCTGGTTGCAGCTTTCTACTGTACCAAGGTATTTATGTAAATTACCCCTGCCCAGTGGGCTGTGAGGCTGCACTGGACCACCATAGGTCTAGCCACTATTTCTCTTCCCCCCCCCCCAATATCCCTGATGTAGCAGCATTCTAGAACCTGGGGTCCTTGTGAAAAAAGTGTGTGTAGGCGTATGCATGTGCACATGTGCGTGTAGCATTTTTTCCCCAGTGCCCTGGAATGATGATTAAGACAGGAAGATTGTGGGGAGAAAATGTTGCCCTCCAACCACTGGTGGCTGAAATAAGCAAGAAAGATGCACTACCAGCAGCTCAGGAAGCCCCTATGGAACATTGAAGGGACTATGTAAAGACACCTTGCTAAGGGTCCCTTCAAACCTGGAGCCAGTCTTACATATATGTTTGTGCCAGAGACAGCCACCATTTCCAGAATTCAGCCCTGGGACCTTACTCTTTTAATTAGGTTGCACTCAAGCTCATGGTTGAAAATAACTTTGGCTAAATGTTGTAGAGGTTGCAATTAGGCAGGAAAGCATCGGAGAATGATTGATCAGAGCTAGATGAGTTAGTGGGAGAAAGCTTGAAACACAAGGAAAGGAAGAAAGTCAACTTTATTGCCATCCCAAACAACCTTAGCAGAAGATGGGGCCCCTCGGATACAACAGACATCAAAGAAGAACACAGAGTTCCCACAACTCAGCTATGTGCAAACCAAGAATGTTGTCGCTAAGGAGAAGCATGGAACTCCCTTCGCCAGTTGGTCCTTTGATTATAGTATTATAGTGATTATAGGAGAGTATAATCGCACCACCCAAAAACTGGATGTTGGGGGAAATGGAAAATTCCAGTTCCAGATTATCTCAGACCAGGTGATGGGAATTGAGAGTAGAGGACAGAGCCTGGCCCACGGTGGGAAGACTGAGAAGCCTGCTGCCCCATCAAGGGGATAAAAAGATGAAATCCACAGGATGGAGTAGGGCTTCTTTTCCAGCATCTGCATCATCTGTGTGCTGCTTCCTACATTCAGACTGAACAGCAGACTTTAAGGGCCAGCCCTGAAGGTGAGAGCTTGCAAGAATATGTGTGTGCCTGTGTGTTAGGAACCAGAAAGCAATATAGTGCTATTATCCTAACATGTTGTAATCAATAAAGCTTTCTTTGATTGGACTTTGCTGACTGGAGCTGTCTCTTCCCGAGAGAGAAAAAAAGATCCTGCTGTAGGGGTAAGAATTGGGGAAGTCTGATCATCTTCCTTGATCCTTCCCTTCTGCGAGGTGGGCCACTTTGGCCTGTGTCTACTTTTTTGTTCTCCAACATTGGCTTCATTTATCTACTATCAATATCTCTTTTAAAAATGTATGAATGAATAGGACATAACAACATAACATAAGAAGAGCCTATATAGACTATATATAAGACATAGTCAGTTAGGTATATGAGGGCCATAACACTATGCTGTAATAAATCAGGATGGCTTATGTAGGTCAGGAAACCAAGCCTGTCATAGCACCATTTAGATCTAAACAGGATTTCAAGCTTCTCTAGGTCATTATGAGCACTCAAGGTAAATCTCTAGGATTATTGCGAAGTCACTTTTCTTTTCTAATTGTATCAGAAAAGATAATGTGAGTTTAGCTGTTGTTCAAATGAATGGCAGTGTCATCCAAAGTAAACAATATTAGTGAGGGGTCCTCAAAATAATTGACTACTGTTCTTATCAACTGCTCATTCCAATCAGCTTATTCCTGTGCTGTAGAGTCTTGAACTACCGAACCCTGCAAAATGCCTTCATTGGCTCACTTGAGGGTATTCCTCAAGAAACCAGTTACTGAATCTTGCAATACTTGTACAAACAGTAGTCAAATTGCTCAGAAATTAGTATGGAGAAGAAGGCAGAAGGAATGTTGTGCACTGTTAAGAATGCTTTTGGAGTTAAAATTCAGCTCCAGAATTCTAGAGGAAATGCATTTTACTATACAAGTGTGCCTTTTCATGATTATTATTTTTTGCTTATTAAAAAAATTAACATCTTAATTATAAAAAACTACAATAATTTACAGCCTAAAAGTAATAAGATGCCACTTAGGAGTCTCGCTGATGTTTATATGGGAGACATCTACACATTGACTTAATTCTTCTATAGGACTTAAATGTTCCTAATTATGCCCATTATTCATTAGCGTGGATTCCCTGACCTGATTTTAAAAGTTGGGATGTTGGCAGATATTGCAATATTGACAGAAATCCATCGAGCACCATTCAGAAATATCTCCTAACTGGCTTTAGTGGGCTTGTGAAACACACTTTGCTTGATGGAGCCCCAGCAATTGTGCTTTGGTTATTCAGGAATTCCCTTCCCAGGCCAGCCAGGCATAAGCATGCAGGAGAACAGTCTGCTGTCAGGAAATGGTTAATGTGAAGGCATCTGAGGTTAATTCACAGGGCTAGTCCTAGGGCTGTGTGCAGCAGCACTTAAGATTGCCCTGGCACACTCAAGGTGCTGTTGCCTTGAAAGACTCTGGCAGGCTTCCAAGGTGCTTTCTATTTTTGTCCTTGTCTAGGTTTAAAGCAGCACATCTATCAAGATTACCACGGTGGAAGACCTCGTGTCATCTCAGGCAGAACTGTAGCACTAACAGGTAAAGGGACACACTGTAAAGGTCGTTTTCCTTTCCTACTTTGTCTTGTAGAAAATGCTTGCACCTCGAAATCTCCTTTCACCAGGAATCTCCTTTCATCAGTATTTACCATGTATTGGAATGATTGCATGTTATTGGCAGAAAAAGACCTAACTCACTCTCTGCCTCAGAATCCTTTTTTGGGGAATGCTTGAATGTTCAACCCTGGAATTAAAATCAAGTGACTTTCTGCCAGTATGTGGATCAATGCATTCTGTCTCTCTCCAGCCACACTGGGGAGGGATTACAAGGGGGGGACTTTCAGACCAGAAAGTGTGGCTTTCAGGTGTGCTTGAGTTTATCATCTTGGTAAACGCTTTTGGACTGACGTAGCTGTCATAGATAACCCAGAAATCCTTGGAAGTGTGAACTGTGGAGACTTCCAGACAGTTCACAGAACTATCATGGTTTCTTGGGGGAAGCCATGGTTCATATGTATTTGTCTACCCAACCTATGTCACTGTGGAAAAACAACAACAGTGAGTTTAGTTGCCTATTGTTGCATTCAAGTGGACACATTTAGTTGGCTATTCCGAAACCCTTTCCCAGTACATTCAAACAGTTGCCATGTAGTGTATTATTTTGTACTCATAGTGCCAGTTCTGATATTTCTTTGCATGTAAGAGAAGGTACCCTTTTTTTTCCCACTCCAGCAACTGGTACTGCAGAGTCCCTTGCAAATAAATCCAGACTAGACCTAGGCTGCTGAGGTCATGGGGCAAAGACCTGCACTGGGCTTCTGATGGCACTGGGCCTACTACTACCACCAGTACTGAGGGTTCAGGGCAGGGCCCATGAGAGGGGGGTAAAGGGGGTAAATTGTACCCGGGCCCAGGGTCAAAAAGGGGGCCCAGGAGTCAAAGGAGGGCCCCCCAGAAATTTCCAGGGATCTCAGCTGACCTCATTGAGAGTGAAAGATGGAGGCCAGGCCAACCAGGAGGGCAGGTCTACCGGGCAGGTAGACCTGGGCGCTGCATCATGAAGCTGGGTAGACCTGGGCCCCGGAGACTTTTCCAGCCATTGCTCTCCCGCTGCCCTGTTTTGCCCCCTCCCCCTTTGAGAAGGGGCCCAAAAGAAACTTTGTACTCCCTGATAAAATTCCTCTCGGAGGCCCTGGTTCAGGGGTTGACTCACCTGGTGGAGCCCAGATTCGCTTGGCCAGAACCTAAACTGAAACAAATGATAAAAGGGTGGGGTGGGGGGGTTGTATCTTGTTTAAAAAAGGTTTAAAGTTCCACTGGATTCAATAGGGCTTCGGTCTGAATGGATGAGTATAGGATTGCACTATTAGTCTTCCCTGGCAGCAATAGGGGAAGTGCTTTGAACCTTCAAAAGTACTACACAGATACTAAGTATTGTTAATTTCAGCATAACGTTCCTTTGTGAAGAAGCTAAGTTTGAAGATCACGAAAACATTTTGCCAACAACCTTCATGCTATTTGTATGTGCCTTAAGTCAGGTTTCCTTTTGTACCTGTAAAAGTGTCAGTTCCACATCATGCCCTTGAAAGGTCAGATGAAAAGAGAAATCCGCTTTGGCAAATAACAGTTTTTCTTACCTTTTTTGATAAGATGCATTGTGCACTTTTGGCTTTTCGCCTGACTGGGCTACATGCTGCAGAAAGAACAGAAACATCAGAATGAAGTGAAGAGAGTCGCTCACTTCATGTTTCCTTGTAGGTCAAGCGCTAAAGTCAGTGGCAGACAGAGTGGTCTGGCTGAGAAAAGTCATGGAATCAGGAATGTAAGGGCTAGATCACACAACTCTCGCTCCTTCCCCCACCCCCGTGAGGGACTATTTGGCAGCTGCCCTGTCATGGAGAATTTTTTTGAACTCAGTGTTATGAATGAGTAAAAAAACCCACACTACTCAACAATCATCATACATTCAGCATGGCTGAAAAATAGTATGGAGGCAATATACTCACTACTATGACTGTCTTCACAACAATCCACTGGTGGTGGGAAAGGCTGTGAGATAACGTCTCCAAGGCCACCTGCCTTGGAATTTTACACTTGGAAACTTTGATTTCCTGAAAGTTGCTGCTTTAGGAATACCGTACATAAATAGCCTCAGGGGAAAGAGTTAACCTTCCTCACGCCTCCACATTGTGGTCCTGCTTAGGCGGCAGCCCCATCACACCAAAGAAATAAGAAGCGCTTCCAGTTTGGAATATGTCTTGCATGTCCAGTTGGATCCCTATGGTCTCCCATATTATTGTTAAAAACAATCTAAAACTTTCATGGCCGGCTATTAAGTACAAGTACAAGATCTTGGCAGCTTGGGTTGCTTTTTTCACCCGAGGAAGTTCATAGAAATGAATGAAACCAACATACTGACTTTTAGTTGTGTTTTAAATGTGTTTTTAACTCTTTGTATTGTTTTAACGTGTTTTTAACTATAAATATATTTTTGGAGTTTTTACATGGCTTTTAATCCCGTACAAATCCAGTCCTTGTAATTATTATTTTTATTTAATGTATTTTTCACAGTTACAGACCACCCTTCCTTCAAGGAGCTCAGGGTGATGTACTGGCTCTTCCATATTCCATTTCCTTTTATCCTTCTCACAACAACCCTGTGATTAGACTGAGAGACAGTCTGAAATCCCCCTTCCACCAGTACGAATATGAAGGTGAGTTTCGTCAATGGGGATGCGCTGTCTGGTCACATTTCTTTGCTGCTTACAAATCTTCAGTGGCATCTAGTTTGTTTCTAGGCACTGTTAAAAGTTCTGGTTTTGATCTATCAAGCACTGAGACTGGGGCATCATCTGAAGAACCTCCCCTTGTATGAACTTGCCCACATACTAAGATGAGATGTACTGGGGCCCTCCTGTTCCAGCTGCACTCAGTGTCCAGATGTTAGGCTGCCAGCCAGGGAAGTGTCTTTCCTGTCATGACTTCCTGACTATGGAACACCCTCACTATCTGTCACTTTAGTTTCTTTCAGAGATCACGAAAAGCTGTTTTGTTTGCTCAAACTTTCAGCAGATAGTCATTGTGTGCTGCTTATTCTGAGGAATGTTGTTCTGCTGTTGATTTCAGTTGTCTCGGGGGCCCAGTCAGATGAGTCCTGGTGGTTTTTTCTTTTTTAAATAGCTGCTAGGGGGCACAGAAAGGAGTTGAAGCGCCTGAGGGGTGGAGAGTGTTGGTGGGCTTTCTGACTTGGCTTCCACTGCAGTTCTGCTCCTGATTGCACCTCCCATGTGCAATTTTAAAGAGGAAGAAAACTTCTATGGGTTAGCGTGTTGATCTGATTGAGGAGACCTGGTTCAAACCCCTGTTCAGCCATTAAGCTCACTGATTGACTTTGGGCCAGCCACTTGCTCTCAGCCTAACCTACCTTGCAGGGTCGTTGCAAGGGTAAAGTGGAGTGGTAAGAAACATGTAAGCTATCTATCCTGAGTTCCTTGGAGGAAGGGAGGGAAATAAATAAATTACAGTAGGTAGGTGTGTAAGACTCACATCATGCATTTTCATTTAAAACCAATTCACTGAATACCTCTTGTCCGGCAGGGATGTTGCTACTGGAAATCAGGTCAGGATAATAGTGCAGGTTCCCCAAAATTAAGATAGATTTAAAGGTTAGCTGTTCAGTAAAATAACCTTCAATAGTAGTTAAAATAATAACACCTGATGGATGTTTCAGCTCTACTAGAGTCATCATAGAGCACTGGGCAGCCCAATCCTATCCTGTGCTGGCGCAGGCAGTGTGTGCACCAGGCACATGTTGTTTCCAGTGCTGGGATTGAGCGGGCTAGAGGTCTCCTCGAGGTAAGAGAACATTTGTCTTCTTTCCCTGTGTCAGGCCCCAGCCTGCTCAATAGGGCTACTCAGCTAAGTCGCTGGCGCAGGCTCAAGAAGTCCCATGTAGGGCTTCCAGGCCTGGGAGGGGGTTAGGATATGGCAGAGGCCTTCTCTGCCGATTCCTCCCCCTCCCAGGCCTGAATCACCCACCCCTTCCCCATTACGCACCCTCCCCATGCCCCTCTGACCCTGCACTGCTTGGAGCGGCACTTACCCGCTCCAAGGTGTGGAGTCCAGTAGCGGCTTGCAGGGAGGCTGTGCAGGCCTCAGTGCTGCCTCCGGCTCTCGAGGAGTCACAATCACAAATGTGCTTTCTGGCAAGTTTGCGACACTCGGTGCCAGTGCTGAGGCCCAGCGCCAGCACACGTAAAGGATAGGATTGTGCCGTCAATGAAATAAGCTCATGAAAAAGCGCCTACTCTCTTTAAGGTACTTCTCTTGTTGGCATTTTATCAGAAAACAGAGGAGAATGAAATATTATTTGCATGTCCCATTTCTGTTTTGCATTTTTTAATTATACTAATGATGCTTCCAGATTAGACAGCAATGAGTGCCTTTATAAATACCGTATGCATCCAGCTTGTCCTTTGTAATCCTAGCTGAAGTGCTGCATGTTTGCATGAAATGTAATGTTTGCAGGGAAAGAGGAAACTGCTGAACTAAACGGGAAGAAAAGGAACTGCCCAAAGGGCAATAATGGATGCAGCAGCTCCTCCAAAGGGGCTTTAAACTGAGGTAGAAGCCAGACTGAAATGGCTTCCATTTCAAGGATCGGATTTATACTGAATTAAACAAATGGTCCATCTAGCCCTAGATCGGGGGGGGGGGGTATTGCTCACATGTAGTTCAACAAATGGTGAACCCTGAGCTCTTTGAGTTTGTAAAAAGGGCCCTTCCAAAGGATCCACCTTCATGCAGCTCATCATATGAAGTTGCCTTATACTGAGTCCGACAACTGGTCCACTTAGGTCACAATTATCTACTGGTAGCAACCTTTCAGGGTTTCAGAGAGAGGTCCTTCCCAGCCTTGCTTACAGATGCTATTTACAGGGACTGAATGGCATTTTCTGCATGCAAATCAAGTGCTCTACCACAGAACGACCTCTCCCAAATGCCCCTGGGTAAACCTTTGCAATGCAAAAGTGCTAATGGCAGAATCACTGAACAACACACATATTTTGGGATATGGGGTGGGCTTTTACACCTTTCTGTTCTGCCTGTCTGGCAACAGGCTAGTAGGATACATTTCTGGTCAAGCCTGGTAGGTTATCGGCTCTATACAGCACTGTCAGTGGCAACCAGGATCTTAGGCAGAGGATTTTCCTAGCAGCAGAGAAGGCATTCTTTGTATGGTGCTCCATGTTCAGTGTGTTCAATGCAAGCTTTTTTCCAAGAGCACATGGATGTGTAAATAGAGATCAGAACCACAACTGGGGCAAAGTGCTAAACCCCCCCCCCACTTGCCACAGGTGTTCCTTCTTTTGTGCCCCCCCCACTACTTAAAAAACAAAAGAACTGCAGACCACACATTACTCCTGTATTGTAACATGTACAGGTGGGCCCCCATATCCACTGATTCGCTATCCACGGTTTCAGTTATCCACGGATTGTGGGGACCCCCCCAGGCTTTACTCTTTTCCCAGTAAGCTTCATTTTTTCCTTAAACAAACAGGAGAACTTATTGCAGGCAACTAGAACAAGACTAAGTCCTAGAGAGGCTCTGCAAGGTTAACAGAAACCTTGTAGAGCCTCTGTAGGACTAAGGCCCCATTCACACTTGACTGCGTTGTCCCTGTTGTGCGCTTCACGGACCCGCTCTGAGCTGTATTTGCATATTCATCATGTAATAGGACACCATTCCGGGGCACCAACGCTTGAATCGCTGGAGATGGTTTGGGTTCATCTTTGGCGGAGCTTGTCTCGTGGAGCTTGTGGGCGGGTTCACAGCGCTACTGCAGCCACCAATCGCGTGAGAGGGGGGGAGAGTGGTTGCATGCCAATCACAAGTAGCTCCAATCGCGTCGGAGGTTACAATTCCACTGCTCTTCCGAGAGGGAAACCCAGGTAAACACAGGACGAGGAGAGAGCAAGCCTCGTTATTGCAAAATGTCATTGCAAAACTTGCAAAATGTTCCCAGTTCATGCTGGGATAATGATATAAAATTTGTGCTTGAAGTAAGGGCAAGAACTTCCGAGAGGAAAGGCAAGCAGAACAAGAGTTCACAAGACTTCAGCCAATCAGAGCGCGGTTGTCTTTAACCAATCACAGCTGCGCTTTCTTAAGAAGGCGGGACAGCAGGAGGGAAGACAAGCAGAGCGACGCTCCCCCTGCTCCAAGCGCCTGATCACGCCTGATCAGCGCATATGCTGGACAGAGACATCTGCAGTCATGTGAATCCAGCTTTAGTCTCATTCTACTTGCCTGCAATGGAGGCTGCTTCTCTGTTTGTTTTAAGGAAGAAACAAAGCTTGCTGAAAGAAAAAATAAGAGCTGGGGGGCAAGCATGCCTGCCTGCAGGGGAGGCAGGGTGAGGGGGCCCTCAGGAAACCATGGAGGGGGTGTTCGCTCTTATCCACGGTTTCAAGTATCCACGGAGGGGCCTGGAACATATCCCCAGCGGATATGGGGGCCCACCTGTAGTTTGGCCCTAAAGTACTAGCACTGTACATGGGCCATCTTGTGTTCTCTGCTGCTGCTCCTCTCTGAAGTACATCAGCAGAGATTCAGGAACATGGGAGAGAGAACATATTACTGTTGTGACTTGTCATCTACTGAGCACTCACAGAGTGTTGTTGCATGCTGGAAACGGCTACAGCAGGGGTTGCCCCAGAAGTGCTGAGTTCCTAGTTCCAAGCCTGCTTGCAAACTCTGTCCTCTCATACTAGATCTATGGGAAAGGCTGTGTTTACTGATAGTTGAGGGAAATGCCCTCTGCATATGTTTAGAAGCACTCTTGCATGTCCCCAGGCTAGGAATAACAGAGCTGGGGCCACAGGGCTGCTATACTGTACTTCTATAATACTTGGATAGGGTGAAGATTTTCAGCAGATTCAGCTTGACATGCTATAGTAGTGCTGCAGGGGTGAGAAAAGCTAACTTGTCGACTTTCCTTCTGTACAATAGTAATAATAGGCAAAGGAGCTCTTGTTTGCCTTCTGTCACATGCCTTGTACTGAAAAAAGTTCTGATGCTGAATTGTGGGACACAGAATGTCCCCCTAGAAAAATCAGATTTAATAGCCCCTCCCCTGCATCACACACTGTCTCGCTTCTTCCCAAATTAAATTCTAAATCCTATTCTCATTCCAGATGAAGTTAAGAGTTGCCACCTCCCCCCCCCCCTTTTGCAGGACTTCTATGCTTTTAGCAGCTGTGTGACAGACAGAAGTTCAGCTGGGGGAACTTCTCCTGCCACTGCATCCTCATGCCAGGAAAAGCATCACATGTTAAATTTCTGCTTGCTACATAGTTGTTAAGGGCATAAGAGCCCTGCCCTGGGGAAAAGGTGGCAACTCTAAACAAAGTCCAGTTGTTGAACTTAGACATGAAAAATGGGGTCATTATTTGGTGGGCCAGCTTCCTGGGCATGAATAGATAAAATAAGTTCCTCCAGAATGCATTTTTAATTATGTGCTTAACAGACCAGGCTGTATTGGCCAGTCCTGGGGGCAGAGCAGGGAAGAGAGATCGTCATCAAAGATTTACTGGAGAAAAAGGTGCTACTAGAATTAGTTTTTAGTGGGCTTGGTGCAGCTACGGAATCGAGACTTTTTGGGCAGACCTGACCCTGGGCGTGGACTGCAGTTATATACTTGTCCACAGTGAAAGGACAGTGGAGCTGGGGAATTAAAAAAACAAAACAGCAATGAAATGTAGTTCAATAAGGGGAGATATATAAAATTTTTGTATGCACTGAATTCCAGTGATGAAAAGCACATTTTTGCAATCCCACTGATGATTTTGATTGCATTTAAAAAATTCATAATTAATTTGTAAAAGGCAGCTGAGCCTGCAAATGCATAGTCACTGGCATTGTTCTCCACAAATAGTTCTTCATGCCGAACTTCCACTTTTGGCATTAGGACTTCAAAAATGGTTGTTCTTATGAATGCATATTGATCTTTGTCTGACTTTTGCCTTTTGTGACTAGCTGTTGACTCAGGCTAAAAATATTCAGCCTTGAAATATTCAGTTTCAGAATGCAAATTTGAAAGTAGTTCCTTTTTTGATCCAGTGAGCCACAACAGAGCTGTTTTCTACACCTAGCTATGCAAAATCTCATTTTTCATATTCCTAATATTAAGTTCTATCACTTTAATGATCATCTCAGAGGTCCAGGAATAAAGCCACATGGATTGAGGCACACTAGCAGTTTCTTCCTGTGGAAATACCACCTAGCTAGCCTGCCTGTATTCGTTGCAAGAGGAGGGAAAAAAAAGAATCAGTTATTGCTAGACAGCAAGTATGGTGAGCAGGCATCTGAATTTACTATTTGAAAGATTTTCTCCTAGCACATCATTTCATTCAAACCCACAGCCCTGGCAAATAGCTAGTCTGACCAACCGACTGGTACTCACATTTAGAAGAAATCACAGTGAAGACTTCTAGATTTTCATCGCTGCAGCTGTAAATCTGGTGCATTTTTCACCTCTCTCTCCTGGCTGCCTATCGGCTTCATGCAACTGCTCTGAACTTCTGATAAATAGGTTTCACTAATCCCATCTGGCTCTGTGATCATTGTCCAGGTTCACAAAGGACAGACTGATGCGGTGATCTCATCTCATTCCATATTCTTCATTGCAACATTTTCTACCCCCGTCTTCCATTGTATGAATTCTGCTCACGCCGAGATTTGATTTTGTTGTGCCTTAAAACACACTGCCATACTAGTAGTATTTTATTTGCATATCCCATCTTGTTACCATACCAGGCACAGGAGCCCCTAAGAATAGTAAGTGGCAAAGGACTGAAGGAACGTAGGCCTGTTGTGTATAGATAGTGAATTATCAAATAACAGGCTATTGAAGTAACTGCACTTATTATATCATATTCTTGCACTATATATTTTTTCTATTTTTCTGATTATTTTTTGTCCTATTATTATTTTCAATTAAAAAATGAAAAGTGTTTTTTGCTAGATTAGAAAATAAGATCCTTGTTGTGATAAAGGCATATTTTATTTTAAAATGTCTCTTGTTTTATAAATCAATGGAATAAATGTGCTCCAATAATGTCGAGCCCTTTAGCACCGAGCTCACCATTTTCAAATATAGATGCTTGGTCTTCTTAAGCACTCAAATCTACAGCTAGTTCTTTTAATAGGTGGCCTCGTTTGCTGAGGTGTTGAGCTCCTGCTCAAAACACACTCTGGCTGCAATTTGATAACCACTTACTTGAGAGTAGAGTCCATTGAAATCAAGGGAATTGTCCCTCTGTCTTGATACTTACGGTAGGTGTTTATGACAAATTCAAGGGCATATTTATAATCTTCTTTGACTTATTGCAGTAGTTCATCAGAGCATGTTGTTTTTATAAACTTTCTGAGAAGAATCTTTATAAAATAAAATAGCACTTGAAGAGTTGCACACAAAAGCAGTCTACCTGAGCATGCATGTAAAATGTATAAGTCAAACTAATTCTAGGTTAGAATCACAAGCAGGTTGTAGCAATCCCTGGTGCTGATGCCTTATGTCATGGAAATATAACTTGCTACAACTATTGTGATGAAATAGATTTGTGCTGCAATAGAACTTTTAACACTACGAAATTTCAATATTGAACAAGTGATCCTGAACCAAAGACGGCAGTTTTTTGTAGTTTTATGCAAGTTATGATTTGAAACAAAAATCGAATAGCATCTTTGCGTGACTTGTTGACCTCCTTCCTAGGGCAGCCTCCAAACAGTTCCATGGTTGCAAATCTATTACAGTGGGAGGGACGAAAGGCTGTTTTAGAAAACACTGGATTGTTGAAAATGTTCCAGGAGCAATCAATACGATCAACCCAAAGTTCAATTAGTTTTTGATTTATTGTGCCACATGTTCTGCTTGTATGACTGATGTCATTAACATCAGACTCGGCTGGCTTGTTCATCTGTCTCCATCCAGTTCATCCTGAACACAAACACGGTAAACAGATGGGGAATTTCATGGCCACAAATGGAATTGTTTATCCTTCTATTGTTCTTGTGTCAAGCAATCAAACCAAATCCATTACCAACCAATAAAAAGATCAGCGCACCATCTATTCAGCAGTGAGCAGAGGGGAGAAGGCTAGGCAGCTGGGATTTCAAGCTTTTAAAAATGATCTGAAATAATAAAGACCCACACTGAACCGCAGATAAAAATTGAAAGCTGTAACAAATCTTGTCTGTCTTTCCCCCACCTGCCAATTTTAGGATTTTCCATAAGGAAGATGCTCATAGGCAAATATCCAGAGCCATTAAAATCAAAGTTAGTTTACCATTGGTAGTACGACATTAAAATATTTCTTTTCTACTCTGGTAGGTATTCCCTGGACATTATCACAATATAATTTTGGTTTCTATGGATTAAAAATAAATATTTTAGTAGTTTTCCTGTTGTGCAATAAAGAAATACCAGCCCCAAACCTGTTACATATAGAGATTAATCGTGCAATCCTAGGAAAATTAAGTAATGGTTTTGTATTGTTAGCATATTTTAGATTTTGAATCTAGAAAAGAACATTTATGGCACAATCCTGTCTAACCACAAGCCCTGCAGTGCTGTGAGGCTGGTGCAGCCTCTGTCACATCCAGGACACAAGGCAGGCTGCTGGGAGGTCATCTTGGGGAAAGGGAGTAGCCACCCTGATGGGGCTACTTGAATGTGTGCCAGCTATTTTGCTGGCACAAATCCAAGAGCCCCGTGTAATGGCAGCCAGGCCAGGTAAGGGGGATAGGATATGATCGAGGCTGCTGCTGATCCCGGCTGACCAATCCCCCCCCCCCGAATGGCCCATTCCATCCTCCCCCAACCCCTCTGCCGCCTGGTGGGGAACTCACCTTGCCTGACAGGTGCTCCACTGTATCTGGGGTGGGGAGAGCAGCGCCAGCCTCTGCGCCAGTGCCCCCTCCTCACTGGGTGATGCAAATGTGCCTTGTGCCATGTTTGCAACACCCAGGACCAGCGGAGCAGTGCTCCGTCAGTCTAAAATGTAGAGAGGATATATAAATGTACAATCTTTTGTGAACAGCTACATTGCAGATGGTATCCTTTTGCAGTCTGGCTTCTCCACTGGCCGTCACCTCCCACACTCGATCGACGCAGCCGGCAGCTCTTATCTCTCCTCACAAAGGCTTTCACAGCTTTTTGTCGGTGACGTGTCTCGAACTTGCCATTCACCGATCTTCGGGTTTGCAAGGCGTTGGCTCTACCGACTGAGCCAGACTCCTCTATAATTTAGCCATATTATGCCTCCGGTAGCCTTCTAAAACAGTAACTGGGGTGTGTGTGTGTGTGTGTGTTGCACAACAAAAGGTAAGAGATCCTAGCCCCCCTCCCAATAATTCAAGCATTGGCAGAGTCATGCAGTTCTGTTCTACTTGCAGTTCAAAAGCTAGAAGTCCTTGTCCTAAACTGAAGGAGGGGTATTACTATGTTCTCAAGGGTTTTGGGATCCTGTGGACAGCCCTGTGCTCTCCACTCTCTGCCACCAGAATCTTCTGAATCCCTTGCACAACTGTGCCGTACAGGAACAACTTAGTGGAGGAAGCAATGGTGTATAGGTGCTCCACTGCTTGGGCTGGAGTTGAGTGCTGGTGCTGATGCATGGGAGCCAGCCAGCATCAGCATTATGAGGGTGATAGTGATGTCCCCCATCACCAAAGACGTATTGTTAAATGATACTAGCAAGTCCATCCAACCCAATATGATGAGGTAGATCACCTAAGCACAACACATAAGAACCCTCTTAAAGTATGTGAGAGGTGTGAAAGAGCCAGTTTTTGACCATCTCAGTAGCAATCTCATTTTGTAATTAGTAGTTAATATCTGAAGCATGGAGGCTGAGACCCACATTGTCTTTCCCTATATAGACAGGGTCCGTTATCAAATCTAAGCCTATAATTATATAGTTCTTATTGGATCCTATTGTCTGTTGCATAATAGTAAATCTGATTCTTACTGACCTACGTGAGTCTACTTCTTCTTAACTTGTCGGTATGACAAGAATAAACCACAGGTATTTTTGGACTGGGACTATGAACTAATATGTTGCACAATTAACCACATCTAATAAGAAAAGCAGCACAAAGCACAGATAGCATTTTGAAGGCATGGCTCTCAACACAAGTTTGGTGTGGGGCATTTAATGGGAAGAGATGGGGGTGTGGCTGACTGTCCAATACAAGCAGTAAGAACTGAATGATTTGCAGGAACAAGATTTGCATTGCAAAAATGTAGCATGTATGAATGTGAAAAAATTCTATAAGCAATATCAACAAATTATCTGCAATTTATTGGTTTTTTCTTCCATACAATCAAGGTACAACAATCCCAACTGCAAAACCAACCACAGCCCACTCAACACTGCCCTCCTTCTCAGCCACAACCCCTTTGATGAGTTAACTCCACGCATTAACTCCTTTTTAACTATTCATGTTTGAACACACCCACAAACATGCAGACATAAAGCATACACAGAAGTCAGACATATGCCCCTTGCTCTGACTGTATATTATATCAATTCCTATAGCCCAGATTGTCATTCAAATTGCAAATTAATCTAAAAATTCACCCCTTAAAGTCTGGAACTTCTCATCAGTTGAAATTTTCAGCTATTGAAACACTCTTGTAGATTCTGCATATAGATGGAAAAATTAGACACCCAAGTCTTAAAAATGTCACACAGATTTGATTTTCCAATCTGCCTATATGAATATCAATATACTATAAGAGCATTTAAAAATTGGCTGGAGAAGGCAAATGCTATACTGGACTGATACAAGCTTGCAGAGTGCTTTAGTAGCAAAATGGAGCAAGTTTGCTCGGGCCCGCCAAAACCATATATGCAGAATTCCTGGAGATGTTAACCTCCCCTGTATACAGAAACTATGACCCTAATACTAAACATGATTACTTATGTTTAGGATTCCTTTTCTACCAAAGGAGTTCACAAACTGTGGTAAAACCTCAGCTGTATCTCACAATAAGGAAACCTATTACCAGTCAGGGCTGGCTTTTGCAGGAAGTGACCTGAAAGCATTCCATCCTTGCCAGCCAGCCACCGGCGGAGCTGCTCTGGCTAATACGCCAAGCGTCTTCTGGTTTGCTGAGCGCGATTCAGAAGAGGATTGCATCAGTGGCAGTCCCCTTCTCCCACCAGGGCTGCTGGGAGAAGGGGGAAAGATGCTGCGGTGGCTCACTTCTCCCCACCCATCCAGCTGCTTACAAAAGCACTAAGTGGGCAGGGAGAAGTGCTTTGGAGCCTGCCTGTGCCTCCCTCCCCTCCCCTCCCCTTGCACGTCTCTTGGTGCACAGCCTCTGTCCTATACGCACTTCCTGTTTCAAATGAAACAGGTGTGCTAGCCCTCCCACTCACAGAAAAATGGTGTGTGTGTGTGTGTGTGTGTGTGTGTGTGTGTGTGTGTGTGTGTGTGTGTGTGTGTGTGTGTGTGTGTGTGAGAGAGAGAGAGAGAGAGAGAGAGAGTGAGAAAATGGGGGGATTCAGGTGGCACAGGCCACCCCTGGCTTTAGTGTATCACTCACTTTTTTTTTTTAATATTGTAGGCACGTTTATCTGCTACACAGCAATACTTTGACTTTCATCCACTTGACTTTCATCATTTTGCTCTTTCAGCCATTTTCAATTATAACCGCATTTCAAACTAATCACATGCTTTCCTCTTTTTGTCCGATTTCATCCAATCTTCCACAACACTCATCAATGTTCTTATGTTCATTTTTCTTTTAGTTCTGTTTATTCAGGTTTTGCACACGTTATATAGTCCAAAATAAATGTGCAAGCAAAATAAGGCTATGCTTTGACATTCATCCATTTTTGACTTTCATCCATGCTCCGGTCCCTAACCAGACGAGAGTGCAAGGTATTGCTGTATATAGGAATAACCCTCTGGCTGTAGGGAAATTCCAATCCATGATGGATCAAAAGTCAGCAGCTCAGTCTCTCAGCTGATTTCAGCACAGCCTCTTTCCTGATAAAGCTTTGGCACCCTTCCTAGCTTTAAGTACATGACTTGGTTCTAAGAATCTCATTAAAAGTAAATCACCTCAGTTAACAAGATCATGAATGCTACAAATACATAGGTGAGGAGGATTTCCAACCTCTATATAGGACATGTGCCACGCTCCCCTTCCAACCACCTGACTCCCACTCAGCTGTTCCCCCCACACCCCTAACGAGGAGGCAATGATCTGTATCTGTTTGCTCTTTAAACTTAGAAGTGCTTAGGGTCGTAATCTATGCAAATAATCATGTATTCATCCTCATCTGGATTTAGAAAGATGTAGTAATAATGCAATATATTTGTCCAAACTGGCCATGATCCACCGGTGCTCACACCCGGAAACAATGCATGGAAGAATTTCTGCATGCAGGGGCTCTGGGAGGCAGGCATGTAGATTGGACATAGAAAGGCATGAATTTATTTTTGTATTTAAAAACAACAACATCCTGACAATGTAACACTGCCTTGCACTGAGTCAGACCATTGGTGCCTCTAGCTCAGGATTATCTACGTTGACTGATAGATGTTTTTCAGAGTTTCAGGCAGGGGTCTTGCTCAGCCCTACCTAGAGATGGAACCTGGGCCGTTCTGCATGCCAAGCACGCACTCTGCCAGTGACCGATGGCCCTTCCCCAAATTATATACTGCATTTTTCCTACAAGTAGAACCTAAGGTGGTTAACATATCAAACATAGTAAAAACCACCACTTACAAATTAAAAGAATTAGCACTATCTACAGTTGTGTGGCCAGCGGGTGGCGCAGCGGGTTAAACCGCTGAACCATAAGCTATCGATCGAAAGGTCGGCAGTTCGATTCCCGCGATGGGGTGAGCGCTCGTTGCTTGGCCAGCTCCTGCCAACCTAGCAGTTCCAAAGCATGTCAATGCGAGTAGATAAATAGGTACTGCTTGCGGGAAGGTAAACAGCGCTCCGTGTTCCAGCTGCATGCTACACGCTGCGGCAAGGAGAGTCATGCTGGCCACATGATCACGGAGGCGTCTTCAGACAACGCTGGCTCTTCGGCTTTGAAATGGAGATGAGCACCACACCCTAGAGTCGGACACGACTGGACTTAATTGTCAGGGGATACCTTTACCTTTACCTTTACAGTTGTGTAACTTAAACAAGTAGCTGCTACTTTAAAAAAACAACCCATCCCCGTTAAAGCAACAATTAAAACAGTATTAGGAGGGCAGGGAAAATACAAAAAATAGAGACCCAAGAGAACAGCACAGACTCTGCCTAATGTTTAAAAGATAACAAAAGTGCCAAGTGGGCTTTTCCTTGGGTTAGCTGATCTCTCCAGTCTGCACAGGTCACCTGTCTGAGTGGTGCAGATGAGAGCACCTGGTCAAAGGTCCTTGCTGCCTTGTGCAGGAGAAGGCATTCTTTTTCTGGTGCCTGGTGCCGACCATTCGCCCTGGTGAAAATGTACTGGCAAAGTGAACATAGAAGAATTCGCCTTAGCTAGGTGTCTGTTAAATCCCCCATTGCCTAATTGCACAGGGGTGAAAGATGCCTGGCCAACTCTGGTGGAGTTCTGCAATTGTTAGCTGCAAGGTAAGTCTTGGTGGGGGTGGCGCAGTGGGTTAAACCACTGAACCATGAGCTGTCGATTGAAAGGTCAGCAGTTCGAATCCGCAGTGGGGTGAGCTCTCGTTGCTTGGCCAGCTCCTGCCAACCTAGCAGTTCCAAAACATGTTAATGTGAGTAGATAAATAGGTACCGCTTGCGGGAAGGTAAACAGCGCTCCGTGTTCCAGCCGCATGCTATTCGCTGCAGCAAGGAGAGTCATGCCGGCCACATGACCACGGAGGCGTCTTCGGACAATGCTGGCTCTTTGGCTTTGAAATGGGGATGAGCACCACACCCTAGAGTCAGACACGACTGGACTTAATTGTCAGGGGTCACCTTTACCTAAGTCTTGGTGGGGGACTACCAATATGAGCAGGGCTGCTTGTATCAACAGTGTAGGGTTGAGCAGTAGTAGTGGTTCTTAATCTTTATTTATTCTGATGATAAATGCAAGTGTGCAATTTTTATAGGTTTTGTCAAGCTGGCCTATTACATAATGAATGAATCCTACATGGTGCACCTGCCTGAATTTTAAGAATCGGGCATGACTCATGACAGGGACGTATTGGTGGTGGCTCCCCTGGAGGCATGCTCTACTCTCTCACCGATGGTGTTTTTTGCAGGCTAGTGAAAAGAAATTCTGTTTATACCAACATTTGACTATTGACCAAACGGTCTGTTGTTTGGTTGTGCGGCTGAGATGGGTGTGTGTTACTCTTTACTCATCCCATGTCCTCTGTGCATTCCTGAATAACATGAGAGAGGCAGAGACTTGTACTGCATCGAACAAGGTATAAGTATTTAAGATGCAGGCCTCTGTCTCACAGGAGTTTCAGTAAAGGAAGATTACTACCATATTTCATATTTAAAGTACATTGGGAATCGGAAAGCCAGCAGCTGGCAAAATTGCCTCTTTGCAGAATTAAGTATACCTCTGGTTACCTTTACAGCTTGAAAATTAATTTGTAATGCATTAAATTTATGTACTGCTTTTCCAAAAAGCTCAAGGTGTTGCATAACAATAAAAAATAGTACAATGACTATTTGTACAATAGTATAAAAATAGTACAATGACCAAAAAACCATACCAATGACTACAACATTCCAGCAGCACAATCAAACAGCAGGCAGCTTAATCAGGAGTCATATGCTGGTCTAAACAGGACTTCTTTTTACTAGCCCCCCAAACACCATCAATGAGAGCAACCGCAGCCCTACTATGTTGTAACATTTTGGTAGAAGATATGCGAGTCCCAGGGCAGTACGATGGTTTGCTCACTCTAAACCTGTTCTTGCCTTTCTCTGAGAATAGCAATAAGACTGCAACTGTGGCTTTTAAAAATGAACGAAGACTATTATAACCAGCGACAATATAACAAGTATAGATCTTCATCGGGATTACTGGTTAAGAATTTTTATATAAATGTCTGATTGTAATTTTGGTGTATTTTACACCAAAATTTTGGTGTATTTTACAATCAGACATTTATATAAAATTTTTGGTGTATTTTACAATCAGACATTTATATAAAAATTCTTAACCAATAATCCCGATGAAGATCTATACTTGTTATACTGTGGCTTTTATTCTACAGTCCATGAAGAATTAAGACTTTTGTTTGTCACTGCCTCTTAATCTACAGTAACGATTATTCTTAGACTGAAAATGTCCCCATATTTCTTCCGGAGTGTTAGTTTTATGTTGGAGAGAGAATGGAACCATAGTTTCCAATCTTAGTTTTGCATTTTATCATGCCTTTCTCTGCAGAAAGTAGATATACGCAGCACGGATACTACTAGAACTCTACAGCTGCGTCCACAGCAACACCAACAATGCCAGACAATAGCTGGTGCCCTTTAAGTGCCGAGAAGCAAGCGATACCATAATGAAAAGGGGCAGCAGCACATTAGAGTTCCGGACAATCTATCAATCTTTGAGATGTGTTGTCCATTTTAGTTGCAGCTGTAAATCAGCATGTGAATGCCAAGTAGTGAACTTAAGGCCTTTGGGACCAACATTCAAGTTTGTGTATCTCATTAAAAGAGCAACTTTCAACATATAGGTCACTGAGGTGACTAACAGAGGGATCTCACTAGTATGTGTGAGTGAAACTTTTAGGCAAAGCAAACATCTTACCACCCACACAAGTAAAAGTGACTCTATATGTGTATGACCATGACACCCAAGCTGGAAGATTAGACCTGAGTGGGGAAAAAAGACTGTGATTCTAGCAGGAATTAAAAACCTTCTCTCTCTCTCTCTCTCTCTCTCTCTCTCCCCCCCCCCCCCCCCGGTCTGAGGATGAATTTGCTGTGGAGAGGATGTATCCAGCTATATTTATGCACTGATTTTCACACTATTTGTTCAGGAACCCCAAGAATGAATAAGTCAACAGTTGTACCATGGACTTAAAAACCTTTTTCAGATTATCACAGCATCTCCCAAATTGTTGTGGATATTTGTAGTTTTGTGAGGATGTTCAATATAATGCCTGTGTTAGAGACCCCGCGTGATCCCTCAGCACTAGAGATTAGTTCATTAGAGATAAGTGATTTCACTGACCTTTGCCTTGAACCAATTCAGAAATGGTCCAATTTTTCCTCACCAAAATTGGGGAAAAATCAGATCATTTACTGAACCAATTTGAAGCTTGGTGAAAACCCAGTTTGTCAGCCTCCCAATCCCTAAAGCACTTTCCTTTCAATGCTTAACCCCCATAGCACCTCCTCTTCCTTTACTTAATATCTGGGGCAGTGATGGGATGGATGGCAGCAGTGGCGACAGAGTGGAAGGGGGGGGGGGGATTTTTCTTTATCTTTCCCTGGCATGCTGCAAGGTAGCCAGCCAAAAGAAGCCACAGTGCTTGAGGGCTTTCGTATTTTCTCTCCCTCTCTTTTGTCATCCTGGCACTGTTCCTTAGTGGCAGGCATAAAAGGAAAGTCCCAACGCCCCTTGGAAAGTCTACTAGCCATCAGCAGCTAATTAAGTGTTAATTAAGTGTTAATTAACATGGATTTTAAATTGTAATAATTTTCGGAGCCCTTCTCTCTCTCTGATTTTGGACTTATTTTGTACTTTGGAAAATGTACTTTGGTGGGGTGGAGGAGGAACCAACCGATTTTGGGAAGTGTGACTTGGAGAAAAAAAAAAGAGATCCTTGCATGTGTGTCTCTCACTCACACACTCACAGTTAAATAAGACATTTTTTCACATTTAAAATTGTTTTAGTACTTTTTTATTTAATGATTAATTACCTAATTAATTAATTGATTGATTGAGTAATCCAATTAATTATCAGGGGTACTTCAGAAAATTGGACCGTGATAGGGGGTACCCAGGCCTCCAAAGGTTGAGAACCCCTGGTTTAGAGCAAGCTGGGATGCAGTTTGTAGGACCATTATCTGATGGGACACAATATGGGGATAAACAGAAGCCTTCCACTCCTCCTTCTCCTTCCAGCCTCTTTTACAAGTAATACATTGTCTTACAGACCCACATCCGGTATACTGCAATAAAAGAGTTCTAACACAGAATGGGTGGGTAGCAGTCTTATTGAGTCAAGGGATCAATGCAGTCATAAAAATACAAAGCGTCTTTTGTTTGAATGGGAGTTCCAAATGAGAAATGGCTGTATAAAGCAGCATTTTCCACACTTGTAAATCTTTAATTTTGTATCTGTAATGTTTGGCCCACTTCATATCAGAGACAATGAAACAAGCTCAAAAGTTCATTTCGTGTACTGTTCTTACAAGGAAAAAGCACCTTTGATTAGTTCCACTAACAATGAAAGGAAATGTGAACATTTCAGATCACAAAGATTTATAGAAATGAGCATGAAAGATAAATCTCTAAATAGCGGGTAGCACCTCAGACCCTCTTTAGGTTCTGAACTTCTTCCATTCCCCCTTGATGAATAAACATTCAATCTTATTGAAAAAGCATTTGATCTTTCAAACTAATATAGTTTCATGGATGCTTCAAAGAGAGAAGACAACTCTTCTTCAGTTTGGGGACGAGGCGATAATTTAGTCACTCTTTCCTTAAAAAGAAAACATAAAATTGAATTATGTAATGGTTGTGGCAACATACCAATGGTTAAGTTGTACACAAGCTGATGACTAGGACTGAAAGATCCTTTTGTTGTTGTTCAGTCGTTAAGTCGTGTCCGACCCTTCGTGATCCCATGAACCATATCCCGCCAGGCCTTCCTATCCTCCACTATCTTCCTGAGTTTGCTCATTTTCATGTTCGTTGCATCGGTGATGCTGTCTAACCATCTCATCCTTGGCCTTCCCCTTCTCCTTTTGCCTTCAGTCTTTCCCAGCATCAGAGTCTTCTCCAGAGAGTCCTCTCTTCGCATTAGGTGGCCAAAATATTTGAGTTTCAGCCTTAGTACCTGTCCTTCCAGGGAACAGTCAGGGTTGATTTCATTTAGGATTGACTGATTTGATCTCCTAGCAGTCCAAGGGACTCTCAGGAGTCTTCTCCAGCACCACAGTTCAAAAGCATCTATTCTTCGGCGCTCAGCCTTCCTTATGGTCCAGCTCTCGCAACCATACATTGCTACTGGGAACACCATCGCCCTGACTATACGAACTTTTGTTGGTATGGTGATATCTCTGCTTTTTATTATGCTATCTAAATTTGCCATAGCTTTCCTTCCAAGGAGTAAGCGTCTTTTAATTTCATGGCTGCTGTCTCCGTCTGCAGTGATCTTGGAACCCAGAAAAGTAAAATCTGTTACTGCTTCCATTTCTGCCCCTTCTATTTGCCAGGAATTGATGGGACCAGATGCCATGATCTTAGTTTTATTAATGTTGAGTTTCAAGCCAACTTTTGCACTCTCCTCTTTCACTCTCATCAAGAGGCTCTTTAGTTCTTCTTCACTTTCTGCCATTAGAGTGGTATCGTCTGCATATCTGAGGTTGTTGATGTTTCTCCCGGCAATCTTGATTCCGGCTTGCGATTCATTCAGCCCTGCATTTCTCATAATGTACTCTGCATATAAGTTAAATAGGCAGGGTGACAATATACAGCCTTGCCGTACTCCCTTCCCAATTTTGAACCAATCAGTTGTTCCATGGCCGGTTCGAACTGTTGCTTCTTGACCCGCATACAGGTTTCTCAGGAGACAGGTAAGGTGGTCTGGTATCCCCATCTCTTTAAGAACTTGCCACAGCTTGTTGTGATCCACACAATCAAAGGCTTTTGCGTAGTCAATGAAGCAGAAGTAGGTGTTTTTTTGGAACTCTCGTGCTTTCTCCATGATCCAGCGCATGTTGGCAATTTGATCTCTAGTTCCTCTGCCTCTTCGAAACCCAGCTTGTACATCCGGTAGTTCTCGGTCCACGTACTGCTGAAGCCTAGCTTGTAGAATTTTGAGCATAACCTTGCTAGCATGTGAAATGAGTGCAATTGTGCGATAGTTTGAACACTCTTTGGCACTGCCCTTCTTTGGAATTGGAACGTAAACTGACCTTTTCCAATCCTTTGGCCACTGCTGAGTTTTCCAAATTTGTTGGCATATTGAGTGCAGCACTTTCACAGCATCATCATTTAGGATTTTAAGTAGCTCAGCTGGGATATTATCATCTCCGCTAGCTTTGTTGTTAGTAATGCTATCTAAGGCCCACTTGACTTCGCTCTCTAGGATGTCTGGCTCTGGGTCAGTGACCACACCAGCGTGGTCATCAGGAACATTAAGCTCTTTCTTGTATAGTTCTTCTGTGTATTCTTGCCATCTCTTCTTAATCTCTTCTGCTTCTGTCAGGTCTCTGCCTTTTTTATCCTTTATCATGCCCATCTTTGCACAAAATGTTCCCTTGATATCTCCAATTTTCTTGAAGAGATCTCTAGTCCTCCCCATTCTGTTGTTTTCCTCGATTTCCTTGCATTGTTCATTTAAGAAGGCCTTCTTATCTCTCCTGGCTATTCTCTGGAAATCTGCATTCAGTTGTTTATATCTTTCCCTTTCACCTTTGCTTTTCGCATTCCTTCTTTCCACAGCTATTTGTAAAGCCTCATCTGACAGCCACTTTGCTTTCTTGCATTTCTTTTTCTTTGGGATGGTTTTCGTTGCTGCCTCCTGTACAATGTTACGAACTTCCGTCCATAGTTCTTCAGGCACTCTGTCTACCAGGTCTAGTGCCCTAAACCTATTCTTCACCTCCACTGTATACTCATAAGGGATATGGTTTAGGTCATATCTGACTGGTCTAGTGTAAAGGAAAGATCCTTTACAAATGAGTAATTGATTGGAGCATGTGCCTTCTCATGGCTTAAAATTATCAATTGAATTACTTGAGTATGTAGTTTCACCACTGCACACTTACTTGAGAGTAAGCCCTATTGATCCCAGTGGGAATTACTTCTGAATAAACATGTACAACATTAGATTGTTGTTCAACTGTGATGAAAATGAAGACGCACACATGCAGCTCTCCGTCTCTTGTTGCACTCTGGTACTCAATCAGTCATAGTTCCCTATCACTCTTCCCACTGACTCCAATGTGGCCTATGCTGGTGGAGTCCTTTGTAGGTAGAACTGTCCATTCAGCTGGAAACTCCAGTAAACTTTACGTTTCACTCATGAACTCTGCTGAGTTTCATCGGAAGTAGACATCCACTTGTCCTTCCTGTTCTTATACACACTAACAGCTTATAACAAACAGCTGCACTGTTCTTATCCATTACCTCATTAACCCTGTTTTCATCTTAAGGTCATACACATCTTATTCATACTGTATTTCCCTTCCCTTTGGCAGTTCTGAGTATTGGCAGCCAGGTCTTATTTACACCATGGGTTTCCTCTTTTCTATTCATATTTTGCTTGTGTTTCATAATTTCTATAGCTTCTCAATGCACTCTTGATCGAAAATCTTTGAGCATGGCCAATGATTGTGTACCTGCATATATATTGATACGGACCATGAAAGTTTGTGTCAGAGATAATTATATTTGTACATTATATATTTTTGTACTGTATGTGCTTTCAGATCCACAAATGTATAAATCAGAGAAATTATTATCAATATTACCTGTTTCAGAAAGATATTAGTTCAAATTCAAAATGAGACTGTGGAAAACAAAAGCTACCAGAAGGAATGCTGACCCTCCTAAATATTAGGTTTAATACAATTCTGATTAATTCTCCCATTCTGAAAGGACTGCTGCTAATAATATAATTTGGATCCAAAGAATTGCACAACTAATTCTGCAAGTCTACAGGAGGTTTGGACTTGGATTTCTGGAACTGCAACCCCTCATGCTACAGGCCACACCTTTTTGAAATGAAATGAATTTAAAGAGCAAGTTTTGATCTTGTATTGAGTGGCGGCAGCGACGTGTTCCTTTTCAAAGGAAAAAGTCAAAACATTCCACCAGCCCTTGAGCCTAACTGAAATAGTTCTTTGAATCCTGGCACATTTTCTGACGATCATCGGGACTGGCCGATACGAAGCGAGGCAAAGGCTTCCAACAACACACCACAGCAGAACCCTTTACCTTTCTTCACATCTCTAATGTAATTTGAGCTCACAAAACAGCTAGACTAGGATTGGGTACAATGCACTGGCATGGCTATTTTTCAGAGAACAAGACAGTTTGTCATCCCTTCTGGAGAGAAACACATGATTACAAAGCAATAAAATAAAATAAATCACACACAAAAGACCCCACTCTCTATCTCCTACTAAGAATCCTTCACATTGTATAAAAATAGATTACTGATTTTATTTGATAAATTCATCCTCACTGTTTGCTGCCAGAAGAACACAAGCCACTGAAGGTAAATGTCTCTGTAAAAGTTTATTTTCAGAAAAATGGCTGTGCCATCTGTCTTACCTGAGGCAGGGTACCTTTGACTAAGGCAGGGATATCTGCTTTAGAGTAACCAAGTGCAGCTAAGCCATCATCAACATTCAGATCAAATAAGAATTTCCGGAGAGTATCTGCCAAAATAAGCCCAGAGTCTTTCATGTTGGCAGCGCTGATGTTAGCTCCTAAAATGAGGGAGAAACTTTGAGCAAGCCAGGAAGGCATTTCCCTTTGGTTATTTTAACATTCATGGAAGATACTGCTCACCCAAATACCCACAATTCCATCTGTGATCTTTTGATCTTGCCTCTGAAAATGGTCCAGGATTGGACCGAAACCTGGCTTCACTGCTTTAATTTACTGAAGGAGTGAGTAATAAAGTAACATAGCATCTTTACCCGTTTTTAAATCGTGTTGTACCCACAATTTTCCTAAAAATAACATTAAGCAAAAGGTAGCAATGCTCTATTTATCAACTGAAACCATTTAAAAATATGCAGCAGAACTAAATTTAGAAGAGTAAAATGGAAAACCAAGTGAACTGCCATGAGAAGTTATTTTTCTGCCCTTCAGGCTTCTGCTAGCTACGTTCTCCTCAGTTTAATGGGTGGATAGTGGAAAAACCAGAAGGGCAGGGAGGGAGAGGAGGAGCCACTGTAAGCAGTAAGCTTGGTTTTCACGGTGCTGGGAGCTGCTCCTGTCACAGCAACCACTGAATGAAGGCATCCTCCTTCCCTTTGTGTGGCTTACCTTGGGCTGGCATGGTGGCTCCCCCAACCCTTGCTCATGCTAGCCCTGTGGATATGTGCAAGCCCCCTAAAGGGTTGGGAAGCCCAACATGATGAAAGGCCACTGTGACCAAAATAATGGAACCCAAGGAACTGGCTTTTATGCACATCACACGGAAAATGGTTCAGACTAACTCTGGTTTAGCACAGGGGGAAAAAAAAGGTAATGATGAGTCTGAGTCAGTGGGTGGTCACTGTATTTAGGGGGACAAATGAATAAATCAATGTTTTCATATGCATTGGTAAGTCTTTTCACTCTGTGTAAAGCAGCACTAGATCAGAAACGATAATATTACTTCTAGACATGCTCATTGTCAGTCCTTGGGCTAAAAGAATGGCACCCTATGCTCCTGAGTTGCTGCTGCTCTGAGGTTTCTGTGTCATGATTGCTCACACTCCCTCCCCCCCCCCCCCAGGAGCAGCTGGTGCTCTCACTTGCTGGGCAACATACTGTTATATATGGGACAATGGGTCTTTTTTAAAAACTTGCAAAGATTCATTGGGCTATAGTTTGAGAACCCTCCAAACTAAACAATACTGTATGTGGCTTTTTGTTGCACTAGCGTGTTCTACCATCATAAAGCTTGGAAGGGATAAAGACATTTTCTCCATTGTTTTCAAAAGCATTTTGTCTCATTTTAACCACAGAATCATACCCATGATCTGGGCAGCCTCCAAGTGACGCTCAGGGCACATTGGTGCTGTGAAAGTAAACACTGCTGGGGAGGTGAGCACAACAGAAAGACCATGAGGCTGGAGGAAAACAAAACACAGTACACGTTGATCAGACAACTTATACTGCTGGCATATCAGTGGGAGAATGCATTTGAAGAGGACACTAGCATGATATGTAATTATAGGCCAGTGACTTCACAGATGTATTAAGTTCTTACCACTAGCGAATGATCGACGTTATAATCCTTTGCTTTATACTTCTTCACCAAGCCAGAAATAGGATAAGACATACCATGGCTAGAGGGGGGGAAAATGTTAATATTAAAATGTAGGTAAATTTTGTATGGATCAGCAAATCCAAAAGACAAGCACTTGTGTGCTTCCTTTAAAAAGCTGATCTACAGGCATAATGCATGATACTGGAAGTAGTCCTACTGCCCTTAGATTTTAAAGTGTTGAAGCCCAACTTCAAGCAATCTAGTTTGCTATTGGACATGATATTTATGAATAGTTTAGTTGGCATTCATAACTATTCCTTTTTCAGGATCCGGCATTTGCATTTTATATTTTTATAGAATAAAAGCAGAGCTATGGTACAGCGATACGATTTGTACTCAACTTACCAAAGATGTACACCAGCATTTCCAAAGCCAATGCCAGCGAACGCACTTGCTAGATGCATGTTAGCCCGTGCTTCTCGATCCTCTGGGTTCCTGATGGCTCTGTGCATAATGCAAACATTTTACTCAAAGCAAGTGTCTTTGTGTTGGGGAAAAAAGGCAAATTGTGCTGTTGCTCATGGAACAAGCTTATTATAGCATCAGCTTTTGTAAACAATAAATTATTTTGTCAGAAGCATGAGGAAAGGAAAAACTGGAGGTACTCTGATCAGTGGGCCATGAATTATACTGTACACTGAACAGATTTGGGACTGTGGCTACCTTAATGAAAACACTGAGTGTTCGACAGGTGTGAAGAAGGCAAATTCCATGCTAGGGGTCAGGAAAGGGATTGAAAATAAAACTGCAAGTCTATGGTCCATCTACATCTGGAATACTGTGTACAGTTTTTTTTTAATCATATCTCAAAAAGGATATTGGAGAGCTGGAAAAGGTGCAGAAAAGGATAACCGAAATGATCAGAGAGCTGGAGTAAAAGCTACAATATGTAGGGCTTTTTAGTTTAGAAAAAACAGTGTCTAAGGGGAGACATGACTAACAGCCAAATCCTATTGGGCTAAACCGTCGGTGGAATGACTATTCTGCCAGCAAAGACTGTATTACGGCTGCCATAAAAGTCTCTCTGGCAGGCCCTGTGTGTGGCAGCAGATCTCTAAAAGGCCCGCTGACCCAGGTAAGGTGGTGGGGGAGGCAGGATGGGGTGTGGGGAGGGCAGAACGGGGCTGCGACAGGGGCAGGGAGGAGGGTAGATCTGGTCCAGAAAGGGAGTGCAGGATGGATGCAACTTCCATCCTGTTGTCTTGTGTGCTCCCTGAGGCATCTGGTGGGGCCACTGTGTGATGCAGGAAGCTGGACTAGATGGGCCTTTGGCCTGATCCAGCAGGGCTCTTCTTATGTTCTTATGAGTGGGTTTGGCGGCAGCAGCACCCGCCAAATCCAAACCCTCTTCCCGACCCGAAGTCTTTCTCTTCCTCTTACCACAGCAGAACCAGGATCATCCAATGAAATTGATTGGCAAAGGATTTAGGACATATAATAGGGAATACTTCAACAGTACATTATTAATCTTTGGAATTCTCTCCCACAAAGTGCAGTGATGATTGCTAGTTTAGGTGGCTTTCAAAGGAGATTAAACAAATTCATGGAGAACAAGTCTACTGATAGCTAGTAGCCAATTGGCTATATCATGCTGCCATCAGGCTTGGAGGCAGCATGCCTCTGAATACTACTTGCAGTGGTATTCTGTTGGACTCTTTGGGAAACAGGATGTTGAAGGAGATGGGCTTTGGCCTGATCCAGCAGGGGTTTTCTTACATTTTTATGACCGTTGATCACCTGCTCACATGAATCTGTAGAGGTCTTCCAGAGATCTTAGAAAAGGACAGGCCACAACTGTGTAAGAATGCTAATTTGCATCTCGAGTCTCCTTAAAAGCAGCAATGGTCATGGATCAATTGACGTCACCATTTAAAATTCACTATTACAGAGGGGAAAGCTGCCTTTCAGAAATTCACTGGGTTGTATCCTAAGGACTTCTTGCTCCAGAGTAGGAACTGGGTATATAGCACTAACTATCACAGCAGATGGCAATACATAGTGCCATAGGTGACACAGTTACATTATAACTTGTCCCAAGTTAGTAGTTTTGTGCCCTGACAGGTTTATGTTCTCTTTTTTACAATAGAAACCTCAGTTATGCAACTTCCATGACATGCATTTGCTCAGCTAATCTTCCAGTGCTTCTTATGAAACATACATCAGGAAGCAAGACACTGCTAGATGCATCTTAATTCTCTCTGCCACTATTTTCTCCCTTCAGAAAATCTACTGCACAGTATAAGGTTGAAAATGATAACACCCTAATACAGTAAGGCCCTTTAATTCAAAATTAGACTTAGCTTAACACACACACACACACACACACACACACACACACACACACACACACACACACACACACACTATTTACATAGTGTTAGGGAGCAGTTCTAATAGGAGGGGTGGAAGACCATTAGAAAAACTTTACCTCTTTAAATACTTTGCAACAATCCGTAGTGCCTGGATGGCCCAGACATCACTGATAGGGTTGCTTCCTTGATAAGCTGGTCGGTTCACTGGGTTTGAAGGACAGGGACTGCGCTTATTGTAGGGAAGAGCAGTATAGGATTCCAGTGCATGGCTGGCAGGACGATGGGGTTGTAGGAAGAAAAAACACAACATTGAAGAGCTTGAATTCATGTAGTCTGCCTTACATGGATTTCTAAAATGAATACCTCGGAAAAGGGGTGAGTGACTGACTGATTCTGATTTCTCTGGGGTGATTACTAAATTCCAAAACACAAATACCCCATGTTCAGGCAACTACTTTCAAGCACCAGAACTGGGTGCATCTGGTCACGAATCTACTATATTAAGTTGTTCAAATTAAATTTAAGCTTCTGCTAAATCTGTGCCTGCACTGGTTAGGATTGCCTCCGATAAGGTGTACCCTGCCAGTGGCAGCTAGTAATGTCAGGGAAAACTCCCAGAAAGCATACCTATATCACACGTTTATGTTTAATTTGTAACATGATTTACCCCAAAGAATCCTAAGAATGGTAGTTTGGCAAGGCTCTGTTAGAGGTCTCTACCCCCTTCAGAATCCCATGGAAAGAGCAGAGGCGGAGCGAGTGCGCCCCGAGGTTGGGGCGGACCCTACAACGCCCCCAAATCTAATTTGCATAATTTGCATAAATTAACTTTCGTTTGTTTTTTTCCGGTTTTTTTAAAAGGTTTTTAGGGGTTTGTAGCGCTAATGGGGCTTCTAACCGTGTGTGTATGCTTTGTCCCACTTATCTTTGGTCTAGGAGCCTCCACCGACGATCTCCAGGGGCGACGATCTCTTCCGGGGGCGCAGATCGTTCCTCTGCTCTGCTGCCGGGCCTGGCGCGAACTCTGTAAAGCGCCCAGCAGCGCTTTACAGAGTTCACGCATGCACAAAACGTCGATTGGAAACATCGTCGTTCTGCGCATGCGTGAACTCTGTAAAGCGCTGCTGGGCGCTTTACAGAGTTCGCGCCCGGGGCAGGCAGAGCAGAGGAACGATCTGCGCCCCCGGAAGAGATCGTCGCTGGAGGAGATCGTCGCTGGAGGCTCCTAGACCAAAGATAAGTGGGACAAAGCATACACACGTGGTTAGAAGCCCCGTTAGCGCTACAAAAACCCCTAAAAACCTTTTAAAAAAATGAAAAAAATTAAAATCAAAAATGAAAGTTAAGCAGACCCGCGCACCCCCAGAGCCTCTGCGCCCCTACGCTCTGGGGCCCACCGCCCCATATCAGCCGACGTCATTGGGAAAGAGGGAAGGACTGTTAAACCAATTTAAAGATTCTGTAGTGTGCAAATGCCCAGAGGGAAAGAAGGATAAGGAAATAGGAAGTAAACAAACTGGACGTAGACCTGCTGAAAACTGGTACAGTATATTAAGCCAGACTATCATTAATTCTCTAAAATATGTGATTAAGAAACGTCACTAACATATATACCCATATACAACCAATACATTTTAGAATGTCTTTAAAATAAAAGGAGTCTACAATACATTTCAAAGATACTTACCAAAGAACATCAAAGCCACTGTTAGCCACCACTCGCTCAGGCATGTGGAGCGTATGCAAAGGGTCAATTATGCCCAAATGGGGCTTAATGGCTCTAGAAGCAATACCTAAGCATGGAAATGATGAAAGATTTTATTTAGAAAATGAGACTATTTGGAAAGATTTCACAACAGTAAGGACACTGCAGATGAAACATTGATGATACACACTACGTCAAATGACTGAAAAAATAAACAAGTAGCTAATTTCTTAAGAGGAATGTATGCATCTATGGCTGCAATCCTATATGCACATACCTGAGAGTAATTTCCACTGAACACAGTAGGCCTTACTTCTGAGTAAACATCATGTATAGGATTGCACCAGATTTTTCACATTTATATATCGCTGTTCTTCCAAAGATCTCAGGGCAATGTACACAGCTCCTCCCCCTTCAGTTATTCTCACAACAAACCCGTGAAGACAGTTAGGTTGAGAGATGGTGACTGACAAGCTGACCTAGTAAGCTTCATGGCTGAGCAGAGATTTGAACCCGTCTTCCTGGTCCAAATCCAACATTATAAGCACTATATCACATTAGCTCTGACTAATTCTGAAATTCTGACAAAGAATCTGTTAAGGATTGTCAGCACTACCAATCTGAACACATGACTGTTTGCTCTGTAAAGCAATCCAGGTGGATAATGTAGTATCTTACACTGTTTTGAAGACAGGGTTCGTTCAATTTCTTTATATCCTGTCATGAAACATCAGTGTATGAGGGAATCTTAGAAAAGCCTTTTAAAAAAATTATTTAACAAAAAATATATATTTAGTTCTGTCCAGTGCTCTGAATTCTGCACTGAACAGCTTTTCACCTGTTCAAATCAAATACAGGTGGGCCCCCATATCCGCTGGGGATATGTTCCAGGCCCCTCCGTGGATACTTGAAACCGTGGATAAGAGCGAACATGGTTTCCATGGTTTCCTGAGGGCCCCCCCACCCTGCCTCCCCTGCAGGCAGGCATGCTTGCCCCCCCAGCTCTTGTTTTTCTTTCAGCAAGCTTTGTTTCTATTCCTTAAAGCAAACAGAGAAGCAGCCTCCATTGCAGGCAAGTAGAACGAGACTAAGTCCTAGAGAGGCTCTGCAAGGTTTCTGTTAACCTTGCAGAGCCTCTCTAGGATTTAGTCTCGTTCTACTTGACTGTAATAAGCAGCCAGAAGCTGCTTCTCCTGTTTCTTTAAGGAAGAAACGAAGCTTACTGGGAAAAAAGTAAAAGCCTGGGGGGGGTCCCCACAATCCATGGATAACTGAAACCGTGGATAGCGAATCAGTGGATATGGGGGCCCACCTGTACACAAATTGTATTCAACCTGTGTATGCACACTGTCATAACAGGCAAAGGTATGTGAGTCTGTTTTGCTTATGTGGGTAAGAGTTCCAAGATATATATTTTTCTTTTATGGAAACGTTTTTTGGCTTCCCAAGAAATTCATCAGACAGTTTGCCTGAAGAGGAATCTCCAAATCCACTTCAAATTTTGCTTTAGTCAGAACCGAGGAATTTGTGGCACTCTCCTGAGAAATATCACAAGATTCTATCAACATTGTCTTGGCTTTTCTCAAAACTCCTCAGATGAAATACCTAAGAAGAAACCTCCAAACTAACTTGGAATTTCACTAAAGGTAAAATTTATGAGGTAACTTGCCAGGTGTTGAAAAGCTCCACCTGATGGTGCATACTTGCTACGTGATGAACAGCGCAATCCTGTGTAACCTTGCACCAGTGTAACAGCAGATGCACCAGTGTTAAGTGCAATTACACTGGCATAAGTGCACTTACACCGGTGCATCTACTGTTATACTGGTGCAAGGTTACACAGGATTGCACTGGAAATCTATGAAGGAAATGTGCTACATCATGTGAAGTAGCCCTCAGTTTATCCTGAACACAAACAAAAGAGGCTGGTAGCGTGAAAGTTTTCATGGCTTGGCACAATTTCCAAGGAAGCAGGGTATATGGGTTTAAAAGCCATGTAGAAGTTAATAGAAGAAGAGATAAAAAGCCTTTTAAAATTGCACCAGATTGTCTGAAAAAATCTTTTAAAAGCACATATCATCAAGTTATACACAAAAAAAGTTTCCAACCATCAGGCCAAAGGACCAAAAGACTTTAAAACTTTTGCCAACGTTTCATCCCTCCCGTGGGACTTTGTCAAGGCGAGCACAGCACAATGAGCTGTTAGATATCATCTGTTAGATATCATATAAAGAAAAAGAGGCTGGGTTAAGACATAACAACAAACCATGGTTTGATAAACTGGCATGTTAACTAACTTGTTTGTATAAACCACAGTACACCAAGTTTGGATATACGGTAATTAGGCTTACCAGATCTCCAACCTGGACAGAGTGCTAGACCTTTAGGAGAAGGAATGTGGGCAGGTGTAGCTTGTTAAGTCCTAGAGCACAATCCTAGGCATGTCTACTCAGAAGCAAGCCCCATTGTGTTCAGTGGGGCTTGCTTCTGAGTAGACATGCCTAGGATTGTGCTCTAGGACTTAACAAGCTACACCTGCCCACATTCCTTCTCCTAAAGGTCTAGCACTCTGTCCCGGTTGGAGATCTGGTAAGCCTAGATATAATGCAAAACCAGTTCCTATGAAACTGCACAGAAAGAGTAGAGGAGAGCATGTGAGGTCATGCTGCCTCATGTAAAAACAGCGAACTGTAGTTTGTTGTGATGTCTGAACCCAACTGTAGGTCACACACAGTTTTCCATAATAGGCCGTTTCTCTTTTTTTTTTTTTTATAAATGTCGCTTTATGCGTTTGTATTTCTGTATTTGTATTTCATTGTTATAAAGCACTGGAGAATCTTACACATTCTGTGAATAAAGCACAGAAGAAACATCTTTCTGAGATATCCATCACTAACAGTGCAATCCTATCCATGTCTACTCAGAAGTAAGTCCCATTGTATTCAATGGGGCTTACTCCCAGGAAAGTGTGTATAGGATTGCAGCCTACTGAGTACAGTAAGATGGAAAAATTGAACGTCAGAGAAGATAATAAGCCACAGCATTAGAAAAAAGGAGCTTAGAAAGAGCTTAGAACCAAGGAGTAATATAAAATCAGAGAGAGAGCTGCATGTACAAAAGTCTTACCAGTTTTTACTTTCAGTTCTTTGTAATCAAAAATGGCAACCCCAGTGGTTTCACTTCCAGTTCCAGCTGTGGTAGGAACTTTGGGAAAGAATGAATTAAATTTGTTACATATTATATAACTGAAAAATGGTTATGCATGATGACTTGGGCGAGAGACCATCAGGCCTGATGGCAATTTATGTGATAGTATTTATGCATCATCCACTCAGAGCATCTTATTTAAGGTTCCTAGATAGTCTCTGATCTGGGCAACTTACAGGGCTACACTTCCTTAGGCTAGGTGAAGAGAATATTCAGAACCATCCCACAAATGTGGTCATTTCATAATTGCAAGCCTGTGTGTACACATGCATACACACACATGGATGGTATAAAACTTTGAAATGTTTTAGTTCCTGAATTACATCAACTTTATAATGAGATTTTTTTGAACAGGCTCCCTGCCATTTTCAATATATGAAGTGTATATAACACTGCTTCCTAAACCTAATAAGATCATACTAAGTGTGCAAATTATTGGCCTCTCTCTTTAAAGAATGTTGATGCTAAGATGTTGACTACTGTACTGGCTAGGTAAAGGTGACCCCTGACAATTAAGTCCAGTCGTGTCTGACTCTAGGGTGTGGTGCTCATCCCCATTTCAAAGCCGAAGAGCCAGCGTTGTCCAAAGACGCCTCCATGGTCATGTGGCCGGCATTACTCTCCTTGCTGCAGCGCGTAGCATGCAGCTGGAACTTCAAAACATTATTAAAACCTTGGTGCATTCTGATCAGGTGGGATTTATAGAAGGTAGACAAGGCTCTGATAATATAAGATTGGTTGTAGGCTTGCTTGCCTTGAGGACTAAGAGCACTGGCGTCGTTGGAGCGTGGCGGGAGGAGCGGACCGCCAGGGGGTGACGCGCTCGTGACGCACGTAAAGGGGTTAGCGTCACCCGCGCGTCACCATCCGGACACCGGACGCTCCGAGGCCGGCTCCCCGGGTCTCGGAGCCTCCGGAGTCCGGAGGCTCCGAGGCCGGGCAGCCGGCCTTGGAGCGTCCGACCCCGCCGGCGCTCCAGGGCCTTCTGAAGGCCCGATGGCTCAAAACATAAAGTTTTACGTTTTCGCGCATGCGCAGTACTTTTCTGAGGGTAAATGGGCAGCCCTTTGCCCTCAGAAAATATACTGCGCATGCGCGAAAAACGTAAAACTTTACGTTTTGAGCCATCGGGCCTTCAGAAGGCCCTGGAGCGCCGGCGGGGTCGGACGCTCCGAAGCCGGCTCCCCAGCCTCGAGTTCGGCTGGGGGGGGTCACCCAAGGGCGAGGGGGTGACGCGCGCCCCCCTGCCCTTGGGTGTCGCGCGTCTAGTGACGCTACTGACTAAGAGATCTGATCAGGCAATTATCCCTTCATTAGATGCTGAGAAAGCTTTTGATATGGTACATTGGAAATTTATTTTTCTTATGATGGTGAAATTCGGTTTTCCTGAAAACCTTCTGAAATGGATCAAAATTTTATGCTCTGGTTCAAGATCTAGAGTATTGATGAATGGTTATCTTTCCTCTATTTTTTTTTGGGGGGGGGGAAAGGGGAACAAGACAAGGATGTCCACTCTCGCCTCTTATTTTTGATTTGTGTTTGGAACCTCTACCTGTGCTACTAGACAAAATAAAAATATGCATGGACTTATATACAGTATAACTCTAATGAATTTAAAATTATTTTGTATGAAGGTGATATTTTATTATTTATTTCTGAACCTCAACTATCTATTCCAGAATTAATGAAAATGATAAATGTTTTTGGAGATTTATCCAGATATTCGATTAACTGGTTTAAATCTGAAGTGATGCCACTGGGGGACAATACTTTACATAATGTATTTACTGTTTGGCTATTTCAGTGGTGCCCTGATGTCATTAAATATCTTGGAATTTTTAATTCCTAGAGATGTAACACAGGTGAGCGGGTTAAATTTCAATAGACTGATATTTGACATATCCTTGGACTTGGACAGATGGGCCCCTTGTTACTTTGTTTTAATGTATTTTTTTTCTTTCATTAATATAAAGGAGTGGGTGGGAAAGAAAAACAAAACAAAACACATGCACATATACACATGGATTTCCTTACCTGCAATCAGTGGTTTGAGGGTGACTCTAACTGGCTTTCCTTTTCCAATGGGAGCATTGACATAATCTAAGAAGTCCGATTTAGGACTAGAGGCGTAGAGATCAGCAGTTTTACAAGTGTCGATTACTGAACCTCCGCCTACGGCAACATAGGAATCAAACTCCCCCTTTTTAGCAAATTCAATGGCATCCATGAAACTTGGAAAGAAAAGATATTTAGATAAAGAAAGCTTTATCCTGTTCTACTACTCCATAATAACTCACAGAGTGTCTTCATATATTTAAAAGCTAAATGAATTTTTTTTTTAAAAAAGACAACATACAACAAGCCAGCAGTTTCATTTTCACGGGGGGGGGGGGGGAGAATAACATCAGTGGGTGGTTTCTGTAACTCTATGGCTGTGAAAATATACACTTATAACCCAAAGGCCCACATGCAGATGGAGGGCAAAACACACACATTCCCAGGACTCTTCCTCTTCCCTTGGCTGGAGTCACTCATGCTGTACTAGCAGACTAACTCTGCTTGACCCTAACCTAAAGACTCCCCTCTCCCATGTGCAAATGAAGGGGGATTTTTTCCCCCATGGCTTTCCTGAACAACCTTGAATAATGAGGCACTAGGAACCTATGGTTCAGAAAATGCAAAATCAAATCAGAATGCAAACGGAGGGAAACAGTTTCCTCAGTATCCCCAGGGCATCATAAGCTTACTTCAGGTCAGTTAAAGAAACATCATTGATCTCACAGAATATGCACCGGCAAGGAATTACACAACTGCAGAATTGCTGCAGGACATGGATTTTGTGCATGGGTAGTTGTATGGGCAGAAGGACTCTTGTCAACCTTAAGATATAATGGCGTGACTCCAAGGTGCACTGGGTTTGAGCTATTTAGGAGTTTTACATGTATTGGGAGAGAAAGTCTACAAAAAACCCAAAGCAGACTTTAAAATTTCACTGTAATCAAATTATTCATGAAAGAAGAGCAGGCAAGCATCTTAAGATTGTGGTGCAATGTAAACATCATGAGCTCACCAGAAGTGTCAGATGCAAAGTGATAAGTTAAACGGGAAGGATGCATAAAAAGTATGAAATAAGGAGTACCTCTGGTCTGTTGGCTCCACCCTTACATTGTCATAAATTTGGAAGTTTATTCCATTTGTTGTCAGAGAATCCAATACTGCTTTCATAGGAGGGAGCTGACAAAGGTTCTTATCTGTCATCACACAGACTTTTTTAACGCCCCAATTCTTCAGGTCCTGCAGTGAAAAAAATTAAAGATCAATTCCTTAAATCAATTCCAAGGGGTTAAAAATCACCACTGGCTTGCTTATCCTATGTTTTATAAAGATGAACAACTGTGGGTGTCATTGAACCTACTTCTTGATTAAAGGTCTCTCCCCTCCTTTTTCTCTCATTTCCTCACTCTTGCAACTGTCTCCTCAAATCTGACCTGCCTGCCAGGAAATCACAGGGAAGCAGGGCAGGCAGCTGAACACTTGGGGTGGGACATCACTAAAGATCTTAACATTTGATTTTTAAGACCTCTGAGCAATTTAGGGCTGAAACCCACACTGAAACCGACATGAATGGATGTTATGTTCAAATGCAAATGTACAGATGTAAAACACACACACACACACACACACACACACACACTTTGGTGTCTCTTTGATAGAAGGCAGAGATCACATTTCTTCTTGTACAAAGCTTAGACACAGTAAACCAAGTCATTTAAAAACTGCGTAATGTGGTTGAACATGAAATGAAGTTTAAACGATATGGCGCAAGTGTTCAGAATGGGAGCTGTGGGATGAGTATTAAATTTTTACTGCAACCGCAATCCACACTGAAGGACAAAAGCAGTATTTGTAGTTAGGCTCTGATCAAGCAAACTGGGGATGTACTACATGCATACAATTTTGGATTCACATTACAGAGTGGAAAGCAGACACATCCCACAGCACCTATGAGCTCTTAGGGAAGGTGAAAGCAGAATGAAAAGGATACCTGGACTTAATCGGCTCTCCTATCATCCCTGCAGCACAGACTGGCACAGCAAGGTTTCTCATGGTGCGGATCCCTTGTTAGGCAGGACTGAGTACAGGTGCTTATCCCCCAGCACCTGCTTACCTAGCAGCTCATCAGTACTGTGTCAGGTTTCAATCAGAAACCCCAGTAGCACTAATCTGCCTGCTGTATGGGGGCACTGAGACTACACTTCAGCAGACAGCTGTCCCCATTGCACAAGCCGGCTACCTGCTGCAGGTGTTCCCCATCCTCACTACAGCTGGCTTTGGCACATTCAATGAGCTTGATCTACATGCAGAAACCTGAAGCCATGTGTGGACTGGACTGCGATTGTTGCAATGGGAAGAATCTGTTCAGCTTTGACATGGTAACTATTTATTTAATATATCTGCATGGTGACAATTCCTCACAGAGACTACATGCAGTCATGAACATTTGCGCTAAAATATCTGTCTGCAATACAGTGCTTGGTATATCCTCATCTTCAAGCCCATTTGCAGGTACAGCAAATATTAAAATTCAGAAGCTTATTGTCTGGAATATAACTACAATTAGTTGAAGTTGTTTGTCCTGTTAATGTTTCATGTAACGACCCTCATTGAATGATGCAAATATCAACTCACCATGCCTACTTCTTTAGTAACTCCCTCTCCAAATCGGATATTGGAAACAGCCATCTGAAAAATATCAAGGCAGAACGCATTTAAGAAAAGTGGTTACTGTATATGGAGCTAAGCCTACACAATTCTCTCTTTCAAATAACCAACACAGGTATTACATTCAATAAGGAGTACGTTTTTGAACACAATAAAGTTTCACACGTACTTATCTGCTCACCTCAAAGGCATAGTCTGTTTTCCCCAAAGCAAGATGTTCAGTACCTGGAAAAGAAATTATACACCAAATTCATGTTGACAGTTCTGTTAAATGGAGCTTTTGCTTTGAAGAGTGCATTCCAGGGTATGAATGTGACATTTCTTACATGACCTGTTGTCATTTTTTTAGTATTTCACTTTTGAGATGTACTTGCTTGCTCAAAAATGTGCTGCTACCATCCCAGAAACCTGCCTTATGCGGAGTCAGTTCATTGATTCACCCAGCTCAGTACTGCCAAAGCTGACTAGCAGAAGAATCTTTCTTGGCCCTACCTGGAGATGTCAAGGATTAAACCTTAGACCTTCTGTATGCAAAGCAGGTGCTCTACCACTCAGGACATTGGAGAGGTCATGGGTTCAGCATCCACATAGAAGCAATGGTTCAAACAAATGGCACCTCTATGGGCACAGCTTGTCCATGAGGTCATTGCAGGGGTCCAGCTGTCCTACATGAACCACCCACCATAACCCCCTCCAGTTGGAATCCCTTTGGCATTTTTGTTTTTTTTAAATAAAGGTAGTGGTACTAGGAATTATGCCACAATGATAATACAACTTTTGCTTGGTCTAAGCAGGTTGGAAGCTGTATTTCAAATGGCCCAATCCTTACTAGTGCCGGCGGAGCGTGTGTTTTGCCGGTGCAAGCTGTTGCAAAAGTGCTGGAAAGTGCTTTGTGACAGTGTAACAGTTAATAGCGTCAGTGGGAAGCCTGGAGCCTTTCCGCTGGCGCTGGCGTGCAGAGGGACACCTGCCGGACAAGGTACGTTTTGCACTGGCCAGCACAGGGATGGGGGGGAGGATCGGGCCTGGCAGGGAGGTGAGATCAGTGGCACACTGTATCCTACCCCCCCTTCCTGAGCCTGATTCGCAGATATGGATCAATGTGGACTTGCGCCAGCTCTATTGCTGCCGCAGGTCCGAGTTGACCCATAGTGGCGGCTGGGGCTTAACCTGGGGCAAGACGAGACCTCCCGTAGCTCTGTGACATTGATTCATCTACAATACATCTCATAATCTAAATTGTTTAAAACCAGAGATAAAAAGAAGTAAAAATATTGCTACTTTGGTGTGTGTGTCTCTCTCTCTCTGTGTGTAAAATAAAAAGCATCCAAATCTAAACACATTGACTTCTTTAAAAACTTTTGCTCCAACACCCCCAACATCAGATGAATAGTGTATAGTTCAAAATGTTGTTTCCAGAATTTCAGAGACCAGATGGCTAATCAAAACTATTCTCTCTATTTCCCGTGACTCTCATTCTGTGTGACCAATACCATTATCGCTTTGAGGATTTACAATGCTTTTTGCATACAACAGCCAGACTTTAGAGTTAATCTCTCCTTGGAGTTCTTCCGGTAAAGCTAAGGAAAAATCTCTAATAGTCAATTATTTTCTCTAGAGTGGAATACATAGGATAAGAGAGACAGATAAGAGATAGATAAGATACATAGGCTAAGAGAGATAGAAAAAAAATCTTCCCCAAACCCTACTTATCTCCTACTTATCCCACTCGAACAAACCACTCCTGTTTGGAAGCTGAATTAAATATTTACTATTTGAACTCATGGCCAATGAGTGAAGCCATGATAATGCGCCTAGACATACTCTGGGGTGCACTGGAGTGCTGACCCAAATAATTAAACACATAAATATATGTTAAAACCCTTTTTGTTCTCACTATTCAGATTCAGGCCTGCTACCCTTGGCTACTTTTTCACCGTCTCTCACCAGCCCTATGCATGGTTGACTTCCCCTAATGTCTGAACCTGTTGTAGCTTCTGTAATTAACATGTCCAAGCCGCTTACACTATTTCCTTTTGATTGTACAATACATGTCCTGCTGATATATTACTGAAGCTCAAAAGTTCAGCTTTTGTCAAAGACTTTATTGAGCTTAGAAAATTATATTGTTTCCCTTGGAATATACATACTCATTAAACAGGATGTTTCTTAAAGAGGAGTCACCCAAAAGTCAGATCAAATTTCAGAACCTTTATTGGCATATAGACACCCAAAAGTCACTTCTTTATCATCTTATGGATGTGGTTAAAAAGGTGCATGGATTACTTGCATAACCTGTAGCTTCTGCTTGCAAATGTCCAACAACATTCAGTTCAACAGCAGATATTATGATTAAACATATGCCTTATTCTTTCTTTAGAAAGTTCTGAGCAATGTACAAAGAGCTCCTAGTGATCTCTCATCCATTTTTACTTAATACAGTAATTGAATTTATACCCCACTCTCCTCCAAGGAGCTTAGAGTGGTATGCATGGTCCACCTTCTCTTCCTCTACTTCTGTGAGGTAAGCTAAGCTGAGATAAAAGGACAAGCCCAAGGTCATTCTGTGAGTTTCATGGCCAAGAAGGGATTTGAACCTGGGTCTCCTTAGCCCCAGTCGAACACTATAGCCACTATACCATATGGACTGATCAGGTCTGTGGCTCCTTGGCTTTACCAATGCTATAGGATTAGGCACTCAGAGACAATTCACTGCCAGTGAAAGCATGGCAGATAGAGGGCAAAATTCAAGCCTAGCTAAAGTCAGCAATGCAAGTTTCACTGAACTTCAAGCTGGGTTCATATTTTCTTCTCTAGAGTATTCCAGGGATCTCTACAATTCACAGCCAAAAGCTGATTCACTAGGATCAAATAGGTGAAATTCAAACTGCTTAATCTCACAATTGCTCCCTTAAGGTTAGGTTATGAGGCTGCATTAGTATTACAAGCCATACCTGGCAGAATTCCCTCTCCAGCCCACATATCCCCCCCCCCCCCAATTTTGGCAGGGCAGAGAAAAATTCCTGCCTAAAATCTTGGAAGGCCACTGCCAGGCAGCGCTGAAACACTGATTTAGATGGATCAGTTGTCTGACTCAGTATAAGTCAGCATTCTATGCATGCATACACTTTTCAGTGAATACATTGAAACCGCTAGGCTTGTTTAAATTGCAGATCTGCCTTTGAAAGCTCTTGGGTGTCTTTAAGTTCTGCATGAAATGTTATAATTTGCTGGACTGGCAGTTACAGGTAGGAAAAGGGTGACTGTCTGTCATGCTTGCACTTGAAGGAAGGTATGCATCACTAGCGTCGACGGGGGGAGGCGGGGGGGCGGGCCGTCAGGGGGCGTCGCGCGTATAGGGGTGACGCACGATGCCCCTCACTTACATTTTTGCGGTGGAGGTGGGCCCGCCCGCCCTCCCCTGGGTCCGTTTGGCTCCAAAATGAGCCAAAAACGGAGCGGGGAGGGCGCTCCGCTCCTGCGTGTGACGTCACGCGCGGGGGCGGAGCCTCCCCCTTAAGGGTGACGCGCGCCCCCGCTCAGGGGTGTCGCGCGTCGTCGCGACGCCCCTGGTATGCATGCTCTGACACACAGAAAAATCCAGGGACTGGTAGCCTTCCCCATATTCTTATAAAAATGCAGTCATTTTAACCTCCCAAGACTGGGGCTTGCCTTATTGGGCTTGCCTAAGAAGCCAGTTCTAAGACTTGAGAGAGTCTACAGAGGGGCTGTAGCCCTGTGGCAGAGCAGCTGTGTTACACCCAGAAGGTCCCAGGTTCAGGCATCTCCATAGTGGCAAAATCTGAGACACTGGAGAGCTGCAGCCAGCCAGCCACTGAGTGCAGACAGTAAGGACCCAGGTGAACCAATGGCCTGCCTCCATATCAGGCAGCTTGATATACATGCAGGCACTGATGCCTTGCAGTGTGATAAGGGAGCAGGCGTCATAGTCAGCCATAGGAGCCCAGTATATATGGAACAAGACAGGCAATCTCTCCAAGCAACCTCATAACCTGCCTGATGTGCCACTCCCCAAGACTCAGGCTGCAATCCTATACTCACTTTCCTGGGAGTAAGCTCTATTGAACACAATTGGCCTTACTTCTGAGTAGACATGCATAAGATTGGGCTGTCAAAGGAATTTCAGAAGCAGTTTACACAGTGTGAGGAGCAGAAATCACAGAAAGAGCAAGAAGACCTTGTCATATTGCATGGTAGCTCCTGAGAGATGTGTTAAACAACCATTACTACACAAACTTGGCTAACAGAAACTTGAAGTCAGAAAAAGTTAAAGCAGAGAATAATAAACAACACATAGACATAAAACAATAGGATAGTCTTACCTAGAGAATAGGTGTGGGAATGAGCAGGGCACATACATCTAAGGCAAAGAAAAAGGGAAAGTGGTTTCTATAACACAGAAAAATTAAGGATTTTATCAAAACTGCATCAAGAAGTCACTGATATATTGTATAAACATTTATTGCACATTGTTTTCCACAAACATAGCTTGCCACCTAGTGTCTTAGAGTGGTAATACTTTTTTCTTTGAAATGCTCAAGTTATTAAGACCTGTTTATAATACTTGCATAATGCTCCAATCTAATTGGAGTACAATTTAAATAGGGCATAGATATCCAAAGCAGGCCCCTTTGGGAACACTACATGTCCAAGGCAGAGAGTATGATTCCATACTCATTCTAAAACCCATCAATGGAAATGATGTATCTTTGGTAAGAGATTATGTTTCCATCTGACTCTTTGCCAACGTGTCCCCCCCCCCCCCCATTCAGCATAAAAATCAAATGATGATGTATTAATTGTGGACATCTTCAAAACTATCTCAAGTACTCAGGACAAGTTACAATGTTATCTTATACTCAATTTTCTTTATAGGATAGTAAGTCATGCTGGCTTGGATGAAACAATTTTTATAGAATTGTGTCATATACACGTTGAGTCAACACTAAGCTCAGGTGAAATCAATGTGGACTTCCTTCTAGCAACTGAGTTCAGGGGCACTTACTCTCAAGTTAGTGTTGGTAGGATTGCAGGCTTAATGTCAAATATATACAGTAATCAACAACCACCCTGTGAGATAGAACAAATGAGAAGGGGCTTCAGACATGACATTACCAATCCTCCAAATCAAACCAAACCTCTGTCCTTCCATGATGTGTAGTCTAAATAGCTGCTATTTAAAAAACAAAAACAAATCAACAACACAGATAGAAATGTTAAAAAAATGTTTAAGATCACATGTAATTTGACCCTTAGTTCTTAATGGAGCACCCAAAACCCAAGAGCTACATAAGTGTATCCCAACCCATTGTGATCCTGTGAGCATCTTAAAAAATCCGGACTTTTTTTTTTTTGCGTGTTGGGCTGATGGTTACAAGTAGGAGCAGCATGCAAATCCAATGAAGAAATGCTCAATGGGTTAAAAGGAAAGTTAATGTGACAATATGGTTGGGTTTCTTTGTTGTTCAAGAACTTGGAAATCAATGCTCCTTCGTGTTTGTTGCAATAAAGATTAGGATCTCAATCTTAAAACACATCAGTACATGGGGAAGCCTATTGAAAGTAGCATAGCTCTCTTATGGTTGCACACTGGGTACAATCCACAGAAAGACAGGCATTTCCAAGTCCTAGTAATGCCATGGGAAGAATTTTACAATCACAACTACATGTTTGCTTAGGTGCCATGGTTTCCAATAGGATTTGGACATACTGTATCTTATTTTCCATGGAGTGTGTCCATTATGTGGAAGCAGATTCCATGACGAACATGACATTTACTTTCAAATAGGTGTGCTTAGGATGCTGTCTTAGGTGTTCAGTCTCCCAATGCCTTGATGTTCATGTTCATCTCATCACAAGAGAACCCAATACAGTGTTACCAATAAACTTTATCTAGATTAAAAATGAAGGCCAGAAGCAGACAGTGTATTGGGTTCTCATGTAAGGGAATAGTCTAGATGTTCCTAGGTAACAGCTGGAAGGGGAGGGAGTGGAGGAAGAGAAAAGCAAACAACTTTATTGCCCAGAGTTGTCTTTTGCATTAGTCAGAATAGCACACATGTTCCTATCCAAACCTTGAAAACTTTCTCTAGATTAAAAATGAAGGCCAGAAGCAGACAGAAAAACAAAAGGAACAAATTTATGGCAGCAATCCACAAAGTTTTGGAGTTGTTCCATTGGGTTTAACATGAATTCTATGACATTACTTGGAGCAACTGCCTCTTTATATGCCAAACAGCTGCAAAATTTGTGAAACTGTGCCAAAAGAAACACTTGAGTGATTTACACTAACAATTCCATGCTGCAAAACTGACAGCTTTATACCAAATATTAGTAGATCTGCAGTTGAGTTTTGTTCCCATGAATCCTTGCAATGGGCATAAATTCAAGCTCTGTGACTTAAACAAAGTTCGAATCTGTGCTCTCAGCCTCTCTGACTCCTCCGCACACCCTTTTTGAAACCAACATACGTTTTTGAACAGAACTCTAGCGTTCTGCTCGCCATTCCTCTCAGCAATAAGGCAAACGGAAATAGACGGGCCATCATATGAACAACTTCCAAAGATAAAGGTGATGCGTTTCTCAAAAGAGTCTAGGAGTCCCTTGGCTTTCAGAGCTGTATATTTTTCATGCCTTCTTTTGCAAGAAGTGATCCCTGTGATTTTTTGTTTTGTTAATAAAAGGGCCCAAACTTCTCAATCTTGATCAGTGCAGTGTGGGACGCGAGTTAGTTTCGCCGGAGATCCCGAGGCTGCGTACTGAGAAGCAGAAAACGGAGCAATTCCAGCTGAACGAACAAACACTCACGATGCACGATGCAGTTGCTTCAGCAACTGAGTCACCCTCTCCCGTCCGCCAGCCATAGCTTCGGCTACTTGGGACAGCAAAGCATGATGGGAAAGCAAACTGGCTGCGAAAATTGTGTAAACACTTGAAGGGGAAAAGCAAGAACCGTTGATCTGTTCCTCTCTCACTCTGGAGATATAATTAATTGCATCCCCGCGCCGAAAAGAATTAAAACTATCTTGAGGCCGAAAGGCAGGGTATACATTTCTGGATAGACAAATAAAAGTGAGCCTTCAAAAATCAAGTTCTGTTTTAAAAATAATTTAGATCGTTCACTGGTCATTCAACAATTTCGACCTGATCAGTTTTTCAAACTGTATTTCTCAACTTGTGGATCTTTCACTTTATATGGAAATGGGAAAAAAAAGAACGATATAATCATGAGGATGTGATGCTGATGTTTGCTAAAACTAACTACTACCATGTGCAGAAAACCGAGATCGGCAAATGCACAGCAATGCACTGAATGCTGAGCTGTTATTACTGCATTCTTTAAAAAAGATGCTTTCCACATTTTCATGCGAGATTGTTTCCATTCAAGAAAAGCTGATTCAAATATGAAATGTCCAGGCTTTGATAAATCATTTTTTTGCTCTGGTCAGCAACTAATTTGTAACAAGGTAGGGATTGTAATTTGAATTGACGCAACTGAGCCAAGACCACCCAAGCAGAACGAATATCATCTCCCGCAGGAGACTTCCAGAACTGCACATCTCAGACTTCCAGAACTGCACATCTCTTCCTCGGCACGTAGGGCGGGTACCTGAAATTCGTAAGGACAGAACGTTGATAGAACTTCTGATGCTGTTTGTGTGCAGGATGTGCCCAAGGATGGGAAACCGTTGGATTTGGAAACAGTAGTCGTAAGGCTCCCCAAGTTCTAAGTTACATAGCCTTGTATTATTGTAACATATAATTTTCATATACTGGCATTTAGGTAGATGCTGTGATTTTAGCATTTCTAGAATAGATTCTGCTACTTAGATCTTTGTAAGTTATTGTCATGCTCTTAAATATAATTTGACCTGGATTTAAAAAAATAGGATGTTGAGTTTATTAGTGAAAATGAAGTCATTTGTAAAACTTTCCCAGGACAGCATATGCCACACACATTGTTTAAAATTATAGTATGTATAACAATTTATATACAGTATTGCTGCATTGTCTACTCAATCACACCTTCCATTACTGTATTATTGCTAACATGAAACAGAAATTGTGCTTTCTAAAAGCTGTTTTGCATTATGCATTATGTAATGTGACCCTAAGCGTATTCTTCCAAGTATGCTTACCCATTCCCAACACAAATACACAGGAACTACCATTTTTGTTTTCCTAGTAGCCCATGATGCAAACTGAAATCTATCTCATATCTAGTACAGGTTAATCAAATTAAATCTTAGCCAACAGTGTTTCACAGATACGGGAACAGATGCCATGTAAAAACAAAACTTGAATTTTAATAAATTCACTCAACTGCCTGAGGGTTTCCCGATATGGGCAGCCTCCTGCAGACTGAAAAAACCACTAAAATCCAAAAATGCAGTCCTGACGTTTCGTTCCGCCAGCCGGAACCTCCTCATAGGATTCAACCACGTAGGTTGTTGATGAAATTGCAGCTGATGTGCTCGTACTAGCTTAAAACTTCAAAAGCACGGGAAACCCCGTTGATCACCATAGGGAACGTTCAATCGTGCTCTAACGTTATTGTCCAATTAGATTGAAGCCACTTTCTCTTTCTCTCATACCTTGGTCATGTAGTTTGTGCAGGATCGGAAGCCAAATACGATTGGTAAAGGATAAATCCTGTTGACGGTTCAAAAGGCTTCCTACCTGTCTTTTGCTAATTTCCAATGACTCTAAATGGCGCAAACCTTTAAAGTTATTTTCTTTCTGTAGGCATCTAGCGTCGCTGAAACAAATAGTGTGACCTTCGCTCAAGGCATGCTCAAGGCATTGCCTTCCAAGTCGAGCTATGCGCAGCCGCTTCTGGGAGCTTGGCGCTGACGTGATCGCTGAATATCCAGCCCATTTGCCCGAAAAGGCTGCCAACCCCTGCTCTACTATGACTATTATTTCTAATGGACTAACAGTCACCGACAACTTCTCATCTATAATAGCTTTTTAAAATGAGCTTTCCTCATAGCTCAAGACATTGCTACTCTCAGACCAGCAAATTCAAAAGATGCCTATTTGTGTGTGCCAATACACAAATCCTGACAAATCAAGGATTGCTTACACTAGAAATTAGAGGCAGTTGCGTTGCTAGTCTGAATGCTAGCCTGCCTCAGCGCATTTATGCTCCTCAGCTGCAAATGCAGCCCTCCGTCTGAAAAAAGCAGCTGCGGAGCACTAAAATCCCGCTGCGGCTCCTCCTTGCGAGAAGACCACAGTTGTCACTCAGGGGCATTGTGTCCCTGTCCCCCCTTTAGTGATACTTCTGGTTAGAGGTGCCCTTCAAGTCAGGCTATCCTTAAAGATTAATGTGATATCAAGTTCGGATTTGGGTTTGAACAAGTTATACATTAAATTTGGATGCATAACTCACATCTACCTGCATATCTATGTGCATTAGAATGGCAGCTTAACACTGTCAAATACAGGTGTCCCCCCTTAATGACAGCTTGTTTAATGACAATCCACATATATGACAGAGGTTCCCAAAGTATAAAGAGCTAAACCGCCTGAGAGTAATTTCACAGTGGGACAGAGGATCGCACTACGACAGCTCAGAAATAATGACTCTATTATAATACTTAACGCAGATAAGGGCAATTCTACTGTTATTATGAAATGGGAGGAGTATAAAAATAAATTAGATGTGTTGTTAGACCCTAGAATATACCATAAAATAAAAAAGGATCCCACCAACCAATTAGTAAAGAAAACCAATGAATTAATAAAGAATGCTGATATAAATCCAGAAATCCAAAGGCTGTTGACACTTTCAGAAGCAACAACACCCAGACTTTATGGTTTACCAAAAGTCCATAAAGAAGGTGTGCCTTTAAGACCAATTGTTAGCTCAATTGATTCTCCAACTTATACATTATCAAAATTTTTAGTAAACCAACTCCAACAAAAGATAGTGAGCCCAGACTCGTATATAAAGAATTCATCACACTTTATTGAATTAATTAAAGATATAAGATTATCCAGTACAGCACAGCTGATCAGTTTTGATGTGGTCTCATTATTCACGAATGTACCCCTTAAAGAAACATTAGAAATTCTCCAAATTTATGTCCACAGATATGGTAACATGTACGACATTGTGTTTCGCCACATATTTCAAATGGAACAATCAGTTCTATGAACAATTAGATGGCGTAGCCATGGGCAACCCCCTTAGTCCGGTGCTAGCCAACTTATTTATGGCAGAATTAGAAACCAAGGTCCTAAATGAAGCTAATTCCAAGCCATTAATTTGGCTGAGATACGTCGATGACGTCTTTGCAATTTGGGACCAGGGAGAAAGAGAGTTAATATTGTTCCTAAATCTTTTAAATAGCCAACATCCATCCATACGTTTCATGATTGAAAAAGGAGTGGATGGAAAATTGCCTTTTTTGGATGTCTTAGTAAGTAGGAAGAGTGATGGTTCTTTAGGATACCAGGTTTATCGCAAACCTACACACACCAACAGATATCTGCATAAAAATTCGAACCATCACCCTAGTCAAAAATATAGTTTAATTAACACCTTGTTACACAGAGCAGAAAATATCAGTGAAACATCAGAAATCAGCAAAGAGAAGAATTTGATAGGACAAGTCCTACAGGCTAATGGGTACAGTAAAAAGGAGGTGGATAGAATAGATAGAAAAAGGCAAACTAGGAGACAACCCCAAGAAGTGCAGTTAGAAAGAGGATGTGTGAGTCTACCATACATAAAAGGGACTACAGAGAAAATAGGCAGGCTTCTCCAGAAATTTAGCATTAAAACTATTTTTACCCCCACCACAAAAATAGGAAATCTACTGAGAAATCCAAAAGACCCTCTACACCCCTGGTCATATGCTGGAGTTTACAAAATTCCTTGCCAATGTGGGAAATGTTATATTGGCACAACCAAGAGAAGTCTGAATACTAGACTTGAAGAACATCAGCGGTACCTTAAACTGAAACAGAAAGAAAAATCAGCCTTGGTTGAACATGCCTTAGAACACAACCATGACATCAAATTCGATCAGGCTAAGGTTATAGTTAAGACCAGCCAGTATCTCCCCAGACTTCACAGAGAAGCCATAGAAATTTACAAACATATTCACTCAGTTAACAAGAAAGAGGAGTCTCTGAAAGTTAGTAGCAGCTGGTTACCAGTTTTGAAAGATCTGCAAATTAAGAGTAAGTGTTGATTAGGGAGTGTTGCAGTATATTGGTATTAATGTGAGAGCTCTTGATCAATAGATGTATGCATATGAGGCTTCCTTATGTGGAATGGAATGTTGGTGGCTTTATCTATGTCTCCTCCTCTCTCCCTCCCTTCTCTCCCCCCTCCCCTCCTAACTGACACCTGATGTCAGTTAGATGGAATAGTAGTTTATATTGAGGGTCTGATTTGACAATACAGTGTTATTCTTCTGATGATGCCCCGAATGTCAGGGGTGAAACGTTAAGTTACTGCTAACATCTTGTCTTTAAGAATTTATAAACGACGTAGTCTTACCCGGCAATATGTGGGTATATAAACAAAGAATAGTACTGTATTTTAAAAGCACAAAAATGTCATCTTTAACTGTTTGTGTATGTTTCTACCTCCATTGACAGGTAGAAATCTTGTTGTGTTGTGTTACACTCATAATGTACACCGTGTTTGCCATTCATTACCTATTACAACTCCACTGTGTTACATTGAGGACTCGCTTAATGACAATTTCACTATATGGCGGGTTTTCCAGAACGTATCCCCATAGTTAAGGAGGAGACACCTGTACAGATTAGTTCCTGATGTCTACATGAGAAGTCATTAAAGTAAATGTTAACATTTGATATTCTTTTAATTTTGCATCAAACAGGGCTTTATAAATATTTCAACCCCAGGCACCATTATTATAACTATTCTTTGGAAATGAGGTCAATCCAAAATTGCAATAAAAATAGTAACAACACAACTGATCAGGAATTCCATAACTGTTTTAATAACATTGTCTACTGATCCTCTTAGCAGTGCTCCTTACACAAGGATTTACACTGAGACAGCTACTAGACAATTGTCTTATCGTTTCACATCCTAGGAAAGCACATTACTCCTTTTTCATTTTTCCCTGCCAAGGTCATCAGACTGATCCATAACACCCCAGCTTCATTTCAATGAGGGAAGGTTATTACTGCAAAGGTTTCACCCCTCTTTGTACACACCTCCCCCAAGTCTCCAAGGACATTGTCAATCTAGAGGCAAAAGCCTATGCAAGTCAAGGCCACGTTCTCTTATCAATGGTAGAGCAAGAATTATAGCAATGCAGCCTTGAGAATCCCGGGTCATGAAACGACTGTGCGTGGGGTTTCTATTTGAGGTCCCCAGGGTGACGAAACTGGGGCCAGTCCAGAGCCCCCAATCACGGTACGGCTCATTTCCTTTTCCTCTTGCCGCTCATACTTCCCGGGCGCCCCTGCTGCTTCCCTCTGCGGGCTGCCCCTTTGCTGCCCTGCTTGGCACCGCCGGGTCGCTGCTGCTGCCGCCGCGCCCTCTTGCCGCGCTGCCCGCGCTTCTTGCCCTTGGCTCCGGCGGCCGCGGCGTCCTCCTCGCGGAGCTGCTTGTTGACGGCACGGGTGAGGTCCAGAGGAGGCTTCTTCATGCTCAGGCTACGGGCCAGCTCGAGGTGCCGCTTCTTCTCTCCTTCCAGGTCTCCCACCACCGGCTCAAAGCGCCGTTTCTTTCCGCGGGCGCCGCTGCTCGGCGGGGCGGGGGACTCTTTGGGAAGGCGAGGCTGGAAGCGGCCGCGGGAGGCGGTGGCGAGGCGGGCGAGGGCGGTGACGCGGCTCAGCTCGGCCCGGTCTTGGTGGCCCGTCGGGTGCAGCTCCGCCGCGGGAGCCCCCCCTCGCCCTGCATGGTGGGCGCGCGCCAAGTTCCTGAGGCGGTTGAGCTCGTTGCGCGCGACCTTCTCGCTCTTCTCCTGGCGCCGTTTGGCGAACTGGTCCTCGAAGGGATCGGCTGTGTCGGGCACCTCAAGCAGCCAGGCGCGGGAAGGGTCTCCGCCGGCGCGGCGATAACCCCAGCGCCTCCGCCACTCCTTCGCCGCCTCGTCCCAAACCAGCGTGCCCCGCTTCTTGCGCGTCGGGCGGATGCCTTTCAGCTTGGCGAACTGCTCCCAGCGGGTGAGCGGCCGGGGCTTAGGCAGCGGCTTTTCCCTAGGCAGGCGGGTCGAAGGCTCCGGCAGCTGCGCCACCACTGGCCCGGCTCCTTCTGCCCGCTCCGACGGCAGCGCCCACAGCTGCCCCACCAGCAGTTGCGTGTTGTCGCGGGCCAGGGCTTGCAGGAGGGCCTCGCGCTGAGAGATGGCTCCCACCACAGCGCGAGCCACGGGGTTCTTGTCCACCCCCAGCAGATTGCCGAGGTCGAATTCCAGTTCCAGCTCCTTGTGCACCGTAATGCTGCGCTGAGTCTCCGCCTCGCGCTCCTCGGCGCGCGCCAGCAACTCCTCCACACAGGGGGCAGCCATTTTCCGCCAGGGAGGCCTCTAAACTGCAGCTTTCCCCACGTGCCGAAACCTAGGAAAGGTCAAAGAAACCAGTTCCGTTGTCGCCGGATGTCTCTTCAGAAAGGGCGGACTGACTCACATGAACTACAGCTCCCGGCAGGCAATGTTATCGTCTCCCCCCCCTAAAGGAGGCTGAGCATCTAATACTGGGAGGTGTGGTCATTCAGGGATTGGGAAGTCGGCGAAGCAGAACTAAACGGTAGGCGGGTATGATTCGCTGTCTGTTTTATGGGCCCTTAGACCTTGACATGTGCCTACGGACTACGGTTGGCAGCCTCACGTGTTTGATGGATCGACCAAAGAGAAGCGGTGAAAGTCTTCCTGCTAATTTGTGGAAGTGGCCTCGGCTTGTGCCCTGCCTACAGCGCGCGGAATCCTGGGAGTTGTAGTACCTGGTCTGAGATAAGGAGTGGAGTGTGGTTTAGCGATCCAGATCCGTTCGAATCTTTTGAAGCAAAGTGAACGATGGAGCAAGAGCGGTAGACGTAGGTATTCCAAACTAACTGCACGATACATGCAACAGGAGGGTTCTACAGTAGCTCCATACACGTTTTCGTGTTATGAAATGATATAATGATAATTATAAAATGATAATATTTTATCTCTGGTTTGGTTCCAACAATAGGGTAAAAAGCAAAGTGTGACTGCATGGACTGTGACAGTGACGTTACTTCCAAGTAAACATGAAAAGAATAAAATAGTCTTCTAGTGCAATTATGTGTATTTTTTTTGGAAATGCGACCCATAGAACATAGGATGCTTAGGATTGCTCTATAAATTATTTGCAACTCCTCTGTATGCAATTGCTTCTCAGAATTAATTTTAAAACTGATCACAAGGAAGTTTGCTCTGTGTTTAAATTCAGTTATGTTTGTGGTACAATACTGTTAATTACCACAAGATGGTACTGTGCTTTGCCTAATATTTTGTCCTTGCTTTGTGCAGATTATGTGTTCAACCAGGATAGAAGACCCATCTAATTTTTAAGAAGGATGCTGGTGGAATGGAACTACATTGGATCTTGTGGTTGGTTTTAAGAGACTTTGTATATCATGGACTTTAATTACAGTGATGGTTTGTAATATGTCGACAGTACATATTGTACAGTACATATACATATACGACAGTACATATACAATATGATTTTTGGCCCGAAATGGCCAGATTTTGGGCAGTATGGCAGAGACACTCTCAGTCTCGTGTTGCATCTTGCAAGACTGTTGTGAAATAAATCACAGTATTGGTAGGATTTGTAAAAAGGCAGAATGTAGAAGCTCTGTTGAAGAGGCTGGGAAATGGGTTTCTGTACAATGCAAGCAACAAGTGAGGTATGTAGGTTGTACAGATGAGGGAGGTGTTGGCAGGCTATGCCCCCTTTTGCGCCTTCTTGCAAAAAGATATTCAGCAGTATCAGCCTGATGGGTGAGAATGACTTCTGCACATAAGCTGCTTTGCATCTTTACTCTTCCCTGCAGCGCACTGAGTGGTCCTAGTCTTGTGCATGTCATTTGTGACATGACATGAGTAGTCTGCAAGAGGGACCTGGGTTGCTGCACACCTGACTGAGAGCAATGGAAGGCTTCAGATTACAATGTAATAGTTGATCCACTGCAGAACCCCAGGCACAGTCATATATGGGGGGAGCAGTATTTATGAATGCTGTGAGGATTCTCTGCAGCCCAACTGTTGCATGCCCAACATGATATTGTAGCTCGTACAACCTTTGCTTCTGGAAACACTTGTGAGTGTATTGCAGCAATAGCTGCTATCATAATGGGTACACACTCCGCTCTCTGGAGTTAATAAAACCAATGCTGTAGTAACAGAGTTTCTTCTTTATATTTGAGACCTATTGTATATAGAAGAGCTGGCTGTATTGCTTTCTGACTTGTGGATTGCCACCCAGGTATGATGAATGTAGCCTAAACCTAACTGGACCAATAAAAAATGCTTCATCCAGATGCTTAAGTGTCTGAGCTATTTCTGGCTTGGGCTGAGATTATGGCAGTGCTGTGGGGACATGATCGATGATGCAGCAGGCAGATGTATTGGTACAATTATTTAGGTCCAAAGATGTCAAATGCTGCAGCCTTGAAACTCATGAATCATCTTGCTGCAGATAATATTGAACTATAGCTTTCACATTGCTGTAGATTCCTGCCCCCCTTTATAGTATAGTATTTTAGTTTGCTGCTTTTCTCTAGTGCCTAGAAAGATCCTCTATGTAGAGTCTACATCTTTATCTCTACATGGTAGTTGTCATAGCTACAAAGTAGTTCAGAACTTAGTGATTTCTAATTTTGTAAAAAGCAAAAAAAGTATTGATCATAATAGAATTTTTCAACATTTCTTATTTTTTTGAAGTAATTTTTATTTCAAGATCTTACAAAGCTATACCCAGCGTGCTGAGGCGAACGTCAGAGAGAGAGAGAGAGAGAGAGAGAGAGAGAGAGAGAGAGAGAGCTGGACTGTGAAAGTAACATCGCGAATGAAGGGTTCTATGAAAGATTAGAACGTTGTTATATTGTTCTAAACCCCTTTGGGGTTTAGAACAGCCTGCCCATGTACACCGCCTTGAATAAAGTTGGAGGAGAAATCCAATGACCAGAAAGGCGGTATATAAATACTGTACTGTATATTATATTATTATTCGACACTTGCAGCCCAATCCTACCTAACTCCCCACGCAGCGATGTAGTGTTGCCAATGCAGCATACACTGCATCCCGTGAGGGAGTTTCGTCCTCAGGAGGCTCCTTGGGATAAGGGAACATTTTTTCCCTTGCCCCGGGGTATGCCTGTGCCCAGCCGCCAGGTTTACTTGGACCTGTGCAAGTGATATCGCTGGCACAAGTCCGCGTGGATCAGTGAAGGTAGATCGGACCTGGGAAGAGTGTCAGAATTCAGCAGACACTGCTGCTGCTGAACCTACCCCTTTCCTGGGTGTGATCTACCTTCCTCCCCACCCGTCGCCTCCCCATTCCGTCATCCCCCTGCCCTGTTCCACCCCCTCCCACCCTCAGTGCAACCTTACCTCAGGCAGCAGGCGTCCCCAGTCCATCACTGCATGGACTTGGCTGCGGCCCAGTAGGACTGGGCTGTTAGTCTAGTTGAACTCTTTAAACTGAAGTCAATCAATAACTAACTCTAAAGGCAGCACACTCTTATATTTTGGAAATCTCATTCTGAACAGTATAAGATGTGGCGTATGCCCTTTGATGCTGGTGCGACAACACCTGCACCAGTGAGAAGGCCCCGGTTCCATCAGAAAAGGTGCCATGGATGCTGGCACAATGTTACGCTGTTGTAGCTAGTGTAAACCCCAAAGCAGCGTGTTCTTTGCGTGTCTCCCACAGTGACTGAGTGGTTAGAACGTAGCTCTGTGAATTAGTCTGTGTGGCTTCCAGACCTGCCTCCTCTTTTGTCCCTGCCATTACTATTTCTGACCAGTTGTGCAAAGGTTTATATATAGCAAGCTCCTTGGCTGGGTTCAAACCTTTCTTGCCTGACTTCCAGCCTGGGTCTCTGTGTAGTGGGATACCAGTATCCTGACTTGCTTGGCTAGTTTTTCCTTTCCTTGGTCTGTGGCACTAGAAAAAGTACTTCTTGGAAATGTATGTGTGGTATAAGGGGGCTTGAACTCTGGGAACTGGGATTCCTGGTAGTTCTCTATTTTTGCTCTCTTGCTATCATAGTAATTCCTGCACTGGAAGGTGCTATGTGGCATCCTTGTGCTGTGTGTATGGTGTCATGGGGATGTTTTCCCTTGGTTCATAGTGGCAGCTGCTGCTGCATTATTGATTCCTGATTCATTTAAACAGATCCATCTTTCAGGCTTAACAGCTGTGTCAATTAGAAACAAACAAAAGTAAAATCCGTAATGTTTTTCCCTGAAGCTGCGCAGTGCTTCCTCAGAAGTTCCAATAATGCTCTCACCTCTTCCGGTTACCTGATCACCTTTTTATATCCACAGCAGCACCTTATTAAGTTGTTGATTCCTGATTCAGCTTGGTAGTAACTGCTCATTGGTGGCAACGGTGGCTGACTCTTCGCATCCTGGGGCTGCCTTGGTGATGTTGGCCCAGCGGTGACCACCCTTCCCTGTGCCTACCACCCTCCCCTGTTAGCTCACCCTGGTGGACTTCCCTAGCCGCTAGTGTTGGGCATGGGTAAACTGTAGAGATTGGCTCCTTGCATGTCTGTCTGTCTGTGGGGTTGATATGTGGCTGTTGTCAGGCCATCGCGCTGTGTTTTGTGGGTGGTGTCAGGGTTTCCATGGATACTGGTAGAGTTACTGGGCAGGAAGTGCCACTGTGGAGTGCCACTTTTCATACAGCTCTGCCCCTTCCTCCATTAAATAATCTGGAGGAATATATGCCTGTGGAAAGCAGAAAAAAGAAGAAGGAAGTCAAATGGAAAAGTACTTTAAGAGAGAATGTGAAAGGCCCAGGAGGGAAGAAGGAGGAGAATAACATCTCCTAGAATGAATGATTTGGGTGATTGCATTTCCTTCACTCCAATTTACTCAAGCTGTGCAAAAACAGCCCTGACTAGAGCACATTCTTATTATGTTTGTGCTGATTAGTGAAATTGGTATGGGAGCAAATTGTGGATATTCAGAAGTCTTGAGAGAGAGTCTTACTCACACTAAAGAATACTACAATGGGAAAATTACCTAGCATGAAGTCCGTATCATCTGTAAATTAAGGTTTTACAGAAGCATCTGTCTGGAAAGGAAAATTAATGGATAGTATCATGAAACGTTTTCTCTTCAAATCTTCGCTTCAGACAGAGACAGAAACATTATTGATCTATGTTTATAATCCATATTAACTCATATACATCAGTGCCATAAAACAGAACTGCAAGTGGTTTCAGTCAAAAACTGGATGAAGCTTCTGAGATGTTTTCCATTGACTCGAATTGCAAAGCTTGTCCTTGAATGGGCCTTAACAGTAGCACAATAACTATTTTCAGAGCATTCTCATTTGAAAATCTAGGATCGGTCACACTAGACATGATGAGGAATGTGTTGTTGTATTTCTGTCTTTTAATTTCTCTTTTAATAATGGGGCCCCTGATCCAGAGTGGGATAGTGACATGGGCAATTGGAAGATCCAGGTTCAATCCCCACTCAGCCATGAAGCTTCCTGGGTGACCTTGGGCCAGTCACTCTCAGCCTCACCTACCTCACAGGGTTGTTGTGAGGACAGAAGGAGGAGAGAAAGTATGTACAGTATACCACCCTGAGCTCCTTGGAGGAAGCTGGTATAAAAAGTGAAACATAAAAATGAAATAATTTTCAACCATTTTCTCCACACTGTTTTTCTCTACAAACTTCTCCTGAATGACAAGCTACTATTTGTTTGCACTCATGTGTATTTTCTCCCTAGGCAAATAGCAGTTTCAAGGGGGTTGAGTGGGTTTCCATCAGGAAAATGGTGCAGGGGAAGAGAGTGAACTCCACACAAACCATGGCCCCAATCCACATCAGGAGGCCCACAACCACTGTGAAAAAAATTAAAAGATAAAGACAGGGTGATGAGTTTTTTGTTAAATCTAGTTTGACCCTTAGTTAACTGAATTGTGTCCTTCCAATCAGAGTTTTGTTAATGTATTCTTGTGTCATGTGCTAATTCTTTTTTATTTTAAGTTTTGCCCAAGTAAATATTTAATATGATCTCAAATGCCTCTTTTTCTGTGAATCAGTCCCACGCGTTAAGTGGGGGAGGTAGATCATAATTCAGTGGTACAGCACATGTCTTGCAGGTCCCAGATTCAATCTGTGGCATTTCCAGTTAAAAGGATCTTAGGAACAAGGGCTGGAAGGACCAGTCATATCAACTTTTCTCACAGGGGGAGCCCTCAGTGAATTTGAGTCGTGTCATTGTCCCTACATGGTGGTTGCATCATTCAGGTACAGCCCCCATTCCTGATCATTCTCATGAAAAGGTGACTGGAGATGTGTTTATAAACTTTAAAGGGTACCTTTACAATGGCTGGAAGTGATCTCGCATTGACCCAACTTGGTGAGATTGTCATGCCACATATTTTAATTAACTATAGCTAATTCTTTTAGAAGTAGAATCTGTAGAGAAGAAGTAGAAGCTTTCTCTAGGTAGCAATACCTACGTATTTTCACAAAACAGCAAAGGCTGCTTTACTGCTAAACAAAACACATCTCAAAAGAAAGTTATCTCAAATCCTTTCCAGTTTTTTTCAGATTAAATGAAAGTATCTCATTTTCACACACTGAGCATTCTCTCCCAATTTAAATTAAGCTTTTTATGTATTTCCGGAATGATTACATAGCTTATTTCATATTTATGTGTGTGATTCAGCTGGTGGAAGGGCTGAATAACTAAAGTACTGGATGAAGATTGTATGTTTTCATGATATGGGTTCAAGTCCAACTGCTGCCAAATTAAAATTTTGATTAGTGGGGGAAGAAGCACCTTGCTACTGTAATTGTAAGTTTGTTCCAATGTATGATCATGCTAAAGGTAATTTTGCCAGTTTTACTTTGTTAAAAATATTGTGACAGAAACATTACTGCATTTCTTTCTATAGTGTTTCTGGGCACTAATGTATGTATACTTCACCAGAAAACCCCCAGTAGTTTGTAAAACAGAATTTATATGACATAAGAAAAGTACAGAGTACAAAGTAGCAAGCCAAGAGCTCTTAATCTGGGGGGGGGGGGAGGGCTCTTCCTTGCTTTCAACATACATTGGTTTTAGATTAGTCACTTGATCATGCACAAATCTTTTTGCAGAATACAGAATTGTAATATAAGGCATAGTAATTTGGACTATATTGTTAAATTGAGAGAAACCTGCTTTTTATATTGGTATGATTGTGCTGAGTAACATTTAATCATTTGATTTTGTCTGTAAACCGCTTTGTGAACTTTTTGTTGAAAAACGGTATATATAAATACTGTTTAATAACAGATCTGCTCTGCATGTACAATGTTTGCAGTTTTGACTTCTGTGTTATAATCTGATTTTTAATTTTTTTTAAAAATTAAAAAGTTCAGTTTTTAATTGATACAAATGTTTGGTCCATGGGAAAAGGTTTATCTGAGCTTATGTGCTTGTATGGAGGTCCATGTGTACCACACGCTTCAGTGTTCAAGAAGACTCCTTGTGCAGAATGAAGATGTGAATGCAGAGCTTTCTTCAAAATGAAGTAAACCAACGGGGCAATTGTAGTAGAAAGTGGATGCTTGTATTCTGATAATCAGATTCTTATTGTTTCCCTAAAGAATTGTTTTAATTTAAATAAACTCAGTTATATTATTTACTGTAGATAGTGAATTGCAAAGGTGGTAGTTAATTGATAATTTCAAAATCTTGTAGTTTCATTCTCAGTTATTCTACTGCCAGTTAATTGGTAATTCTACTACTTGCGTATAATGTAATTATATTCAAGGTGATAAATAATCCCAGAGAGTATACTTCTTTACAGGTCTGTTCCTCTTCGCCTCCTCCCATATAACTTGGAGGAATATATGTCTGTAGAAAGCAGGAAAAAAGAAAAGGGAAGCCAAATGGAAAAGTACTTTAACAGAAAATGTGAAAGGGAATTCCCAGGAAGGAATCATTATCTGTAGGAATATATCGCACAAAAGATGCATTTTACAGATGTATTAACAGGCTACCATTAATGACAGTATGGAACACCAACACTGGGGTTTTGCAATGTCAATCATCCGATGATCTTGTCACTTAGATGTTGTGGTTGACTGATGTTCACCGTTTCCAAGAAGCAGGTGTCTTCATGGCTGATGGTTTATTAATGAGACAACTTTCCCGAGGCAGGCCAGAAACCCGCGGTTATTTTTTCTTGTAGTGGCACATGGTCGTGATACGCACATACCCTGTTGGAACATATATCACATATGTTTGTTATTAAAATAGGTTTGCGTAATGCGTATGTTGCATGACCACCTACTGCGCAGTGGTGGCTTTAGAACATATTGTTTGATGGCTGTTACTACATGGAGAACTTTTCACTTGTAGCATATTTAGCATACACTCAGCATATGTAGCATACACTGAGTAAACTGAGTGTTATCTTTCTCTTGTTCCTGGTTCCCCCAGATTTCTGAATGATTATTCAGAATAATCATAACAGTGATAACAGGTTTTGCTGTGTGCTGGAGGCTACAGGTAACCAGGTCTCCATTGTGTTACAGCTGCTCCTCGGGGTTTTAAAGAAGCTACCATGCAGTAAGTTATCTTGTGATTTAATCCATATACAAATCCAAAGCAATATGTGGGACTAATCCAAAAGTAATAAACTTGTCTAAATGTATATCTTTGGAATAAACTTTAAAAAAAAGACATGCACACACACATATAATACAATAATATATCCAAGCTATACAGCTATCCAAGCTGTATATAACATATACAGCCCCCCCCCCCACTATCCATGGAAATGCCCCCCTACACACACGCCCTCCCCAGGCTCTTACTTTGATCGAAGCAAGGTTCATTTCTTCAGCAAACTCGATAAGCAGCCTCCTGCTGCTTATTGCCGGCAAGCAAAGCAAGACTAAGTGCTAGAGAGCCTCTGCAAGGTTAATAGAAGCACTTCCTGTTAACCTTGCAGAGACTCTCTAGCACTTAGTCTTGCTCTTGCTTATCATTTGTTAAAGGAAGAAGCGAACCTTGCTTTGATCAAAGGAAGAGCCTGGGGGAGTCGCACGTATGCGTGAGCGTGTGCGTGCAGGGGGACGGCCCCCCTCAGGAAACTGCGGAGGGGCATTTGCCCTTATCCGCGGTTTTCATGTATCCCCGGGGGTGGTGTTTTGAACGTATCCTCCGTGGATGCGGGGGCCCTACTGTAATATATTTCAAAGTAAGCTTGCATGGCTTCTTCATAAGGACTACTGTATTGCCTCTCTGCACAGTATGTGTATACCATGTTTCCCTGAGAATAAGACAGTGCCTTATATTAATTTTGGCTTCAAAAATGCAGTAGGTCTTATTTTCAGGGAGGTCTTATTTTCCCAACCTGTGGTGCGACACACCCCCCCCCCCCCCCGGCAGCCTGGAAGGCATGCACTCGATTCCTCCACCATGGAGATGACGTGCTAGAGAGACTGCAAGGTTGCAGCCTCCTTGCAGGCCTCTCTAGCATGTTGTCTCCATGGTGGAGGACTCAAGTGCAGGCCTTGCAGAGCCTTGTACCCTCGGGAAAGAATGAAACTTAAATAGATCAAAGTAAGTGCTGGGGGGGTCGCAGGGGGGGGGTCGGGTCTGTCTGACTGATGATCCTAGCTAGGTCTTATTTTCAGGGGAGGTCTTATATTTATGAGTGCCAAAAAAAAATCACACAAAACTGATGGTAGGTCTTACTTTCAGGGGAGGTCTTATTTTCAGGGAAACGGTAGTATTTTAGAATATCACATGCAGCACTGGGTTTCTTTGATCATATCTCTTTCGCTGTCTCCCCCTAAGCATGTGGTAAAGTCTGTAGCCCCTTCTAAGTATGCTCTGTTCAAGAGGAGATGGCAAGAAGTTGAGTATTCAGCACTCCTTGAATAACGGGACTCTGCAGAATTTGAACGTCCAAGTGCACTTGGATGGTAAGTTCTAAACTAACTACATGGTAGTGGTGGTGGTGCTGTTACAGCAAGTCTGGTCTAAGATTCCTATGGTGAGTCTGCATGGGACATTCCATGCTTGTGTGTTGGGATTTTGTGTGTGTGTGTGTGTGTGTGTGCGTGCGTGCGTGCGTGCGTGCGTGCGCTTTAGTGCTAAAACAGGACGTAGCAGTCCTTGCAAAGATAAGCATGAAGTAGACAAGTAAGGAGAATCCCCCCAAGCCTTATTTTGCAAACCACAGAATGTTATTGCAATTTTCCACATTGACTGTGCAGATGAGCAATGAACAAGTATAGACTAAGTATGGATGCTGGGTGGGTTGCCCATTTTCAGTCTGTGCTAGAGGTGTGTGTGTGTGTGCTGTTTCTGATTCTCTTAGGGGCAGTCCAAGCTGATCTGACACGTTCCTATGACTTTCAGCACAATCCTATTTTCAACAGGCACTGGTGCTGCGGCCTCAGTACCAGCGGTGAGTATCACAAACGTGCTGTAAAGGCAGAGCTACAACTACAGGCAGAGGCTCTGCCGCCGCCTCTGCCTCCGCCTCAGCGCTGGAAGCGGGGGAGTGTCTTCCAGCCTGTTGTCCCTCATGTTGTCCCGCCTTCTTAAGAAAGTGCAGCTGTGATTGGCTATTGAGCTCCGCAGTGTTTCCTTTCGAATAAGCATGACTGGGCTGGCTCCCTCTCCAAATGCAGCAATTCAAACCTCAGTTCCTAGTAGGTCCGACTGAGTGCCGTGGGACTTACTTCTGAGTAAACACATCTGGGGTCGTGTTGGGCAACAGGAGGGGCCAGATAAATTTTATAGGGGAAGAAATGTTCGTAGTGAATGTTACCTCCAAGGTGATTGGTGGTTGTTCAGATTGGCATGCAGCCACCCTCCCCTCTCCTACGATTGGCAGGCTGCAGTAGCTCCGCGAACCGCCCCCTAGCTCTGCGTGCCCGCCCCCTGAAAAATAGGATTCCAGCTTGAGGTACGCGCCGGCCGTGCGGAGGTCGCAGCGGCTCCGCCTGCTTCAAAAATCAGGTCAGAAGCTCTGCGACGCGTGTAATGTAGCTCCGGCTTAAGACACGTTTGGATACCTGGAGAGGAGGCAGTGTCAGCAGGAAGGCGTATCCAGGCCCTGCGCACACTGGAGCTGGTAAGGCTGCTCTGAGCGGTGCGGGGGCTGGGGAGGGTAATAGAGTGGGGGAGGGCAGATCAGGCCTGGGAGGGGAAGGGATCGGCGTCCTTGTAGGATGCCTTATCCTATCCCCCCTCCCAGACCCTTGCAGCTGATATGGGGCTGTTTGATTCTTCATCAGCTACAGAGCTGGCAGAGAACCGAGTAGCCCCATTGCAGTGGCTGGGGGTTTACCCGGGGTAAGCGGGCATTTGCCTGGGACTAATGGTGACACCACTGAGGGTAGGTTGTTGTAAGTCCAAAACCCATAATGAACCATGATAGAAGCATTCCTACCACCACTGAAAATAAGGTTGGATTAGAAGGCAAACATGTCAATGATAAAGGCTACTATGGAGCGACAGTGTTCTACAGCAGCATAGTATTTTGAAATAAGGAACAAGCATTGTTTTCCCTGGAACTTTGATGTTCTAGAGAACAAAGAATGTCCATTCTCCCATGGAACTCTGATATTATAGATTAAGATAACCTTTCAAATAGGGTGTATATGCCTTTAAACAAGGTACACCTACAACTCCTGCAGTATTGGTAACAAAAATGCAAGAATAATCTGCCTTGGGAATAAAGAAGTTACTGTGTGTAGTGTAGACCATGTACAAGCCAGTGAGGTGACAATTATAGATTCGCCTGCTGTATATGTCCTTCACTTGTTCACCTCTTTACGTTTACATATACTTCAATTGAGAATAACTCCACAGTTGCCAATTCATATTAAAGTAACGACAACAAATTTAGTATCAAACATGCTGTTACCATTCTTACTGATTAGTTTTTTTCCACAGTTCTTCTTCTTTTTGCTGCTTCTTTTCTTACGCCGAGATTTTTTACCCCTAGAACTGCAGTTGCAACGCCTTTTTGCCATCTCAGCTTGAGTTTGATAGCATTAAGTTCCAGAGGCAGAGGGTTCCATGATCTGTTGCTTGAACTAAGGTAGCCTGTTTACTTCAATGGTCTTGGAGCTTGTGGGGGGAAATATGGTGGGTTTTGTGATGTAATAAGAGACCTGGCTGCTATCCTACCAGTCAGCACCTGAGGGCACCAGCTGTTAAGTAACAATTACCATATGATCATGACAGTGATCATTTATAATACTGAAAATGATTTTCCTTCCTTATGAGCCTTCTGGTTTTTACTTTTAGAAGATCCCTATTACCCACCCAGTTTTAGCATGAGTGCTGTTGGTGCTACCCATTTTCTTTCTATTTTGTTTTCTCTGAGAAATGGCAAGAGAAAATTCAAGGCAATCCTTGCAGAATTGGTTTTCCTTGGTTCCTACCAAGTACAGGTAAATGTTTAGGATTGAGCTGCCAATACCAGCTCCTTGCATTGATTGGATGGGATTAGGATATGACAGACATCACGCTGGCATACGTGCAACATGGGTGCAGGGTCGAAATAGGATTGGGCAATTAGTCCCTTGCATTCATGTAAAAACAACAATGAAAATAACTGCAACAGTTTGGAATGGGTATCTGTGAATATCTGTGGAATGGGTATCTGTGACAGCTGGTGTGGAGGGTTACAAGTGAGCACCTGCTGTCTCAATAGCAGTGTAGTCCAGAGTTTCTCAACCGGTGGTACTTTGGCTGTTGGCCAGTGGTACATTTATTTACAGTATTTTTTATTTACAATATTTTTATCCTGCCTTTCTCCCCGAAGGGACTCAAGGCGGCTATGATTGCTCTAGCCAACATGGCGATACTCTGATGTTTGTCATAGAGACTGCGACTCTGCAAACACCAGTAGGAGGCTTGGCGGGTTGAAAAGCTATGAAAAAAGCTTGAAAAAGCGGCAAACCCTCCTGCCAACCCTGAGTCTCTTATTGGCGTTTGCAGAGTCGCAGTTGTGGTCTCCAACTGGGTCTCCAACCTGGAAGTAACTGGCAATTCGGGGGGGGGGTGTCAGGGGGGTTGAGAACCTCTGTAGTCTAAGAGCACTTATGGTATGTGCATGAACACTCTTGAAGACAGAGTTTGATTACCAGCCTCTTTAAGCCATGAGTCACCATCCATATCATCTTGCATTTGTGAGCATTTCGGAGTATTGTTCACATACTCCGTATGAATGAGTAAGAGTGGATTCAGAAAGTGTGTGTGTGTGTGTGTGCGAGCGTGCGTGCGCGCATCATAAGGCAGGTTTTTGCATTTCACTTTATTATGTGCTTTCACTTGTATCCTGATCTTGTTCATGGTTGTTTCCACTTTCCATATGTGTGCAGACCATGGCCAATACATGTTATGCCAGCTTCAGAAATCAAGGCAGCTGAACTCCTTTTGGCCGTCATTCTCTCAACAGGTATCAAACCATCTAGGAGTCACATGGATCCCCAGGTTGAGGTGAGGGGAAGAACCTCCTCACAGGGAAAAAGGATTGTGGGAATTCATCCAAAACACTTATTTATAGAGTCGTAGGTGGCTTGTGTTAATACATTAGAAAAAAAAATCCACAATCCAAGGTCAGGCGATGCTTTATTTAGGACTTGAGTCAACCCCTGAAAGGTGTGAGAAGGTTTCAGTATACACACAGGCAGGGGCGGCGCGACCTGCAGTGTTGCCCAACGCTGATGCCACAGCTGCCGTTTCTGCCATGGTGCTGTAAAAAGAAATTGAGCTGAGCAAGAAGTGAGCGAGAAGTGGATCATCTCCCTCCTTACTGTGTTTCTTGTGCAGTTTCATCAAATCCAGAAGTGCAAGATTTCTGGTTTTATTTAAAGGGATGCTGCGTGCTGTCCCTGTAAATCAGTGGTTCCCCACTGGTGGTCCACAGACCACAGGTGGTACTTGAGAACCCAGTAAGTAAGCAGCGCCAGCATTGAGGCCGGCGCCGCTCACTGTGCCTGGGGCTGCCGCCGCCGCTGGACACAAGTAAGTCCTGCGCCACTCGGAGCAGGGGCATGAGGAGGGTGGGGTGGGGTGGCAGAGGAGGGGGTGATTTGGGCCGCTGTGCCTGGGAGAGGGATGGAGATATCAGTGGTGTGTTCTGCTGATATAAAAAAACCCCTTCCCAGGCTCGGCCAGCCTTACACGGCCTCTCTGGATTTGCGCTGTCCGTTTTGCCGGCGCACATCTGAGGAGGGCCATAGGGGCTGCTGGGGCTCTCCCCGGGGAAAGAGACAAATGTCTCCTACCCATTGCCTTCACGCATGGAATGGCTCTGATGGCGAGGGGGCGAGGCCACCTCGTACTGGGGAGTAAATGGGGATAAGAATGGTGCAGAACTTACAGTTACCCCCCCCCCAGCGACGCCTCTGATTGTGGGACAACATTCCCTCTATCCCTTTCTCTTTCCTTTTGCTTATCAGCTGCCTGATGAAGAATTCTGTAGAATTAAAAAGTTCACTGTGTGTTACTTGTGCATGGTCTTAAATAAAGCATTGCCTGATCTTTGGTTGCAAACAGGGCTGGCCCAAGAGCCCCTGACACCTGAGGCAGCATGCCAAATGCTGCCTCCCCTTACCCAATGGAGCCAGCCTCCATTCCTCTCATTTTCCAGTGTTCTAGCTTAGCTCTCCCCTCCACACTTCCTCTTTCTCTTTGTTCCCCTCTTCTCTTTCCAATTCAGGGAGTGGAAGAAGGAGAAGCAGTAGAGGCAAGTAGTGGACAGAGTTGAGTGAGGCGACAGCTTCAATTGGCCTCATGGTTGTGCCGGCCCTGATTGTGAACCTATTTACAGAATACCCATTTGAAAAATCTCTGAATGACCACAAATATTGTGATGTTCCAATGAAGCTCATAATAGGTTATCTCAAAGTATCGGTGATATTTAAAGTGTTATTAGCTCTCATCATAGGCATACTTTTTCTTTAGTAAGCTGCTGTATCCGGTCCTTTTTGGATTGGGACTTTATCCCTACCCTCTTCTATGATCCTGATTTGGCTGCTATGTACCTTGTAAAAAAGCTCCCAACAGTGCCCAATGGAAACATTTCCCCAGGGTAAATATCAGCCAGATAAGGCCCATGCCAGGGGATAGGGTTAATCTCTGCCCCCAACCCCTAGTCTCAATCTGCAGAAAAAACTTAATCTATCAGGGCTCATAACCCTTTACATGTCTTGTTTAGTTTGGCCCTTCACCAGCAGAGGTTGTAGAAAACTTTAATGTTTACGTAGTATTTCCCTGTATTTTGCAGCAAGACCAATTTTTATTTTTCCTCTAACTCCTCATGCATTGTTTCTGGTGCTGTTTCTGCTGATAGGAACATGTGGTAAAAACTAATTATGAACTGATAGTTCACTCCATGTAAAGCAGGGGTTCTTAACCGGTAGTATGCGTACCACCAGTGGTACTCCGGCTGACCGGAGGTGGTCCGCGGACCACTGGTCTGCTCCATCACAGCTTCTTAGAAGCCACATTTTCGCTCCCAAGAGGTTCCTGCCTTTTGCTGAGCCTCTTGGGAGTGCTAAAAATGGCCATCCCGCTAGGGTGTCGCAAACATGTTGTAAAGCAAGTTTGGGGCATCTTGCGAGTAGGCGGTGCTGGTGCTGAGGCTGGCGCTGCTCCCTCTGCCCCAGATCCCGAGAAGCACCTGGTTGGGAAAGTGAGTTTCCCACGCGGGGGGAGGGTGGACTGGGGGAATTCTGGGAGGGGGAGATTGGTTGATTGGGCCTGGGAAGGGGGAGGGATCGGGAGCTCCGCGAAGATCCTATCCCCCTTTCCAAGCCTGCCCCACATTACACCGCCTGCTCGAATGTGCGCCAGCAAAATAGCTGGTGCATATTTGAATAGACCAGGGGTTCTCAACCTTTGGAGGCCCGGGTACCCCCTATCATTGTCCAATTTTCTGAAGTACCCCCTGCTAATTAACTGCTAATTAATTGGGTTAATTAATTAATTAATTAGCTAATTGATCATTAAATAAAAAGTACTAAAACAATTTTGATTGTGAAAAAATGTCTTACTTAACTCTCTCTCTCTCTCTCTCTGTTTGTGTGTGTGTGTGTGTGTGTGTGTGTGTGTGAGACAGAGAGAGAGTCAGACAGACAGACAGACGGGGGGATTGCACTTAAGTTCTAACAAGTAATTAACTACTGACTAATTGATGCTGATAAAAGGGGCAGGCTCTGGCATACCCCCTGCCATTGGTCCGCATACCCCTAGGGGTACTCATACCACAGGTTGAGAACCCCTGGAATAGACCCATCAGGTTGGCTGGGGCTCTACTCAGGGTAAGGGGACGAATGTCCTCTAGCTGCTCTGGTACTGGGTCCTATCTGGCTAGGATGTGGCGTGGCTCTATGTCTGCGCGGCAGTCTAGCTAGACAGGATTGGGCTGTTAGTCTACATGTGATTGAGGAAACACTCTAGTGGTGTACAATGAAGCAAACTGAACTTCACCGGAGAATTTGATTGGAACGCTCAGTATCATTGTCGGTATTATAATGTGTAAAACTGTTGACATTGTAATGTGCAGATCATTGGATCTGCACATTAATGTTTGTGCAACTCTGTAATTCATTTTGGTGGCATTTAAAATGTCTATCCTCATCTATTGGAAGTTGCGCACACTGTGAAGAAAAAGGTCACAGCAGCACTTTATTCTCAGTTAAATGATAATTAGCATATTCCTTGGTCTTTTGTTTGTCATGTTCTATTAAGTAATCTATTGCTGTTAGCAGTTATACAAGTATAGTAATAGCTGTGCTTATGTTCTCAGAGCAAAATTTTGATAAGAAATGCAAAGAGTGTAGTTAGTAAGTAACATATAAATGATTTGTGCATTTCAAATTATTTTCTTATTCCATCCGCTTGATATGGAATACATTTTCTGGGATGGTCAACGGCTACTCATCAGAGAGGCATGCATGTGTAAGTGGACTTCATTTTTAAATCATTTGATCAATGCATGGAATCACTCTCGGCTTGCCTTAAAAAAGAAGTACCGTATTGGTCTGAGTATAAGACTCACTTTTTTCTCCTAATTTAAGTTTTTAAACTAGGGGTGCGTCTTATAATCAGGCTGTTGCAATTTAATGTCAGTGATTTAATTAAATTTTTTTAATAGCACCAAACTTTAAGGGTGTGTCTTATAATCAGGTGCGTCTTATACTCGGGACAATACGGTAATACAGTACGTTTAAAAGCTAAGTGAAGTTTATTACTCTTCTTTTGTAATTCATTTCTCCTCTTGTCCATGTTACACTAGAACTCAGCCCTGTTTCTTCAGTAATAAACCAAAACTATGGCTAGTAACTATTAAGAGCTACTGTGTCTACCCAGGACAATGTTATGCACGTTTCCTTGGAATGAAGTCCCACTGTGTTTGAGGGGGTTCCTCCCAGATGTGTGCATAGGTTTGCAGTTCAAATGGGGATGAATACGGGCAAACATTACACCACTCAACTGTTGGAAATTATACCACATTGGGGAATGAAGCACCCTGTTAACCTCCCTTTCCCCAGTCGTGCTGTAAATACCTCAGATCTACCACCCTGAAACCCCCCCCCCCATAGATACTGTATACTGGTGGCACAGGCATGCCCAACCTCTGGAAGGAAGGGAGCGATACAACTGTGAGAAATGAACCATAACCATGTATTGTTCACTTTAACATTGTAAGTGACCTTGAGTCCTCTGGTTTGGTGGAGAAAGAACATGTATACCGTATTTCTTCTATTGTAAGACGCACGTTTTTTCTAAATTTACCAATTCAAAAAAGGGGGTGCATCTTAGAATCGATGATGTTCAAATTGCACCCCCAAAACGCCACCTTCTTACTTACCGGGGCTGGTGGGGGCTTCAGGGAGGCCTACGCGGCCCTCTGCAGGCCTCCCTGATCTTCAGTTCGGCAAGGCCTGCAGAGGTTCACGCAGGCCTCCCCGAAGCCCCCACAAGCCCCGGTAATAAGTAAGAAGGTGGCGTTTTGGGGGTACAATTTGCATATAAATCCTTGGGGAATTTTTTCCCCCTGCTGGTGGTAGCAAAATTAAAGGTGCGCCTTAGAATTGATGGCGCCTTAGAATGGAAGAAATAGGTGGCGTTTTGGGGGTACAATTTGCATATAAATCCTTGGGGAATTTTTCCCCCCTGCTGGTGGTAGCAAAATTAAAGGTGCGCCTTAGAATTGATGGCGCCTTAGAATGGAAGAAATAGGTATTTCAGTATAAATAAATGAGTTAAATTTATTCTTGGATGAAATGGGTTACGATAAAATGGGTTGAAATCCCTTAGGGATTGGACATATGTGTCAGGGTTCATGGGCCGGTCCACTCCAGCAGGTAGCCTGACAGATCCTCACCTGTCTGTTTTGCAACCACATTCATGGAAGCTGTATTTAATAAAGTTATGGCCGGTTTAAACCTAAACGTACTTCTGTGTTGGCTGTTATCCTTCTTGTCCCTATTCCCATACATCGCGTGGAGCACCACCCTTCAGATTTACAGGAATATAGATTTCAGAATCCATTTACTATTATTATTAATAATATTTATATATTGCTTATACACAAAGTTCCCAAAAATGAAGAAATGGTTCCCTGTCCCAAAAGGGCTTACAATGTGAAAAAAAAAATGCAGAAGTAACAGCAGCAAATGACCACTAGAAAAGATGCTGTGCTGGGGTGACGAGGGACAGTTGCTCTCCTCCTTTTGCACAGGCCCCAGTGAAACAAGGAGGAGTCAGGCCATTCATTTTCATAATGATCCATGGTGCTTCTGTGCAGAAATGTTATTCTACTGGTAGGTAGGGTATGGCACCAACTAGCTTATTTTTATGCCATTGTTTCTGAAAGGATGTAGCTCTGTCATACTCCAGGTTTTGTTGTTTTCATTGTTCCTGACAGAATGTTTGAGGAGAGTTGGAGAAGTCAAAAGGGATAGCTTAGCAAGACGACAGCTCTAATTATGAATATTTTGGAGCCGTCTGAAAGTGCTCACTTTTATTACCTCATTTCCTATCAATGAATGACTGCATTGAAGCCACTTGCCTCATTTTTCAAATCAAAGCTTCCTCCAACAAATGTTTCGGCTCAGAATAACTGATGCTTTCTCTCTATACATTTTAATCTACGAACAGGGGAAATCCATCAACCAATTCAGAGGATTTGAAGACGTTCAGTCCTCAAAGACTGGTCTCCTCCCATGTCTCCCCTCCTTCCACCCCCACCCCTCCGCTGGCACAGAAGTATGTCTGTGCACTTCATGCAAATGATTGCTCTTTGGATTCCCTCCCCCAATGTTATTTTCATCCCAAATTGCTTTAGACTTTATCTTTCTTTACACAATGGCTCTAAAGATTTCCTTAAAGTGCTGTTCCCTGGTAGAGTAAGGGGCATTCCCTACAGAATGGGAAACTTCAGCTCGAGGTAGGGTCAGTTAAATGGTTTTCTGATTGGTGTTAGTCAAAGGTAGAATTCATTGGTGATAGTGCCTCTAAACTTAAGGCAGGATTGTGGATAGGGGTACCGTAGGGCCCCCCCCCCGTGTGTGAGGCCTATTATTGGTGCAGTCACTTCAGGTGTTGGATTGCGCAGGGGCATTTGCTGCCTGCCTCCATTGCTCATCCCACTCCCTGGTTTTGAAAAGAGGGGAATGAACGGAGTAGAAGAGAAAGTGTGGAGGAGAGGAGAGCGGTAGGCTAGAGTTTCTTTTGAATTGCCACTCAATGTGCAGATTAAATACTATTTTAGTATTTAATCCATACATTGAGGGTAGGGATGCCAACCCTGCAGGACTGGCCTGGAGTCTCTAGTAATCAGCATCAATTTTCAGGTGACTACTGAAAGCAATCCTGGAGATTTTAATGGAGCCTCCAGAAATTTCCAACTTTAATTTCATGGCATGAGGAGCCCCATGAGACACTGGTAGTGGGATTCTGAGTACTCGTGCTTAGGATTTCACTCTCAAATAAAAACAAATGTTGTATTTGGGATATTTTTAATGCATGTTTTTTTAAGGCATTTGTTTTAAACTATGGCAATCCATTTCAAGAGTTTGGGGTAAAATATACTTCATTTAAAGATGTAGCTCAATTCATTTCAAAATAGAAATAAGTGGCAGGAGAAGAAAACACTCAAAGAAATTTAAATTGATTTTTTTTTTGGTAGTATAGTCTCTTAGTGGAGTGTGGCTATGAAGGTGTCATGACAAGCTCCTGCAATTCAAAATACACCTCAATGCCACTGACTGAATCCACCTTCCACTGGAGACAAGTAATTACTACAGGAGTGGAATTAAGGGAGTATCACCATGTGAATGCTGCAGCCTGAAGCCTCAAAGGGTGGATTTAAATTATTCAGCAAAATCCCATGATGTTCAGTTATTTTAAAGTACCACTTCTGTTAGCAGGTAAGGGTTTGTATGATTGAGTGCTCTTCATTAAAAACAACACCACCACCCAAGAACCATCATGATGACCTGCAGTCTCAAATGGAAAAAAGACTACCATATCCATTATCCATACCATATGAATTTACAGAACATATAGCTTGACCCTGACTTGCAGAGAAATACTGACCACCTTGTTGAAGAGCATTGAATTCCTGGCGTCAGTTCCTCAATAATATTTCTAAGAAAAAGCAATGGAAAGAATTTTCCACATTGATAACTTCCACATTTTTACTATGAACACGAACAGCATTAAAGTGAACACACCTTTTGAATTCAAAAATACAGTAATATTTGGTTTTTCAACGCTTAATAATCTTGGGCTAGTAATTCAGGCACTCCGTGATCCCAGTGGTATAAAAAAAATCTCACCCCATGCAAACTGAGAGAGTGTTTCTTTGCATGTATTCCATTTGAGAGGACTGGGTGTCTGCTTGAATTTACCAGACGAAATGGTGAGCCTTGGCTAATTGAAATAATAGCTCCAGGCATCCTAACTGTTGCTCATTCGAGTGTAAATGAGCTTAGCAAGCATGTGTCCTTTTCTCAAAAGGTTAAAGAGGGTCAAAAATAAATGGAGCCCATGACCTTTTCTGGAGTTTCCCTCAGCATAGGAAGACTTGCTGTTCTTGTGAGTGATCTCTTCTCATTTCTTTATCCCCTTTATGCAAGTAGTTCCTCTTTACTTACTCGATCTGCTGATTTCTTAGCATAATAATTGATTTAGCAGATTACTCTTGATTACTGCACACAAGATGACCTGGGAGCTCCTCGTGTACAAAAGTGAGAGTCTCATATTTTAGAAGTAATTTTGGAACCACTTTGTTACACCCACTGAATGAACTCTGAAAGAACTCCACCAAGGCCGGCCCATCCATGAGACTAATTAAAACTGCAGCCTCAGGCAGCAGATTGGTGGGGGGTGCCCACCTCTGTCCGCCTACTCGCCTTCACTGTTCCTCTTTCTCCTTCCATCCTGTGGATTGCGAAGGAAGAGGGGGACAGAGAGGAAGAGGAAATGTGGAGGGGAGGAGAGCGCTGAGCTAGAACATTGGAGAGTGGGAGGAGCAGAGTCTGGCACATCATCTGGTAAGGAGGGGACAGCATTTGGCATGCCGCATTAGGAGGTCTTGGGCCAGCCCTGAAGTCTACATACCATGTCTCGCAATCATCCCAAATGTGAGATATCTAGAGTGGATGCTCAACCCATTTCAGTAGGAACGTTTCTGTTCAGCACCTGGCACACTGTTGGCACCGGTTGATTTTTAAATAGAAGCTGTAGATAAGAAACTATCTTTTTGCTGTTTTAAAAATAAGGGCTCAATCTTGTGGACCCATAGCCCACCCCTGAAGAAGGCAGCTAGGGTATTTGGTTGCCGAAACGTTGGGAGAAATTGTTTGTGTGTTTTTAACTCGTTCAGTCCCCTCTGCTTCGTGAGAAAGGGAATTGAGCCATTTTTTCTTATTTTTTTACCATGGCTTTAAATCCCTTAAATACTTCGTACTCTAGTGGTATTCTCATTTATGGTGGGAGAAGTTATGTATAGATTCCATAAAACAGAAGCACTACACTTTCATTGCCACATGTCCATTTGGAAGGGAGCAAATATTGGGTTTTGTCCTACATTGAGCAACAGTTATGGATGAATTTTTCTGTTACTGATTGTCATGCAAGACCAGATTTTAATAAGCATTGGGTAGTGTACATCGTTATTAAAACTTAACATTTACCTTGCTGAAACACATATCTGTTTCCAACCTATATGATTCAAAGTCTATTTATAGATCAAATTTCACTCTGAAACCTGCCCTGCAAGATGAAAACAGCCAAGAACTTGAGTGGCACTTCTGTTTAAAATCATTTTATGCACGCCTCTGTTTGTTGTTTGAAGAACCTCTGCATATATTCATGATAATTTCATGTGTGAAGTGAGGCGTGAAAGGCAACAGACTGCAAATTCTGTTTTACAAAGACTTGGTTTGGCCACAGTATGAAAACCACTGTTAGAATTCAAATTAGATTAAAATCTGCCTCCAGTTTTTATAATGGTATAGGGCTACATCGTTAGTGAATTTCTGCTGCATTTTCCTATATGAAGATGCTCTTAAAATAACTGAATAGGATGTTGTAGGTTATCCATAACTTCAATAGTTGTGTAGGAGGTGACAACAGAAAGTGCCGGCTGAATTTTGATATTAAATTTGGATGATGTGAATCATCAACAATTACAATCGCATTTTCAAAACTATATTTAGGCTAAAGTTTGCAGTAGACTTTCAGTGACTGTATATGTGTGTAGGAGACAAGAAACTCATCCATGGTTTTACCTAGAACAATCTTTCCTTCAAACGTTTTGAGTGTTATTTCTGTGACAAATCTTGCTTATATTGGCCATAATGGCCAAGGTTTGGCCAGCTTGTCATTACTGACTTCCATGTAAAAAATGCCCAAACCCACTTAGGAGTTGGAAAAAACTAGCTGTCTTACTTGGGTTGTGTATTGTCTATCTGCCTGTCCTGGAAGTCCCAATTCAAATGTTTGCAGTTTGTCACTAGGTAGAAATTTGACCTCAGCTCGAGTGTATGATGTCATTATATAGGCCATGCTCGGCTCTTATTGACCCAGGGATCTGGAGGAGGAGGCATGAGCTTGTTACCAATGGAAGGACAGTTGAGGTTTTAAAAAGAGACAGGATTGCGAGCTTTCTCTCTTGCTCTTGGTATTTGATTTATCTGAGGCTGTAGAAGAGACAGGTGTTGCTCCCGATCTTGAAAGGCAGAGGGACCATACAGTCAGGACCATTTGGGACAGTGGAAAGGATTGAAATAAAGAACTTTCAGGACACGTGCAAGTCTTGAGTCTTGCTTGGTGCTTCCACCTAATCCAAGCAGCAAGGGAAGGCATCCACCTAAATAACCCTATTTGACACTACTTGTGTCTGCTTCGTCTCTATAATAAAAGTTGTCTTTAACGCATCATGATTTTATCTAATGTACTGCTTCTATGTTTAATGAGAGAATCTGCTGAGGTTGCATGGTTCTGGAAAAGGGCATCCTACCCAGATTACGCAGAAGCAGTTCTCTCCCATGGCTTGTCTTTATTTTGGAAAGTCCAAAGTAACTTGTTAGTGGAAGTTGTGGAAAGATCATCCTTGCTAACAGGCTAAAACACGGCATGGGTTTGAACCTAGTACATTATTCTTCTACAAATGCACCAGGAGTCTAAAGGTGATAACAAGGAGGTTAAAATAACTCCTTGCAACTTCTGTATAGGGGCACATTGCTCTACAAAGTAATACATTTGCATGTCCTTATAAAGAATTATGCTACATAAAAAGGATCATTAGAATTTAATATATGAATCATTCATTAACACAACATTAGAATTAGACACTCACCTGGTTACTGGAGGTGAAAAACAACAACCCTGAATGTTGATGCAGCTATTGGAGCATATCCTAGCAAGCAAAGTTATTGTGATTGTGATTATGATTTAGAATATTTATATACCACTTCTCACGGCTATCTGCGTTAGCATAGGTACCTGGCACCATAGAGAAAAGGAGGGAGGAAAGGGCCCTAGCTCAGTGACAGAGCTCATGCTTTGCATACAGAAGGTCCCAGGTTCAATCCCTGGCATCTCCAGAAAGGGCAGAGCAAGATTCCTCTTTGAAATCCTTAGCCAGTCATCTTTGGCAATACTAAGCTGGGTGGACCAATGTTCTGACTTCAGCTTCCTACATTGCTATGATCTAAGCATGTTGTGAGGTGTTGCCTCCTGATGTAATTGTATACAAAGCAGTAGAAAACTGAAGGCATTTATTCAAGTATCTTTTGAATGGAGTGCAATTGCAACCAAACTCATTTGCTTAGCCTTAACTTTGTAGCGGTTCTTGTTATTTAGCTTAATATTGATTGATCCATGCATGTTAAGAAAAGTGACCAAATTTATGTCCCATTGATTCAGTGAAATGGAAATCTGTCTCACGTTCTCAAGACTCAATTAGAGTTGCACAGAGTGGGTGGATATAAATATTATTTACAGGCCACAGCTTCACGAGAAAGCGTCTGCGGCACTGCATTCTTTCTGCAATGGCTGTGCTCCAAACATTCACATTGGAAGTTTTCAACACTTGGTCACAGCCTCTGGTGCAAATTAATGTATCCTCTGGGCCTGCAGAACAGAGTGGTGAGATTTAAAAGCATCACATGCTGTTTTTGACCCACTCTACCCCCTGCCCAGATGGTCCGCTGGATGGTGAGGGAGAGAAAGGGGTGATGTAGTGTACCAGGATGGTGTAGTAGTGGTTTGGGAGTCGGACTTAGACCTGGAAGATCCAGGTTCAAATCCCCGCTCAGCCACGAAGCTTCCTGGGTGACCTTGGGCCAGTCACTATCTCTCAGCCCCACCTACCTCACAGGGTTGTTGTGAGGACAAAAAGGATGGGAGGAAATATGTACACCCCTCTGAGCTCCTTGGAGGAAGGGCCATATAAAAATAAATAAATAAATAAAAGGGGACTTTGAGACTGCAGAGAAATTAAACGAGTTCTTTGCATCTGTCTTCACGGCAGAAGACCTCGGGCAAATACCGCTGACTAAAGAATTAAGTCAAATAGAGGTTAATAGAGAAGACGTCTCAGACTTAATTGACAAAATAAAGATCAATAAATCACCAGGCCCGGATGGCATCCACCCAAGAGTTCTGAAGGAACTCAAGAATGAAGTTGCTGACCTCTTGACCAAAATATGCAACTTGTCCCTTAAAGCGGCCACTGATTGGAGGATAGCTAATGTCACGCCAATCTTTAAAAAAGGAAGGGGGGGGGACCCGGGAAACTACAGGCCAGTCAGCCTAACATCTGTTCCGGGGAAGATGGTGGAAAGTCTCATTAAAGATAAAATCTTAAAACACATAGAAGAACAAGCTCTGCTGAGGGAGAGTCAGCATGGCTTCTGCAAGGGGAAGTCTTGCCTCACAAACATTTTAGAATTTTTTTGAAAAGGTCAACATGCATGTGGATGCGAGCGAACCCGTGGATATTATATATCTGGATTTTCAGAAGGCGTTTGACACGGTCAACTCATGAAAGGCTCCTGAGAAAACTCCACAGTCAGGGAATAAGAGGGCAGGTCCTCTTGTGGATTAGGAACTGGTTGAAGACCAGGAAACAGTGAGTGGGAGTCAATTGGCAGTTTTCACAATGGCGAGAGGTGAAAAGCGGTGTGCCCCAAGGATCGGTCTTGGGACCGGTGCTTTTCAACTTATTCATAAATGACCTGGAGTTGGGGATAAGCAGCGAGGTGGCCAAGTTTGCGGATGACACTAAACTTTTCCGGGTGGTGAAGACCAGCAGGGATTGTGAAGAGCTCCAGAAGGATCTCTCCAAACTGGGAGAATGGGCAGCAAAATGGCAGATGCGCTTCAATGTAAGTACTGTAAGTGCAAAGTGATGCACATTGGGGCAAGAAACCAAAATTTCACATAAACGCTAATGGGTTTTGAGTTGTCTGTGATGGATCAAGAGAGATCTTGGGGTGCTGGTGGACAGGTTGATGAAAGTGTCGACCCAGTGTGCGGCGACTGTGAAGACGTCCAATTCCATGCTGGGGATCATTAAAAAAGGGATTGAGAATAAAACGGCCAATATCATTATGCCTTTGTACAAATCGATGGTAAGGCCGCATCTGTGTCCAGTTCTGGTCACCACACCTCAAAAAGGATATAGTTGAATTAGAAAAGGTGCAGAAAAGAGCGACCAGAATGATTCGTGGGCTGGAGCACCTCCCTTATGAGGAAAGGCTACAGCGTCTGGGGAAAAAAGGGTAGTCAACTGAGGTTAGGATTGTTCATTGCCTTCTTGAAGATCCTTTTGCTTTTTGCCTTCTGCTTTCTTCATATACAGTATTCCAAACCTCCTTCATTTCCTCTCTGTCTGCCACCCCTATTCTAAGGCTACAATTCTATACTGAGAGTAAGCCCCATTGAACACCATGGGACTTACTTCCTAGTAAACATGTATAGCAGGGGTTCTCAACCCCTTCCCAGCCGAGTACCACCTCTGGCCCACTCTCCTGCCATGTACCACTGGAAGTGACTGGCAATGTCATCATTGCCAGTTTATTCCAGGTTTTCAGAGTCCAGAAAATGCAGGGAGGAGGCTCTGGGCAGGTGGGAGGGCCCTTCTCAGCATTCCTGAGAGGCTCAGCCAAAAGCAGGAGCCTCTCAGGAGCGAAAATGCGCCACTGAAAGCGCCACGTCAAAATGGGGTTCCTGTGGTCCAGCAGTCCGAGTACCACCAGCAGTCGGCCAAAATACCACTGGTGGTACTAGTAGCACTGGTTGAGAACCCCTGCTGTATAGGGTTGCCCTGTAATTTTTTTAAGTTCTACCCACCTCCTTTATTTTTATAATTCTTCACTTTCCCTTTTGATACCAAACTAAAATCATTTGGTAACATTGGTTTCATTGCTCTCCTTATTAAGGAACATTAGCAAAATATTTAAAAGGAAAGATAATGGAAAATGATGATGCTAATAGCAGCTATTGAAATAATGCATGTTAATGCATTTCAGTTAAGCCTAAAGAAATCCCCAAGGTTATTTTAAACTGTAGTCTTGTTTATATGAATTACAACAAAGATATGCGCAAGCAGCAGCCGTGCATCTGTCCATGTGTCACTTCAGCTGTGCTGCTGCTTGTTCTATCAGGAGGAAGTGAAACAAAACCAATATTCCCTGTTAAAAAACACACAGACCTTTTCCCTGAAACTACTTTTATCCCATCCTACTCTGTGAAACTCACCCCCGGTGCCCAGAGAGAGAAGTTAACTTATTGAAATGCACCAAGTGCAAATGTAAGGAGGCAATGAAGAATTATCTCCATTACCTCTTTATCAATAGAGATGACACAACGGAGTTGCCTTTAAAAAAAGATCAAATAGACCATGATTTATTCATTAGCTCCATTTATCAATGTGGGCAAAGAATGGTGAAGATTGTAAAATAATTTCTATTGATCTGCCTTCCCCCCCACTCTGACGGTGCCATAGTTGCGACTTCCGACAGCAAAAAGTTAAAAATAGGATGGCACCATTGGTTAGTGTGCATGTTATATGGCAATAAATTGTCATTTGTCTCCATTTTATGTTAAAGGTAAACTACTCTCTAGTTACTTTTGCTTATTTGTAGTCTATGGTGAGTCAGTTCATATATTGGGGTTCTTCTCCCCTGGCAATCACCTTGGAAGCATGTAGGCCATGACGGGGTTGTATTTGGGTAGGCAGGTGTCATTTGTCTGCCATCAGGGGGCCGTACATGCAACTGCTGTAATTTCCACAATCTCCCAAAAGTGCTCTGGCCATTGCAGAAATAATGGCAGTCCTGTATAAAGCATGCACATGGAGGCACCAATTCACATAGTTGAGGGAAAGGCTGTGGCTCAGTGGGAGAGTTTGCATGAGTTTCAAGCTCCAGCATCTGCAGGTAAGGCTGGGACAGAAGCCCTGGAAAGCCACTGCCAGTCAGTGTCAACAGTACGGAACTAGTTAAACCAATCCGCTGACATCCTAGAAGGCAGCTTCCTATGTGTGTATGCACACAACTGGCACCTCCATGAGAGTGCAGCCTACTCACAGGTCTGACAGTACCCCACCTGCTGCCCGATAGATTTTGGATGAGTGAGCTGCTTCGTGCTTGATTTGCAGCTACATTGCGGTAACATCAGCAGTGATCTCTTGATAAGGGTAAAACAGGACCATGATGATTCATGGCACATCTGTGCATTTATAGACCTCTGTTGTGGCAAGGGAATTCCCATTTCTTTTCAATACTAGGAGCAGCTCTGTGCCTGCATCTTCATGGCGCACTCAGAACTTTCTTTGACACAGAAGAGAATGGGGAAGCCATTTTGCCGGGTCCTCTGAATACATCAGAGTTGCACTATTCACATGAGAGTTGTTGCTGGATACTAGTTAATGTGTGTACAGGCTCACAGTGGGACCTGACATAATTAATGAAGTCCTACCTCTAGACATCGAGAAATATTGGGTCTGGCACCACAGATGGGATGATTTGATTTCCTACAACACACGTGATTGGACAAATGCTGTAACGCCATTCTTTTCTTCTGGCATATTAAGCCATTTGCTCCACCTCCGTTTGCAGCATTTGAAATCCCTGGAGACTCACACAGAGCTCATTTGTTTTCCTCCTTTGGTTGCTAAATCATATTTTCAAATGCTCCCAAAGATTCAAGTGACAGCTCAGAAATTGCCCTGCCGGTTTATCAGAAACCGACCCACCTGTTCAAAGTGACAAGCTGCCTTTTGAGGTGCCCAAAGGAAGACCTTGTTAATCTCTGATTTTTATGTTGCTAAATCATCTACATAATTGCTGCACATTTTAGAGTCATTGCAAAATAAATGGCAACTAATTGGAAAGTAAATATCACCAGGCATTGATTATTACGATTTACGCAAATGGCTTGCAGTGATGAATCTCTTACACAAAGAAGAGGTAGGAGACTACGTTGGCGCAGTTCAAAGTTTATTGTTGCTGACCATCGGTAGTAACAAAATCAAGAAGACAAAAATCAACCATACCGAAGAAAATTAATCGGGTAGAACAGAAAAAGTAGCTCTATGCGCAAAACAAATATAAAGAAATAATTAAAGCACTGAATTATTCTTAAACCATTCAACACTATAGGAGTAATCATATCCTATTCTCTTGATTTTTCTGCTGCCAGTGCAAATGAAACTATTTTTTTCTACAATGTACCTGTCTTTTGGCCCAATTCTATCTAACTGAGTGCCGGCAGAACGTGCTTTGTGGCAGCGCAAGCAGCCAGTGAGAAGGCCAGAGCCTTCCCGTGCGAGCCAGTGGACATTGGGGGAATGGGACGTCTGTGCTTGCCTCCCATGTCCCTATCCGTCCTCCTTTCTCTGCACCTTGTGTTTGAAGCACATGTAACTTGCACCAGGCAGATAGGATCCTCCACATGTGGGCACTGTGCCTGCAGTCCAAGTAGATTGTGCCCTTGTGTTTTGTGAAGTTATTGTAGCCAAATCTCTTTTAGACCTATTAACTTTATAAAACTGTCGCAGCAGCTCCTCTGATGTATTCTGTCTGTAGCCTTCATTACCAATTGTGGACAGAGAAATGTTAAGTCTATAGATGTGGAAATGTAGCCAAACATCCAGAAATCTGCAAAAGCTTCGCTTTCATAAAATTGGCCTGAAGCATTACAATAACAACAATAACAGATGTAAGGTTATTGACATTTAAACCTTGAGTCAACACTAGAAATTTTTAACATTAGAGCAAAGCTTGTGACTATCATATAGTGCAGTACGTATTCTCTGGTTACTAAAACTCTTACACCCACTGTAAAGGAAACATACAACCAATTTGCTTGTTTGTTCTGTCAGACAAATGATCTAATTTCTTAACAACAATCATAACCACCATCACCATCATTATCAGATTCAGCAGTGGCCAAGTTTGACTTTCCTTTTTAGAAGAAAAGCTTTCAGTTTTATGTGAACTTATTTTTTTGCGGGGGGGGCGGCAGTTCTGAAAATATTTGATAGTTGACAGAGTATGACATTTGATATTTGACACCTGACCATGAGAATTGCACTTTGGGTCCAAATCCAGCTGAATTACTTTGGAAGGAGTCTCCTCAAGGATGCATAGACCTTCCTGGTTTCCATTTTCTATCATCCACCTTTCCCCCTAATCTGTGGGGTTACGGTTTCACTATTGCATATTTCTTCCTGCTTATTTTATTGTACTTTTCATTATGGAAAATACTGTGAATTAATTTGTAAAATTGTTCAAAGTATAACCTGAAGAACCACCTCCTACCACTCAAACACGCCCAAACATTTCAGTCCTTGGAGGCTCTTCTTTGGGGCCATCTGAGCGAATGGTGCCCCCTCCTGGTGGTAAGGTGGGTGGAGACCAGACAGTGGGCCTTCTCAGTTACAGTATATGATGCCTCCCCTGTGGAATGCACTCTCCAGAGAAGCTTGCCTGGCACCCTCTATGATGTCCATTAGTTGCCAGGCAAAAGACTTTATCTGCCCAGGTATTCAGTATGGTTTAATGGCTGGTTTAATGGTAACAGACTACCTGCTGCATCTGTATTTTTATTGTTCTGTTTAAATGATTTTTATTATCTCGTATTAATCTTTTAAATATATGTTGCCCTGGAAGTGTAAGCTGAAGGGCAGCTCATAATATTTATGACCAATGAATAGGTCAAGGCAATGAAGAAAACAACAGCAAAAAGCATCTTTCCTTCCAAACGGAAGAGGCTGAACAGTCGATGCTTGACTTGATGTGGAACTAGCAGAATTCCTGTTCAGATTCCTTTTGGTGTCACGGCAAGATGGAATAGGGAGATTTAGAACATAAGAAGAGCCCTGCTGGATCAGGCCAAAGGCCCATCTAGTCCAGCTTCCTGTATCACACAGTGGCTCCACCAGATGCCTCAGGGAGCACAAGACAACAAGATACTTGTATCCTGTCGCCACTCCCTTGCACCTGGCACAAAGAAAACCTACTCCTACAACCAGGAGGTTGCTTATCCCCATCATGGCTTGTAAGCTATGATGGACTTTTCCTCCATAAACCTGTCCAATCCCCTTTTAAAGACATCCAGGCCAGGTGCCATCACCACCTCCTGTGGCAAGGAGTTCCACAAACCAATTACACGCTGGGTAAAGAAATATTTTCTTTTGTCTGTTTTAATCCTCCCTCCACTCAATTTGAGTGGATGTCCCCTAGTTCTAGTGTTGTGTGACAGGGAAAAGAACTTTTCTCTATCCACTCTCTCCATCCCATGCATAATTTTATACATCTCAATTATGTCCCCCCTCAACTGCCTTTTTTCTAGACTGAAGAGCCCCAAACGCTGTAACCTTTCCTCATAAGGGAGATGCCCCAGCCCACTAATCATTTTGGTCGATTTGACTGTACATAGGACTTAATTTTAGCTCACTGGATTTACTGGCTTCAGTTATTTGTAAAGAAAGCCTGTGATGGAGGACGGCAAGCCCCTGCATACTTGCTGGAAGTATTTCATTGCTTCAGTGTCTAAAGAGAAATAGTGGGTGACAGTTTTGAACTGAGTATAATTTACAAGTTGCAATGTGCCTGTGCACTTCCAACTGCACTTTAAAAACATTGAAATGAATAGTGAAAAATAGAATAGGATGAGATACATATTCTGCATGGCTTGACACTGCCTTTTGGCCACCTTATTACTAAAGAGAAGTTAAGATTCCCATAAGTCTCAATAATTCTTTGATGATAAAACAATAGTGCGTTGTGGCTGCAATTAGATTTGAGTCATTCATGAGTGAACTCAGGAAGATAGTGGAGGACAGGAAGGCCTGGCGGGATATGGTTCATGGGATCACGAAGGGTCGGACACGACTTAACGACTGAACAACAACAAGCTTTGGATAAATTAAAGTTACGATATAAGTACCCAGATCCAGGCAGGGGTACGGATGTGCCTTCACATGACCCCTGATGAACATATATATATATATATATATAGCATCACGAGTAGGGGCTGCTCCATTCATACATCCATTCATACAATATTGAAGAATGTTCTGTGTGTTCAACCACACTGTTTGTGCAGAGCTACTGTATAGAGTCCTGGGAAGTTCTAGATCACAGCCTGAGCCTTGCATAGCATCAACTGAAAGTTCTAGATCACAGCCTGAGCCTTGCATAGCATCAACTGAAAGGCACACATTGAAAGTCTTCCATGGGAACTAGGTAGGAAGAAAACACACACACGCAAACACACACATACGCACGCGCGAGCACAATCCTGTGAAACCTTGCACCGGTGAAACAGTAGATGCACCGGTGTAAGTGTACTTACAGCAGTGGATCTACTGTTACACTGGTGCAAGGTTACACAGGATTACGCTGTCAATCAGGACATTGGAAGATGTTATGATTCTATTTAAGTTAAAGGTCACTGATTTGATTTATTTTCTCATCCAGAAACACATATTACAAAAATCATCCTGTGCTTTCAGGTCTTTTATTTCATCATTCTGAGAAATGTCAAGGGATGCAATACCTTCTTTTGGAATTAAAGAACGTAAAAGAAGGTAGTGATCTCACGTTTTTGTGGGTGCAGGTTTGATTAGATCACTCTGCACCTTAGAAGCTTACCCCCAGGTATGGAACAAATGTTTCCTTACCCAGAGGAGACCTCTGGGATTGCCTCCCTCGCAGGATGCAGTGAAAGCCTTATTGGCGCAGCTGCATTGGCGGAGGGGGAGGGAGCATAGGATTGGGCTGTCAGAAGCTTAAAAAAAGACGTCAGCAAACAGCCACTAGAAATGAATAGGGAGAGTCACACTGACGTCTTTTTTAAGCTTCTAACAGCTTAATATTTCTCTACTAAATATAAGAAAACCACCACTTTAAAGGGTGCCTCTTTGCCCTGTTAGCAGGGGCTATTCTTTGTGAAAGTGAATCACTTCCTAATGGTCTGGGAGATAAGACAAGAAAACATGGCACAATCCTGATCTTCGCAGGCGCTGCAGCCTCAGCGCCGGCCTATAGTGTTGCAAAAATGCTGTGAAGGACATTTGTGGCACCCTGTGAGTAGGCGGTGCCGGCAGGAAGTCCTGCGCTGTCCCGCTGGTGCTGCATTCAGAAGCCATGCGTGTCGGAGCGGGTAAGGCTGCTCTGAGTGGTGCGGGGGCTGGGGGAAGGCGGGGAGGAGGGGCGTAATGGGGCAGGGGGAGGCGTGGGCAGATTGGGCCCGGGAGGTGGAGGAATTGTCATTACCAGTGAACGCCGAATCGTATGCTCCCTCCCGGGCCTGTCTTGCTTACATGGGGCTTTTCTGGTCTGTGCCAGCATAATAGCTGGCATGGACCTGAGCTGCCCCATTGTGGAGGCTAGGCCTTTACTCAGGGTAAGGGGACGAATGTCCCCTTACTCAGTCTGAGGAGACCCCCAGCCCACTCCTCTCCTGTACAGGATACAATGTGGGCCTGGCGCCCACGCTGTACCAGTGCTGGATAGGATTGGGCTGTTTATCTCATGTAACTGAATATTAAAAAGTCTTCCTGGATGCATCTGAGTCTGTTTTCAAATGAATAAGAGCCTTTGCTCCCATGACAGCTTTAAACGGTATTTTAAACCTGTGATTAAAAAACACATAAAGCAGAAAACTTCTTTTACGAGTCTAATCTAAATTTATTAATTGACTTTCCCTAGCCTTTCGTTCTTAAGCCTACACTACCTGATGAAGTAAGGGCAAGACATACACAAATGTCCTGCTGTATCTGGGATCACGTGAGTGGCTCCTGGGGTGGATCTCTACATGAATTAGAACAACCCTCCTGCACTGGAACTATGCACGCAACATTGAACAGATGGCTGGCACTCTCAGCTTTGACAGTAGCAATAACTTATTTGGGGATAAAAATGTAGAGCTGCAAAAAACAGTAAACCAAGCTGCTAGGGAAATTAAATACAAGGATTCTTCCTTGACAGTTCGATCTCTCATAAAAAACAAAAAAGGATTATTAAACTCTTTGGAAGCAAACTCATCACTTATGGTCCTGGTCATCAAAAACATTGGTGGGGTAGTAAGAACTTTTGGAAATTGTTGCAATTATCAAGATTGAATCATCAAATGGTCCGCGTCAACCTACGAACATCATTAAAAAAAAAACCACCTTTAATAATGTAATGTATTCCAGGCTTTGATCATCAGGGAACTAGTGATAATTTATCTAATCTGGAAGCATGACTTCCTGTCATGGGTGAAGAAGTGGAACAATTGATTACACGCTTTGCAAATAATAAGGCCACAGGAGAAGATGGCATTCTGATTCCAGACGGAGGCTCTTAAGACCAACTGTGCTTGATGGGCCTCAGTTATCTACAAGCATTTTAATTTCATCAGCCAAACAGGAAAATCCTTCCCACTGGCAGGGATATGAGTATAATTCGGTCCTACTTTGAAAAAGGGCGATAGAAGCCTCCCTTCAAAGGACAGGCCCGTTAGTTTAATTGACATTTTGGCCAAATTATATGCCAATTTCCTACTCCATAGACTTGAGGGCAGCAGAAAACTATATTTTTATAGTTAGGGAGAAGGTTTGATTTAGATCTGGGCATTTGGCTATGGTCCATTGCTTTATTCATAGACATATAATGCAGAAATGTGTGATTGTGTAAACATGGTACCTGTTTGCTGACTTGAGACTAGAGGCCGGCTTTTGATACAGTTGGCAGGGAGACTTTGCAGTAAATTCATGGGCATCAGCTTGGATCTCTGCCTATCCCAATCAAAACCCTTTATTTATTCTGCCCTTGGTTTTAGGCAGAGGTTCTCAACCTGTGGTATGCATACCGCTGGGGGTACGCGGACCGCAGGCTGGGGGTACGGATGGTCCCCATTATCAGCTGCTGCTGCGATCAGCAGCTGATAAGGGGGAGCGCAAAAATGGGGAAATTGCCAGTGCTAGCTTCCCTTACCTTGAATCCCGGCTGCCTCCATCTTGAATATCGCGAAAATCTCGCGAGATTCAAGATGGCGGCGGCCAAATCTCGTAAGGGCACATGAGGCAGTATCATGCTAGCACCGGCAATTTCCCCGTTTTTCCTGGGCTACGGCACGGCCGGGCGGGTTCTCCCGCTCGCGCCGCAACCTGGAGGGTAAAGCTACAGCCCTGCCAATTCGGCAGGACTATAGTTTTACCCTCCGGGTTGCAGCGCGAGCAGGAGAACCCGCCCAGCCGTGCCGCAGCCCGGGGAAAACAGGCTTTTTGCGGTTTTTCCTGGGCTGCAGAGCAGCCGGGTGGGTTCTCCTGCTCGCGCCGCAACCTGGAGGGTAAAACTATAGCCCGGCCAATTCGGCTTTTCGCTGGGGGGGGGTGCACTCTCACGGGTGGGGGGCAGTGGCGTCGCTCCCGTCAAGTGACGGAAGCGGGCCGCCACGGGGTGACGCGCGCAAAGGGGTGACGCGCGCACCCCCGCGCATGTCACCTCCATGACGCGTGTCGCCCTCCGGACGCTCCGAGGCCGGCCCGGGAGCTGGCCTCGGAGTGTCCGGCCCGACCGGCGCTCTAGGGCCTTCTGAAAGGAGGCCCAATGCGTCAATACGGGTACTTTTACTGTTTTTGCGCATGCGCAGACCAAAACAGTAAAAGTACCCGTATTGACGCATTGGGCCTTCCCGGGCCGGCCTCGGAGCGTCCGGAGGGCGATGCGAAGGGGCGGGGGGGACCCCCCAAAGGGTCACCTTTACCTTTTTAGATCCCATTGAATTCAACAAAACAACTGAGTAGAGATGTGTAGGATTTTAGGCTGTAAGATATTGAAAGCAAAGTCATATTTTTGCTTTTTTTATTAGTTTTTCAAATTGACAATATTACTTCTGAGCTTAGCAGTGATAAGTAAATCCTTAGCAACCTCTGCTATAGGAAATAAAATAAAATTACATAGAAAGCAGTGATGGGTGAAGACCTCTCCTAATTTGGTACTGAATTCAGCAAAAAAATTGGAAAATATACTGTAATTTTTTTCCTAGCTCAGTTCCAAAATTTTGAAATCCCGTTATACTCTGATGACATTGCTGGGAGTACATCCAAGGACCAAATGCCTCCCTCCAAAGCCCTCCACCAACGTACCCCTGAACGTACCCTAAATATGAATGTTGGCAAGAAAATGACTGTGTTTGCAACTGCATTGTTTAAAATGTGACTGGATTTTGCTAATTACTTTTGTGTACTTGCCTGGTATCTGAATCAATGGGGCTACATGATGATTTAGAACAGAGGTTCTCAACCTGTGGTATGCGTACCCCCAGGGGTATGCGGGCCACAGGTTGGGGGTATGCGAGATGCGCCCCCACGTACCCCCGTGTACCCCCTCCCCAAATTTCCCTCCCAAAACTAAAAAAGCGCTTTTTCGGCCTGCGGCGCAGCCGAGCAGGTCCTCTGGCTCGCACCGCAAGCCGGAGGGAAAGACTACTGCCCTACCGGGGCAGTAGCCTTTCCCTCCGGCTTGCTGCGTGAGCCGGAGGACCCGCTTGGCCGCGCCGCAGGCCGGAATCGTCCCCCGTAGCTCTCCCTACCTTTGCTAACAGCCACCGCCATGTTGGATCTCCCGAAGTCTCGTGAGATTTGGGAGCTGCGATCTTGGCGGCGGCTGTTAGCAAAGGTAGGGAGAGCTACAGGGGGACGATTCTGGCCTGCGGCACAGCTGAGCGGGTCCTATGGCTTGCACCGATTCGGCAGGGCAGTAGCCTTTCCCTCTGGCTTGCAGCGTGAGCCGGAGGACCTGCTCGACCGCGCCGCAGGCCTAAAAAAGCGCTTTTTTTGCTTTTGGGGAGGGGTTACGTGGGGGTACGCCGGGCATGGGGGGTTGGGGGTACGCTGACCTTTGGGGGCCTGCCCAGGGGGTACGCGGATCACCAAAGGTTGAGGAACCCTGACTTAAAAGATTGTGCAGTATTTATGCTAATTAAAGGATTTACAATCCTTTCTATAGTGCCTAGCTATCTATCACTCTGTTCAAGGTGGCTCTCTGCAATGAAAACATAAAAATATATATGGATCAAACCATTTTAGGTGTTTTTATTCTGATTAAATGTTGTATTTGCTTCTTTTTCTTCCGCTTATTGGACAAATAGGAGCATACTTTTTTTTTTTAAGAAGTGGACCTTTATATTGTTCATACTTCTTTCTCCAAAATCCTTATTATATACTCATTATCTGTGTTCAAGCTTGTAACTGAAACAAATACCTAAAGCAGATTGATTGACCTATTTGAGGCTGGGGGGGGGGAAGGGGACTGAAATCACGTTCCCCCCCCCCACAGAGGGGATCAATATTGTCAAATATAGAGAGTGTGCATCATAAGTGGAGAGGGTAGGTGTACACATATCATTTCAAATATCTTTGGATTGGGGCCGTATTCTTTCTACACCTAAGTATAAATCTTTAAATTCATTCCATTGAATGAATGGTTGAGAGCAATGCTGAGTGAGGGAAGAAGCGAAAATGTTAGAAACCTTTACTTGTGCCTTAAGGAGAGGGTTGCTTCCTGGAGTAAAAAGCTGATTTTTCTTTCTGAATGCTGCCTTTGTCTTTAAGATGATGGATGTTAGCTTAATAAAGTTGATCGATTAGATGTTTAGTACATCCATAGAAAGACTGTGGTTTAGTTAACGACATCCATTGACTAATAGTTTCCTCTTTAAATGTCAAGAGGGTGGAGTTACATTCTGTGTCAAGTGCTTCAACTTAGAACTTCCTGAAAACTCACTTCTAGAGTTATTTTATATTTTCCTACCTAGCTTGTAACAATTACTTGTTTGACTATTTTTGCTTTGTATTGGTTTACTGGACAGACACTATTAGACTAGTGTAGGTCTATGAGATTTCCAAATTATACGTAATATTTGGGAATAAGCAGTGAGCTTTTAAAGTATGTATTATTAATATTAATATTATTAATAATAATTAAAAACTGGGGATTCTTGAGGGACAAATGTGCCTCAGCTTATTTTGAAAAAACATTTGGTTTTGTGTTTTTTTTTTTAGCTTTCCCCAAGAATGTTCAGCTTTTTTCAAGTATTTGTGAGGGAAATGCTAAAAGAGCAAACAGGTGAAAATGCATTCCCCCTTCTCCTGCTAGTTCCCTCTACCCCCCTCCTAAGCAGAAAAAAGGTAATTTTGAGAAGGGGGAAAGGGGAAGCACAGTGGGGGGGGGCGAAGACTCACTAGAGACAGAAGAGGCTTTTATTTACTCTCCTTAACTGCATCAAGGGGCAGAGGAGACTGTAGATCCCATGCTCCCTGGCAGTCATTCTCTGGCCAGGATAGCTGTTGGCCCAGAAAATCTGAAGGAATGGCTCCCACACATTCCTCCATATCAGTGATGTGGAAAACTGTCTGGCTCCAGGTCTCAAGCCAAGTCTCAAACCTTTGCCCAAAATTTTCAAGACCAAGTCTCGAGTCTCATTTCAAGTCCCTATCTATTTTAACAGAAAAAGGGAGGGTGGTGGTGGTGTGTGGTGTCGGTGTGTGTGTGTGGAGGGTGGGAGGGTTGAACCCCCCCCTCGACAATCCCATCTGCACTTCTCTTCAGCGCTCATTTAGATTTGATTGTCTTGATCAGCACATTTGGCTTGAAAATTATAACACTAGTATCAAACTTCAAACGATTTATTTAAACAAAGCTGTCTCTTATTCAAATTTATCAAAACTGCATTTCAGAAGAAACAATTTTGTCAATACAGTACGAAAAGAAAAGTGCAGGAAAGTGCTGAGAGCCTTCCTATATATTTTCCCCTCCCCCACCCCTTGTTCAGTCCTCCCTCCCTCCCATCCTGGTGCTCATGGCCAAAACACTGAGAAGCCTTGCCTTCCCTCCCTCCTTCCCATCCCCATCCCCTTGAAAATCCCTCCCACCCACAGCCTCCGCTGTGTTCGTGCCTGCCTCCATCTTTCTACCATCGCAATGCCTTCTTCCGGGTTTTAAGACGGCTGGTAAACATGTCAATAGAGACTTGAAATGCAACTCAGCCAAAAAGGGGCCTAGTCGCAAGCTGAGTTGGGGCGAGCCACTCGATGCACCGAGTCAAGTCCGAGTCAAGTTGCTGCTGTGACTTAAGTTGGACTGGCAGGTGAATCGTATGACTCGAGTTCCCATCACTGTTCCATATGCTGCTAGATTCTCAGAGGAGGCCCTGCTCGTGGTTCTCTCATTCATGAAGGCATAAATGGAGGTGGTTAGGCCTTCTTTATGGTGGCCCCCTCTCATTGGAACTCTCTCCATAGGGCGGTGCATCTTGCCAGCTGCCTTACCAGCTTTCACAGGTTAGCAAAAGGTCTTTTGGGTTGTTACCATACATTGTGAATGCATTTACATTTCATGTCAGCTTGCTGTTCTTAGAGCTTTGTATATTGGATGTTTTAAATATGTATTTGTTAATTTGGCCACTGGTGTAACTAGTGTTGCACCGGCAGAGGCTGCTATTACAGTAGTCGGCAAAGCAGCCTCTGCCAGCACGTACTCCAGGCCTGGTGTCAAGGAGGTTGGAGCGACCTTCTGCGTACCAGTGGACAGCTGAAGATCCACCAGCCCAACACCCCACATATGTGCCAATGCTATTATGCAGATGATCAGTGTTTTTAGCAGTATAGAAGTTTTTCCTTTAAAACTCCAAAGCCAGAAGGACTGTCTTAAAATGCAATATTTTCCAGGAAGCATTGAGCCTAGAATATTAAGAAATGATATGCATGCATGTGCAGTTGAAGCTTTGTTGCTTTTGGTGCAGCAGTTCCCACTGCCAAAGAGACAAGATGCTTTTTAAAACGGAACAGTGGCTTGTCTTTTTGGCAGTGGGAACTGCTGTGCCTAAACCAACAAACAAAGCACCAGCGATGCCTACATTTCTCCCCATGCACACAAATAACCTCTTTCGATCCTGTTCTAAGCTGTTGTATAATAGGTAGGTTCATGAAGGTGAAAGGGAGCCTACAATGGAGAATTACATTAATACAGTATTTGAAGTTTTTCCACTGTCACTATGGAGTTGGCAACATTCATTGTGCAGGAAGGCAAGATCCCAGCGGTGTTTATCCCTGCTAACTGGGCAAGAAGCACTTTTTCAATGGGTGCTCCTCTTATATTTAGCAGGGGGAGAGTAAGTGCCCCCCTTTCTCCCCAGCTATTTGCTGGTGGTGTTCTGCATCTTTTTTAGATTGTGAGCCCTTTTGGGACAGGGAGCCATTTAATCATTTGATTTTGTTTGTAAACCGCTTTGTGAACTTTTTGTTGAAAAGTGGTATATAAATACTGTTAATTAATTAATTAACAATTAATTAAAGAAACATTTGCAGGATGTTAAAAACAAACATGCTATTGGTACTGTCATTTTTTATTTTATTTTACTATTTTATTTATTTTCTCTGGAAATGGCTTAGTGAGCTTTTTTGTTGAAAAGCACTATAATAAAGATGATGATGATGATGATGATGAAGAAGAAGAAGAAGAAGAAGAAGAAGAAGAAGAAGAAGAAGAAGAAGAAGATGCTTAAGGAACTTGCGGTGGGTATTAGATTGGGCTAAAATAGGTAGTGATGTAAATTAGGCTCATGTAGGATTTTTGTACAATGGTACAATATATAGAAGAAAATGAAAAAGTAATATATTCCACACATTTAAAATAGCTCTATGAAATGAGGCTAGAGATGCAATAAATATCTGAATGTGTCCAGACCGACAACAAAACCCTTTATACCGGTATGAGGTTATATGAGGGAAAAAGACCTTGTACAGTAACATTGTTAAGTTCTCCTGGATAAATGCAACATAGCTGGTAGCTAATGAGAATCAGCTATTTCCTTTATAATTCAGGTTATAGCTCTGTTTTCAAGGGCAGAGTCAATTTCTGTACATTTTATAAAGGTGGCTTATTTTACCTTATCTCATGAAAAATGGAAGAAAGTATGGAGAATTAGGTTTTACCAGCAAAAGCAACTTGAAAAGGTACATCTTGCTTCTGTCCTTTCATTAATTTAAACCCTCAAGAGGCTTAGGATCTATAGCTGCTGATAATATACAGGAAACCAAAAGGAAAAGAGGAAAATAGAAGGGGAAACTGGCCTTTTCAAGAGGTAATGTTTTCAAATTTTAGCTTCCTAGGCTTAAAACGTTCACTTCTTTAATCATAGATCCTGGACAAAGTGACTCCTTAAATATCCTAGTCAATACATCAGGGTGGTGATTCATGAAGCTCAGCTGATGAAGCCACATTGGGTGCATTCTTATAAGGCAATATGATGTCAAGGGTACAACTCAGTAGGATGTACTATAGTGTTTAAAGTATCTGCTTCTTGATACTCTACAGGCTGATTTAAAATCCAAGGAGATGAAAGAAAATGCACACCATATAAGGGCAGCGCAATCCTATGTAAGGATCCGGCCGGCGGCCCAGGGCCGGCGGCTGGATCCTGAGCCGAGGCTGCCCATTTGGTGGACCGGAGGTCTACTCGGGGAAGGGGATGCTCGTCCCCTTCCCCAGGTGTAAACCAGGGCCAGCCCGATAGGCCTCCTCGGACTTCCGCCAGCTAAATAGCTGGTGGAAATCGGAGAAGTCCGTGTAACGGCCTAGCCGCCCGGTGGGAACTGGGATATGGCAGGCGCCATCCCCCGCCCCCTCCTGGGCCGGCTAGACCAATGGCCCACGAGGCCGCCGGGGGAGCGCTTACCTTCCTTCGGTGGCCGCTTGCCTGGTCCGGCGACAGAGTGAGGGAGGCTGGCCTTGCGCCTTATGGCACGTTCACGACATCTTGGAACGGGAAGATGGAACTTGGACATCTTGGAACGGCATCTTCCAGACTTGCGCAGGATTGCACCCTCAGCCATTTACTTGCTGGATAGCCTTGAGGAAATCATTCTCCTTTGGTTCTTCACTGGAAAATCCATATAGAAATCCCCACTCTCACAGGGCTGGCATGAAAAAAAGCAGAATAAAGTATGTAAAGGACTTTGTAAAGGAGAATTGCAATCCTAATCACACAAATTAGGGATGAAATCCCATTGAACATATTTCTGAGTACCAGCTGTGTTACAGCACAATCCTATCCATGTCTACTCAGAAGTAAGTCCCATTATAGTCATTGGAGCTTTTTGTTGTTCAGTCATTAAGTCGTGTCCGACCGATCCCATGAACCATATCCTGCCAGGCATTCCTGTCCTCCACTATCTTCCTGAGTTCACTCATTTTCATGTTCATTGCATCGGTGATGCTGTCTAACCATCTCATCCTTTGCCTTCCCCTTCTCCTTTTGCCTTCAATCTTTCCCAGCATCAGAGTCTTCTCCAGAGAGTCCTCTCTTCACATTAGGTGGCCAAAATATTTGAGTTTCCAGGTAAATATGGATAGGATTGTAGTTGTATTGCTAGAGGTGTTTGAAAAACGGTGTGTCCCCCCCCCCCCAGATTTCAGTGTTTTATAAATTGAAAATGGCAGAAAGCGGTGTTATGTCTTTTTATTCCAATTTCTAATTTTTATTTATTTTTTAAAATTAATGTTATTTGCTTTAAAGTGTTCAGATAGACTATACTACTGTCCAAACAGTAGTATTCACAGGCCCACTTCCTGCTTTGGAAGCTTATCCACGAGAGCAAATCCACAAGGGCAAATCCACAGGAGTAGAATATCATGCATATTTTTGGCATCCTCAGTTTTCAGTCTCTCTGTGTCAGAGGTGCTGTCTGTATGTCAGAGGTGTTGGTAGAAACAGCCAAAGGCTCAGTGCGCTTGACACATAGGGACCCAACCCACATCAGAGCAGGTAAGGTGTTGGCGGGGGCATGTTTGAGGGAGGTTCAGGGTGGGGAGTGGGGAGGCTGGGGCTGGAGGGGGTACAGCAGTTTGTGCCGTTATGCTATGCCCATTTTTCCAACCCAACACGCCCCCACCTCTCCTCAGATGATGCCATCTAAATAGCTGGCATAAGTCTGAGGAGACTCATTGATGGCCAGGCGACCGAAGGTGACTTACCTAAGTAAATTTGTACTTACCTCTCCCAGGCCACCTGGTCGCCCCCTCACTTCATGTAGCGCGCACTCCATCAGTGTGACTACATTGTGGAAAATGGCAGAGGATAGGATTGGGCTCTTAATTCACTACTAGCACACTGAAGCAGGTTTCCTATTAGAGCATGCACAGGTGGATCCAGACCTGTAAGCATTGGGGCCAATGGCTGTGGAATGCGTCACGTATGGCGGTTGACTATTCTTAGGTGAAATCAAATGCATGAGATTAATATAACGATTGAACAAAGTGAGTTTCTAAGTAAAAAACACTGAGGTAAAAGTGCTTTATGTGAATCGCTAATAAAAGTCATGAAAATAAAATTCCACTTATCTGTTGAGCCGCTTTTCACATCTATACAGCACCTTTCCTCTTGAGTGATCTCTTCCTAATGATCTCTGCTCTTCATAAATGAGATGCACAAAAGCACGATTACTCACCCTTCACTGAAATGTAGCAACCTCAGAGATGGAACACAGCAATCATTCTATCCTAGTAATGCTAATCTTCTCCCTCTATTTTTCTTTTACTCTTTTCTTTTGTTCTTAACAGGAAAGGAAGTGAAATATAATTTCACTAATTAAAACAGCAGGAGGACTTCTAAGGAGCCAAGCTTTAATTTTAATTACCTAATCTGGAATCTGACCAGCACTTAGGAGTTAAAATGCTTGTGCAGAGTGCTCTGAGATATTGTAATAGTCACACAATTATTGAATGTGTCATCCAAAAGATCTCCTGCAAAATGGTGCTACTGACACCTTATTGGAGCCCTGGAATCATCTGAGAAATTAGCTTCCTTTTTTCTTTAGAGCTGGTGCAGATAAACCTTGGAGTTCACTGCTCCGCAAGTGACGGCCCAATCAAATCAATCAGTAGTGCCAGAGGAACGCATGTTCCACTGGTGAAGACTGCTGCAAAGCAGGTGTAAAGTGCTTTGCAGCAGCACAATCTGCCGGCGTGCTGGCGGGAAGGCCAGAGTCTTTCCATGTGAGCCGGCAGACGTCAGGAGGCCCGGTGCAGCAGGTAAGCCCAGCGCAGGTGGAACGGGGTGAGGGGAGGGTGGGGTGGGCAGAATGGAGAGAGATGGGGTGGGGGATAGGCAGATCAGGCCCAGGAGGGGGTGGGTTCAGTGTCGCCCACTGACTCCAACCCCCCTTCCTGGGCCTGATCTGCCTGCATGGGTCAGTGCAAACTTGCGCCAGCAATATTTCTGGCACAGATGTGAGTTGACCCATAGCGACTTCTGGGGCTTACCCTTGGGCAAGGGGACAACAACCCCTTACCCCGAGGAGACCTCCAGCAGCCAAAACTCCCCCACAGGATGACGTGAAAGCTGTGCCGGTGCCATTGCATTGCCACATGAGGAGTTCGGTAGGATTGGGTTACGCAAGAACTGTGTGACTGCTACACACTCTAATTGGAGTGAGATGGTGGACATGAGATGACCCTACTTGAGGTCTTTGATTTTCCCACTCATTTCTCAGATACTCAAATGAGAGAGAGAGACAGAGAAAGCTCCTGCATCTCTTGCCATTGTCACTGCTTGTATAATGGCCCAATCCTATCTAGGATTGGGCATGTGGAGGTATGTGGTGGGTGTTATGACTGTGGAATGCACTTCCACTGTTGTAAAATGGCTTTTGGAAGCGCGCACAGGCTGCCATTTTAGGAGTGCTGCTGCAATTGGCGTCAGCATAGGATGACCACCGCCAGACTCAGGAAAGTAAGTCCGACAGTGGCGGGGGGGGAGGGGTGGGCAGAATGTGGAGGGGAGAGAGTAGAATGGGGAGGGGAGGGGGTAGAGAGGGTGAGAATCAAGGCCAGGAAGGGGGTGGTATATGCAGCAGTGGCGCTGTGGATATCCTATCCCCCTTCCCGGTCTTGATCCACCTTCCTGGGTTCACTCAGACCTGCGCCAGCAAAGTAGCTGGCGCAGATTCGAGTAGACCCATGCAGCTGGTGGAGGTTTATCCCTGGGCAAAGGAACAAATGTTCTCTTACCTGGAAGAGATCTCCGGGGCCTGAAACTGTCCTGTGGGATACCCACTTCCTAGATTGGACAGGAAAGAGATGGACAGAGCATCCACTCTCCTCCACACTTCCTCTTCCGTTCTGTCTGCCTTGTTCAGTCCAGTGATCCACTGCCTTCTCACAATCTAGTGGAAAGAAGAGATAGAATTGGGTACATTAGTGCATTGATGACATGGTAACCTCGATCCCTGGAAAACCTCCCCCAATGATTTCATGTATGAAAGACAATATGGAACTCTGTGGGACCCCATAAGCCATAGGATCAAACGGTAATCTACCAACACCACCTTCTGGGTCCTGCCACCCAGATTGGACTGGGTGAAAGAATTGTGTATGGAGAATAACAAGGTGGATGCTTAGGCCCTTCTTTCTGTTGTGCTTTCCCACATGTTCTCAGAAGTCTCCTTGGCTGCTTTTCATTTTCAGCCTCCTCAAAAAGCTGCAGTTTGAAAAAAAGAAAACACCCCCCCTACATCTAATTAGTATTCACTGCAGGTATGCTAGCAAGAGTCTGTATTTGTTTAGTCTTCATTCTACATAGGAGATAATTTGACAGCAGCATTCTAGTGCAGTAGCTGTTGGGGAGTGCAATATGCTGCCTCTTTAGCAAATTTAGTTTTACAAGATTTTCTTTTGATAATTTCTCTCAAACAACACAGTCAGTTGTTCTATGTTAAGTTCTCAAACAGCCTGATGAAATAAACCAATTTTTTTTGATGCCACCTTCCAATTTAGGTTCCTATAACAACTAGATATATTTTCTGTAATGGAAGACAAAGACTGATCTATACAAGCTTATAAATCCCATGGTACTGAGCTCATGAAATTGTACTGTATTAGACTGCAGGTGGGGAAAATCACATGTTGGAATGTTCCCTCACATTAAAAATAAAACCTCCCTGCATGTAGAAAACTAGGTCATCCAGTAGAAGGTGAGGCTAGACCTCTCACTCTAACATAATTTTCCAGAGACAGGGATATTTTAACAAAGGCAAACAAAATGAGATTTTATCTGCATGTGTAGCTTGTATATCTAGTTTCCCCACTATTGTCCCATTTCAGTTATCTTCCATAGCTGGAGAACTGCAGTGCACACATGGGGCTTCTCCACTTGCACATGCTTCCCACTCATTTAAACAGAGGAAACAATGACCCATGTGCTAAACATGTGTGGCTTTCACTCCTTAATTGCAGAGAAAAGAGTGGCATGAGTTCCATGGCTAATACATTGCACACAGAAGGTGCACACCATCCCTTTAAATAAAACTAGAAGTCTTGCACTTCCGCGTTTGATGAAACCATGCAAGAAGCATAAGAAATGCTTTTGTTTCTTTTCTAGAGCACTGTGCCAGAAGCAGCAGCCATGGTGTCACAGCGTGGGGCGACGTTCCACGTTGTAGTTAGCAGCACTAAAAGTAGACTCGCAGCACAATCCTAACCAATTTTCCAGCGCCGGTGCAGCCGCAACGCAGCCCTGAGGTAAGGAAATAAATATTCCTTCATCTTGAAGAGGTCTTCATGACTGCCCCTGCACTGCAAAATGTGCCCTGGTGCCCTGTTGGCACAGCTACATAGGCACTGGAAAGTTGGTTAGGATTGCGCTGTAAGCCCGGAAGGTAGTTCATACAGATACTTGCATCGCACACCTGCTTTACTGGGCACAGAGACTCTCAGTGAAATGTACACACTCTTTCAGTTGAAAATGATTGTATTTTGGTTGCCCCCAGTAGATACCGGATTAAATTCGTCCGTGATTGTTCTTTCACAGTTGTAACTTATCATTTGGTGCTATGGTCAACATGTGTGTGCAATCTAGCCCTCCATTGCTGCAGTTGTATCAACCTTCAGTCGGCCAACACAGTGGCATTGCATTCAATTGCACTTTAGATCCTAGAAGAAGCACTGAGTTGCTCTGTGTGGACTTTACGGGATGCATCCTCCTGTAAGTGAGGTGAATCATGTTGCTTGCACAAAACATACCTAACTGAGAGCTGCAACTATGTTGGATGTATCAAGCCTTTCAACTATTCCTCTCATTAGATCCTCATGGGTCTATTATTGGAGGTAAGTGGTGTCAAGGAAAATGCTTAATGAGTTTGTTTATTGTATGTCTAAAAGCTTAGAAGATCAAACAAAGGGATCTCAAAGCTCAGTGCATCTAACATCTTGGAATCTCTTGCAGGCAATTAATTCTTCTTTGATATTGAGGACCTTAATTATGATACTGAGTATCTGGTGTTTGAACGTCTGAGGGGGAAAGTCCTTCACACAAATGAAACCTTCCATTTCAAGACTTCTCCAAAACCAGCTGCCCTGTCTTATCGATAGGCTTAAGCTGCAGCATCTCAAGCTTTGATCCATAGCTTTGCCCCACTTTCCAAAGAGAGTAAAGTCCACGTTGCTGAGCAAAGAAGCCTTTTCTGAAATGCTGTGGAAAGGCTGTGCATGGAAAGCTTTCCAAGGAAGCCTTTCCTGAAACCTCAACCCTCATGGATCAACTTCAAGGTTTGACTAACTAATAGCCCAATCCTATTTGCTGGCTTGTGCCGGAGGAATGTGTGCTCTGCCAGCAAGCACTGCCACAAGACAACCGTAAAGCGCTTTGCGACAGCACACTGTCTAGCAGTACTGGTGGGAAGGCTGGAGCCTTCCTACTGGTGCTGGCGGCCGGAGTGACACCTGCTGGAGCAGGTGAGTCTGGCACAGGGGTGGGGGAGGGCGGGGGAGGGACAGAACAGGGCAGGGGAGGGCAGTGACAGGGCAGGGGGTGGGTGGATTGGGCCTGGGAGGGGACGGGATTGGCAGCATTGGTGTGTACTGTATCCTATCCCCCTTCCTGGATGCATTCGCATGACCTGGAAGTGGGTCGTTAAGCTTGCAGAAGCCCTGTGGAGGCTTAAAAACAGTGCAGTTTCAATGTTTAAAGGTACAAACAGGGATTGGGGGCTTCCCCCCATTTTACAGAGTTTTGAAGGTGGACCCCACAGATCTAGGACCTGTGGTAAGTCAAATCCACAGATCCCGGATCCGCGGATGGAAAGGATCCACTGTATTAGAAAGATAAGTGCCCCCCTTTCTATTCTTCAATGGACTGAGAACCTTTTAATTTTGTCTACGTTTGAACGTGCTGCTTATAGGAGACAACTCCGTGTGGATATATTTTTGGATATTTGGAAGCTTGTTTTAGAGATGTATGCATAGTTAGTATCTTTTTTGTAGTTTGCTGATAACTTTTGTAATCTGTATGTATATCATGCATATAATGTATGTACAGTATATTTATTCCCCCCCCCCTTTCTTCCCTATTATTTTTTTCTTTGGTTCTGTTGTCATTGTTATTGTTCTGTTGTTATTTCTATTCACAAATAAAGGAGGACACAATGCAAGAGGCGAGTGCCTTGCTTGTTAAGGCAAGTCCCTTGGCAGGGCTCAGCCCGCGCCTTTGTGCAGTGTGAGCTACCCACACCCTGCTGTGCTTGAGTGCTGTTGAGGCTCTCCTTGTGACTTGCTCCAGTCCCTTCTGCGGTATAAACTGGTGGATGTCCCCATGCAGACTTGAACCCTTGCCATCATTGGAGAGGCTTGTGTGTTTGCTTCACATGGCTGCCCTCTTCCAAGGGAGTGATCTTTCCAACCTTGCTCTGTTCTGCTCAAATCGACTACCCCACACTGGTTCTTACTACTGGTAGTCTGCCTTAGGAGGACTTATTAGCGTTAGAGTTAGACAGTTATCAGATCACTGAGAGTAGGGACACCACACCAATATGCTTGAGGCAAAACAATGTAACATCAGAAAAACAAGAAGCCCCTCTTTGTAGTTATTTATAGATCCAAAACAATTCTTTGAACTAAATACTGTTTCTTTCAAGTCCTGAGAAAGTCTAAATTTGACTTCTTCTCTGCATCTCTCATGCCTCCCTCAAAGATATACGACACTCTTATTAGATGTTTCCTTTGGTGCAGGAAGAGAACATGTTTATTGTTACAGCTCAGATGAAAAATTAATTCACAGTTGAATGACAAGTAAATTAGCAATTCATTCTGAATCAGCAGGTCTCCTGTTAACAAAGGCAATTTGAGGTTCCCGTCTTATTATACAGCCAATGAAGCAATTCTATTTCTCTTTAATTTCCATGAATTAAGCATGTGTAAATGGTCTAAAACCCACATGTTGAAAGTGTTACCTGTATTGTAGATTTGCTTGAAATAGTTTGTTGAAGATGGCGCTTTTGATGTTTTCATCAGGTGTGTGGCATGTTAAATGGCATTGTAAAGGGAGCTATCCTGTAAATACCTACAGCCATTACCTGTAGATTTTGACAGGGGAAGTCCTTCCCCATGTGCTATCACTGAAGGAGGGTACATGTACTGTAGGACAGGGGCTTCTTAGTGATGTCTCCCTGGATGTGGAAATCCCAAGGGCTTTGTGTTGTCCCATCCTGCTTGACTTTTTGCAGGCATTTAAGATGTATCTGTTTCACCAGACTTTTTTAAAAAAATGTTTTTAAGTTTTTATAAATATTTAAGAGAGAAAATGTATTGATTTTCAGTAGATCTTGCCTAGAAGCACTTTGCTAACTAATGGCAAAATCCTGTCTAACTTTAGACCGGTGGAGAGATAGGTCCGCCAGTCTAGGGCATTGCAAATGTGCCGTAAACCATGTTAGCGACACCCAGTGAATAAGCAGGGTTACTCAGGGCCAGTAATATCATTAGGCTAACTAGGCAGCCGCCTAAGGCGCAGTTCTCAGAGGGGCACAGTACTGACCTTTGAGGAGCAGTTTTATATAGATTAGTTTTTTAACCCATGTAAAAATGCAACTGACAATTTATATCTTTTATTTTAAGAAAAATATCACATCAGTGTTAAGGAATATAATTAATTATAAACTTTTATGAAAAAAATTTTGGGGGAGGTGCAAGTAGTTAGCCTTGCCTAGGGCAGAAAATAGCCTGGCACCAACCCTGATGTTATTAGAAGCCACAGGTAGAGTTGGGCTTCAGATAATAACCATGCTGAAGGGAGAAGATGGACATTCCCCCAAAGTGGCCAAATTAGTTGGATCGCATTTGTGCATGCTTCTAGGTCAAACAGAGGAAAGACTAAGGACACAGTTGTGAACAATGTCACATGGTCATCATCCAGTAAGGGTCCTGTAAGTGCATCTAACCTCAAAACGCTAATTTCCTGACGACCTCAGTATGTGTTACTGATCTTTGGAACCATTGGCATGCCAGCAATAGTGCTGCTTGCAGAGAGGTTGTGCAGAAGAAAAGCCACTGATCACCTACAAACCTGTACCAATCACCCAGAAGCAGAGCTGGGCAGGGGGTGGGAGGGGGGGCGGTAGGCCCCCAGCGGCATGTGTGTGTGTATCAAAGCGGCCAGCGGTGGGGTGAATCGAACCATTTCGGCGGTGCGAGCGGGTGGTGGCGATGGACACGGCGACAGGTTTGGCCCGCCTACCCTGCGCCTCTGTTTGCTTCAAAAACAGCGGTGGTGGTGACATCACTTCCAGCACCAGGGTGGTGGTGGTAGTAACTCCGCCACTGGAATCACCAGCAACCTGAAGATGCCAAAACATCTTAACAGTACAGTCCTATGCATGTCTACTTATAAGTCCCATTGTGTGCAATGGGGTTTACTCCCAGAAAATTGGGTATATGATTGGAGCCTTATTGCCCAATCCTATTCCCCATCATTGGTGCGGATGCAGCTGTGCTGGTGGAGCACACACTGCATCCAATGGTGTTTGTGTGTGTGTGTGTGTGGGGGGGGTAATCAGGAGGCCCAACAAAGGTAAGTAAAAACATTACCTACCTCTGCATAGGCCTCCTGGTGGCTATGGGTCTCCTCAGACACACACCAGCTACATAGCTGGCATAAGGCGGAGGAGAGAAAAGGGGGCAGGTGGGCTAAAAAATGGTGAATAGGACCTAGCATGTGCATTTGCTGCAGAGATCCTCCCCCTCTGACCTGCTTCCTAACCCCTGCCTTCCCCACTCCCTGCCCTGGAATGTCCCTGAACCTCCCCCTCACTTTCCATGCCACCAACTTACCAGGGCTGACAGAGCCTGCCTTTTGTTGTTTGCGGCTGCAGCAGCAGCCCGGCTTTCGTGCTACCGTAAAGGGCCTTGCACTGCAGGAAAGCTAGTTCCGGCAGCGCAAGGTCACAATAGCCTTAGATTTTTATTTCCAAACCCAATAGTGACCCCACTGGGTGGCACATACTGGCTCTAATCCGATTGCATTTACTTTACTGATGGTTTGGAAGAGCAGATTCAGTTCTTCAAAGGCCAGGAAGGATGGTGGTGGATCCTAGAAAATATATCTATAAGAACATAAGAAGAGCCCTGCTGGTTCAGGCCAAAGGCCCATCTAGTCCAGCTTCCTGTATCACACAGTGGCCCCACCAGATGCCTCAGGGGGCACACAAGACAACAAGATACCTGTGTCCAGTCGCCACTCCCTTGCACCTGGCACAGAGAAAACCTACTCCTACAACCAGGAGGTTGCTTTCCCCCATTTTCCCTATACAGTATGTCGCCCTTTGGGTGCTGCTTATTGTTACAATACATGCATGAGCAGAGAAAGATTATGCAAGTGCATTTCCCAGGAGCTGGTTTCAAGACTAAAGGGAGAAGTTACATTTGCATTCCTTAAAGAACTGATTGAGATTCCAAAAACAGAGTGGAAAGTTGACGGCAAGAAAGGCACAGCTTGAAAGTCTTCACTTCTTGGCAAGAAAGAGTAGGCCAGATTGACACAATCTGTGACGTAGTTTCTAATGAAGTATTTGTAACAAGGCATTTAAATCAACACAAGAGGCCTCTCTATCCCATTGGGAGGGAAACACAAGGGGCATATGGTCAAAATCCTATTAGCCCTCAACAGACGGACTCACCTGAAATGCATTTAGAATTGGACTCCAAGCTGTGGAGAGAAGCAAAAAAATGGTACACATCAGGGCGGTAGGAGCTATAACAGTCACAAGAAGCTCTTGGGGAAAATGAACAAGAGAGAAAGGGCTGTTTGTTTGTTAACACTCAGTTCAAGGTGACCACAGCAGATTTTATTTTTATAGCAGGCAGCTGTGCAGTACACACAGTAGTGGATCCCGAAGCTTCTGCCGGTACTGGTAAGTTGGCAACGGAGGCGTGTCGTGGGCAGGGAAGGGGAAGGCACGGGGCAGTTTGGGGGAGGGAGGGGGTGGAAACCGGCAACAGTGACATGCACCAGGATCCTATCCTCTTTTTCACAGGCCACCTGGCCCCTTTTCTCTCCTTGGACTTACAGTATGTCAGCAAAATGGCAGGCATAGGTCCGAGGAGACCCATAGGTGATCAGGCAGACTACCAGGGTGCAAGTAAAAAAATATTTTACTTATTGTAAAAAATATTTTTACTTACTTCCTGCTGTCTGTCTGATCCCCCCCCTTGAATGCAGTGTGTGCTCTGTCAGCGTGGCTGCATCAGCACCAATGGTGGGGGATAGGATTGGGCAGTAAGTCTTATGCAATGAGATTATGCAATGGCGTTGACTGCATTCATTACAGGGCAGACAAAAGAAAGTATTCATGCAATGCAAAATTAATGTATGTAATTCACTGCCACAAAATATGATGATGTTCTCTAGCTTGGATGGCTCTAAAAGGGGGTAAGACCCTGCTATTAGATATCATATGGAACTTCCAGATTCAGAGGCGCTGAGTCTCTGTACACCCATTGCTGGGGGACAACAGCAGGAGAGCAGGGCCAGCCCAAGACCTCCCAGCACCTGAGGCAGGGTGCCTAATTCTTCACCCCCTACCTGGTGATGTGCCATGGTCCTCCCACTCTGCTTCTCCCACTCCTACCTGGTAATGTGCCATGGTCCTCCCACTCTGCTTCTCCCACTCCCTGAATTGGAAACGGAATTGGGGGGGCAGGCAGAACAGGAAGTATAGAGGAGAGGAGAGTGGTGGGCTACTACATCCAGGGCGGGGAAGAAAGAGGAGAAACAGTGGAGGCTCGTGAGTGGATGGAGGTGGGTCTCCCACCAATCCGCTTCCTGAGGTTACTGTCTCAGTCAGCCTCGTCATGGGTGGGTTGGCCCTGCAAGCGGGCTTCCCAGAGGTGTCTGGCTAAACATTATGGGAAACACGATGCTTGATTGGCTCAGTCTCGGTTCTGGTTCAGCAAAAGCATTATAATGTTCTTAACACACAAAATACCAGTAGGATTAAAGTACTGTATCTTTACTTCATGTTCACTAATGCCAATTAGTCTTAGTGACCAGAAAGCCAAACAAAAAGATCTTACAGTAACTCTGGAGAATCAATGCTGTGGTGAGTCCTGTCAAGGAAAGAGAGTTCTGCTAGGGTAAGCAATAGTTGAAATCTCCCCCCGTCATTTGGTTTCCAGAGAACTAATGGAGAGGTCATCAAAGGGAACCAATGGTGAGGTTGTCCCAGATCTGGTCCACAATCTGCTGTCCAGGGCTTTGGTTGGTCAAAGCCCTTCTCTTCATCTTGGGCCTGAAAAACACAAGCCAAATGCTAGGAAGACTGGGGTTGACTTAAGCAATACCATAGTGATGTGAGAACCACTGGTTTTATGGAAATTGTCAACTAAGCTTCCGCCCCTCAGGTCCAAACACCTTGCAAAGTTTTGATACATGGTCATAGTGCCAAAGTTGGCAGCTGTTTTGGGCATCATGTGGAATCACAAAATCCAACTGTATCACGTGGGCAGAGGCTTTATATGCAAACTTAGTGATGTGTGAGAGTGATCATTGGAACAGTGGCTCCCACGCCACTAATGTTTCGTGTGGTCTAACTATTGAATCATACTGATTCTGGCTATTAAATCATATTGATTTCTGTACATGTAATTTTTATATATTTTATTTAGATTCAGACATTGTAAGCCACTTAAAACAGGACGCTAGAATATATTTAAAATAGAATATATACAGTATTTTTAAAAGAATTATTATTTTTAAATGAAATGCATTACCATATTGCAGACACTCTGACTGGATTTTATTTTATTTTTATTTATTTAAAGAATTTATACCCCGCCTTTCTCCCAGCAAGGGCACTCAAGGCGGCTTACAATAAAACATTAAAATACATATATACATTAAAATAATTAAAAACAAATAATTAAAACAATTAAAACAATTAAAACAAACAATCCCAAATATGACCTTTACAGTGCGGGCCAATTTGATGTGATCTGACCCCATACTTCTCTCTCCCAAATCCCACCACATGATGGGCCTACACCACATGATGTGCCTCTTCCTACATAATGGGCCATGTGTTAAGTGACCCTTTGTTATTATGTGATAGGCTGTAATATACAGTATTATGTGACATAGTTCTGGTAGCAGAAAAGAATAATGGTGTAACATAACAAACGGGGGGGGGGGGAGAAGTTTGTGGAATCTTCATAGCATAATTAGTATAAGACCTAAGCAGAATTCAGACCTTAAGTACTACTTGATTTTTTGATTGTTCATACTACTTGAGAAAAAATGAACTTAAAAAAACCAACAACTCTTATAGCCCAATCCTGTCTAGAATGCAGCAGTGGAACACCTAAGGTGGCCGTTGCATCCTAGGCAGGATTGGGCCAGGCTGGTGGAGCTGGAGTGCTCCTCGCGGCAAAGGGACAAATGTCCCTTTCCCCCAGGTAGAGCCCCAGTAGACCCAATGGGTCTCCTCAGATGTGCACCGGAAAAATGGCTGGTACAAATCCGAGGAGCCGGTGTAAGGTCAGCCAGGCCCAGGACGGGAGATAGGATTTGGTGGAGTGTGCCGTTGATGATCCCTCTTCTGTTCGTGGCCTGGCTGGCCAATCGCCCCCCTTTCCACCCTGGTCCTCCCTCCCCACGCCCCCCAACCGCCAGGTGTAGAACCTACCTGTGTCTGCTGGCAGTGGCTGCAGCCTCAGGCAGAATGAGCGGTGCCTGCCTCTCCGCTGGTGCAGTTTACTCGCCGGGTGTCAAACGTGCCTTACGACACATTTATGACACCTGGCGCCAGAGGAGTCGTTGCCCCGCCAGCAGATTTGTAGTTAGGTTTGCGCTGTTAATGGATAGATATGTATCCTGAGCTAACTGCTGCCTTAATAACACTGAAGTTGAATTAGTGATAGTCAAGGAACAACATGAACTCCTCGTGGATCTGAATGTAAGTATTAATTTCTGCGAAGAACTCAAAGCAATCAGGTTCTTCAATTAGGGATGAAATGGCAGCTTCTGCTTTACTTGAAAAATCAGTGCCACGCCAATTACAGTAAATAAGATCATGATGGAAAACATTAATTACAAGAATATGAGCTGCTGGAGATGTAGAGTCCCCGTATGAACAATTATCTTCATGAAAATAGCACAACTGTGCTAGCCTAGATGCCCTCTGTCATATGGAAAGAGCCATCTGTGAACACCAAAAGCAATTTTTTTAACAAAAGGCACAACCTAATGAAGGTTCTGTGGGGGACGTTCCACACTGAAATGGATGGGAGCCTGAAGAGTACCACTGTCCCCAAAGTCTGAAGTCTATAGATCACAGCTTTGTGAAGATGGAGAGAAAAAGTGAAAGGATCATACTTTTTTATTTTTTTTACTTATTTTTACTTATTTACATTTCTAACCAGTCATAGCCCATAAGTGCACTGTAGGGAACAATGTTATTAAAATATCCACCCATTCTTTCAACTGTCATAATGCACCACACATGAACAAGAAGAAGCCTTGACAATTTGTGGACAGAACGAACATGAAAATGAGCGAACTCAGGAAGATAGTGGAGGACAGGAAGGCCTGGCGGGATGTGGTTCATGGGATCACGAAGGGTCGGACACGACTTAACGACTGAACAACAACAAATGTATGTTTATGTTATTATTAGCAAATTGGTTCTCAGCTGCAGGCCCACTCACCTTCCTTTCTTCACGGGCACAGATGGAAATGTGAATACAGAATGAATGGGGAATGGAGAGTGGGGACTGAACTCTGGTTCTGCCATGACCCCAGCTCAGCTCCTGTGAAAGAAGACAGCGGAGCCACCCAAATATGTTTTGCAGAGATAAGGGGACTGCCCAAGCACAGTTTTGTAGGGACATGGGAGAAACCCTTAAGATTCAACAAAGGTGTCAGTGTTGGGCAGAGTAGGCTTCCACGTAGCTTTTAGGAGACCCTGAGACAAAATCCCTGCGAAGTATCCCAATGGTGCGCCCCCCTCCTGCCGTGGAAAGTGTGTGTGTACCAGCTGCCTCCTCATCCAGTGCTGGGAACTAGGCAGTAGGCAGGTGACATTTTCCTTCTCTGCCACTGCTGTAGTTATGGGTGGTGGTGTGGACTTATGTCCACTGTTGCCACGTGCTCCCTGCCACCTCCTGGTAAGCTTCCCCACTGAGACTTTGGACCCTGGCTGGCTTACTGGGCAATAGTGGGGAGCCACAGAATCAGGATTTGCAAAATGGCCCTCCTGGGTAGATGAGGATGACCCATTGATACTGCTGCTCCCTACTGCCTTCCAGAGCCCAATGGGGAGATGTACCAGGAGACAAGTGGGAGCAGGTGGAGGTAACAGTCACTCTTGGAAAGTTCCTTCCTCCATGTGGCTTTTCTTGGAGATGGACTGGGAGTGGAGGAAGAAAGAGAAAGGGAAAATTACTTTTAACCATACCTGGGCTTCATGCTTTCCTGGGTCAAAAGCAGGACCAGCCCATCCATGAAACCAACTGAAGCAGTAGCCTCAGGCAGCAGACTGGCAGCAGGGGGCTCCCACTTCTCTCCACCTCCTCACCTCCACTGATCCTCCTCCTTTCGCTCCCAGGATTGGAAAAGGAACAAGGGGACAAAGCAGAACTGTGGAGAAGAGAAGAGCAGCGGGTTAGAGTGTCAAGGGAGCAGACTAGGCTAGCACATCACCATGTAGGGAGTAGCATTTGGCACACCGCCTCAGGCAGCAGCTGGTCTTGGGCTAGCCCTGGTCAAAAGATATGTATCAGGAGAGACAAAAGGAAATACTGTATTTCATTACCCAGTGCATACTTAATCTGTGGAATTCCTTGCCTCAGGATGTTGTGATGGCACCTCGCTTAGGTGCCTTTAAAAGGGGATTGGACAGATTTATGAAGGAAAAGTCCATCACAGGTTACAAGTCATGATGACCATAACTCTGGGTTTTAGAGGTAGCCTCTCTCTGCCAGCAGGTGCAAGGGAGTGGCAACAGGATACGGGTATCAGGTTGTCTTGAGTGCTCCGGGAGGCATCTGGGGGGCCACCGTGAGATGCAGGAAGCTGAGATCTTATCAATGAAACTGCTGAGTAGATCACTATGACTGGGAGGAAAAATAAAGCACATCAACACAATGTCTGAGTTGGCCTTAGCATCTCAGTCTAAGGAGTAGCATAACTTATCCAGAACACAGAAGTACAGGATGAGCTCTGTTCATATTCTGGTCTGTCCTTATGGCAAATAAAGATCTTTATGTACATAAACAATTGAATGCAGCAGTCCATGTGATGGGAAGCCCCCTTTTTTCTTATTTCTTTTGAGTTGACTCTCAAGAGGTTTGAATTTCCGTCACCTGCAACTGTTGAGAAGTGCCCTGGAGCGATGGAGACTTGGATTCTTCAGTTCCTTTGTGCTGGCCATGAAGAACAAATGGTGCATTAGAAACATTGGCTTCTTTAGGTACACATACATCTGAATTTCTAATTGTTTAGTATTAGTCATAACTTAAGTAGGACAGAGAAGATACAGTACTATATATAGTAACATATTGTGTTCTCATTTCAACCTATGGATTGTATCCAAACTAGGATGAGTGGAAAGATGCTCATGGAAAGGGATTTTCCCCCTCCTCCCCACTGCGCCCCCTGAAAAGCTGGGCCTGAAGGTCAGTGAACCCTCAGGAACAGAATGGCATGTGATATGGGGGGCTGCAAGGGGAAGGGGGAATCCCCCCAAATCCTGTGAATTTTGACAGATCCCCCCTGCTTTCATTTACCACCATCATGTTCCCAAGGGTCCCCTGACCGTCAGAAGGCATTTTTCAGAGCACAGGGGGGCTACAGTGGGGGTGAGGGGGTAGGAAAGTGCCCTGCCATAATCCTCCTTAGGCTCATGCTACTGTGGATACATACTCCTCTAGCTTTAGTGCAGGATTAATTAAGCTACCATTTAAAATGGCAGCTACCACTAAAAAAAATGGGGCTACCACTAAAATGGCAGTCCCTCATCAAGGTCCCTCTGAACATATGAAACTGCCTTGTACAATGTCAGACCCAGAGGCGTAGAAAGACTGGAGCGAGCGGAGCAGCGGCTCTGGGCAGCGCTGCTCTGCTCGCTCCAGTCTCACGGAGCGCGTGCCCGCCTGGTGATGCGGGCGGGCGCACGCAGTGGACGCTCCGGGGCTTTCTCGCTGAGGCCTTCTCCCCCGGCCTCAGAGCCGGAGAAAGCCCTGGAGCGTCCACCACGACCGGCTTTGTCGCCCGCCTTCAGAAAGCCCTGGCCGCCGGTCATGGTGGACGCTCCGGGGCTCTCTCCGGCTCCGAGGCCGGGGGAGAGGGCCTCGGAGCCCCCTGGTAAGCCGGGTCAACCCCCCCCCCGAGCGGCGCCCCCCCCGGGGCACTCGCTGCTGGTACACCTCTGGTCAGACCATTGGTCCATCTAACTCAGTGCTGTTTACTTTTACTGGTGATGGCTGTCAGTGGGTTTAAGCAGTGGTCTTTCATAGTCCTACCTGCTGGAGATGTCAAGGATAGACCCTGGGACCTTTTCATGCAAAGCTGGTGTGCTACCACTGAGCGACGCTCCTCCTTTCCCCTCCATATCACCTCGTACAACCAGAGGCGTAACAAGGGTGGAGCGAAGGCAAGTATTTCTGCAAGACTCCGTTACACTGGAGTCAGCGGCCCCTCCCCCTTGCTGTTGGAGCCATTCTGGCAGCAAAGGCAACACGCAGGACACTCCCCTGTTGCTGATGGAATGGCTCCAACAGCAAGGGGGAGGGGCCGCTGACTCCAGTGTAATGGAGTCTTGCAGAACTACTTGCCTCCGCTCCACCCTTGTTTCACCTCTGCTCCTGTGTTTCTCAGCCCTTGAAGAGCTGAAGCAATTAAAAACTACTGTGGTAACTAAAAAGCACAAGATGATAGCTTCCTTCAAAACAACCAGTATCAATAATTCCATGTTGTTTTAGTTTTAGGCTAAGATTAGGTTTTGTGGTGCTTTGAACACCCAGGGATGTACAGTGGTGGGTGATATATGCTGCCTGCTATGCTCTCCTGTCATATTCTAAAAAAATAAAATATCAGAACAAGCTGTCACTCTTCCAGGACCATCATAGTCCCAGATTTGAAATGGCCAGTCGCAACCTGCCCAGAGCACATAGGACTACATACCTTATGCTAAGACCATGCCTCCATCTATGTCAGTATTGTCTACCATGGAGCTGTTCGGGGTTTCAGATGGGGGTGGGTGGGGATTTCCTAGCTTTTCTTAAAACTGCCAGGGACTGTCCTCGGGACCTTCTGCATGCAGAGCATGTGACCTACCACTGATCTACATTCCCTCCCCAGAGAGTTTCCAGTTCCTCCCTCACAACTCTGAGAAGCTTTTCTCAGGTTTTTCCTTGTTTCCAAGGGTCTTGAAGACAATCCTGTATAGACTTACTGCATTGTTTGCTGTCTTTAACAAAGCTGTGCTCTTATGTGTTCCCCTATATCTCCAAAATAACACAAACTGATGTTGCTGGACAAGTTGCTTGTCGATTTTGCCACTGCGTACAACTTACACGCATGTCTCAGTATCACTACTCTCTATGCATTTTCTCACTCTCCATCATTGGCTGCTAGTGGAACAAAAAACAAGGTCTGTTGTATTAGATGTCATTGTGGGAAGGGGGGAAATTGCCACAGGGCTGTTGTTTTTGTAATATTTTGTTCTGCCCTTAAAGGCACAACATGATTGTCATGTGTTTACCACTCTAGGGAAGGAGATGCAAGCACCGTCACTAAACTCAACTTGGGTACAGATACGGGGGAGGTGTCCCGAGGGAGTTTTCTGTAAAAAGCAACTACAAAACAAATGTCTTGGTGAGCCATAGGAGGGGACTGAAAGTATCAAGGAGAAAATAGAGAAAATGAGAGAAACAACTTGGAAGGGCTGGGAGATAGTGAGGGGAGAAGACACGTCTCCACTGACAGAGTAATCCACCGTAAGATAATGGGTGCCAATTAGCAGCATACATCACCTAGGCATCCCTAACTATCAGGAGCAGTTGTGCGGTTAGACTCTGGCACTTCAGACACAGAGGAATTGAAATGACAAAGAGTCTGTCAGGTACACGAAGACAAAAGTGTGAGGGATTTAAATGTCAACAAGCAAGAAAAGTCAACCCTGAACAATTCCTGTTCTGAGTGGTCAGAATGGTAGCCTTAATGGTGTGCTGGGATGTAAGGCAGGATGAAGCATGAGCACTTTTCCAAAATTAATAATCATTACCATTGGCATAGAATGCCTGTTGAACATAGACCTGTAAAAGTGAAGTATACTTCATTGAACTAAAGTCTATGTGCTTAAGATCTTAAGAGCATAAGCATAAGCGCATAAGAAGAGCCCTGCTGGATCAGTCCAGCTTCCTGTCTTCTCCAGCTGCCCTTGCCTTGTGAAAAGAAGTGAGGAGAAGGCTTTTCTATGGTGGTATTTCCTAATAATATGTATCCAGCTATGTTTTTTTCTGCCAATGAAAATTATTTACCGGTAGGCTAGAAAGTGAAATGTTGAAATGTTAGACTATAAACAACTGTAATTAATCCCTCTTGTTCGACTACATAGTTGACATAACCTGTCATTTTATGACAACCAAACACCTTTTGCATAGTTTGCAGAGGCATTTTGAGTGTATGAGCAACCATAAAAGTGAGAGCTCCTCACTTAAGAAACAGACTCAAAAAGAATTAAAACCATGGTGATCCTACTAGACTACATATTTGACTGCAGGATTCCAACTGAGTACTTGTATGAACTCATTTTGATTCTGAATTAAATTCAACTGAAATAACTACCATCACCTGTGTGCCTGTGGTACCATCACTTACGGCCCAATCCAGCGCAACTGTGTGCCTGCGGAGCGCGCACTCTGCAGGTGCTGGGTGTCATACATGTACCATAAAGCAAGTTTTTGACACCTGGAGAGTAAGGGCCGCCGGCGCGGAGGCCAGCAACTCTTATTCCACCTTCCCCTGGACCTTGCACCCACCAGTGCAGGTATGTCCTGCACCGGTCGTGGGGGGAGGGTGGGCCGGGCAGCGAGGGAGGGTGGCCGTTGGCTGGCTCGGGCTGGGAGGGAGCGGGGTCTGCCAATATCCTGGCCTCTGGGTCACCCTTACTCCGCCGCCCCAGATATACATTGGCTCCATAGCCGATGTACATTCGAGGAGGCTCATTGGGGCCAGGCAGCCCTACACCCAGGGAAGGGGACGAATGTCCCCTTCTTCTGAGGTGTTCCCGGGCCACACCAACGTGGCCCGGGAAGGACATTAGATACTGCGGCTGGTCTTTTAGGCCAGCTGCATATCATTTTGCAGGATCGGGCTGCCTGTGTCTTTAAAAGTTGATTAAAAGTTCCCCTCCACAAACAAACATTCACTGAGAAAGGGAAATAAATGCTCTGTTATTTTACCCCATGACTGTTGAAAAGGGTCAATTAAAGAGTCACCTATATAATTTACAACGAAAAAATAGTCAGTACAATATTAAAAGTGCATACAAAAATAGGTGGAAAGGAAGATAAATGGTTGAGACTTCTGTGTGTATGATCACTCTGGTCATTCACAATTTAAAATGTTCCCGATATGTTTCAGATTATATGACCCTTTCTCAAGGGTGTACATCGCTTGGTGGTGTACAACGTAGGTTTACCCAACAGTAGTCAGCTGTGCTGACATAACACTGACAATGGGTTGCAATTACCCTCTACTAAATTCTCTCCACCTACCTCGAAGATCTGCATTACCCGGCCAGTAGAATGTTGACAGCATCCCAAAGATACCTGAGTTTTGGATAAGGAGAATTACACAGTAGATAACAGCATAAATATTCTGTGCACTAAGTGTGGGCATTCCCATTATTCCCTGCCTAAAGTCTTGTAATTAAGGAGAACCTGACCTTGCCATGTTATAGATTTAATGTGGCAATAGCTCTGAGAGGAGACACTTTTTGATTTACCCAGCTGTTTATTTCTGGCCTAAACTTTCCCAATTATTCCTCCCCCTTTGATGCCAAACATGCTTGGAATAAATGCTGCCTCACCCGGCTGCGTTTTCAGTGTTAAGGCATTGATCTAACTGAGCATCATGCAGGTGGTACTGAAAAGAAACCAGAGCCAATTCACATGGCTGCATTTGGAACTAACTGCTGTGTGATTTAACCCTTAATGGGGAGTCTACAGCCAGTTCTTTCTAGTTATAATTTAAATACACCCAGATATAAAACAGCCTATTAAGACAAATTGCTCCTGGCCTGGCTCCCATGGGATGTTTCTTTGTTTCATGGATTCCTTGGTAATTGCTAATATATGTAAGATTACTAGCCTATCTGGAATGAAACATTAACTACTTTGAAAGTTTTAAATTTTTTGCACCTGTTATCTGAATTTACAATAATAGTACAGGTGGGAGTCTGTCTGGCAAAAGTATTTGTAGATGGTAAAGGGGGCTAGAATACATCCCATGTCACAGAGCAAGACCTTGACTCCAAGACCATGGAATCAGAGGAGCAGGTAGATAAAACGCTCCTGACTTTATTCTCCCTGGGGTTCTGAACCATGATACACCTTTCCTCCCCACCCATGACAGGCAAAGGCTGATCCCAGCCAAATAATACCAAAGAATGCCTACAATCCGACTTAATTACTGGGCGGCGGACCTAACAATAGACTTTTTGCTGTGGGCTGCCTGCTGCAGGCAGCCCGCGGCAGAGCACTGGATCATGCGGCCGGCCTTGGCCGCCCGCCTGCCCAGTCTTTAGGTTGGATTGAGCTACCCGTGAACTAGCACAGGCACAGCACAGAAGAAGCAGCAAGTGTGATTCCTGGTCTTAGGTTCCTAGGAGAATGGTGTTGGAAGAGACACCCTAAGGCAGAGAACAGCTGTTGCAAAACTGACAGCCCAATCCTGTGTAACTCTTCCACCGGTGTAACAGTAGATCCACTTGTGTAAGCGCACTTACGCCAGTGTAACTTGCTGTATGCCAATGGATGCAGGATAGAGACTGGCATAACCACCCTTGGACGCCACGCATGCACAATTTGGATGCGGGACAGGCACCAGCACAACTCTGTCGGCGCAGGGGGGATTCCGGGGGTGTCCAAGTGCCCCCGGAATGCCCCCTGCAGCAGTGGAGTTGCATCAGCCGGCATCTGTCCCATGTCCAAACTGCACATGCATGGCATCCAAAGGGGTTACGCCAGTCTCCGTCCTGCGTCCATTGGCGTATGGCAAGTTACACTGGCATAAGTGCACTTACACCGGTCCATCTACTGTTATACTGGTGCAAGAGTTACACAGGATTGGGCTGTTAATGTCTTTCATGGTGGCCTTTATTCCACCCTGCTAAAGCTCTTCCACATTTTTTTAATGAGGTAATATGGGATAACTTGAAAACGTGGTTGTAAGTCCTGCATTATTCAACGGGGCTTACTCCTCCTAAATGAGTGGACATGTTTGCAGTCTTCGATCCTAGACATACTATTCTTCTATCATTCTGTACTTGTGTAGTCAGAAGTTCCAACTCATGTACTACTGAGCAATTCCTTTGACAATAAGATTACTCTGCAGACCACAAATTGCAAATTGAACAAATCTCTCCCATCTTAACTGGAGAAGCTAAAACATGGTCGATTTGACAGCATCTGTTTTATTCTCCTTGAATTATTTTGGCTTTCAAAAACGATTGGGGTCAAATCCACCTCTGGCAAAGCCATCAATCATCTTCAAAAGCGTTGCAGTATGAATGAAGTTGTTCAAAGATATTCCGGTCCATGTCTATGTTTATAGCAACCTATTGCATCTGTGCTTATGGCAAGACTGCATTGACAAGGACAAGAACTAAAATTAGATAACTTAATAAGATTTTTCAGTTTTTACTATATATTGTTACTCTGAGTCAGAGCTCTGGAAAACTGGTATGCTTGACCTCCGTTGACAAAATTAGTAATATGCCTTCTCTCTCTCTCTCTCTCTCTCTCTCTCTCTCTCTCTCTCTCTCTCTCTCTCTCTCTCTCTCTCTCTCTCCTGTCTTGAAATGTATCTTTTGATGGAAATTCTCCTGAAATGTCTTCATTTTCAAATGTAGTGTTTGACCACTTCAGCCATAGTTACGTAAGGGCAGTAATTTCTGCAGAGCAACAGAAGCTAGCTTTCTTTTACTGCTATCACAGAGTTTGTCCTGATCAAACCATGGCAGCTTGATATCTGTAAAAACATACTGAAGGAAGAAGGGAGCCTTGCTGCAGGGAATGGAACTTTTGCCTGAATTTTCCCATGCAGTCCTCTCATGCAAGTCAATAAAGTGTTGAAATTGGCTTGACTGGAAGACAATCACCGTATGGCTAGTCAATTTCATCCCCAAGGTATTTCATAAAAATAGGAGTTCAATGTTTTGGAGAATACACATTGACTGGATTGTGTCCCATTGCTATTTGCACAAATTTGTGCATATTTCAGACTCATTCATTTTCATGGAAGACTTAAGCATGTGCTGCCTTCCACTGAAATCAGTTGGACTTAGAAGTGCTTAAACTTGGTTGGACTGTATCCTATAGCTTTTTTTTTAAAAAAAGAACATTCTTGAAATAGTGGGACATTGTTATGTGGAAATGTGTAGCATTATTCTATTTTTATAGGGTTGCATGATAAGCATTGGCTTTAAATACATTCTTTATCGATTTAAAAAAAATTAAAAATGGTGCTAAGCCTGAAAGGAGGCGGAATGTTACTCATCACTAGTGACATCCATATTATTATTTTTAAAGGGCTACATGTTAATTGTGGATCACACACATTCAGAAAATGGAAAATGGAAAAAAAATGCTCTTTGGTATTCTTTTTTTTTCTTTTTGAATAAAAACTGCTCCTGGCAAGAAGGGATAGATGGGAAATGTGCTACTCATCACCAGAATCGAACACATACTTGCAACAGCCCCCCACGCATCTGTTGCGTCAGTGCTCATTCTGCTGCTGTGTGAGCTTGTTTTGTCTTTTCCCACATGCTATTTGACATCTGCAAAACCAGTTGAATCAGAGATCATGGCAAGTCATGCAAGATGAACATATGTTTGTGAGCAATGATAGCTCCACAGTACTGCCCCCATCCTGTACACAGAGCCGAGATAATGTTATTCACATTCAAGAATTCAATTCTGGATGTTGCACCGTGGTGTTCTTCAAAAGATCCAAGTGAGTTGCACCATTCCAGATTAAAAACAGGAGAAAAACATTCAAAAATAGGTTTTATTTTCTGAAATTTATCCAAAACGTTTGAGCTACTGCTCCTTAACAAGACTATTTTCCCACTCTTTTAATAAGAGAGATTAACTTCTTCAGATATGGAAGGTAACCTATCTCTTATGAAAGGAGTGGAAAATACCTTTGATAAAGGGCACTGGCCCAAACTTCTTTTCCAAAGTGCCTTTGGGTGTGTTTGTCCTGTTTTATACTATACACTTCAAAGGCTGATGAATACAAATTGGGGGTCCTGATTATGATTACCATGACTACCAGCTTGGGTTATGTTACTTGACTGCTGATTGTTTACTCCGGAGTAGTCAGGGGCCTCCTTCAAGACTGGAGATAGACAACAGTTCCTTCAGTGTGTTGAAGGTGATATGACTGAGGCCTCATTCCCTGTGGTGTGTACACTCATTGCGTTATCTCTTCTGGTTAACAGGCATGTATCTGACAAATGTGTTTTTACTGAAGATAGCAGTGAGTCAAAAGACCTGCAAAAAAAAAAAATGCAAAGAAGGCAAGGCGAGGCAGCCCAACATCATTTGTAACTCCAACGGCGTGATCCTCCCTAACATTGCACCTGCGGAACACATGCTCCGCAGGCACTGGGTGCCGTAAAGCATTTTCAGCACCCGGGGAGTAAGGGCCACCAGTGTGGAGGCCGGCAGCCCATACACAGCCTCCCCGGACGATCCTGCAGCCGCCGGTGCAGATAATATTTACACCGGTTGGTGCAGGGGTGGGGGGAAGGCGGGTTGAGTGGTGAGAGGCCAGTAGGGGACAGGGATATCAGTGGCGAGCTCTGCTGATATCCCAAGCCCTCTCCTGGCCTGGGCTGCCCTTACCCTGCCTTCCTGGATGTGCGTCGGCTCGAGAGCCGATGTACATCCGAGGAGGCCCTTGGGGCCGGGAACCTGAGGAGTCCCCGGGACGCGCCAGAGCAGCCAGAGGAGGGTTCAGGATGCTGTGGCTGGCTCTATGGACTGACCGTGGATCCTTACACAGGATCGGGCTGCAAGTTAGTAGGGGATGGTGATAACAATGGTGTTTGGTCAGTCCTTTCTTAGTCCCACCATTGAGTCCACCACACCTACATTTATTTTTCAATTTTTGTGTCAGTTCCATCCTTCTTTTTGTCCTCACAACAACCCTGTGAGGTGGGTTAGGATGAGAGATAGTGACTGGTCCAAAGTCACCCAGGAAGCTTCATGGCTGAGTGGGGATTTGAACCTGGATCTTCCAGGTCTAAGTCCAACTCCAGAACCACTACAGTATCCTGGGTGTCAGCATAACATTTGTCATAATACTTAGCATGGTGCCTTGGGAACCTTATATCTACCTATCGCACTCACCATAATATGCCATGTTATATGATGATATACTGTATAACATTTATTTTACTATGTAAACCGCTTTGTGAACTACTGTTGAAAAGAGGTATATACATATTCTTAATAATAGTATCAGCCCACTATTCAAGAACATTGAGCCAAGTTGTGCATGTAATAACAATGCCAGCATCCAGGCTGAGATCAATATCTGAGGCCAATGTACCATCTGGTGTCTAATGCCTACCATTCATTCTCCAGCAGAGTCTCTGCCAGCATGGTAGACTGAAACAAAAGGAGGGGGCCACTTTTCTTTTGGACACTAATTGGTGATCCAGGGGCAAGTTGCAGCTTTCTCATGGGTCAAAGAAGATAGAGAGTATCAGTGGCACCCAGTGAATCCCCCCCCCCCCAATCTGTGAAGTGAGTTTTACTAAAGGTTGTAGTTATGCAGTTTGCCTCCTCTGAGTCCAGCATTCATATCTTGCTTCTTGAGTGTGCAAAGCGACATCGGTCATTTTTATGTAATCCTTGTAAGGTAAGGATGAGTATTCCCATATTGCAGCTGGGGAACTGAGGCTGAGGGGGGGGGCTTGCCTAAGGCCCCCTGGTGGGTTCATGACAGAGACAAGATTCAAACAGGAGAGTCTTGATTCACAACTGGTTCCAAATTTCTTCCTTCTCCTATTCAGAAGAAAGTTTATGTCTGTAGCTATCTCTCTCACCAAGTGTTTTGATTCTTCTTCTAGAATGAAGTCTTCTTTCCCCCCACTGGATGAGACTTGCTGCCTATTCTTCCCCAATCACTTTGGCACTTCCCTAATTAGCCTTTTCTTGAGCAAGGTAAGGGAGATCAGTGATTCTTCTATCAGAGGGCCCTGATCTTCCTTCCTGTTCCCCCCACCAAGGCGATTGAAACGGCTGAGCTTTCTTTCTCCTCTGTGTCAGTGCGCTGTGCAACTCGATACAAATACCAAACGCTTGACGAAAGGTTCGAAGTGTCTTTCCTAGTTTTTTAATCGGCTCGCTGTCAGCAGCATAACACACTTCCGATGGCTCCTGAGTTTTCCTGGATGTCAGGCAGGTTCTTTATACCGCGATCCTAACCTATGCAAGCCACCTTCCATTCATTTCAGTAGTCCAATGTACAGTACTTATGCCGCAGTGACTTTTACAATCAAGCCCCTTTCTCAGTCCAGAACGTAACCCCATTGCAACCAGCAGGTTTGTTTAGCTCTCTGGACGGAGGAATCGAACCCGCAGATCTCGAACTCGCCGAAGTCTTCCTCTTCTCACGTCGAGGCAACAGGTCAAACCAGCCGCCTGAGAGTGAGCTGTCAGGCGACGTTCCGCAATCCGCACTCACTTCCTTTTCTGCTGCTACCCGTCATGTCTGTGTCGGGTGCCGCAGACGCTCCAGCCCAGCCTCAAACACGCGCTTAGGAGCACCCGGAGGAGGGCTGAAGAGCGCTTTTGATTACGGCGCCGTCCTTGCTATAGAGAAAGCAGCTGGATCATCAAAGCACAATGTTGCCACTCTTCAGCGAGACAACTGCGCCAGAATTACAACTGAATGGGGTTTAACAAACAGCCATTCATCCCCGTACTTTGCAATGCGGGATGGCAAGAAGCGAGTGCCTTCCAGAGTGCCCTCCTCCTCCCCCCCCTTGGAAGAAAAACGCAGCTCGACACTCACAAGCGGGGGCTGGGAGGGAAAGAGGAGGAGGGGGTGGCGGGCGCTGATGATACATCTCGGGCGGCAAGGCGCTGGTGTCACTCAGCCCAAGGAAGACAACATCAGATCAGCGGAAGTTTCCGATCTGCTACACATGGCCAAATGGCTCAGGACAGTAATGCTCGGAAGTGGCACATAGACAATCATCTGAAACAAACAAACAAACAAACAAACAAACAAACAAACAAACAAACAAACAAACAAACCCACACCTCTCAGGAAGGATTAATTTGAAATATAACTTCCACCCCCCCTGGTTCTAGACGCACCATCCATCAACGTATTGAGGCGCCTTTGCTAGTATATAGACAAAGCGCGCAGAGGAAGAGGAAGGAAGCACCGGCTCTGTTACTACTGGTGTGTAGAGATGACACCTGGTGAGAGAGTCTCTCTCACAGCGAAATGGGGACGGGATGTTAAATTGGTTCATAAGCTCCATTTAGTGGTTCTGAATTTGAAACACAAGAAGGGCAATGAATCAGTTTCGTCTCCGTGACTCTACCTGCCAGGGATAACGTGTCCTGCTTTCATTTCTTCAAATGCCATTCGGAAGTCCAGTGGCACACACCTGACCTGAATGTTGCCACCACCAGTCACATTAACAGCGGCACACTTGAATGGCAGAGAGCGGGTCCACTACTACTACAACACGCCTCTGGGGAGGGTGAGTACATTCTGGAAGGCACCGAAAGCTCATGAAATCTAACCCCGCCCTAAGACAGGAGGATCGTTCATGCATCAGGTCTTCCCATAGACTGAAGAACCCAATGGATCAGGCTGCAAGCAAGTGCCTTGAGCAGAGAGCACGAGAGCAACACCCAAGCAGCAGCAAACTATAGGATTTGAAGGGCATATACAGTGTGTCAGCTAGTCAGTCAGTGTGTCCCACCGGACATGTTTTAGTGTGAAGTGAGTGCAGTGCACACGCGCTCATGTCCACCGAGTAGGAAATCTGTTGGACATCCCCCGTCCACCCCAGTCTAGTAATTTATTCCGAAGTTATTTCTGTTGCAATCAATGGGAGGGGACATACTCCGACGTAAATAAGTTGGGGCTTGAAAGGCTGCCAGCGTCACCTCTGACTTTACTGGAAATTCCTAGTGAAGTTTTGCAAGAACTTTGACAGCCGCCCCACGTGTGCGTGTGCGTGTGCTTGTGTGCGTGCGCTTTCACGCCTGCTTTCTTCTGATACAGGAGATAGGGAGCATTATTTAATTACCGGTAAGAAGGCACTGGCAGCATGTCTATGATAAAATAAATGCTTTCCCGTGGCCTCAAATACATGTATAAGATGCTTGCGTGCCCTTCCTTGCAAATCCGGAGCGGGGAAAAGGACATCGGGGTCGGAATGACTTTGTTGGCAACAGACCAGCCTCTAAGTTTTCTTCCCGTAACTTTCTCTCAAGAAGGACTGTAGACAAGGCATCGCCACTCTGCGCTACAGGGAGCTTCCCTGTTGTGGTTCCATGATTGCAGACCCCTTTCCAGGGCCACTCAGAGGAATGTTATCAGGGGCTAGGTACAAAGTTTCTTTTGGGCCCCTTCCCTTCATGTGAATTTGGCTCTTGCCCCCCCCTTTGCTCCTGGGCCCGTTATGATTGTACCCCCTTAACCCCCTCTCAGAGGCCCTGCCCAGGCTGCCCCTTTCCTCCTCTGACTCCGCAGTGGAAAGTTTCGGGCCATCTTGACCTTATCTAGTAAGAGGTGGCGGCGCTTGCTGTTGCTCCCCCTGGCCCCCGCTTCGGAAAATCTCCATTCAAAGGTTTTTGTCAATGGGACGAGTGTCCTGCTGATCTTCCCCGTCGCGGGCTTTGCTGACGTCACTAACGAGGCGATAAATATCTGTTGATATAATTGGATGTGAGATTCTGGGTTGTGATAGCAGGACGCTGCCCATTGCTGCTCCGAAGCGTCCCCCATGATTTATTCAGCAGTGGATCGGGGCACGCAAGCGAGCTGTCAAGAAGGCGTCAGCTTATTAGGCAAGGGCTGCGTGATTCCAGAAGAGGGTCTAACCTATAAAAATCACGCACCCGGGCTCTGATTAGGAAGCAATCTGATCGCAAGGACGGCAGGAGACGGCTCCAAGAGATACTCAACCGAAGAGGGAGAGGAAGAGAAACGGGGGACCCCCGAGCACTGGCGGACTCCACCTGTCCTACTTAATTCCACCAGCACCTCTAAGGTATGGAATGATCCAGGTTGACCACACATGTGCAGACGGCAAACTTTGCTTGAAGAGGTTTTGCTGCTAGGTAGTTTAGACAGAGGGGTGTGTGTGTGTGTGTGTGTGTGTGTGTGTGTGTGTGTGTGTGTGTGTGTGTGTGTGTGTGTGTGAGAGAGAGAGAGAGAGAGAGAGAGAGAGAGAGAGAGAGAGAGAGAGAGAGAGAGAATATGGTGGGTTTACTTTTGATTTAATTTTGAAAAAAAGTATTTCTTTGAATGTTGAAACACCTGGGTTTGGATTACCAAGCATTATCGTCTTGATTATAGTACCAGCTCTTACAGTGCCCTGACCTGTAAGCATCCTATCCCACACACAGCCGTCTGATGCTCTGCAGCATCACGGTCTTTCCATTCAGTGCCTTTAATAAGGACGGGGTTTGAGTTCTTGACTCAAAAAGAAATGCAAACTTTTTTCTCTGTGAGCATCGGAAGGATGTTTGAGTTTGACTGCTGGGATGATTCAGTGCCATACTAAAGATGCGAGTGTGCCAATGGTTCCTTGGGGAGGGACAGTGAGGCTTTCTTTCAGCACCACGGACAGCGATCTGCGCGGTGGTCGCCTGTGGAATAAATCTATTTCTGGGCTCATTGTTCCCAAAAAGAAAGTTGGTAACTCCTCTGACAACAGGTTATGTTATGCCCGGTCCCTTCCCTTCCTGTTACTTTTTCAGATCTGGCCGCTGAACAATGAAGATCCAGCTCCTGGTCTCTACAGGGATCCTACTGGTCGCTCTCCTCCTGCCCTGCCATGAGTGCAGAGCCCTTAGCAAGAGCATCCCAGCCACCGCAGCCGACAGCGCTCTGCAGCAGCCAGATCGTCTTCAAGAGCAACCACAGTCTCTGCCCATCTTGCTCCGCATGGGAGAAGAGTATTTCCTGCGCTTGGGCAACCTTCACAAGAATCCCGCCGCTGCCTCTTCTTCCTTCTCCTCCAGCACTAGCAGCAGCAGCAGCAGCAGCCACCTAGCAGAGTCCGCGTCCGCCGGCAACTTTTTCCGAGCAGCTGTCCAACAGCTGCAGCAGCTGCAACAGTTGCAAGAGCGCTCGCTAGAGGGCGCCGCCGACCCCTGGGAAGGCGAAGACGACGGCGCCCACCTGGAGGCCGCAGAGAAGGAGAAACGGTCCGAGGAGCCGCCGATCTCCTTAGATCTGACTTTCCATCTCCTCCGAGAAGTCTTGGAAATGGCCCGAGCGGAGCAGTTGGCTCAGCAGGCTCACAGCAACAGGAAACTGATGGAAATCATCGGGAAATGAAGCTGTCGACCCTCCTCCCGTCCCCTACCAAAGAGATCCTTCAGTTAGCACACGTCCGACGACAGTATAGTTCCAGAGTTCCCTCGTGCTGTTCCGGTCCCATCTTCTTTCTTTTATTCGAGAGCTTTATCTACATAAAGGGTGTCTGTTGACCCACCATCTAATATAGCCCTTGACTAGCATGCCCGGCCGTGTACCCAAGTGTCGTTTGTAACTTTCTGTCCTTTTCTTTTCTTCCCCCTTCCTCCTGTCATGATTAACCCTTCACTTTTGTAGGGTGGGGTCCAGCGGTTCAGCCACTGGAAGCTGGTGAATGCGAGAGCCTTGTTCTTCTGGGGAGACAGGCAGGGAAGACGGATGGCTTGGGGCATCTGTATAAGCTTCTTGGAATCCATTCTCCTTTCTTCTTCCGTCTTTCTTTCTTCTTTGTAAACATTTCCACAAATAAAACATCTTTTCAGCGCTCGGTCAATTTGGTTGTGTAAGAGAATGTTTAATATTTATATTTTTAATAAAAACTGCAAAGGAACGATGGCTTCCTACACTTGACTTCCTTGCTTGCTGATACCGAGAGAAAGAGGGCTGGGGGGGGGACACGCTTCATGGGGTGGGGGTGGGGTGAACCAATGGATGATGGAATAATAATGGAGTCCAACACTCCCCGAGGAAGGAACCGAGTACCACGTCTATATGATTCAGGCCATATGCATATGAAAGAGATGGGGGGGGGGGAGTCCTGGGGGTGCAGCTGTGCTAGGGGTAAATTTGAGTCAGGAATGACCAGGAAAGCAGCTCCAGAGCAGCCCTGGAGTACGTGATAAGAAAAAAGAGAGTACCTTTGGGGATGTGCAGAGCGCATTCCATCACCACTGAGTTGCGGTTAGCGCAGCCTCGTGCAAGGCTTCCCAGTTCGAGGTTGAGTGTGATCCCTCCCAAGTGTGGCCTGGTGACGGTCCACACTCAGTTCCGGTATGCGCCTTTGCCAGAAGTTGAAATGTTTCTTGACAGCCCTCGTCGTCCAAGCCAATGCTTGTTTCTTCGGAAGTAAATACTAGTCATTTCAAAGGGGCTTAAAGTCCCAAGTAAGTGTGTATAGCATTTTGACCGCGTGTGGGTAGATGTATACATCCTAAAACACCAAAGAAGAACCCCGCCGTGGCGGTGCATGTGCTCCAGACTTGTAGACACTGCGGTTATATATAAATCCATCCAGCGAATTATTAACCACAGTCCCAAGGAAACGATTTCCAGCTGGAATTTCGTATTCTAACCGCAATTGTTCATCCTTCTTCCTCCCCCCCCCTTCTTGTCATTACAGGATCGGAAGTGCCAATGAGGGAGCTTCATCGGAACGTAAAACAAAATAAGTTCGGGGGGGGGGAGATTCTTTTTCATGTTTCTTTGGCGCCTCAAACCTGAAAACCGATTTCATTCCACTGAAATGTTGCTTCCGACATTTTGGATCCCCCTAAAAAAAGGGACACCGACTATTCGGGGCAGTTTTGTTTTACTTCTTTTTCACGCCATGTTTCTCCTAGGAAACTCCAAACAGCTTACATTCCTTGGCGGTCTCCAGTTCAGCTTTGTTTGGTTTCCTTAAATTGGCTTTATCCTTATCCTGCAGGTGCCTTCAAACTGTGCCCTGGAACCTTTAAAGCAGGGGCGGGGAACCTTTTCCCCGCCGAGGGCCGCTTTAAATATTTAAAACTTGTTTGCAGGCTGGCTGTAAGGTCGGCCGCTATCTTTAATTAATTAATTAATTAATTTTGGGGGCTCTGCCCCCACCATCGGCCTCCGGAGGCTCCGCGCTCACCGTCCGAAGCCTCCGGAGGCCGGGAGAGGGCCCCCACATGTCCTCCTCGCTCTCCGGCTCAGCCCGTTCTGACCAGGCCTTCGTCGGCGATTTCGCTGCCCTCATCGGCGTTGTATGCATGTGTGAAATCGTCGACGAGGGCCTGGTCAGAATGGGCCGAGCCGGCGGCCCGGGAGGACATGTGGAGGCCCTCTCCCGGCCTCTGGAGGTTGGGCGGTTGGGCGGCCTCCCGGCAATCTCTCCAGGGGTCGGACCCGATGGCCTCGCAGTCCAGATCCGGCCCGCGGGCCGGAGGTTCCCCACCCTTGCTTTAAAGAAACAAGCACTGAACTGACCGGCTGTTGAAGGGGTGTGTGTGTGTGTGCCCGGCCAATCCCTAAAGTTAGATTGATGGACATGGCACAAACGTTTGAGTGAGGCTTACCCAAATGTTCCTCCAATACTTAGTTAGGCAGAAATCCTAAATACACTTACTTGGGAGCAAGCCCCATTGAACAGAATGGGACTTACTTCTGGGTAGACATGGTTTATTAGGCAATGAAAGGATCTGTTAAAGCTCCCCCCCCCCCACACAACCAGGGAAGAAGAAACAGTGGATAAAAGAAGAGAGTTCCTCCACTTTTTGAATGCATTTTTCTGTGTGGAGCGGCTCTTGTACTTCTGTTTTGTTTTTGTTTTTACTGAGGATGGAATCAAAGGATGCTTGCTATTTCGGATTAACTGTGGGAGGAGCAGAAGCTGGAGCATCATTGGGTAAGGAGGGCCAACATTTGGCATGCTGCTTCTCAGGAGTCAAGAGGCCTTGGGTCAGCCCTGTGTTCCAAGGCCTCCTTGGACACTCGTGAGATCCAAGATAAGCTTGAGAGATCCAAGGTCACAGCTCCCAAATCTCATGCCGCAATCTTAGATCTTGCGAGATTTTGGGAGATCCAACATGGCGGCGGCTGTGAGAAAAGGTAGGGAGAGCTACATGGGACAATTTACCCATTTTTTCAAGCCTGCGGCGCAGCCAAGCGGGTTCTCTGGCTCATGCCGCAAGCTGGAGGGAAAGGCTACAGTAGCCTTTCCCTCCGGCTTGCGGCACGAGCGGGAGAACCTGCTTGGCCGCGCCGCAGGCTGGAAAAAACCACTTTTGAGGGTGCACTTTTGGGGGGTACATGGGGGTACGCGGGACTTGGGGGGATCCGGAGGGTATGCCAACCTTTGGAGGCCCACATAGGGGGTACGCAGACCCCCAAAGGTTGAGAAACCCTGCTCTATATTATCCAGCAATGCTGCAACCCAGGTCAAGATCCTTCTATAACATCTGCATATAAGTAAATTGCATTTAGCATAAGTGTCTGGCAATTTCAAATATAAACGTATTATTTCACGTTCAGCCTATTTTATTGCTTCCTGCTGAACCTTGCTGCAGGAATAGTGTGTAATTGCCCCTTGAACAATTTCCCCTAAGCTGCATGACAATGTGGCCTCGCAGCTCAAAGCTGAGCTCCATATAGCTTGGAGCTCAGCTGCCCAGAAGTCGGTGATGATGTGTGACATCCTTGTCGAACGTCCGGAGGTCCCACCTTGCTTCTGCACAGCAGTGGGAATTATTGCAGAGAAGACTGCTCTGGAATAGCCTCACTGAATTGTTCCATGTCAGTTTCTGTTTCTGGGGTGGTGGAGGATAATTGTACCCTCTCATTTCTCCCCCCTCTTTTCTTAAAAAGAGAGAGCAAATTTCAGAAGTGTGTAAAATTACTCATATAGCATATCTCTACTCAGTTTAACCTGACTGTAGGATGTAGTCTGTCTGGCTCTCTTATTATTGTAGTATGATTTTTATTGCTTCGTTTTGTCCTTCTGTTTTATATTGTTATTTGAGTTTGTTAGACTAGTTTGATTTATTGTGCTGGTTTTAATTTTTTTGTGAGCAACCTTGAGCGATCTCTAACTGGAAAGATGAGATATACATTCTCTATAAACAAACAAACAAACAAACAAACAAATATGCCAGAACCCTGAGGATGGGCAGTAGCTCAGTGCAGAAACCACGTGATGTCATTCTGTTATGTGATGCCCTCACCCTAAGTGTGAAACATCACACATTTCATGCAAATCTTCAGTGTTTTGAAATATTCGACAGTAGATTCATAGCAGTCAGGAGAATTTTAGCATTTATGCCACAATCCCACGTGTCCCATTAGGCATACCTAAGGGCCCAGTGGGCTTCACATATGTTTCATCTGGACTGCAATTCCTCCATACAGCACATCACAAACATGCTTTGGAAATTCCCCCAAATTGTAGAAGTAGCTTGCCCCTGCAAAGGGGGCTACCACTGAAAAGAAAAAGAGCCTAAGGTCTTATTGGGTGAATCTATTTGTGTGGCTCTGTGGATCGTGGCCTGAAATGTTGTGGCTTTGCCAATGATTTGCAGTGAGAGTTGTTGATCCCCATTAAAGAGCTTCCCAAGGTTGGCCAGGTGATGCGACTTCCTGAGTAACAAGTTTATTACCAATAATGCCCAGAGCCAGTCCAAGTCCACTGAGGTGGCGTGCCAAATGCTGCCTGCCTCTTTTACCTGGTAATGTGTCAACCTCTGCTCCTTCCACCCCTGCATTGGAAAAGGAAGAGGGTGATGAAGTGGAAGAGGAAGCATGGAGGAGAAGAGAGTTTGGGGCTCTTCAGTCTAGTAAAAAGGCAGCTGAGGGGGACATGATTGAGACGTATAGAATTATGCATGGGATGGAGAGAGTGGATAGAGAGAAGTTCTTTTCCCTCTCACACAACACTAGAACTAGGGGACATCCACTCAAATTGAGTGGAGGGAGTATTAAAACAGATAAAAGAAAATATTTTTTTTTAACCCAGCGTGTAATTGGTTTGTGGAACTCCTTGCCATGGGATGTGGTGATGGCACCTGGCCTGGATGCCTTTAAAAGGGGATTGGACAGATTTATGGAGGAAAAGTCCATCACAGCTTAGAAGCCATGATGGGGATAAGCAACCTCCTGGTTGTAGGAGTAGGTTTTCTCTGTGCCAGGTGCAAGGGTGTGGCGACAGGCTACAGGTATCTTGTTGTCTCGTGTGCTCCCTGAGGCATCTGGTGGGGCCACTGTACGATACAGGAAGCTGGACTAGATGGGCCTTTGGCCTGATCCAGCAGGGCTCTTCTTATGTTCTTATGTTCTTCGTGGTGGGCTAGAGCAGTGTCTGTGAATTCACCAGTCACCCTAGAAAGTCTCTTCACCCTGCTGGGCCTGAAGACAGGGCGTGACAGCTTTCATTACCTCAGCCAGGCATGTCCAGACCAGACTTGCCACCCACTTGTTCATGTGGCAGTGTGGGCTGAAACAAGGTCCCTCTTTGGGGCTCTTGCATATCCTGTTGCATGGCTGCAAGACGTTCCTGGTGCATGACCACACTAGGGGAGGCCCATGGGCCTGCTGAGGCCACACCAGGTGGGTGTGTGGTTTTTGAACATGCTCCCAATGTGGCAACATGGGCAGATAGGACCCCTCATCTTGATGGCCTGCTGGGAGACCAGGCCAAATTCAGGGGAGGAGCCAGAGGGCAAGCTACAAGGGGGAGAAGAAGACAAGGGGGGAGGGACCAGAAGGGGTGGGGTGCCCAGGAAGGGGTGAGGAGCCCGGATAGCACCACAGTTTCGAAGGGCAAAGAAGGGCTGACGATAAAGGCTGGTGGCAAGGTACCTGAGGGCTGTAGTGGTCGGCAGCCTCACAAGGGCTGAAGGAACCAATAAAGCCCAGGGAAGGAGCTCCCAAGCTGGTGGAGGAGGCAGGAGAGTGTAGTAACTCCCTCCCCACCTTGATCTTTGAGGAACACCAAGGGCTCTACCCCTGACACCAGCTGATCGTTTGGAGGGGAAGATCGGGCCCTCTGGAGGTGCACCCCCTCTCACGCTGACCTGCTGGTGGGAGGAAGGGCTTACAAGCAGAACTTCCTCTTCTGTTCCGTCCCCTTCTTTCTTTTCCAATCTAATGAATGAGGAAAAGAGAAGGAGCCATGGAGGTGGGCACTCGATCTGCTGCCTGAGATAATCCGCCCCCTACTGCTGCTTCAGTAGGCCTCATGGATGGGCCAGCCCCGATAATGCATTTCATGAGGAAACAGACAATATTTTATACAACAGTGTTCACAAAGCACTTACATAAAACTATATAAAATGCTCAAGGCATTTACAAATGTGTATATAGTGTATCTAACAATTCTAAAAACAGTACCATGTTTTTGACACAGTCCTTTCTGATATTGATTTTGCTTGGGTATATTCAGGGAGGGTCAATTCATATGAGCTGCAACGACTGGGGTTTGGTTGTATCACAGATCAACTATCATAGACAAGGATTTGTCACATATACCCATCTATGGAGGTGAGCTTAACAAGTAGTCAAGTGTCATTTGATATCTGTCATTATCTCAAAAGCTTGCATGAATGTGACCCTCAGTTGGTTCATTATTAGCTGTCAGCTCATACCCTTTCTTCCCTCCCAACACCTTCCTCAAATTGTACAGCTGCTTCAAAACATCTCAGATAATCAAATCCAGTGTGATGGTTTTCAAAACAAAGTCCTTTGGATAAAATCTGATCCACCATTCCTTTTAATGCATTATTTCTTGTCAATTCCAGCCAAATTACTTGCAGCCTAGGAGTTCCTCAGCAAAATATACCAGAAGCCAGCTGGACTGAGAGTCATCATTCATTCAATGAGTTCAACCAGGAAAAAGAGAAGACATGACGAGCCGGCTCATCAGCTCTTTCATTGCTCCCAGGCCGACCTTCTGCTTGTCCTTGAGGGGATGGTTCAGACCCAGTCTGTGGGGTAAAGAAATAGTAGGAAGGGGAGAACTGAAAGCTCATTAAAAAACACAACAACACCTGGAGTCAATAAAGTATGTTTATTGACTGTTTCATTCCATCAAAAAGAATTCTTAATAGGCATTCAATGATTATGGAAAAGAAGAAAGATACATAAACTGTGAAACTTTTAGTTGTAATTCAGTGGAAAGTTCTCCTGCACGGCTGTCTGTCTGGGCATCCAGTGCGGTGATGCTGGCGTCACCCACCGAATGCGCAGACACGGAAGTAATTGGCAGTGGCATGATGATGTCATCATGTCACCGACTATTACTTTCAGCTCAGTAGCCGCTCTGACTCTACCTGCTTGGCTCTGAGCCGAGTCGCTGAGTTGGAGTGGCAGAAAGCAGCGGCCAAGGGTGATGCCCCTCAGGGAGGGGTGTAAGCCTTGCTCAGCTGTGTTCTGCTGCTCAGATTCGGTGACTTGGCTTGAAGCCGAGCAAATCAAGTCGTAGCAGCAGAAAGTGTAGAGCAAGGGTGACATGCTTCTCAGTGAGGGGTGTCAGCCTTGCTTGGCCTTTTTCTGCTGCTCCAATGTGGCTCAGAGTCGAGCAGGCCAAGCCAAGTCGGAGTGGCAGGAAGCGGCCAAGACTGGGTGGTGGGATGCTGCAGCTGGCTTCTCCACCATGTTACCGCTCAAATGTGTGTCACTTGGTGAGGGTCACACCCCCTGCACCCCCGTAGTGACACCAGTGCTCCTGGCACAAGAGCTCCACTGAGATGAATGAGAGTATGATTTGTGCTATCTTGCACAGTTCCTATTAATTTCAGATTGTGCAGAAGAACTTACCAGATTATGCCTCGTGGGGACAAGGCCTATGTGTTTGCAAATAATTTTTTTTAAAAGGTCTCCAACGGCCCGATCCTGCCTAACTATAGGCCAGTGGAGCGAGTGCTCTGCCGGCCTACGGTGTTGTGAAAGTGCCATAAAGCACTTTCATGGCACCTCGGGTGTAAATGGTGCATGCGCAGAGGCCGGCACTGCTCACACCGCCACTCTCCAGACCCCACACCGTCAGACACAGGTAAGTCTTGTTGGAGGGCATGGGGAGGGTGTGCTGGGGTGGAGCGGGTGGAGGCTGTTGGCTGGCCAGAGCAGGGAGGAGGGCAGGCCCGGGTATCATCACTGTGCTGCACCAATATCCTAACCCCCTTCCCGGGCCTTGCCAGCCTTACACAGCTTCCCTGGTTGTACGCCAGCTAAATAGCTGGTGTGCATCTGAAGAGGCCCATTGGGGCCACCGGGGCTTACACCGGGGGAAGGGGACGAACATCCCCTTCCCCCAAGGTAAGCCCCAGCCCCACTGGTGCAGGCCGCATCCTGCATAGGATACAGCAGCCGGCCATTTAGGCCGGCCAGTGCATTTTAGGCAGGATTGGGCTGCAAGTTTAAGTGGGACCTCTCAGCATTGCTCAAAGAGAACACTATTTTTTTAACCAGTCATTTTAGACTTCTAGAGGTAAGCCTGATGTCGTCATATGTACACAGGAAACTGCTTTATACTAAAAGGCAGACCATCTTGGTAAGCACTGACTACTCTATCAGTGGCTCTCCAGTGTTTCAGACAATCTCTCCTACCGGGAGATTGAACCTGGGATCCTTTGCATACAAAGCATGTGCATTATCACTGAATTACAGCTCATCCACAATCAACAGATAATATGCTTTTGATACTTCATAAATTGATTTAAAAAACCCAACTTCTTCAAATGCTACCTTAACCCTGGTTTGATGGTCTACACAGTAAAGGCCAACCATGAGGCTCTTATCTTAACCCAGATAAACTCAACAAAAGCATGTCCCCTATTTTCCTTTAACTCAGATCACACGTAGAGGTCATGTACAGTGTAACCTCTTCCTCTTCACACTGGTAGAAGAATGTGCTGCACCTTGCCATGGAGAATGCATCTTATCTCAGCTACAGAGAACCATAGGATACCTCAAGCATTTATAACACCATCACACAGTGTAAACATATACCACTAACAGATGCTTATGATGAACTGCTATATGAGATAGAAGATGGTTTGGCATGTTCCAAGCATCTTTTGTAAATACACAGTGTTAAGTTCCAAAGCCAAATTAGTGAGGAATGATGAACTGTTATAGGTGTTAGTTGTCTTAGCTTCATGCATTTGGACATCATCATGCAACAGTAAGACAAGTCTTGGTGCCTTGTTGGTGTGAAAAAGTAGCTTGTTTGCTTCTATCTAACCCACTGGCGTCACTGCAGGGGGGGGCAGAGCTCCAAGTTCCGCCGGGCTCTGACCCTCCGTTACACGACGGGAGAAGGCGGCCCCGCCCCCTTGCCTTTGGAGCCATTCCGGCCGACGAAAGCAAGTGCCTTCTCCCGTCGTGTAACGGAGGGTCAGAGCCTGGCGGAACTTGGAGCTCTGCCCCCCCCCCTGCAGTGACGCCAGTGATCTAACCAGAGTGGTGGATCTTCCTTTAAGGGTCAAATCCTTTGATGTAGAAGAATGTACAATGAAAATGGAATATTTTGCACTACTGCACTACTTTGCACTGTTAATACTGTAGTAGTACTACTGCATTATCTGGGGACCCATCTCTAGCAATACAAATGTATGGATCAATCGAAAGGTCGGCAGTTCGATTCCCGCGACGGGGTGAGCGCTCGTTGCTTGGCCAGCTCCTGCCAACCTAGCAGTTCCAAAGCATGTCAATGCAAGTAGATAAATAGGTACCGCTTGCGGGAAGGTAAACAGCGCTCTGTGTTCCAGCTGCATGCTACGCGCTGCGGCAAGGAGAGTCATGCCGGCCACATGACCACGGAGGCGTCTTCGGACCACGCTGGCTCTTCGGCTTTCAAATGGAGATGAGCACCACACCCTAGAGTCGGACACGACTGGACTTAATTGTCAGGGGATACCTTTACCTTTTAATTGTATCACACACTTACTAACAGCCCAATCTCAGCCCTTCCCTCCCTTACCAATGCATCCGCGCCACTAAAGCACATGCAGCATCTTGCAGGGGGAGATCTCTTCCAAGTAAGAGAACATTTGTTGCCTTACCCATGGGTAAGCCTCCGGAGCCTGAACATGTCTACTTGGACCTGTGCCAGTGATTTAGCCCTGCCTTTGTAAGGTGTCATCCTTTAGCTAAAGGGAGACAGACTAGTGCTCTCTTCACACTACGCCTCTTCCCACCAGAACTTCTCATCATTTGGGGAAGTGAGGGGCCCTTAAAACTTGCACATATTCATAACTGTGGAGACTCGCAGCTATCAAAACCTTGCATTGCGCTTCCCTGACTTCAATAATAATTAATTGGCTGTGGAGCTCAGAATTGATCTAGCCCAGGGGTTCTCAACTCCTTCCCGGCCGAGTACCACTTCTGGTGCCACTCTCCTGCTGCATACCACCGGATGTGACTGGCGATGATATCATTGCCAGTTATGTCTGGGTTTTCAGGTTTTGGGAGGCCAGAAAACACGGGTAGGAGGCTCTGGGCAGGTGGGAGGGTCCTCCTCAGCATTCCTGAGAAGCTCGGCCAAAGGCAGGAGCCTCTCAAGAGTGAGAACGCTCTGCTGAAAGTGCCACGGTGCGGGGTTCCAGAGGTTCAAGTACTACCAGCAGTTGCCCGAAGTACCACTGGTTGAGTACTAGTACCACTAGTTGAGAACCCCTGATCTAGCCATTTCAGTTGTCAAGTTGATATTGAAATTTTCCACTATTTTGCACTTTAAAAACAAAATAAATATATAATACCCCACCTTTTTCATTAGAACTCATACAAAGCTACCGTATACTGAGTCAGATCATTGGTTCATCTAGATCAGCATCGTCTATATTGACTTGGCAGTGACTTTGGTGTTTTAGATATGAGTATTTGCCAGCCCTACCATGCTATGGATTGAACCTGGGACCAATTTAAAGTGGCATCATAAGGATTTTTAAGCAGTCTTCCATCCAGACACTAGCCAGACCCAGACCTGCTTAGCTTCAGCAAAATTACTATATTATGTGCCTTCCAGCCACAACCATTTTTGTGTGAAACCTTTGCTGTGAGATGAACCATCATATAATTTCCCCACCCACTTCATCCCACATTTAATGCTAGAGGGGTAAGAAAAACAGGACATGATTGATCCAACGGATGCAAAATGTTCTGCTAACAAATATGGTGAGGTGGGGAACTCACTCAGGAGATGCTGCTTCCTGTGGGTGACTATAATGCGTAGACAAACTTGGCCATCTTTGGGGACAGCTCTGCTCTGTGTGCCATTGCTTATTAAGGTTTGGTGCGTGAGCATGTTGGCCTTCGCCATGGTAGTGGCCAGACTACTTCAGAATTCTCCTTACTGGGGGGTTTGTGCAGATTCTTCTCTTTTGACCTTCTCATGTCTCCTTAAGATACACCTATTTTTCTCTGACTTGGGACAGGTTCAGAGGGACTCTCTGGGGTAATTGTTTTATTCTATTACATAGGTTGGAGGGTTGGGTTTATTGTACGTGATTGTACTACATGTCATTGTAATTCATGTTGTGAGGTGCTTTGGTGCTATTTGTGAAAAGTGGCACATACATTTTAACAGAAATTAAAACAAATACATAAACAAAAATATTTAAGGGCCAGTTACACATTTTTTCCCCTCTCACACATGGATTCCTGACCTTTGCAGGGCATATAAACAGCCCAATCCTGCCTAAGATGTGGCGGCTGGCCGAAATGGCCATCCGCTGCATCCTAGTCAGAATGCGACCCATGCTGGTGCGGCCGGGGCTCACCGGTGTAAGTGCCAGAGGGCCCAATGGGTTTCCTCAGACGTGTGCCAGCTCTTTAGCTGGCGCACGTCCGATGAGGCCGTGCAAGGTCTGCTCAACCTGGGAAGGGGACGGGGATATGGCAGAGTGCGCTGCCGATATGCATGCCTCCCTCCTGAGCCAGGCTGGCCAATGGCCCCCTCCCCCTCCCGGATGACCCTCCCCATGCCCTACCGTTGCCTGGTGCTGGGCTTACCTGGGTTGGGAGGTGCAGAGCCTGGGGGACGGCGAAGTGAGTGATGCTGGCCTCTGCACCGGTGCCACTTACTCCAGAGGTGCTGCAAAAACGCATGCTCATCGGCCTATATTTAGGGTGGATTGCGCCCAAAATCATGTAGACAAATGTATCATGTGAACTGTATCATCATGAATGTCACTAGCAGTTGTGCTGCGTCTATTTTTCTAGACACCACGATTACTGGAGTTGCTGCTATGTATATGATGATCACCTAGTCCACACACTATGGGGACACAGATGGTTGGGATTGCTCGTGTGTACAAAAAAAAAGTATAGTGTGAACCGGCACAGAAGTTTGTGTTACTGTATTTCCATTTTACAGCTGTGGAACAAGACTGATGGCGCAATCCTAATCTTCGCGGCCTCAGCACCAGCCTAGGGTGTCGGAAACATGCCGTAAAACACGTTTGCAGCACCCTGTGAGTAAGTGGCGCTGGTGGGAAGGTCTGTGCTGTTCCTCCAGTGCTGCATTCAGAAGCTCCGCACGCTGGAGCAGGTAAGGCTGGGGGCTGGGGGAGGATGGGCAGGGAGGGGGCGGGATCGGTGTCACTGGTGAACCCTGAATCCAATGCTTCCTCCTGGGCCATTTTTTTTTACAAGGGGTCTTCTTGGGTCTGCACCAGCAAAATAGCTGGAGCGGACACAAGTAGCCCCATTGCAGAGGCTGGGGCTTTACTCGGAGAAAGGGGATGAATGTGCAGGATAGGATTGGGTTGCATGAGAGGGTGACTGCTCAGAACTCATCCATTGATGGAACTCATCCATTGAGTTCATGAATGTCCTGGAATGTGAAGTTAGATCCAAATTCAACACTTGCCTTTATTCAGTAGACTAGAGACACACATGCAGGCTGGAATTGACTTATCAAGCAATATTGTTTGGCCCATGAAAGGACCCAATTTTGAACCAAGGCATCGTCAAGGAGAAGAAAAAAGAAAAGAGAAAAATGCAAAATTCAAAAGGAAATTTCTTGGTAAAAGTTGTGAAAAATATATTCCACACTATAACATTGCATCTCTATTAAAAAAAGTAAACCCTGAGTCAGATTCAATGCACGTGCTCTGCAACTGTGAAATCTTTACAGCTAGATAGCACTAGTATTTTGATAGAATTGGAGACTTCTGGGGTGGGGGCTGAGGTGTTGTGTAGCAAGATGAATTTTGAGCAAGCCACCATACCAGTCTGGAAAAACAGAATAAACTCCAATAATGCAGAAATTGACCATTCCTGGGTTATAAGTTATGTGGCTTCTAGGTTATGTTGACTTAACTGCAGTTCCTTGGTACTAGGGGTGACTGTGGTGACTGTGTACAAGACATGAATGTTGACTGAACCTTTATACAGTTGAAGCTTGTTCTAGTCAATGGGTGATTCTGATTCCGTATTTATCTGTTATCTCCTGCTGCTGTTCATTAAAAAAAAAACCTGAGAGGCAGCCAGGTCACAATAACCACAAAGACAGATGTGTGTGCTATGCACATTCACACATTGTTGGTTTTTTTTTGGGCGGGGGGGAAAGGGTCCTTTTGATATTCTTGTTTTCACATGTAAGACGCATATTTTTATGAAAGTCCACCAAAAATGCAATTGCATCTTCAGTATGAAATGGTACAGTCCAGCAAGGACTTAACCACACAATCTTGCTAAATATGTTCCTTGCCTTTATATGAGGCAAGTGCTTTCTATTGTTTGATTTTGTTGGGATTGCACGGATATGAAAAGGATATACTGTATTATTTTAGAATACGAATGGCCAATTTTACTTTTTTTTGCAACAACTTTCATGCACTGGTCACTGTGCTTTAACTAATGAGTTTTGTTTTGTGTTATCAACGAGGAAAGGAAAACCCCGTCTTAAACTCTCACTGAAATGATAATCTGCCCAATTTCAAAACATTATGATTTCCCCCTATGTCCAATCAAATTCTGATTTTCTACAAATGCTGGTGTCAAACTTAATTTATTGAAGAAAAAATGAATTTTATCTGCTATATTTGATTTAAATTAACTTTTAGAAGTATGAATTAAAAAACTCAGTATTTTCAAATATTTGCAAATCTAATAGCCCAATCGTATCCCACACCATTTTAAGTTATGTAGCTGCACTGACCGAGCATGTGCTACATGCTATGGTGGACAGCCCGGAAGAGGTTAGTAAACATATGTTTTACTTAGCTCTCCATAGGCTACCTGGCCATCAATGGATCTCCTTGGTCTTACACCAGCTGCCTTGCTGGCATAAATCTGAGGAGAGGCAGGGAGCATGTTGGGCCAGGAAAACAGTGTGTGCTACTCTCGCCAAGATCCACCCCTCCTGCCCCAAACCACCCTTGTTCCCCCCTCTGAACCTCCCTTGAATCTTACTCAAACCACTCATGGTCTGTGAGAGGACTTATGGCAGCGGACTAAGAGATCTGGTGCAGTAGGCCCTCTATAGGATTGGTCCACCCATCACACACATTTGAATTCAAATCTCATCTGTCAAATTCTGTCTTGTCTTTTTATAAAATGCATTATGTGGTGATAACTTATCACTAAATCCAATGATATGGTCAGATACTACTTTATTGCCACGGAGTATTTTAAAGGAAACAGGAGACTTAGCTACAAGTTATTTAAAAATAATTCCAACTTTCTCTAAAGAGTTTCTGTTTACATTGTAATGTAATATAATTCCTTCAGCAGAACATCCTGCAGCTGTCAACTTTTATCATAACAATACAGCTACAATCTCAAAAATTTCTTTTCTTGTGCCTATTTTTAATTCGCTGGGAGCCAACTAAAATTTTTTTCTTATGAAATAAATTGTTCAGCTACATAACTGTAGGCAGGTAAAATATGCACCGGCAAACTCCATCCATCATAAGATTAGCTGTTCAATTCTCAGAAAGGTGGTCGGCCGTGAACTTTTAGCGCCCGTGGGGACTGAATGTCTCACTGAAATAGATTTTCATTCTGTTACAATTAGAGCTATGTGGCAAAAGGATAATGCAATGCTGTTTATTTCACACAACCTTAACGATTCCAAAAATAGTCCTGAGCAAATGAATTCAGTGTTTCTCTTTGTGTGTAGGCTGGGTAAGTTCCCTGAAGGATATAACGTCAAGCATACTTAAGGGAGCTTAAATGAAGGGAGAAATCTTTGCAGGGGGAAGGTTAGAAGACCCTAAAGTAAGGTATTTTCCATAGAGTGTGAAAGTTCCTTTGGGTTCCATTGAACATACCTCATATCATTACGCACCCATTACTCTCTCTACACAATGGTTTTACTCAAAGTTATCAATAAAACTCAACTTTTAAACATTCTGCCTGTATTCTTAATTTACAGTACAGCAAGTCCTCACTTATAGTTGTTTCATAATAAGTCGTTTCGTTTTAAAGTTGTTGAGAAAAAAATCGATTCCCAGCCAGGACCACTGTCTGGGTGGAGTTTGAACGTTCTCCTCATGTCTGCATGGGTTTTCTCTGGCCTGGAAAGCTCACATTTATTTCAGTGTTTAATATTAGAAGTGTTTTGGGGTCTTTATTTAGAAGTTTGGTGATGCTTTTGTGACCAGAAATATGCCGTAAAACTCTTGTTTATATATATCAATTAGCCTACTGTAACATTGGTTTCGTTATAAGTAGTTTTGCTTAAAGTTGCATGTTCCAAGAACCGATTGACAACTTTAAATGGGGACTTGCTGTAAAAGTGTCTTTGGATGAGCAGTACTAACATCTCTCAAAGAACTCTTGCAGACTGACATCCACCTGGGTGGGAGAGCTGGGCAAGCATAATCTACAAGCTCTGTAGTAGGCATCCTGTGCTTTGCCCCTGTTTTTATTTGAATTTATCCCAGCCTTCCCCTAAGAAGCTCAGAGTAGCATACATGGATCTTCATCACCTTCATAACAGATTTTACCATCACAACAACCCTATTGAGGTTGAGAGATAGCAACTGGCTCAATGTTGCCCACTGTGTTTCATGCCTGGGAGCGAATATGAACCTTTGTCTCCCAGATCCTAGTCTAATGCTTTAACTGCTACACTACAGACTACACTGAAGTCCTTGTCCAATGACTTGAACGTTCAAGGGGAAACAAGGAGGCATGCGGCAGCTGTTTAGTAACTGTCTATATTCTCTGACCACTTTTCTGACCAGGTGAACAAACACATTCAGGAGCTGCTAGGTAATTATCATGTGCATACAGAGTTTTTTTTAAAACAAATATTAGTTGCGGACCCTTGGTCTGACTCTATGACACAGAGTATGATGAGATTCTCACTGGTTTCTTTCGGTATCTTAGAGAGCTGGGGCATATTGAAGCTCCCTTTGAGGCTGGCCTGGTAGCCTATTTCAATAATTTCAGTCAATCAGTTTGCATTCATCATTCAGATAATTGGTTAGATTTTACAAAGAAAGCCTGAAATTCCCCTTAGGAAATCCACAACTTCTTTACAATGCTATACACTATAGCAAGCCTGGATGCACCTCTTTCATTTGCCTTTAGTGTCTCATAGGCCCAGTATTACGGCTCAATCCTCATAGGCACAGTATTATGGCTCGATTCCAACTTTCTCTCAATATAAAAGTTTGTCCTGAAAAATAATGGGGAGTAACTCCTGGGTGTTACGCTGAGAAAGCTAACTTCATTCTGACTCATTCCAATTAGAAACCTGCACACGCCCCTTAAGAAAGTAGTGAAAAGACATCAAGAATAAAGATTTCATAAGTTGTACATTATAAGATGCAGACCTCAAACAGCTGTCAGAAGAAACTTTCTCTCCTTGTGGCAGAGAAGGGCAGAGCTCCTAGCAGTGACGCAGAGCAAAGTCTATGTATGCCACTTAGGAAGCAGACGGCACTTTAAAGTATAGATTGTTCTATGAAAGGACCTGATGAATGAGACCTATTACCATTTAAGATTATGACTCATGGCAGAGTTTGCACTGTGGGTTCCTTGGATCAGGTAACAAAGCCTGCATAATTTGTGGGGTTTGGCTACACGTATCACTTGCTCATGAATGAACGACTTAGCTGAGCTATTGCAAATATGCTAGGAGAGGCGCATAAGAACTATGGACACATTGCACATGCTATGGAGGCCAGATCAATTCTGTAAGAGCTCCATAAATAGACTGTCTTGCTGAGACATCAGATCCATCAGCACATTCTAATTCCTCGAAGTCACTCAGTAGTTGGAAAGAGTCCACAATAAATGTCAACAACTTTTGAAACTCAGATTTCCTGTTATTTCTAGGTGGTTTCATTTTAAAAACTTGTTCGGTTAGGATGTGCTTTGCTCATGCGAGAAATGCAAGAAACATAACATAGCCCACTTCTAATTGCCCAGGCTGGAGAATTGTATAATGAAGGAAGAAAAAAGTGATGATAGATTTACTAAATTCAAACAATTACATATGTAAATCTTCACATCTTTCTCATTGCTGATGGCTACTGGACTTAATTGTCAGGGGATACCTTTACCTTTTTTTTTTACTATTCAAAGGACCAAAATGTAGCAGTACTTCAGCCCTTCCTTTACTATTATTACATTTCTATTCCAGTCTTCCTCCAAGGAGCTCAGGGTGGCATACCTGATTCTCCCTCCATCTTTAATCCTCACAATAACCCTGAAAGGCCAGGTGGGCTGAGAGAGTGACTGGCCCAAGGTCACCCGATGGACTTCATGGCTTAACATGGACTTGAGCATCGATCTCCCCACTCTAACCATTAGATCACACATTGTCAGAAAAGGCAATGGGTGTTTGTATACTGACTTTCTCTCTTTGATACTACTCTTTTATACTAAAGAGAACTCCTTATCACACCTCATGATTCTAAATTTAGTAAAATTCCTCTTGTTCTGGAACTGTTGTGAGCAAGAAGGCCTTCAGAAGCCAACTGAAAGCCAATAATAGAAGTTTTTTAAAAATTACAGCGTTTGGGTGTGAGTGTGTGTGTGGTCAGACTAGAAACCAAAGCAGGGTTCTAGTGCTCGGCCCCCTCCCTGCCCCTCCAGCACTGCCTGAAAAAAGATCTATGTACATATGTGATTTTATCCTCATTCTTGTCACTTACTCAGAGCTTAATCCTATCCTTTACCCCCCCCCCTCCGCCAATGCAATGGCGCTGAAATGGCAGCCGCTGCATCCTGTCCAGGGGGGGTGGGACTGGGAGGCTTCTGCAGGGCAAGAGGATGTTTAATCCCCTTACCCCTGTGTAAGCCTCTTGGCCCACAATGGGTCTCTTCAGACCTATGCTAGCAATTTCACTAGTGTAAATCCGAGGAGAGAAAAGGGGCAGGGAGGCTGCAGGGAAGGGGGATAGGTTCCGGCATGGGCCTTCCGTGATGGATCCTCACCCTCCTGTGGCCTCCCCGCCCCTGTTACACCCTCCCGTGCTCCCACCATCTCCATCCTACCTGCTCCGGTGAGTGTCTGGGGAGCCTCCGATGCAGGTGGGATGGTGCAGGCCTTCCCACCGGCATCTCCGGCAGCGCACTGATCAGCACGCTGTTGGGGAGGCTTTTGCGACCGGCGCTGACTGCTTTACGGCAGTCAGCATCGGTGCAGGTGGCGCACATAGGATTGGGCTCTCAGACTGCAATAGCAACAGCAATGAGTACACTAGCTGGAATGAACAATGGACTTGGTAGAACAATGGTAGAAAAGACAGTGCTTCAAGTGCTAAAATAATAATAATAATAATAATATGCAATTGCTCCACAGAGAAGGGCAGAGATTCTAGCAGTGAGCCTAGCTTACAGGATACCACATGAAGACGCTAAGAGCCCAATCCTGTCCCCCACCATTAGCAACGATACAGCTATGCTGATAGAGCATACACTGCATCCAATGGTGGTGGTGGGGATCTGTCTGGAGGCCTGTCAGAGGTAAGTAAAAATATTTTCTACTTACCTCTGCACAGGCCTCCTGGTGGCCAATGGGTCTCTTCAGACCTATGCCAGCTATACATCTGGTGTAAGTCCAAGGAGAGAAAAAGGGAGGGACCAGCTGAAAAAGAAGGGGTAGGATTCTGGCATGCGCCAGTGCTGCTGGGATCCACCCCTCCCTCCCCCTCCCCACCCCTGCCCTCCCTGGACACAGCCCCACCATGGCACTGATGGAGCCTCCAGGAGCCCCTGCTGTGTGTGCCGTGCTGCTGCCTGTTTGTGGCAGCAGCCCAGAAGCACATGATGGTGGTCCAACTTTTGAGCCTTGTGGTGCAGGAATGCGAATTCCGGCAGTGCAAGGCCCAGATAGGATTGGGCCATGAGACATGAGAAATAAATGCATATGTATTTGCACAAACACTCTGATCACATGGAAAGGCCTGGAAGGTAAGTTACTGAGACAAGGACATAGTATTTTGAAAAAAAGGAACATTTTTTTCCTTCTGATTTTTAAAAACGTTTTCATTAGTTCCGGGAATGACAAGCTATCGTAAGAAGGCAATTTAATAGGGATCAGAATTCAAGTATTTTTCAGTTTTCAGTGAAGCAAAGTATAAAGGCAAGGTCATCCTGTGTGTGCTTTGATTTGAAGAGAAAAAAAATCACTGAGCCTTCCATTATTCTGAGCTGGGATTGCTAGAAAAGGACTGAACTCAGAAACCAGAAGGTATCCCATGACTCACAGTACAGTCTGGAGATGTGACTACTAATGCTATTAAGGAAGCTCTGCTAAAACTAATTACAGCAACACCCTTGCCTGGGAACCTGACAAAAGTGTATTGTCATTACAACAGCTCCTCACTGGTGTCACTGAATCACATAAGCAACTTCCAGAAATTAGAAGAGAAAGCTAAATTAAAAAAGAAGTCGCTGGAGGGCAAGGTATCTTCTGAATGTTAGCTATGTGCTTAATCATGCTTAAATGTGTTTGCAATGGCCAAACAAAGACATGCAACTATAGCCCAGAAGCCATTTTTAAACAGGAAAAAACACTTTTGGAGGGGTGCATGGGATGGGGGAAGTGGGGGGTCCATTTCTCTTCTGCCCCCACTTAAGTTACTTTACATAAGAAGAACCTAGCAAGATCATCCAAAGGTTCATGTAATCGGGCATCCAGCTTCCTGCAGTAGCTAGCTACACCAGAAGTTCTCAACCAGTGGTACACATACCACTGGTGGTACTTCGGCTGTTGGCCAGTGGTACGCGACTGATCTGGCCAACATGGGGACACTCCCGTGTTTGTCATGGAGACTGCGACTCAGCAAACGCCAGTAGGAGGCTCGGCAGGTTGAAAAAAGCTATGAAAAAGCTTGGAAAAGCCCTCCCGCCAGCCCTGAGCCTCTTACCAACTTTTGCAGAGTCGTGGTCGCGGTCTTCAACTGGGTCTCCAAACTGGAAGTAACTGGCGATGATGTCAGCGCCAGTTACTTCCAGTAGTATACAGGGAGGTCCGCGGCGCAGTAGGTGGTACGTCGTGTCGGGGGGTTGAAAACCCCTGAACTACTGGTAGATGCTTTCAGGGAGTCCACAAGCAAGGTACTGTATAAAGGTAATAATGGTAATATATATATATATAAAGGAACTAGGGCAAACCTGCTTTTCAAACCCTACGACAGGGAAAGCTACTTGGAGATCAGTTTGAAGCAGAAAACAGGAGGCGGATCATAAGGGTGACATGCCTCTTCTGTCTGTCATTTTTCTGCTCTCAGTTGCCCCCGTCTTAATCTGGCTTTTCATGATAAACAAGGGCCATCAGGCTACAGTTATACTTGTTTGCAAGTAATTGGCAAACGGAAACTTGCCTCCTGGGCAAATTAGCAGCTGCAGAGAGGAGGTCGATCCTGATTGAGGCCATGGCAGGCATGGTGAAGGCCCCCCAATCTCACAAATTAGGAATCCTTCAATGACTACTGAATAGAGAAAAACTAAGTGCATCAGGACTAATCATGTTTTTAACATAATGTGTAGTTTGGAGTTGAATGATGGATAGAAAAAAAATATGTGGTTCATAATTTTTGCTTGTCTGTCTCTGCCCACTTTCACTATTTGGCAAAATCGACAAGTAACTTGTCCAGCAACATCAGTTTGCGTTATTTTGGAGATATAGGGGAACACATAAGAGCACAGCTTTGTTAAAGACAGCAAACAATGCAGTAAGTCTATACAGGATTGTCTTCAAGACCCTTGGAAACAAGGAAAAAACCTGAGAAAAGCTTCTCAGGGTTGTGAGGGAGGCCTGGAAACTCTCTGGGGAGGGGATGTAGATCAGTGGTAGGTCACATGCTCTGCATGCAGAAGGTCCCGAGGACAGTCCCTGGCAGTTTTAAGAAAAGCTAGGAAATCCCCACCCACCCCCATCTGAAACCCCGAACAGCTCCATGGTAGACAATACTGACATAGATGGAGGCATGGTCTTAGCATAAGGTATGTAGTCCTATGTGCTCTGGGCAGGTTGCGACTGGCCATTTCAAATCTGGGACTATGATGGTCCTGGAAGAGTGACAGCTTGTTCTGATATTTTATTTTTTAGAATATGACAGGAGAGCATAGCAGGCAGCATATATCACCCACCACTGTACATCCCTGGGTGTTCAAAGCACCACAAAACCTAATCTTAGCCTAAAACTAAAACAACATGGAATTATTGATACTGGTTGTTTTGAAGGAAGCTATCATCTTGTGCTTTTTAGTTACCACAGTAGTTTTTAATTGCTTCAGCTCTTCAAGGGTTGAGAAACACAGGAGTGCTAATTTCAACAGAGAAAAATAGTTTTATCGACAAGTTTTCTCTCCTCCCCAGTCATGTAAAGAACTTTGCAAATGTTGGACTCACTAACCAACATCCAAAGTCAACTACAAACTAGAAAAAACAGTCAACTTGGACTCCACCTAGGGGGCCATCAGTGGTTGGCCTGTAGGGCCCATTTCCATCAGAGGGCCCACCTGCCTGGGCAAACTCCTGAGCCTTTAGTCCTGCTGGGAGCGATAGCACCCAATGTGCCATCAGGGTGGGCAAGGGGTACCATGGGGAGCCCAGTGCAAGAATTTGCCGCTGGGTTCCCAGCATTGGGCCCCATTATTCTCTAGTGACGTCCCTGCAATTCAGAACGGTGTTCTTATTATGATACTGAGGATCAGGGCCCCTTCCACTAGCAGGCTAGAATAACAGCATCAGCCTGGACAGCCTAAGGTTCAGAATTCTGTTTGTAATGCAGAGGATTTCAAGGTGAGTGTAGATGGAATGGAGTGTGTTTATTTGTGAATGCCAGCAAGGAAGAATGCATGGACTGCAGGTCAAGAACATATTATTCCCCCTGACTATGATTCCAGCATAGCGTCTCTTTATGATCTTATAACTTAGTCCTGATTTCAGTACGTTTCTAACCCATATATATGAGTAATCTCATCTGACACTTAAGAATATTCATGTGCAAAATGTTAAGCACATGCTTAACTCTTCTTTTGTTGGACTGAGGCTGGAAAGGCTGATGCCCAGAAAGTGCAAAATCTTCAGTAAAACACTGAAATAACTCTAAATGATTCCAGAACTGAACTCCTGCAATTTAGAACAGCAACTTCAATAATATAATCACAATTTATCACTTGAGACTCCAATGTAGCATGGCATTAATTCACAATCTGATCTTTCGGTTCCATCTCTTTAATGATCTTATTAGTTACTGTGCACTTGAAGTATGTCTGCATAATTAGCAATTGTCTGAAATTTAGCATAATGCAGACTTCCTTGACAATTGCTGTATTCCATTTCTTGGGCACACATTTTTTATTTCAATTCTGCACACTATATCTATCTGGCAACTGTGGCAGACACGGACTACTGTGGTATGTGACTAAGGAGAGGACATTCCAGGCAGATGGGATAATGTTACAACCAGATCACTCGGGAAAAATATGGACCTACGGATGAAAAACAAGAGTAACAGATGCAGTTCAATTTTTCTTGTTTAGGGCTGTTACAGCCCAATCCTGTGTAACTCTTGCACTGGTGTAACAGTAGATCCACCGGTGTATGTGCACTTATGCCAGTGTAACTTGCCGTAGGCCGACAAACGCAGGACAAACGTAACGCCCCTCGGATGACACGCATGCGCAATTCGGATGCAGGACGGATGCCAGCGCAACTCCACTGGCGCAGGGGGCATTCCGGGGGCATCCGAACATCTGTCCTGTGTCCATCGGTGTACGACAAGTTACACTGGCATAAGTGCACTTACACTGGTGGATCTACTGTTACACCGGTCCAAGAGTTACACAGGATTGGGCTGTGAATCATCAAGGAAAGGAAGGCTGCTGGGGAGACAAGCTACAAGAACACCTTTATGTTAACAATGAATGACAGTAGTAGAAACTTAAGTTTTTCTTGACTGCCTGAGCCTTATTCATAAGTAGTTCAAAGTACACACACTGAATTTGCCACTAGGTGGGCATTCCATAGAGCATGGAATGCCCATTACCGAAGAAAAGGTGGGCATTCAGTCATGGCTGAATCCAGTCAGAGGAGGAAGTGACTGGAGAGGAGATAGGAAGGAGGTGAGAAGCAGCTCTTCACACCTCACGTCCTGGCGCTGGGTGGGTGTGGGGGCAAGAGCCACTCTCGCGAGGGTGGCAGTGATCAGGAGGCCGCACAGTAAGCGGCTGCAACAGGCACCAGACTGGATGCTAAGCTAAAACAAATGTGTGTGCTTCCTGTGTGTGTGTGAGAGAGAGTGCGCGAGAGAGCGCACTAAGTCTAAGTCGCGAGAGAGCGTACTAGAGGAGTACAATGGAGGAGTAGTTCCCTCTTTGAAAAATATAAAAGCCAGAGGCAGGAGCAGGTCACCCATGAGACCCACAGAAGCAGTCACCTCAGGCAATGGACACAGGTAAATTCTGCACTGGGTGGCGGATGCAACGGCTGGCCATTTAGGCCGGTTGGTGCAGCTTGTGCAGGATTGGGCTGTTAGAGGTCTTGTCATTAGAAACAGAAAAAAGTTATTTAGTAGAACTGATGGGAAAAAGCGAACTGTTGTAAACTCAGGCATTTTTTTAAAGGTATGGATACAAGGGCATTAAATGACTCACCCCAATGTCATTTGCAAGACAGACAATATTTCTGGCACATAATAGTTCATACGTCATGAACAGGTCAGTCTGGGATACGCATGTGACACTGTTCGGTTGATAAACATAAGCAGGACTCAGCTTTGTTAGTATTTTAATGGGAGACAGTCTCGGAATCTATGTAAACTACTTTGACCGTCCCAGTGGAAAAGCAAGAAATGTAATAAACAATTATCACAGGCGAGTTGTATCACTAATTATCACTAATAGTAAAGTGGCTGATTTCTGTTAATTTCATTTGAGTTTTGCCTTCCCATTTTGAATTATTTGATTTTATTGTGTATACATTTTCATCTGTTTGTAAATTGCTTTGGGGGACTTTGGCCAAAAACACACATAGAAATAAATAAAATGACACTGATTAATATTATTGTTATTAAAAATGTTTTATGTTTACTAAAATAAAAGCTGATTTATACAGTTGGGAAAAGCAGATGATACAAACGTGGAACTGCAGAACACAGGAGGGGGACTAAGTGTCTGAATGCTCCTCCCCATATAAAACTCCCTGCACATGGAAAACTTAACATGTCAATAAAAAACGGTCAAGCTAAAACCCAAGCTTTCCACTGACACAGAATTTTTGACATGGGGAGACCCACTCATGCAATCTTCTACTTGCATTCTGAAGTGGTTCTGTTCCATGGATGTTGTTGTATCATATGATTGTTATGAATGCACAGACTACCTCCTTTGGAATGGATAATCAGACAAGCTCACCACTAGCACAACCAATTATACAGGACAGGTAACAAATATAGCTGCTCCCTACTATATCACTATATCTATAATGTCAGCAATGCCTAAAATCTGAAATACCAGGTCATGGGCTTAACATGGGATTTCCCACTTTCTCACCTTCTAAAACAAGGCCCCATTTTTAACCATGCAGGATTACACTCTGGGATAACGTTTCAGAGGGAGGGGATAAGGAAGAGAAGCTTTAGGTAGCATGTATTACATGACAGCATGTTTTTTTTTTTAGATGAGAAGAATGGGACACTTGTTTTTAAACCACCTGCAGGCATGACCAGAGAAACAACTTGTGCTGTTAGTAAGGGTAAAACAAAACAGTTCCTACCCATTAAAGTAAAAATCATGTATTGAATCTGACTCCAGAGATGGTGCAGTAAGATAAGAAAAGCCAAAACTGATGTGCAGAATGCTAACCCCTGTGAGGAAATAATAAGAAGAATACTTCACTCACATCATCAGAATAAATTGCTCATTATCGTGGAGCTTGGAGAAGAAGACATTCAGCTTTCAGAAAACCTTTTCTTTGCCAGGGCCGGCCCATATATGAGGCTGACTGAGGTGGTTGTCTCAGGGCCCAAATGTATCCAACTTTCCAGCACTGATGCAGCTGCAGTGCAGCCCCAAGGTAAGAGAACAAATTATCCCTTCCCTTGAGGAGGCCTCTGCGGCTGCCTCCCCACTGCAGGACGCAATGCATGCCCCATTGGGATGGCTGCATCAGTGCTGGAAGGTTGGATAGGATTGGTCCCTCAGATGACAGATTGGCTGGGGATACCTGCCTTTGTCTGCTTCCTCCATTCCTCCTTACTCCCCGGATTTAAAAAGAAAGAGGGGAATAGAAAGGGAAATGTGGAGGAGAGCAGAGTGGTGGGCTAGAGTGTCAGAGTGAGATGCTCTAGCCTACCACTATCCTCTCTTTCATACTTCCTCCTTTGCTCTGTTCCCCTTTTTCTTTTCAAATCAAGGAGCAGGAGGAGGAGGAGTGGTTGCAGTGACTGGCATGCCAGTGGGTAAGGGGGGAAGTGGCATTTGGTGCACCTCATCATCAGACACCGTAAGGTCTTGGGCCAGCCCTGTTTTTTTTTTTTTTGGAAACATTTTTAAACTCTTGGGTGGTTATGATAAAACACACACACACTCAGGATAGATTGGAAACAAATATAAACTGAATTGTGTGCCATATTAGTTCTTGTAAGAAGCACATGCACAACTAAGATATCAGGCAGACTGAATTCTCACTAATCCACTTCCTAGAAGACATGATGTGTCTCTAAACACAAATTTTAAATGTTGCATATTTGAGATTGTTTTTATGTTATATGTCTTTATTTTGTTGATGCCAATAAAGGCATACTTGATGATGTTGTGTCTCTAGAATGTCTAGAATTTGGGGTCCCTGTTCTGCCACACAGTGGGCATATCTACATTATCAGCATGTATTGATTTTATACCAGTTTAGCTGGCATCACTTCCCAGGAAATGGGTGAAGATGCCAAGAGCCATGCCACCCCTTTCAAAGACATAGAGTGCTTAGGAGTCCCTGGGGAGCAGGAATAACTATTTGTTTCAGTCTGTGGCATAGATGTATCATGTGGAGCTGCCTTATAGTGAATCAGATCACTGCTCAATCAAGCCCAGTATTGCCTACTCTGACTGGCAGCTGTTTTCTAGGGTCAGATGCAGGGATCTTTCTCTTGCTACCAGTCAGATCCTTTTAGCTAGAGATGCCAGGGATTAAGCCTGGGACTTTCTGCATGCAAAGCATGTGCTCCACCATGGCACTATGGCTCCTTATGTTACTATTGTAACACTTTTCTTGAGCCATTTCCTGAACCCAACCACTCTTCTCCCCCCCCCCCCCTGTCCTCATGTCAGGTGCTCTCCTACCTCCAATGTGCTTTTTCAGCATTATTTTCTAGCACTGTCATCATGACTCATCATGACTGCCAAATTACTGACACCTGTTCTTATTGCTTTCCTCATTCCTGTTCCTATTACACAAGCAAACCTTTTCCAAAACAAGGTTCCATGGAAATCAAGAGGATGTATTTCCATGTAATGGACTTAGGATGGACAGAAATGTTAACAAAAAGGAATTATTTGGCACTCTGAAATGTATATACTAACAGTTAGTGAATCTTTTTACAGTGTAGGCCTCAGAGCCTCACACATGCAAGGGTGAGTTCATGTATGTTAGATCGTTGTTTGCATGTGGCTCTCCGAAACCTATCAAGAATGGGACAGATTTGAAGGAAAAGATTTGAAAGAGAACAGAATCTTCTTGATATGACAATGGATAAAATCTTGGCTTTGCAGCATAACCCCTACTGATTTTAATAAACAAGGTTTTCAAGACATCATCGTCAGTGTCAAAGACCTATCAGACACGAGTAACTGAAAGCACAATAATGGTAATTTAATGTAGGTCTAAAGTCATATTGTACTATCTGTATTGTATTGTACTGTCTTCTGACCACAGCACAAACGCTATTTGAGAAATGCTTTGCGGAAGTTATTGACAATGCCAAATTAATTTAAAGCACACCATGCTTTTCTTAAAATGTTATCGTCAGTTGCAACTCAAAGTGGACATACAGAATAGGTTAAGCAGGAACAACTGTATTCCAGATATGTGTGACTGACAGGATTGCACAACCAGAGGTGGATCTGATTTACAGATAAAAGAACAAAGACCAATGGAATAGTCGGTTGCTATTCTGGTATTTGCACGCTTGACATTTTGATCAATTAGACACTTTCAGCTCTAACTGACCTTGGGCATGAGGCACATGGAACTGTTTCCAAAGCCAGTTTTTACCAACATGGAGCAGGATTCAAAGTGTTATGTAAGGTGTGTTTAAGGGCTTGTGCTCTGCACCCCATGTCATATCATACGCAATAAACGACTTTTGACACTTCCACAACCATTCTCAACGGGAGCCATATGGTCTCCTAGAGAGCCCTGGCACATTTGAAGAGGGCCACAGACTGAAAATTGTGAGAGAATTGTGAGAGAATTGTGAGAATTCTGTTGTGAGAACAGAATTATCTGTTCATGTTGTATCCTTGTTTGACAGGGGGGCCCTGGAACCTGAGAAGAGCTCCTAAGGGTCCGAAGTCAAAAAATGATTGAGAATGGCTGTGTATGTCAGAAGGAGTTTCCTCAGTGCAGCACGTTGGAGGGAACAGGGAGCTGCACAGGGGGGGCTGAGCTGGGCATGTGGAATGAATTCCACATTCTTTGGATCTCAGCCATTATCTTCATAACCATAGCTTAACCCCTTTACCAGTGTCACTGTAGACTGGAGCAATTACAGTAAATCTGCTTCATACTGATTGCAAGGCAGGTGTTCAGAAGAACATTAAAATTTGTCTTGAAGGTGAAACTAATTTACACCAACCATTTCAAAGTAACTAACACAGGTCTTAAAACTGATACAGACAAAAATATTGGCTCATTTTCATTCGAATACTAATATACAAACATTGCATCATAAAATAATCTTGTACTATGCACTAATTTACAATATGTATTGTGTTTATCCAACTGAGAATATAACCCTTGTTTTAAATTGAAGAAGTTTCTTTCTGGAGTTCACTGAACTTTCACCTGGTTGTAATGGCATGTATCAGAGATAATAATTTAGCTACAATCCCCCCCCCCCCCCAAGTATTACATTTCATGTAGAATCTTGATTGAATACAACATACTCGGAGACTATACACTAACCTGTGAAGTAGCTGTGGGTGTATTAGCTTCCTTACCACTCACAGCAAGACTTCCATTTGTTGCAGTTGCTTCGATAGCTTCTGCCTTCTTTACATTCATGTCTACAGGAATTGAAGGCCCTACCTGCCTACTTTCGGTCACAGAGGCTGTATTTGAATTGCTTGTTTGCCGTGGCTGAGCTTTATACCAGCTAGGATAAAACAAGGGATCTGTTGGTTCTCCATTTGACTGTAGTTCTGCTTCTTGTCCTGCAGACTGTTGAGTAGTCGTCAGCATCACTTCACCCTTAACATAACAGATAAAAAAGAATCTAGGTATGAACTGCATATGTTCTCTCACAATAAAAACATGGCTAATAATTGGATTCTTCTGAATGAACTAAGGACAGCTGACATTATGATTTTGAATTTGGTATATTGGGATTAAAAAATTGGTGCTTGCTAAATAACCCTTTCAGGCTACATCCCTATAAGAAGCAATAACACAGTCAGAGAGTGATGACATTTGTTTCCACGTGTATACATATTTGAATACGCTTGAGATGACTTGGTTAAGTGGTTGCATTGATCAATTCCACATCACGTTCTTAGGATTATGCCACCAATAATTCAATTTGTTTTGATGGTTTTGTAAAGTAGATCGTATGGAATCATTCTGTTGCAGAAATGACTATGTAGCATGCTCTTACGGGCATATCTATGTATGCTTAACGGCTTGGGTCCAGGGTATTTGAGGGACCGCCTCCTTCCTTATAATCCGACCCGTACTCTGAGGTCATCAGGGGGGGCCCTATTAACTGTGCTGCCATTGACGGAAATGAGGGGGATGGTGGCACGGAATAGGGCCTTCTCAGCTGTGGCGCCCCAATTATGGAATTCCCTCCCACTGGAATTAAGAACGGCTCCCTCTTTAGAGACCTTTCGGCGGGGCCTTAAGACGTTTTTATTTAGGACAGCTTTTGATGTCTGACATGGTGGGCTGACTTTTTAATAAATGGCTTTTAACAAATGTAAATTCAGGTGACCCACTGGGGTTGTTTATTTTAAATTGTTTTAATTAATTGTTTTTAATTATTTTAATGTGTATATATGTATTTTAATGTTTCTGTTGTAAGCCGCCTTGAGTGTCCTTGGGAGAAAGGCGGGGTATAAATTCTTTAAATAAATAAATAAATCTGCGGATATTGTTGTATGACTTTCACACTGAAAGATGTACATCATCGTACATACATAGGACACATTCAACAGGCTCAAATAGTTCATCTAGGTTTCTCAAGGTCAGTATTGTCTATATCGCCTAGCAGCAGTCCTTCAGGGCTTCAGACAGAGGGCTCTCTGCCCTCCCTGGAGATGCCAAGAATTGAACCTGGCTGGAATCTTCTGCATGCAAAGCTCTACCATTGACCTACAGTCCATCCGTCTGTCGTCGTCTCCTCCCCCAGATTACATTTATGTTAGAACAGGGTGGACATTACACTTATGCTAGAAATACTATCTCCTAAACAAGTCCATTAATGACTACAGATATGTAACTAACCACTGGCCATGTAAATATATTCAAAATTGGGATGCCCAATTTGCATCCTCAGACAGATATATTGGTGCAATCTTCATTCATTTAAACTGGGCTTTTGTTGCCAAAGCAGCCGAGAAATTGAGATTTTATTCTGCTAAACAAAATTGCTTGACCTGTAATTAATCAGCATTTTCCCTAAATTAGACTGAATAGGAACAGAATGTTTTTTTGTTTTAGAGCGAAACTACACTGCAGCAGAAGACTCGTGGCTTTAAATACTGGTCTGCTTTAATCATATGTACAGCACGTTGTTGGGTGTAATTTAAAGTGCAAAAGGGACATGTGGGTGAGGGGTGCTGAATTTATTTCCATCGGCCATGTTTTCCCCTGTAGCCCTTTCTCCAAGCCAATCTCATTTCTGATATCAGAGTTGGATGAGGGAAAAATGACTTCTGGGGTAGTTTCTCTACCATCACCACTGGATATACAGTATTCATTTATTGCAGTTTAAGTTTAATCTGTGACTAAAGAATTATACCTTCCCCACTTTTTTTTTGATTAATAGGATGATTAGAATAGGAAGAAAGCATCTAATACAGCAGACAGGAGAAGAGTTCATCCAAATAGTTACCTGATTAGCAACTGGTGGTGGAGGTGGTAATGATGGTCCTGGGTTAGATTGAGATACAGCTAGTGTGTCTTTGGGCACAGTGTCCTGCTGGGTTTGCAGAGATGCTGTCTCAGATGCTTCCTCCTCCTCCTCCTCACCAGATGATTCTGTGCGGACTTCATCCACTTCTTCGCCTTCAACTGCATCCTCTTCCTCGTCTTCCTCCTCCGCTAATTTAATACAGAGAAGTACAACATTTCCATTCAAATAAAATGTACGTACTCCATATTAACAGAGGGACAGTTCTGATGTATCAATTTCCTAGATAGGAGCATGGGTTGTTTTTTGTTTTGCACGATTCCATTACAGTAAAACCTTGGATTGCGAGCATAATTCGTTCCGGAAACGTGCTTGTAATCCAAAGCACTCATATATCAAAGCGAATTTCCCCATAAGAAATAATGGAAACTCAGATGATTCGTTCCACAACCATTTAATCATATAAAAATGATTACAGTAATACAAAATACAGTCAAAATAAAGTCAAAATAAAACAAATTAACCTGCACTTTACCTTTGAAAAGAATCGTCGCTGGTGTGAGGGAGACGAGAGAGAGGAGAGAAGGAGGAGTGTAGGACATCTATCACGAACGTTATTGTGTAGGACATTATTGTGTAGGAAGTCTATCACTAACAGGATCACTGCTATCTGTTGGCTCACTGGACTGAGACTGGGAGACGATTACCCACAATCCCGCAGCGAGAGAGACTACTCGCAGAGGCGTAACGGGCCTCACTGGCGCCTTTCCTCACAGGGCTGCCTCCACGCGCCTTTCCTTCTATGCACGATCGTGAGGGCGGTGTGAGAAGGCAGCCGTTCAGTGGTGGAGCCTGAGTGTAGCGCCCCACGCCCGGAGCAGCTGCTCCTTGGGCTCCAAAACCTACTTGTAATGCAAGACATCGCTTGTTAATCAAGTTAAAATGTATTAATTTTTTTTTGCTTGTTATGCAAAACACTCTCAAACCAAGTTTCAATCCAAGGTTTTACTGTATAGGAATTGATGAGAAAAATATGATGTCAGAAATAAAAAAAATCATGTAGATTTTTCAGGACAGACTTGTGATAGTAGATTCCCACCAGGTTCTGATCACAGATACAATCTATTCTGGAATGTGTGTCCAAATTGTTTTTATCATACTTTAAATTTTATTTCTGTCTTCATCCTTACTGGGGCTAACCATCCTGACAGTTTATGTTCAAAAACACAGTTTAAAAAGAACTACCTAAAGAGGCGTACTACCTAAGAACTACCTAAAGAGGTGTATGATACTAGAGAGACTACATGAATCCAAATGGACTACACATCTATGGATTATTCTATAGAATCTAGGGGGTCTATGGACCATCCCCAATTCTATAGCTGTACATTGTTTTCCTCTGAATAGTTCCATTGAATGATATTTCTGTGGTTCAGCCACATCTAGGTTCAACTTTTGGAGACAGACCAAGCAACCATCCAAATATGCCTTCCATCTTAGAAGATATACGAATGGCCCAATCCTATTTGTGTGATAATCTGGTGGACCTTGCGGCCCTCAATCATATTGCGTGAGCTGCAGTCATGGCAGCCTCTCTGCTGGTCTGCAGAATGCTCCCACTGGTGTAAGGCCTGGCGGGCCTTGTGCTGCCAGTAGCACTGCAAACTGGCTGCCAGTGGGTGTCTGCTGGTGGCGGGGGGCAGACTGGGGCAGAGAGCAGGGGCAGAAAGCGGGGCAGATCGGGGGCGGATCTTGGAGGCAGCAGCAAAAAAGCTGGCATAGCTTTGAGAAATCCCATAGGGGACCAGACAGTGGCAGAGGAGGTGAGTAAAACGTTTCTTTACTTGCCTCTCCCAGCCAGTCTCATCCCAGTTGTTCCCACAGGACACAGCGGGCACTGGGTCAGCGGCCCTGCACCATGCAGGCTGGCTCATGATAGGATTGTGCCATTAGTCTCTCAAATGCAGTGGGAATAGTTGACTGGGGTCTTGGCTAATGGAAGACTGATGGAGAAAAATAATATACGACAAAGCGCTATTTCCCTTTTGTTTCCTCTGAAACAAAATCCTCAATGACTTGAAAAGTGGCAAGAGGTGTCTAATAGGACCTCCTCATCCCTTGGTATACAAATACCATAAGTACTGCTATACTCGTATTTCTTCTTCAAAGTGGTAATATAAAATACACATTCATTTTTTTTACTTTTATAGGTAGGCATAATTTCCCTGGAGTTACAGGAGTTAATATTATTGGGGGCGGGGGTGAGGAAACACTGGTAGCAATTTATCCTTCTGGCTGGATAAAAACGGACCACCAAGCCTTGTTCTCTCACCACATTACATGAGCACAGTTATTCAAGGAAATATTTCCCATGCATCACTATTGGTAATAACCGCTATGGTTCCGGCAAGTTATAAAAACAGGCCAGGGAGAGGTTAATAACTCTGGTGGTATACAGAATGTTTGACTCTCAGAACTGGTTGTGTACATCATGAGGGCCAGGGTCTCATATTCTATTAAAGAAAAATTCTATTTTGAGTACGATCAGTCTTCATGAGAGTTTACTTTTGATTATGAGGCTTGTAAAATGGCCGTGTTACATTTGTGCAATGTCAAAAAGGTTTCTCCATCATAGCCCTGACAGGAATGTCTTCACAACAGTTGTGCACTTCCGCAGTTAAAAAATGAAAAGTTAGAAAAGCAATTTCATTAAAGAAGAAAATACGTACCTCTGTAAAAGTCAATTTCTCTTATTATCTTTTCTTCTCGATTGAGGTTGACAGTGAAATGGCTCATATTTTCATAGCCATTCTCTATTTTTTCCATCTGAAATGCTTTAGAAGCTTCACTAATTCTAAAATAGAAACATGGGTGTCATCTGAGTTTGCAAAGGAACATTTTGAAAATGGGTGGCATATGATAAAAGTGGAAAACACGCATGTTCTCTCAAAAAGGAAAAAAAAACTTACTTTTGTAGCAATGCTTTGGCATTCTGTGAAAAACAAAATAAAAATCAAAGAAATTAATGATGCCTCAAACTGTCCATTTTTAAAAATTATTTTTAAAGTTATATAGTCTGCTGCAGGTTAATTCTTTCTTATACAGAATGTTGGACTTTGAACATACAGAACATGTTCAACATGTATACAGAACATACTTTGAACAAATACAATTAGAACTCTGAGCATGACTGGAGATTTCATACAGGACTTGATGAAAAGGTAGCCCCATGGGGAACGCCACATCAATGGTCTGTGAGGGCCCAGCCAAAGTGCCATTGGGACCCTGCCATGCACTTAATAGCACAGCAGACAGATGTATTTGAGATGTCAAATGGCATTGCTGTCTTTGCCCTTGTAATCACAGGATGCATTGCATGTAATCACAGGTTGCATCACAGGGTGACAGATTCCAGAATGACTGCCAAAAAGTGCTTCAGATTGCTACTGTCACTGAGGTTAGTACCCACAAGGGTTTGGGGGAGGCTTTCCATGGCTACAGTGGTCCTGGCAGCAGCTTGAAGTAGTTCTTGGGGTTACCACCTTTTTACAAGCCAGTTGTGGGCCATTTGACCTGATGCCACCCATGTACCATGTATTTGGCCTCATAGGAAGATGACTTCTACTTAGATCCATATTGTCTCCACTAACTGGCAGCTCTCTAGCATTTCAGACAAGACTCTTTTCCTGCCCTACCTGGAGATGCCAGAGATTATGTAAACAAAAGAGGTCACACCCCTGTTTTCGTTGTGAGGAAATTCATACATTTCTTTGTGAGGACTGGCGCACAAGCAGGTCAATGTATGTACTCTCACACTCGCACTTGCACGCGCGCGCGTGCACACATACACAAATGGTGGAGGCAAATGGCTGCTACACCTGTCTGCTCCATGCCAGCCTGAATGATTTTTCACCCAATATAGGAAGCACAGTCATTCTGTTATAAGATTTTTCATTTGTTTCGGTTTTTAACTCAATCATAGTCATTGTGTTCTTCAGGCTAAGCAGTAACAGACTACAGGTGGGCCCCCATATCCACTGATTCGCTATCCACGGTTTCAGTTATCCACGGATTGTGGGGACCCCCCCAGGCTTTTACTTTTTTCCCAGTAAGCTTCGTTTCTTCCTTAAAGAAACAGGAGAAGCAGCCAGAGGCTGCTTATTACAGGCAAGTAGAATGAGACTAAGTACTAGAGAGGCTCTGCAAGGTTAACAGAAACCTTTCAGAACCTCTCTAGGACGTAGTCTCGTTCTACTTGCCTGCAATGGAGGCTGCTTCTCTGTTTGTTTTAAGGAAGAAACAAAGCTTGCTGAAAGAAAAATAAGAGCTGGGGGGGCAAGCATGCCTGCCTGCAGGGGAGGCAGGGTGGGGAGCCCCTCAGGAAACCATGGAGGGGGTGTTCGCTCTTATCCACGGTTTCAAGAATCCACGGAGGGGCCTGGAACATATCCCCAGCGGATATGGGGGCCCACCTGTACTAATATTCTAACAACCCAGTGCTACAGAAGACCTACAGCAGCGAATCTCCCAATCTGCGGCAGTAAGTCCTCTAACGGTGGTGCAACTGCCACACCGCCATTGTGTGCAACTGTTGTGCTGCTGTCGAGCAGGTCAGAGCTGCCGGCAGAAACAGCTGGAGGCTCAGTGCACCTGCCACATACAGACTCAGCCTGTGTCAGAACAGGTAAGATGCTGGCAGGGGCGAGTCATGAGAGGTTCGGGGGAGGGCATGGGGAGGGGAGGGGGCTGGAGGGGGAAGATCCTGGAAGCAGCAGTGTGCACTGGGATGCTATCCCCATTTTTCCAGCCCAACTGCCTCTTCTTGGACTTATGCTAGCAAAATAGTTTGCATGAGTCCAAGGAGAACCATTGGCCACCAGGCAGCCTACTGGGAGGTAAGTAAGATTTTTTTTTTACTTACCTCTGCCAGGCTGTCTGGTCAAACACCCCCCCTCCCACACACACACTGCATGCAGTGTGTTCTTTGTCAGTGCAGCTGCATGGCGGAGGATGGTGGAGGGTAGGATGGGGCTCTAAATTTCCCCAGCTCGGAATATTGCCACTGCTCCACTATCAAGTAATGCATGAGATAATCATTACGTATGTGCTGCAGAGGATTTTCTAAAAGAATAGAACAGGTATACTTTTCACATTGGGAAACTCCAAAATAAATAAACCATACACACTGACACAATTAACCGTTTTTGTGTGCTTAACATAATGGTTATAATGTGTGTATAATGCATAATTTTTGGGTGCTTAACATAATGGTTAACCCAGCCCTGACTTCATCTTTGAGATCTATGAATAGAAAGGTGTAGGTGGAGTTCCCAGCTCAAAATTGCAAACATAAGAAACACTGCAATGTAGTGGCAACTCTTTGCAGAGCTGTCATGTTCTGAAATAACAGAGATTTGTTATCTTCTGATGTAGATTCAGTGATTTGCTGAAATAAGTGGGTGTTGTCTATTTAAAAGAAGGATATCTGACCTCACCATGAGGCCCTCACTCCCCACTGACAATGTGTAGGAATATGAAACAGCTGTTTAAAAAAATAGGTGAAAATTACATCATGTAGAGATTCCCCCCCCCCCCCCCAATAATTCAATTGCTGCAAAAATAATTGGGTTAGATATATCTGCCTTTTGGCCACATTAAAGCATTGTCACAATAACAAAACTGTGATATAACCAAAGTCATTTTCAAGAGACTTCATTAATATCTTCCCTACACCTTTTCATTACATTTCATAGCAGCTTCTGTTTTCTGGACATGCAAAACTGTGCTAAGTGAACAATCTACTAACCAGTCTTTATTAGAGACAAGGAAACCTTATCTTTCCTTTCTGACATCTGCATCATCTAGTTATTTAATTTATATCTCATTTTTTTGACTACTATGTATATTCAAGGCAGCTAGAATACTCTACCAGTCCAGAGAGGTTCACTGTTTAAAGGAGACTGGGCTTGTATCTGCTTGAGACAAGTGTCTCAAAAGAGTCTCTATACTTAACATTATCTGTGTATAATACAAGAATAGATGTTTCCAGAATCAGTGGAAGAAAACCTTCCAAGTCTATAAATACCAAGTGGCTAATCAGGAACTCCAAAATGGTTGTTCATTAATAAGCAGAGTGCTACAGACACTGGAGCATTTCTTCCCAGGCAATAGTAAGAAAAGAAAACAGGCCCTGTTTGCTTGAACAACTGTCACTGGACAGAATACCATTTAAAAATGGGAAGAGTTACTTACAGCACATTCCTATAAATGTTTACTCAGATGTAAGTCTCCTTTTGTTCAATGAAGCTCCCAGGTAAGTGTGCACATGATTGCATTCTAGCAGTGCAATCCAGTATAAATGTTTACTTAGAAGGAAGGCTCACTAGGTTCAATGGGATTTATTCCTATGTGTGTTTAGGATTACAGTAAGGGCACAATCCTAGCTGGCCTCTGCGCTGACTTAATGTGGCTGCACCAGTGCTAGCCATTGCAAAAGTACCGTAAAGCACTGTGCAATGGCATAGTCGTTGCCGGCGCAGGTAGGAAGGCCCACGCCAGCCCGCGCATGCCGGCAGAAGGAGCAGCATGTGCCAGACGTGGTGAGTTCCACGCTGAATGGCGCAGGGGTGGGAGAGGGCAGGGCGGGCGTGTAAAGGAAAGGGGGGAGAGTGGCGATGGGGGCGAGGGTAAGTGGATTGGGCCCGGGAGGAGGTGGGACCGGTAGCAGCGGTGTATGCCATATCCTATCCCTCTTCCCAGGCCTGATTCGCCAACATGGGTGCATGCGGACTTGCACCAACCATATGCTTCGTGCAGATCCGAGTAGACCCATTGTGCGGGCTGGGGCTTTCCCTACGGCAAGGGGACAAATGCTAAATTCCCCTGCAGGATACAGTGCAGCCCACGCTGGCCCCGCTTCATTGGCATGGGGGAATTTGCGCTGGCTTAGGCTGCCCATCTTGTGAAATGCTACTATGTCCTTGGCTGTTGTTTTTTACCTGTTGATAACATACCTGTAAAAAAACAGCCATTTCTGGCTCTTCCATGAACTGGATGCCCGATTCTACCAGTTTTGACACAGTCTCCAAATGGTCGGCATATTTTTTCATCAGAGAGCGGACATGGTCCAATTTTTCCTCTTGGCTCCTAGTGATGATTTGTGTCATCTCACTTTTTCTTTCTTCCAGTATTGAGTACAGATAATCAAATTTTTCACATAGTTGCTCCTTTTGCCTTTTGCAGCATTCCTGTGAATCATTGGCTTCATGTTAAAAGTGTTGTGTTGTCTTATTTGATAAAAGGAGTTCTCAAAAGCATTAAAAAAAATCCTGAATAGTGGTTCTTTAAGGCCCAGATTCTCTAAATGAAATCTATTCGAACAAAGTCTTAAGCATTCTAAAGTGATGATGGAGGGATGACATTGCTTTGGAATGTATATTAATGGCAAAAACTTGTTTTGGAAAACAGTGGTTTAACATACTGAAATTATAAGGATTTTAATTATGTTGCATATGACAAAATAATGACAGGGAACTATACATTTCTGCTTTTATCATATAGCACATTTTAAAAAAACATGAAACATTGCTTCTTTTAAAAATAATCCCATTTGGTAGACTTTTTTATATCTACACACGATTTCCCTCAATCACACCATATACATTAGGCTGAAACACATTTTTCCTTTCCACAAACTGGAAACTCAACCCCCCTGTGCAGATTACAGAAGCTAAATATAGCATGGAAGGATCTGCCTTTGCATTCAAAATGAAAAGTAAAGAATCAGACATTCCATTTTCGTCGCTCTGCCTTGTTCAAAGTGATCAGAGAGTGAATTCAAGCAACGGTCAGAAAATATACGGTCTTAAACAAGGCAGCAAACAGGCATACAGGGTGCTTAACTCTCATCCAGTCTTGAACTACATCAGAGAGGGGTCCTTGTGCCTGCCATTTCTCAGTGTACAGTACAATCACAGGCATGTTTACTCAGAAGTAAGTCCCACTGTGTTCAACAGGGCTTACTCCCTAGTAAGTGTGTTTAGGACTGCAGCCTTAGCTTGGTTACATTCAAGGCTGAATTGATGTGCAGATGAGATGAAGAAATTTGGGAAGTAGAGAGTTGCAAAAAGTGAGCACTGCAGGTAAGCGAGTCATCGTTGGAAAGACTGGACAGGAGTTCTGGAGATTATTTCTGTTTCTCAAGGCATCCACTATAAACCTTTGAGGTCTCGGTTTTGTTGGAGTCTGTTAAAACTTGAATGTTAAGGAGCTTCTGCTTTGGTGTGATTTTAATTTCTACAGTTAGCCTACTTGAAAGGCATATTTCTCTCTGCAAACTCCTGATAGCAACCAACCAATTTCATCCTCACAACGCAAAGCCTTCCTGACAACAAAGTTTTGGCTTCTAACTTCTAATATTCTGTTTTTCTTTACTTGGCAAAGGGTTTAAGAGCCTTTGAACCACATTTGGTATATTATTTCCTCTCCTTTGCTTTGGTTATATAAAGGACTGTAATGGATTTTTCTGCCAATCAGAAGCACGAGATATTGATTTCAAAAACTCTTTACCTCAGTTTTTGATTTACAACCCTTCATTTGTGGGTGGAAGTCACATAGTTTTAGTTATTCTTTCTTTTGGCTGAAGAGATACAGGCTACCGTGGCAATTTGTCAGACCTTATATTAATGGCAAATGGGAAACTTGTTATCAGAATTTGCCACTACCAATTAAAAAGAAAAGAAATTAATTGCAGCCATGGGAGAACTCTCTGCATTGGATCAAGACCATGGCATTGCAGGAGGGGTTAGAAAATTGAAATTGCTCCCCTAACTGCTATGCCCCCCATGGGAAAACATACAGGTATCACATGATATTTTTATGTTTTTCTTCATGGGGTGACCAGCAGCTTGGGGGAGGGGAGATTTTAATTGGAAAGACAGAATAGAAGGAAAGGGTTAACCTCCCCCCCCCCAATACCATGGTTCCAATCTGATTTGAACCTCTGCTATTAAAACTTTTTTTTAAGCCACAAGAGATCTTGGTTACTAATCTACAGTGACACATCTGGTTTGGCTTTCAACCCAGGGTGGTTTTCCCCCGATCTGTCATACAACACTATTCCAGTTGCCCAGAATGTTTATTCCTAGTTAAATTACTGCTCCAAAGGCTTTCGCAAGGTTTCCATGAAACATACTTCTGTCTTCAACAGTGACACAACAAAATCTACAACTGTGACACAACAAAACCTCTATGAAAAACTACCATCCATGGTTTCTATGAGACCAGCCCCACCACTGGCGTCGCTGGAGGTGGGGAGGAAAGCTAAGTTCTGCAGCTTTCCGCCCCACCGTTACTCTCCGGTACGAGGCACCCCGCCCCCTCGTCGTAAGAGCCCGTAAGTGGAGAGAAAGCAACCCACCTCCAGCAGCCCCACAAAAGTCAATGTTCCTATTTGATGCTTTGCGTAGATAGAGGTGCCAAACTCAGGCTGAAACCCAGAGAACTACTCTCTACCTTTAATTTCCTTCCCCAAAGCAACTGCAGCTTTTCCTGTTGATTTCTCCCCTGGTTTTTATGACTTGCAGCGCAATCCTATCCAACTTAATGCCACCGGCTGAGCTATACAGTGATATACAGTGTTCAAAGGCTGTGTACCTTGGAATACCTGATGCTGGGGACAAGCAACAGCAGAAATCTGTTGCCCCATGCCCTGCTTTAGGACTTCCAAGAGGTATGTAGCTAGATTCTGCTTGAAAAAGGACACTGGACTAGACAGATTCTTGGTCTGACCCAGCAGGGCTCTTCTTATGTTGTCATCTCCTCCAGCAGCAGGCAAGGTTGAGCACAAGATCAGATCGGAATGAGCAGGGGAAGTCCCAGGCACCTTGTATTAGGAACGGCCTCCTCTTTTATGAAACTGATAATGCCCCTGACATCGCACTGCTCTTTTGACTGAGATCCATTAGCGAGTACCAGGGACAGAGTTTCGCCTGTGGCAATCACTCCCCAGGGAGGTGTGACAGGCTCTCTATAGGGCCATTATAGGGCAACTTATTTCTGAAGCCTTTTAAAATCAGTTTTATTGAGTGAGCTTTGCTTGTTCTGCTGCTTTTAGTATTGTTTGATGATATTATATCTTATATTTTTCTTCTATTTTTTAATCTTCTGTTAGTCGCTTTATGTCAGTTTTTAATAGGAAAAGGCAGGATGGAAATGTATTTAAATAAATAAATAAATAAAATGACATTTAAATGTATGATCTCAGGATTGCAATCTGGCAGCCCTACCTGTGGGCTTCATAGACGTTTATTCCATAAATATGTAAGTTGTAAAAGGGTAGCCGTGCTACTGTGGCAGAGCAAAAATGCAAATTCTATCATCCTAGAGACTTTCTCAGAAAGCAGATAATGTGCATTGTCTACATGTTTTACACCCGATCAGTTTCCATTCCTTGCATTCCTGCTAAATTTAGCTATAAGGAATTGCCTTATGGCAAGTCAGATCTATGGACTGTTACTTACATTGCCCAGTATGATATACCTTTAACAAGCAGAAGTTGGAAAAACACTTGGAAAAAGTGTGTGTGTGTGTGTGTGTGTGTGTGTGTGAGAGAGAGAGAGAGAGAGAGAGAGAGAGAGAGAGAGAGAGAGAGATCAACTTTTCTGTCATCTTTTCTGAGAGATCAACTTTGGGACTGGAGTAGGAAGGAAGAAAATAGATACCCATTTCTTTTTTCTCATGTTGTCAGAATCAGCTGGGGATTATCTGATCTGCTGGAAAACCAGCAGAAAAGAGCAGCTAAGGTGCCTTTCCTCTCTGCACCAGTCTTCTGTTGGAGGCTGCAGATCTGGTCAGCTGCTTTAGACAAAAAATGAAAACATGGGGGGGGGGGACTACATGTGATTAACATCATGTTAATCTTGGGATCTTATCTTTAAAGAGAAACAAAACACCGCTTCTTGTGTCTCAAAAATGTCATGAGAAGAGTGGCAGGTTTCAGATGCCCCTCCTGACATATCCGGAACAAGTGTGTAAAATAGGCAAACCACATGGTGTTCCAATTAAGCACTGACACTCTCTAATTTACTCTCATGGGAGTTATGACTTCTGATGTAAAATGGTGGCAGGCAGCAGGTCAGAAACCAAGGTCACGGAGGCCTGGCAGCAGCAGGAAATTAATCGTTTGATAAAGAGCTTATTTTGCAATGGAAAATTTGAGCATGTTTATCATTTTCATTATACTTTCCAATGTTACAGGAATGAACCAGCAGAATTTAATTTTTCTTGCTTACTGCCGTAATTTGCTTTACGGGTCAAATCTTTTTACAGTGGGTCTGGCATGTGAGAGGACCAAATCCTGATAGAATTCAATTTATTTGTATGCTCAGCCAACAGCACAGAAATTGCTTCCATGTTGTACAATCCCATGTTGCAAGAGTACACTTGTGAATAACATGTTCACACAGGCAGGGAAGATCATGTAGGGCGTTCCCATGTTAGCAGCACACTTTCTCCCAATGGGATATCAACTGCATGGAAAGGATTTGTGCCACTCTTATAGACACATGATTCACACATGCTCCTCTGCAGAGTGGGATCTCATGGGGAATAGCTTCCACACATGGCTGAATACATGTGTGAAGGGAGTCTTAGATGCTTGACTATGGATATCCCCATGCACAGAGCTATGCATTTAAAAAAAAATCCTGGCTTTTAGAAAAGCGCATGATTTGTGACATCAAAAGCAACACTGTATTGCTTTTTTGATCCAGTCAAAATGACTTCCAGAATGGTAGCTGTGTTACAGCCCCCCAATCCTGCCTAAGATGTGGTGGCCAGCCGAAATCGCTGGCCACTGCATCCTAGTCAGGATGTGGCCCATGCCAGCGTGGCTGGGGCTCAGCTCCTATGCCGGGATGGACAACAGACCCCTCCCCTACCACCCCAGCCCTCCCTCCCTCCCCACACCCTCCCGCCAACCGGTGCAGGCCTTACCTGTGTAAGGTAAGGCGCAATGGCTGGAGGGCACTGGTGTAAGCGGTGCCGTCCTCCGCGCCAGCGTCGCTTACAATAGAGGTGCCACGAAAGTGCTTTCTGCCGGCCTAATGCTGCACAGGATTGCGCCCTTAGTCTGCTGCAGCAAAACCAACAGATTCTTGTAGCACCTTAAAGACTAACTGATTTATTTCAGTAGAAGTTTTCATGGACAGCAGTCCACCTCACCAGGTGAAGTGAAACACACCTGATGAAGTGAACGGCAATCCACAAAAGCTTATGCTAAAATTGATTGGTTAGTCCTTAAGGTACCACAAGACTCTGTCGTTTCAGCCAAAATAATGTGCATTTAAGTCCCAAATGATTTAAATGGGAGATCAAAAGGCCCTTTGTTACATTTTGTGCAAGAGGTTCAGCAGAGAAAGATGGAGAAACAAAGAATGGACTGCTCCTCCATTGGACTTGTGAACTTTTTGTTGAAAAGCGGCATATAAATACTGTTAATAATAATAATCCTCAGGTGGTATTAGATATTTGCAGCCATCTACATCATTACTTCCAGCTCAAGTTCATTGTCTGGGCTGAAACAGAATCTGTCATACCTGAAGGCCAAGCCCCATTTCTCCACTGGTCCTGTTCAAGTCAGTTTCATTGCTCTGGGGTACATCATGTGAATTGTGGGTTCATATTATTCATCAGTTCATATTAGCTGGTGTCTCTTTCCACTCCGCTTCTCATCTCCCTCCTCCTCCCTCCTCCAAGTGGGTGGCACAGTGTATCGGCCTGAATCATCTGTGTTTGTTTACTAAACAAACCCAGGTTCTCATGACATGGGACACCTTTGTTATTCCTGGCTTCTGCTTGCACCATACTAGAACTGTGATAGTGCATTGCTTGGACTGAGCTAGCCTCTGCAGCATACAGATAACATTTAAAATGGTACCTTTTATTGACTGGACTAGTTGAATAGGGTAGCAAGTTTTGATCTGCACAGAACCCTTCTTCAGTCAGGAAGAAAGACTCTTGTGCTACCCAAGTATTTGTCATTACTTACACGCACACACACACACACACACACACATGCACACACTGTATTAACTCAAGAAGACCAAATGAGACATTTCAGATCGTACAAGCATACCTGTCGTTTACCGTCATTACCAAAAGTAAATACTGAATAACAATTACAGTGCATGGTTTAGCTCAGAGGGATGCATCCTGTACATACTTACCTCGACTGTTCTGCAGGTTTCCTCCAACTGAGCTACAATTCCTTGTACCCTGTCATTACTTCCCACTAGTACTGCAATGCCATCACTGAGTTCAGACTGTAGAGTAATAAAGAAATGCATGTAAAATAAGTATAAATATAAAGTGGGATGATGGAACAACTTTAAGAAATGGGCCTTTACTGTTTACCATTAGAATGATCTATCTTTCAAAAGTTCCCTGAAAATGTTTTGGGGAAATGCTTATTTGAAGACAAAAGGAAACCTATTTTTGAAAACCCAAACGAAAGACTCTTGCTGAATAATATACATTTGCAGCTGATGAAGCTAGTTACTGTAAAACAACAACAACAAAAAACTTATAGCCCAATTCTATCCCCGGCCAGCCCAGAGCACGCACTGCCACTGACAGAGGCCACACTGCATGCTATGGTGGGCCCTGGGACAGCCTGGGAGAGGTAAGTAAAAATCTTTTTTACTTGCCTACCTGTAGGCTGCCTGACCTCTAATGGGTTTCCTTGGATCCATGCCAGCTATTTAGCTGATGTAAGTCTGAGGAGAGTCAGGGGTGTATCAGGCTAGGAATAGGGGAATAGGATCTTGGCATGCGCCACTGCTGCTAAGATCCTCTTCCCTCCTGCCCCGGCTTGGCCCGCCCGCTCCTCATCCCGAACCACCTACATTCCTCCCCAGTTCCGCTCCCTGACGTACCAGTGCCAGCGTGGGATGGAGGAGGTTCAGCAGGCCGCTACGGCCCACAGAATGGCAGAGCAACTTTCGCGCCATTTTTCCGGGACTTATGCTGATTGCGAGACCCTTCAGCATAATCCCTGGATAGGATTGGGCTGTTATTTTATTAAAACAATTATTTTATTATTTTCCTGTGTAAGAATTGTATGATTAAAATTTAATTTGCAGAATTTCACGAACTTTCCGAAACTCTTGGATGACAGCTTCATACTAGGTTGTGCTAGCCTCTGAAATTGCTTACACATTTTATTGGGATTTGGCACTAAATGCCCAGTATTCAAACTGGATTTGTCTCCTAAATGTTTCAATTTGAGAAGGGATGCATACTGAGTTTGTACATTATCTCTGGCAGAAATAGTGGTACATTTAATCGTTGATATGAATATTCATGATACTTTCCACAGATATCTTTGTTAAACATATTCTCCTATGAATTATCCCAGAAAGGACATAGGAAGCCATGGACAGCATCCAATACATTTCTCCAATATATTCAATTGGATGTGTTCCCCCCAAAAGCATCTACCCAGCTCTGGTGTTCACAAATAAATATAATTATGGGCTTCATCCAAAGGCTGTACTTGTAAACTGGCTCTGCCTGGTGACAGCCCCACTAAGGCTTTCAAGAAATTAAGTTGCATTTCTCATGAGGATACTCCAAATAAACAGCTGTTTAGTGAATGCTGGGTTAAAAATAAATAGACCTTTTAGAGATGGCAGCAAAGGACTCTGGGAGCATGGCCCAGCCTTTCTGTTCCATACCCAAGTAATTACTGGCAAAGTAAAACTTTTCCTTATTAATTGAACAGTAGACAGAAACGCATTAATCGCCAAAGTGGGGAATGTTCTCTTTCCCACATCTAAAGACGGACCTCTGGTCAGGAACTGAAAACATCTCGTCAATAGATTTTAAGAAACCTACAAACAAACTGGGAAGGTTTCAGAGCAGAACAACAATTGCCATACAGAGTTTGGTTTGGCATGAAATGTGAGGACGGGCTGAAGAGACTAGATATACTTATCCTGCTTCATGTTATGGCAGCTGTGAGGGGGCCAACCAGAGATGCTGCCATGGTTGGCAGCAGTGCCATGTGGAGGGTCATGATGTTTCTGTGTTTCAGGCATAATCAACTGCATACATTTTTACTAATCGTTTTTTAAAAAAAGAACAATGAAACTGGAAGCCCATAATATCAGTGGAAGCTCTCCCATGGGATACAGTATATCAGTGGTTTCCAAACTGGGAGGCGTGGCTCCAAAACCAGCCAGGGGAGCCACGGAGTGCCACGGAATCCTCTCAGAATACAGTGCAATGCCAATTGGCAGGCATCAACATAATGTAATGGGGAGCCGCGGCCAATGGTCGCCAATGGTCAAGAAAGCTGCAGGTTGAAAAAGTTTGGGAAACACTGCAGTATATAATTTTGCTTGTTCATGTACAATTCCCTTAAAAAAAAAATCTACTGGTGACAATCTCAACTTGGGGAATTTTTGCTACACCAGAGGTATTTATCTTGTGAAAACACTCAAGTTAGTGGTGCTGCAAGTTGGTCTTTTAGGATGTTGTCATCAACATATTGGTCCATAATATAACCAAAATTTAGCCAGATATCTTGTACTGTTTGTTTTCTGTGAATAAAAATATACTTAGGGTAGAATTCTAACCCCAGTGAAACACCAGTGAAATTTACAATCTGCACTTGGATTGAAAAACACAGACAACCATAACACAGTTTAATTTCAATAGCACTTCTTGTTTTGTTTTGTTTTTCCACCCAAGGAAACCTTGATAGGTGTTAATTGTTCTGCCATCAGTGATTAACTGCAATAAACAGCCTGCATTTCTAAGCTTCAGAAGGTCTTTGCAAGGTGCTCTCAGAATCTTTGATTGACCAAATCCATGTTTTCAAAAATCAGGAGGCTAGCAATGTCTAAGCAGAGTGTCTCTGCCAGACAGAAAGAACAAAGTGCTTCTCAAGCAGGCTTGTTCTGTGTATTCCTGTGTTGTCAAAGCCTAGTCAGTTATACAGCAGGGAAGCCTTTTGCTGGAAAAGTGTGTGAAAAGAGTGGATTAGAGCTGCAATCCTATACTTACCTCAGAGTAACTTCCATTTAACTCACACCCAATCCTATTGTAAATTAGGGCGGCGGAACGAGCATTCCGCCGCCCTAAGCTGTTGCAAAAGTGCCGTAAAGCACTTTCGTGATGACTTGAGAGCAGGGAAGGACGGCACAAGGCCGGCCTCCCCTGCTCCGCTGCCAGAGCCCTCGCCGGACTGCTGCCCGACTCAAGTCAGGATACAGCAGCTGGGGGGGGCAGTTCAGCGGTTAACGGCAGGGGCCAATAGGCCCAGCCGATCACGGTGGGAGCGGGGATTGGCCTCGGCCGAATCTTGACCCCGCCAATCGGCTGAGCCGTTACACGGCCTCCTCCGACTTCCACCAGCAAAATAGCTGGCGGAATTCCGAGGAGGCCGATCGTCCCCATCCGCAGTTACAGCCGGGTAGACTTTCCACTGCGGGGAGCCTGCCCATGGCGGAGCTCAGGATCCGGCAGGTGGACCTGGGCCGCCCGGTGGATCAGTTAAGCAGGATTGCGCTGTCAATGGGATTTACTTCTGAGGACATACCTAGGATTGGACTGTTGGGGGTGATTGTTTCAGAATTAACCTACAATGTCTTATGAAGCTTTTTTTTTAACTGAATGGCAATAAATGCTTTAATAAAAATTTATTAAAACAGACTATCTCATCTGAGGGCGTGGGTTTCCCTAGTTTGTGCAAGAAACAGATGAAGCTTTATTCTACAACTATTATCCATACAAAAGTCTTTTTAGGGTTAAGTTCTTAATCAAACTGACAAATCTTTTACCAGGTATAATTTTTTTACCCAATTTCTATGGAAAAACCTATGGGGTAGTAAAGACACTCCCAAGACAAGGCATCTTTTTTTCTCATTGGAATGCAAAAAGGAAGAAGAGTTGAGCTTTTTTACCTTTTGTCTTTGGAAAACATTTGTAAGAGGAGCAACCTGGCAATCCTTATGAGCACCAAAAACTTTGCACATTGAACATGTGGGCACTTCACAACTCAAACAATAAATATTAATTTTCTCGTCTTCATGTTCTTCGCACATTGGCTGCTCGATTTTTCTTTCAGGTCTGTGGAAAAAAAGGTTCAGTCAGAACCACTTAACCAACTAACACCCTGATCCTGCCTAAGATGCACCGGCCAGCCTAAATGACTGGCTGCTGCATTCTAAGCAGGGTGCAGCCCACACCGGCGCGGCCGGGGTTTACCTCGGGGGAAGGGGACATTTGTCCCCTTCCCCTTGTGTAAGTCCCAGCAGCCCCAATGGGCCTCCTCGGGCCACAATCCATCCTATTTAGCTGGTGCACAACTAGGAGGCTGTGTAAGGCCAGCCTGGCCCGAGGAGGTTGGGATATCAGCGCAGTGTGCCGCCAATAAGCCCACTCCTCTCCCTGACCTGCCAATTGCTCCCTCCCCTGCCACCCTGGCTCTCCCTCCCTATGTCCTCCCGCTGCCCGGCGCAGCACCTACCTGCGTCTGGTGGAGCGGGAAGTGGAGGGTGGCGGTGTGAGCAATGTCGGCCTCTGTGCCAGCACTGTTTACACCCAACATGGCATGAAAGTGCCTTATGGCACTTTCGCAACACCCTAGGCTGGCGGAGCGCTTGCTCCGCCGGCCTAAGTTTAGGATGGATTGTGGCCTAAGGCTGTGATCCCAAGCACACTAACCTGGAATTAAATGCTGTTGAACAAAATGGGACTTACTTCTGAGTAAACACGTATAGGCTTGTGTTGAAATATCAGGGATGTTTGGGGCCTTGAGAAATCCAATCCCATTTCCTTCCATGGCAAATACAACCAAGCCAAAACCAAGCCAAAATTTGCAGACAATCCATCAAGGACTGGTATTAGTGTATTACCTGGCAGACTCCTGTTTGTATATATCAATGATATTTTCCACCAACAGGTTCCTTTGAAGACCATACACACCATGCCTGTCCAGAACCACTTCATGCCTACAAGAAGGACAGCGAAATCGACCTCCTGATGCCACAGTGGTGCCTCCTCTGGTTGGCAGGTATGGGTTTGAGGCCTGTTCTTGCCAAGTAATAAACAAGGTGGTAAAGTGAAGCATAGATTATTTCACAATGATTTCTGACCACTGCCCTCATTTCCACATCACAAGATCCATATATCATACTATCTGCTTAAAACATGACCTAATGCCTCCATGCAGTCACCCCTATGGCTTCAATGAACTTTGGATCGGATTCTCAAAGCCAAATTTACTCTGGCTGCTGGGGAAAAGTCTGTCCCAAAAGTACACAGAAAGATAAATAACTTCTAATATCATTTTGCTCAATGCCTGCCAGCTAATAATATAATGACAACTTATGCTAGAGAGAAATTTGCCATTTTTAGAGGTGTTGGGGAACAAAGGGTTTAAGTGTTAATATCTCTGAATACTTGAAATAACAATTCAGTCTATATAAATAAAAAGGACATTTCCAAATGTAAGGGATCCAAAATCAAACAGAAAATAAACAACAAAGACCTTCTCTTTCTAATTAAATGTATCCTTATCTTTTTTTTTAAAGATAAAGTTCTGTTTATCAAACCAGCATAATGATACCCTCCACATCTGGTAGCACAGTATAATTATAATTGTCCACTGAAATTTTAAAAGGTTGAATAAACCTACCTGGAAGATATCACTGGCACATTTTCTGCAGAGGTTGTGCTGACAGGGGAGGATCACCACCGGCTTAGTAAACATCTCTAAACATATAGGACAAATAAGCTGTTTCTCCAAGTTATCCATGGTTTGCTGCTCTTTGGCAAAAGACTTGTAACTAAGAGAGGTGCTCATCTCCTTGCGCTTCCAAGGAACACAGACTCAGAATCAGGGTGCTGCCGACCAGTTTCCGGGTTAGGTCCCTTGAACGAATTCCAAAGCTTGTGTGATCAAATGTCCTTTGAGGTTCTTTCCCTGGAGGACATTGTTTAAACTGAGTGAAGGGAGCTGGGTCTATTTTGGAAACAGAACGTCATTGGTTGCCATACTCACTTTTTCCATATATGCATCTGACACATGGACGGATTTAGACAGGTGATGACTCTCTCTCACTAGAGTGAGAGCTCAACATTCTTGAGTTCAAGAAGGAAGGAGGGTCAAGGGAAGGGATTGACAGTTGCCACCAACACATCCACCACTCACTCTTTTGGACAAACTAAAGCGTTAAGCTGACTGGAGAATGCATCCTGGTTCTTCATCTTTTCAGGCTTCATTCCTGCAAAGGACACTGCAAAATGACTGAAGGAATACCACATTAGAACTATGGGTCGCTTGGTTTCAAATGTAAAAGTTGTGTATCACGGTTTACACCTAACAGCATATTCTCACAAGTACCAAACTAGTGATAGTGGCACAATATCCTGAAAATATGTGTGTGTTTCAACCTGATCCTGAGCCCTTCCCGGGCCACTCCGGCGTGGCCCGGGAACTCCTCGGGAGAAGGGGACATTTGTCCCCTTTCCCCGGTGTAGGGTTGCCCGGCCCCAATGGGCCTCCTCGGATGTACGTCAGCTCTCGAGCCGAGATACATCCGGGGCGGCGGGGTAAGGGCGGGCCAGGCTGGGAGAGGGCTGGGGATATCGGCAGAACTCGCTGTCGATATCCCTGTGCCCTCCCGACCAACGGCCATGCTCCCTCGCCACCCAGCCCTCCCTCCCCCCACCCCTGCATCGACTGGTGCAACTCTTACCTGAATCGGCAGCTGCAGGGTTGGTTGGGAGGTGAAGGGCTGCCGGCCTCCGTGCCAGCGGCCCTTACTCTCCGGGTGCCGAAAATGCGCTTTATGGCATGTTTACAGCACCTGGCACCCGTGGAGCATGAGCTCCACAAGCACTTCTTTAGGGAGGATTGCACAGTTTTACTGCCCAATCCTATCCCCCACCATTGGTGCCAATGCAGCTGTTCTGGTGAAGCATACACTGCATCCAATTGGGGTGGGGGGTCAGGAGGCCTGCCAGAGCCAGAGGTATGTTTTACTTACCTCTGAATATAGGCCTCTAGGTGGCCTATATGTCTCCTCAGATCCAAGCGCACGTGTAACAGAGCAATCCTGTGTAACCTTGCACCGGTGTAACAGTAGATGGACCGGTGCCAGTGTAATTGCACTTACACTGGTGCATCTACTGTTACACCAGTGCAAGATTACACAGGATTGCGCTGTAAGTCTGAGGAGAGAAAGAGGGCAGCATGGGCCAAAAAATGGGGGATAGGATCTGGTGTGTTTGTTTGCCACCAAGATGCTCCCACTCTGTCCTGCGCTGCTCCCCACCCCCTGCCCTCACCTTTCCCTGCCCCAGAACGCTCCAGAAACACCCCCTCCCTACTGCCAACTTACCGACGTCTGTGGAGCCTCTTGGAGCTGCTATGTTGCACACCGCACCTCTCACTGTTTATGGCAGTAGCTCAACAGCGTGCAACAGTGGCCCAGCTTTCTTACTGCTGGAAAATGCTTTGCTCTGCTGGAACACTAGTTCCAGCCGTGCAAACCCACAATAGGATAGGGGTCTGAGTGTGGGGGAATAACTACAGAAGTACAATGTCAAAGCAAGGTGTATGTATGCAAGAACTGCATAACTAGGCTTACCATATTTTTCAAACTTCAAACCGGGACAACCCCCCCCAGAGCCCCCCGAGGTAAATAATTAATTAATGTCAAAGCAACGAAAAAGCAAGGCCAAAGAAGCACAACCAATCGTAAACCACAACGAAAAAGCCATCAGAAAGAGCCCAAACCAACCTTAAACTACCCTCCACAACGAAAAAGCAATTCTAAACCACAATGAAAAAGCAGAAAAAAGAAGCATAAATGTCACAATAAAGCATAAATCCCAATAAAAAATCCATTTAATGAATATATTTTTGAAGAAAGGGGGCGCGAAGCGCCCCCTCCTGCCGCACGAAGCGCGTTCAAAATTTTTAAATAAATAATTAATAAAGTAAAGGGGGCGCAAAGCGCCCCCTCTTGCCGCGCGAAGCTCGGCCGAAATTTTTAAATAAATAATTAATATTTCTATTAAAAATAATAAAAAATACGCTTACCTGGTCGCTGGTCGGTGGTCGCTGCTGCTGTTGCTGCTGGGGCCGCGGCAAGCAGGCACCGGGAGAAGCACAGCCTGCTCGCCTGCGTTGCGCGAGCCCTGGAGCTCGCGCAACACGGGCAAGAAGCAGGCTGTGCTTCTCCCGGTGCCGCTGCGAGACCAGCGGCACCGGGAGAAGCACAGCCTGCTCGCCCGCGTTGCACGGGCCCAGGAGGTTCGCGCAACACGGGCAAGAAGCAGGCTGTGCTTCTCCCGGTGCCGCTGGTCTCGCAGCGGCACCGGGAGAAGCACAGCCTGCTCGCCTGCGTTGCGCGAGCCCTGGAGCTCGCGCAACACGGGCAAGAAGCAGGCTGTGCTTCTCCCGGTGCCGCTGCGAGACCAGCGGCACAGAGAGAAGCACAGCCTGCTTGCCCGCGTTGTGCGAGCCTGCTAGAGGCTTGCGCTGGCCGGGCAAGCAGGCTGTGCTTCTCCGGTCTCCCAGCGGCACCGCATGGAGCCGCTGGGAGACCGGAGAAGCACAGCTTGCTTGCCCGGCCAGCGCGAGCCTCCAGCAGGCTCGCGCAACACGGGCAAGCACTGTGCTTCTCCCGGTGCCGCTGACGACCGGGAGAAGCACCCGCTCGCCGCGCCGCCATCTTCTTCTTCTTTTTTTTTTAATTTTAAACTTACCGGGCAGCATCTTGGGTCACGAAATCTCGCGTGATCCAAGATGTCGGCACCCAAATCTCGTGAGGGCATCATGCCCTCACGAGATTTGGGCGCCGACATCTTGGATCACGCGAGATTTCGTGACCCAAGATGCTGCCCGGTAAGTTTAAAATTAAAAAAAAAGATGGCGGCGCCCATTCGTCCCCCGGGACACGACCGGGAATCGGGTCCGATTTCCGGGACTGTCCCGGCGAAACCGGGACGAATGGTAAGCCTATGCATAACCAGCGTGCAGTTAATGAAAAGTAATCACCTTGAAAGATGAAATTTCAATCCAGTTACGGTATATACTAACATACATAGGGCTACCTTTCTGCTAAAAATGACCCTGTTTCTTCAGATTTTTTTCTCAGGCAGCAGCAGAAGTTAATTTCAGACCATTTTCAGGCTGTTGGTAGGCCCTAATACTTTACTGCTGGGCTCTGACCTGGTACCATATTTTTTTCCTCCATTTTACAAATGTTGGTGTTCACTTGGTCCCAGGGTTGCTAACTCTGAATGAATCTATTCTTAGTCATTTTTGCCCCCAACATGATGATGAAATGGCATTAAGCCAAGGCCCAAGTAGGCAGGGCCAGCCTAAGAGACCTCCTGATGTGATGCCTGATGTGATGTGGCATTCTAAATGCTGCCCCCCTTACCTGATGATGTACCAACGCTGTCCTTCCACTCTCCCATGTTTCATCCCAGCACTCTCATCCCCTTCTTCCTTTTCCAATCTCAGAAATGGAGAGAGAAGGAGAAGAAGTGGAGGCAAGTAAGTGAACAGGGTGCCCCCCACCAGTCTGCAGCCTGAGGCAACTGCTTCTGTTGGCCTCATCATGGATGGGCCAGCCCTGCAAGCAGACTCTGTTAAAATTGCCAGGATTGCTTTCAGTAGTAACCTAGAGATTGATTCTGACTCCTGGAGACTCCAAGCCAAATTGAAGAGGATTGGCAACCCTATCAGGCCCTCCTCAGAAACCTCAGGGTTTTTTTTTGATGCATTCATTCTATAGGATTTCTGGATTATTATTATATGTAGGTTCCTAACCCTTTCCTAGCTATACCATGAGCACATTTAATTCAGCCTATCAAAAAATGTCTCTTAAAAAAAAAAAAAGATGGAGGATTCAGAGTGTGGCTGCATCAGCACCAGTAGGCCTGTGCTTCAACTAGGCCAAGCCCTGCCCACCAACTTGGGCCTGGAACAAGATTAGTTGCTTTACTGGTACAATTTAATACATTTTATTAAAATATATAATTGATCTTTACATTTGCTTTAGAATTGATCCAAAAGAAGTTTGATATTTTGTGCATTTTGCATTAGAACCTTGTTGCAAGATGCACTGGACGACATTTGGAAATGTGGGAAAGAAAAAGAAAGAATGAAAAACAGGTTCCAAAAGTGGTTGTGGGGCTCAGCCCTAAGAAGTAGCAGCTGGTGAGGTGGTACATTGGTGGGGGCTGTAGCTGAGGATGGGATGCTGAGCAGTAGCTGACGGGGAGGGCATCCCATACCTTTGCTTTACCCGAGATAGAAGAACGCTGTGAGGTGGCAGTGAGAGGATGGAAGTGGTGACTAAGGGCGCAATCCTGCCCTAAATTAGGGCGGTGGAATGAGTGTGTTCCGCCGCCCGGAGTAGTCACAAACGTGTCGTAAAGCATGTTTGCGACTACTTTAGAGCCAGGAAGGCCGGTGCAAGGCTGGCCGTCCCAGCTCCGCCGCCCGAGGACTTGGCCCGCCAACGGACCCAAAGCACGGTAGGATCCGGTGGACGAGTAGGACAGTTGGCAGGTGGGGGGGGCGGGGTGAGGGGCGGGGCGGCAGAGCCGGGCGGGCGGCCATAGGCCCAGCTGTCCTGGGCGGGGGTGGGGGCATGGCATCCGCCATATCCTGGTCCCCACCGGGCAGCTGGGCTGTTACACAGCCTCCTCCGACTTCTGCCAGCAAAATAGCTGGCAGAAATCCGAGGAGGCCTATTGGCCCCAGCCACGATTACACCCAGGGAAGGGGATGAGTGTCCCCTTCCCCGAGTAGACTTTCCGTTGTGGGTTGCCTGCTGCAGGCTGCCCGTGGCGGAGATCAGGATCCGGCGGACGGCCTCGGCCGCCCGGTGGATCCTTACGCAGGATTGGGCTGTAAATTGAGCACTGTGCAGGCAGAGGGCTGCTGACTGGCCTACAGTGTCTGTCAGCACAATCCTGTGTAACCTTGCACAGTAACAGTAGATGCACCAGTAAGTGTACTTACACTGGCATAAGTGCACTTACACTGGTGCATCTACTGTTACACCGGTGCAAGGTTACACAGGATTGAGTTGCATGTTTGCCTTTGTTCAGTGCTGACTCAGATGCCGTCTGTCTCACAAAGCCCATTGGCGAGGCTGTGGTGGTCTTTCTTACCTGCTGAACCACCTCACCTGATGCCATAGAATGATGAAACTATTCTATATATAGGTTAGTTCCAATAGTGTCTATTTTAATACTTTTTTTAAAAAAAAATCACAACCTAACCTGCCCCTGATTAATGTACTTGGGAAAGTGGTGAAAACATATCATTTTTATTGTCTGAGCCTAGGTGATAATTCTGCCTAGGTGTCATGACTGTAGCATAATCCCAATGGTTGTCTTCCAGCACTGGGCATTGCTGTGTTTTTATCTGTTTATTAGACACACGGATCTCTCAGAACTTGGCACTCGTTCTCAAGTTATTTTTAAACCGACTATTTCCCAGATCACGTCTGGCATGTGAGGCCTAATCTTAGGGCAACGCCATCTGTGCTGTTATCCGCCAATACTTTATCGCACAACTGTACAAGCAGCAGTATGTATCCTGTCTACATGTTTAAGCCAACTATCCAGCACACTTACTGTAGCAAGCTGTTCGTTGTCCCTGCCTACAATACTGCATGTGCAGTGAAGACATTCGCTCCATTTTGTCTAGCCATAAAACAATTAGAAGTCCCTCAGACCATTCTGCCAGTAAGGTGCATTTACAGGGCTCTCTTGTTTATGCATTGCTTAGCATTTATAAAGCACGGTGGCAGTGAAACGGCATTACACAGATATCATGTATGATCTGAATAGGTGTATTCAAGAGACAAAAGGGACAAAATCAATGACAAAATGCAAAGCTTAACGGAAATGCTAGTGTAGCAATGTGGCAATGTGAAAGGAAAGAATGTTGTAACCTCACCAAAGTTAGCAAGGACCAGTGAAAGGAGATAAATAAAAGTACACTACTAAAACATAGAGAAGCATTTGGGAGAGAGCCCTCTTTTGTTTTGAAAGCTTGAGCAAACATTTCACCCATGAAAAATGATGTGGTTAAAAACAGCTGCTTGTAAGGTCCCTTCCATATTGGGAAGCAAAGGATAGTTGATATATCCAAAGGATAGTTGACAAGTATCCTTCTATAAATTATATGCCAAGTTAATCACATAGTATAGTATTGGTGTAGTGTTCAAGTCGTTCAGACCAAACAAGCTTTTAGCCCAGCCTGCAACATGGGATACTCTTTGAATTAATGAATTTATATTTTTAGATGAAACAGTGTTATCTCTCTCTTTCTCCCCTCTTTTCTCTGTCTCCCTGTCGCTCCTGCTCTGTTCCCCTCTTCTCTCATTTTTTTTCTTTTCTTAAAACACTGAAGCAAAAATAAAATGTGGTAGTGTTTTCTAGAGCAACCCACCTTAGTGTAGGGTGCAACCCAGTTGTGGATCATGATCCACCTGTAGAAGACTGACAGGAACCTGAGACTTCCGAGAGCCAGGAGTGGTTGATACAGGATGATGCAGTTCTCTGTGGACACCAACATCTTGGGCTGGCTCAGATGATACATCCAGCAGGCCTCTCAAACGTGTGAAGAAGTATGGGTGTACATGTCTCCTGCTCCCACCCCTGACCCCTACTGGTGTACTGGTACATAATTGTGTGTGAGTGTGGGTGGGTGGGTGGGTGGGTGGGTGAGTCAGACTCTAAAATAATATATAACCACAAATTGAAGTAAAGTAGTTCAGTGGACCCTCTGCATCCATGGATCTCATATCCTCAAATTTCATCATCTGCAGATTGAGCGAGAGGTGCCTCTTGAGGCCGCTTCCGGGTTGCGCTGGGCCTGCGATGCACTCCATTTGTCCCAGGATGTCTTGGGGAAGCGACCGGAAGCGACTTCTGATTTCGTGTCTGCAACTTCCGTGGACTTTGGTATCCATGGGGGTCTCAGAACCAATCCCCCGTAGATACTGAGGGCCCACAGTAATTAAACTATGATAGCAGTAGGCGGGGGGGGGGGACTGTGTTCCCACACTCTTCCCAGCATGAGTTGAACAGCTGATTCAGAGTATTCTCCAAACCAGCCTGTTGTGTTATCTGGGACTAGTGCTTGGTAACGCATATTTTCCAGGGAAGGGGGCTATTCTCATGTAACTACCGAGGGCCTAAAAGAAACACTAACTGCAGTAAGGGGGTTCTGCCAGCATTAGTGCCTTCAACACCTTCCCACAATGAACATCCCGAAGGGAAGGAGCTGTTGATGTTTTAATTGTGTAAGGATGTTTTCATTGTTGCCACCTTGAGAGCATTTTGTTGTTCACAGAATGGTTTACATAGCCAAATAAATAAATATATCAGATTCCTTGTTCCAAAAGGGCTCACAGTCTTAAAAATCTGAATATGATTGTTGCTTGGATGCTGACTTTCTATAATTCAGAAAGACAAACGGGCAGCCCAGTCCTGTGGAGGATATGGCGGCCAGCCTAAAGGGCTGGGCACCGTATCCTACCGAGTTCCCGGGCTACACCAGGGCAGTCCGGGAACAACTCAGGAGAAGGGGATGAACGTCCCCTTCCCCTGGTATAAGCGGCGGGAGGCCCAATGAGCCTCCTCGAATGTGTTCAAGCTCTGGAGTTCGCGCACATTGCGCTGCTCGGGTAAAGCTGTGCAGGGCCTGGAGAGGGCTTGGGATATGGCGAATCTTGCCACCGATATCCCTGCCCTTTCCAGGCCTGGGGGCGGCGAATGGCTGCCCTCCCTGCCCGCCTGGTCCGCCCTCCCACCGTGGCGCTGGACTTACCCAGTCTGGCATGCGCGACCAGGGAAGAGAGGGCTGCCAGCCTCTGCATCTGTGGACCTTACTCTCTGGGTGCCGTAAACACGCTTTACACGGTGTGTTTACGACACCCTGTGCCGGGGGAGCAGGTGCTCCCCTGGTGTACCATTGTGCAGGATTGTGAGAGTATTAGTTGCTATCACAATCAGAGACATAACTTCTCTATTCTGTCACGTTGAATTGCAAATTGAGCACATAATCATGGAATCAAAGGGGTTTACCATAAACGGGTACTAGAAAAAAATCATGTCTCCTTCGAGCCGGAATCGAACCAGCGACCTAAGGATGCCCGTAAGTACTTAATTCTACAGTCCTCCGCTCTACCAGCTGAGCTATCGAAGGGACGCTTTGGAAGTCTTCCCGAGAGATATACAAACAACAGCACCCAAAAAAACTTTTGTATACGGGCATGTATGCTGCATTTTAGAAAGCTTGCAAGAATCCGAAGCGTCGATGAAGAGAATCATCCCGGTACTATTTCAGAGAGTTACTATTTAAAGATTGGAGAAGTGAAATAGACTATGAACGTCGTCTGATTACTGACAAACCGCCGTAGCCCAATATAGTCCTATCAACTGCAGAGCACGAGCTTCGGAAAACAGCGCAGCATTTGAGACTCCCAACTCCACCACCTCTTCTATAGATTTCTCTTGTCTTCGTCACTCTTAACACTGCCCCTCAGTTACTTTCCTCTAGTCGCCTTGCTTGAGCTCCTTGTCCTCGGTGTAACATAAGGAGAGGAGACTCATCCTCATCTGAATATGGATCGTCAAAGTCCCCAACCTTACTTTTCTTTCCCCGTGAAAATAGTCGGACGAGCAGGGCGCTGAGTTTGACTCATGACAGCTGATCACTGAATAACCATCACTTTCTTCTGTACAGTTTCCCTTAGTGAGCTACCCGCCGCTATTTCTGTTAATTGATACAAGTACGTCTCAAGACCGTAGGGCCAGTGGCGCAATGGATAACGCGTCTGACTACGGATCAGAAGATTGTAGGTTCGACTCCTGCCTGGCTCGTAGATTTTCTCCTTTGCTTTTTCTTTCCGAATTGGCAGTGTTTTAACGTTAGTTATCGCTCATGACGTTTAAAAATATATGGTCATCATCAAATACACCTTTCTATTTCATCTCTGTTTCACCAAGAAGTAGGTAACTAGTTCATCCCATTCCCACTAACTCCCCCTTTATTTATACAGTATTAGGTTACGCTACGCTGACTCAGGTATTCTATTCTTCCTGCACACTTTTATGGAATTCACGGACATGCGTAGCTTGATATAACGTCAAGTTAAGATTTTATTTTTTATTTTTTATTTTTTATTTTTTAATTATACATTTTGAAACCTAAGATTTTGCTTTTATAAAAACTTATATTTTTATCATGCATTATTTGTAGAGTATTAGGTACTGGGAAATTATTCTGGAGAAGCTTCACTTTGATAACCTCGTTAGAACGTTTGCACTGATAACCACGTTTATACTGTATAAAATGTGCAGAGGATGATCAAGGGGAAGAAGATCTACCACGCCAGTTTCCCCTTCTTTGGATATTAGGAGAATAGGCTTCGAAGTATCTGCAAAATATACGCTAGCGAGCCAGGCAGGAGTCGAACCTACAATCTTCTGATCCGTAGTCAGACGCGTTATCCATTGCGCCACTGGCCCAAACTGCTAAAGTTCTTTACAACCGTCTCCAAACAGATACATAAGTGAATCTTGGGTGCAAATTCCATGCTTTTCCCAGCTTCGAAGGGACTTTCTTTCACCAACTTTCTACGTCTTAGTTCAGCCAAACAAACATAACACACTGAAACAAGTTTCATCGCCACGTCAGCAGAATAAGAATCTATCTTCCTACTGCCCTGCAAAAGGCCAACATTTCCCCTAGTAGTCTAAAAGGGCCGCTGTTGCAAAAGTCTGATAACGGAGCCAGTTCTGAGTTTCAAACACAACCCTAGTATTAGCGATTGCATTCGCCGAACAGCAAGACCAATCGCGGGCTCCGCGACTCCTCCACGCATGCGATCTGTAGCGCCATCTTGTGACAAACACAGATTTAGATGAGCTCTGGCTTAGCCCAGGACTGTGGAGCATACATTCTTTCACTTGTCTAAAGAAACCACTTCCCAAGTCCCTTCGATAGCTCAGCTGGTAGAGCGGAGGACTGTAGGAGCAATGGTTACTGGAATCCTTAGGTCGCTGGTTCGATTCCGGCTCGAAGGAGGCAATTTTTTTTCTTTCCTCTTTACATTCATTTAATAGTAACAACGGGCGACACCGCCTCCATTTCGAAGAAAGTGCTGAAAGGTGATTGGGTAGTTTATGGTAATAATTGGGGGGCGCAGCAGAAGGGCGTTAGGAATGGTTAGTACTTTTTGTTTTGTTATTGCAATGAATTAAAATTACATGGACTGTTTTGAGGCAGAGTATGGCTCAATGGAGGGAGGGAAGGAAGGCAGGACCGTCTTCACTTGCCAGGACGGACTTCACTTGTCGATTCCGCATACGCATAGACAGACTCTCTGCATCCTCCCCGACCCTTAACGCACCAATCCAAATCTCATTCGAGAGGTTGGTTTACCGGAGTTTTAGTTTCCTCACGGAATACTGTACTACTAGTGTTGCATGTTCCATCCCCCCTCCCCCTTTTCATTTTTAAGGGGAAGATTTTGCATGGCTGAACTGAACTCCACTTGCCACGCTTACGATAAGATCAGCTGCGGGCGGGGGCACAAATCTCTGGTCGAGCTGCTGCAATTAAAACTGCCCATTAGGACAGAGCTATTAAACAAAACAGTGCATTAAAAAAGTGTACCAAATATGGCTGGGTGCGTTTCTTATATATTTCAGCGACTGGAAAAAATACAATGTTCAAACCATGTCTGTTTTCCTGATTTTTTATCTTAAAACTGGACTTTCTAATTTTCCAATCAAAAGGGGTATGTGTGGGGTACTAAACCCGCTGCTTCCCGTAGTTTACCTGCCAGGAATTTCTCTTCTCAGCTGAATGATATAAGGTAATGAGCATGACTTGGGCAAAAGTTTTGGTGGTGGGGAAAAAAAGCGGCTAAGTCAGAGACCGGGTGGGTTCTGCGTCTCTGTCCCAGGCACTATGTTTGCTCAAAAAACTGGCCCCACCTCCTGCTTTAAGCCTGATTCACACTACAGTTTTCCAGGCTCGTCGCGGATCTGCGTAGCTTAGCACGGAACTGTTTTGATGCTTGCGGAGCAGCAACGCAGAGGCAGGAAAGTTGGTTTCCCCTCATCTTTTGAGGCGGTTGCGCTTGCAGAGCTGGGGGATGTTCGCGGAGCTACGGCAGCCCACCAATCAGAGGAGCGCACTTCTGTTCACCAAATCACAGCTGCGCTTTCTTAAGAAGGCGGGACAGAAGGAGGGACAACAGGCGGCAAGACACTCCCCAGCTCCAACTGCATAGACAAGCGCATACGCAGGGGCAGAGGCAGGGGCAGGGGCATCCGCGCCGGGAAAACTGTAGTGTGAATCAGGCCTTATATGTGATTGCGGAGCAGACTTAGCTTTAAATAAATGTATCTGCCACTGACATTAGTGTGATCCTTATCTCTGTATCAAGGTTGGTGCCACAGCCAGCTTTCAAGGGGTCTTTGCTCTTTGGGCAAGAAGCCCTGTGGGACCTCCCCATGAGCCCCCCCCCCACGGTCTGAAATTGGTCAGGAGGTGAAGAAGACTTCTTTTTCCTGAGCAGGAAGTGGAGGCGAGGCCTCTTTCATGCCACCGCTACAGCAGCAGAGTGAAGAAGGAGAATTCCATCTGTGTGGGTGCTGTTTCTTCTTCATATCGCCCAGTAACCTTCCCTGTGGCTTACCTGATAATGGGGGAAGTAGCAGCCACTGAGGTTTATCCTTCTTCTCTGGCCAGGCACCATTTAAACATTCGTTTAAAATGGATGCCCTGTTACATAGTTAATAATTTATTTCTGTATTTCCTTTAATTAAGGCGTGCTGGAGACACACATTTAAACATGTGCCTGCCTGGAGAGTGAAGGGCCAGACCAGAAACATGACTATTTGCAAGAGGCCACAGATTCAGAGGCCAGGAAGGCCACATTTTTCATTCAACCATGTAATCACACACACCCCTCCTTTAATTAGTCTGGGGAGTCAATGCTCCAAGATTTGAACACAGACTCATTTACTTCTTAAATGTAAATAGAGTTTTCACACCTCCAAAATTCAGATGAAGTTTTCCAGCTCCAGATACTGCTGGAAGAGCATATCTTTTGTGACGTGTCCACATCCCTGGACTCCTGAGTTTAAGAAAAATAACGTTGGTAAAACAAAGGAACGATTTCACACCTTCAACAGTCCTCACCAATCCCTGATTGTCGATTAAGCTCCAAACTAGGAAGATGCCAAAGGCCTTCCAACTAGTTACCGCACCCTCAACTGGGTGGGAAAACAAAGGCAGAATTCAGTAGGGGCCCTGAACTGCCAATAAAGGACATCCGGATTGAGTCACACCAGCTAAGAATCCCATAGGATTCTATGGGGCATAAAAACCCTTGGCTTTAGAGCCTCGTGTTGTTCATTCCCTAACTCATCCCACTACCCTACCTTGTTGTTAGTCTGGAGTATTAACCTGCTGGTGCTGCGTCAAGTTAACCCCATTCCAGCCTCCATCTGAGAACCACTGTGCCAGCTGGCACCCCGGATCAGTGACACCCCACAATCCTCTTTCCATTCTCTCCTTCTGTCTCCTCATGTGCTACTGAAGCTGCTGAGACAGTGGGGGTAGTCAGCTAAGCTTGTGGGCTGCTTTTCTCTCTCCAGTGTCCCATCCTTCCAAGAGAAGCAGCTTGGAAATCTTGCCTACTCCCTTCAAGGCTACTGCCTCATTGAACGTTAAGGGCTTGCTTCATAGCCCTCTTTCTGTCTTTTTTGAAACCCCTCTTTGTCCACCGAGAATTGCTTGGCCAGTCCCTTGCCAGTGTGACCCCTGCAACTCAACAATCTCAATCCTCACAAAATAAGGATAGGTAAAATTGATCCGTGAGCAGCCTCACTCCTGTGTGCACATGTTACATGTGTTTTAAAAAGCACTGCTGGTAACAGCCTTGCCCCTGACACAACGGGGATATTTACTGGGCAATGGGGATAGCAGTGGCAGCAGTGGGGTGTGGCTGAGCATGGATACCTCCTCAAGAGTCATGGCCCCTTGGTACTTGCCCAACTGAGCCCCATCTACTGTATGATGCCAACCTTGCTGTGTGTGAAAGAAAGAGACCAGGGTGCACAGCAGGGGAGACGGTTGGCCAAAGCTGTTTGCACGGCTGAACTCATGAAGAATTAATGAGTGCATGTCGGAAACAAAACAGCTGAATGAGGGACATAATAAGTGGAGTCCCTTAAGATAAGCCAGATACAAAGCTCCTAGTGGCTGGATTAAGCTTCCAGGCTGTCAGTTGTCTCTATGCCTATAATACAGACCCTCAACAGCACAGCCCTGCATCCGTAAGCTCTTGGCAGTAGTTCTTAACTATCTCTTTAAACCACAGTGTTGGATCAGCTGACCTCTGCAATCAATACTTGCACAGGTTGGCGTCTAAAGCGTTGTGTAAACTGCCAGCTATTTTAAACAATTTATTATCATAAAATGAGGGGATCATTAACAAGTTACAAATTTCTCCCCCGATATTTTAGGGAGTTTTTGCTATTAGGGTTTTTCTTTCAAAGGTTACCCAAGCATATACAGTTTGGCCCCCATATCCACGGATTCGCTATCCACGGTTTCAGTTATCCACGGATTGTGGAGACCCCGCAAGGCTTTTACTTTTTCCCCAGTAAGCTTCATTTCTTCCTTAAACAAACAGGAGAAGCAGCCTCTGGCTGCTTATTGCAGGCAAGTAGAACAAGACTAAGTCCTAGAGAGGCTCTGCAAGGTTTCTGTTAACCTTGCAGAGCCTCTCTAGGATTTAGTCTTGTTCTACTTGCCTGCAATGGAAGCTGCTTCTCTGTTTGTTTTAAGGAAGAAACAAAGCTTGCTGGAAGAAAAATAAGAGCTGGGGGGGCACGCACGCCTGCCTGCAGGGGAGGCAGGGTGGGGGGCCCTCAGGAAACCATGGAGGGGGTGTTCACTCCTATCCTCGGTTTCAAGTATCCACGGAGGGGCCTGGAACATATCCCCAGCGGATATGGGGGGAGTACTGTATTTCACAGAGGCAAAAAGAACAGGCAGTGCATGTGTAGCTCTTACGATATAGGGAATCTTTACTATTCACATAATATGTTGGACAGCAAAAGTCAAATTTAGTGTACATAGTACAACTTGAAATTAGTACACCAATAAATGTAGTAGTAGCATAGAGCAACATACATTCAAATGTCATGGAGATAATTGGAAATGTAAAATAAGTTATGTAGGTATGTTTCAGGTCACCTGACTTGTATTAAACGTTGAACACATCAACACAGATGATGCAGAATATGATCAAGCTATGTGACTAATGATTGATGCAATGTTGTCAAATGACAAACAAATTAAATACAGAATATCGAAATTGGATCCTGTTCTTTACTTCTTAAAAATGAAAAGTCTATGTCTATGGTTCCATGCTTATTTTCCAGGTGGTTTCTGGCTATTCTCTGCAATATCTTTCATTCCTTTGACCCAATAATAGTTTTATAGCCTAGTCTGGTGCATACTTACTCAGAAGTAACATCCACAAATTCACTGGGGCCGACTCCCAGCTAAGCATGCACAGGATTACAGCCATTCCTGTGCCTGTATTGACCAACTAAAATGCATGCTTCTGTGCTCCTCTTATTATGTACTGTACAGTGTACATGCACAATCCAGTTCAATTTCCTTCGGTAGCTTTCATGGCCCGCAATCAACCAACAATGTTTAAGAAATACGGGAATCGATGCCATGTGGTAAAAGAAGCTTGAATCTTTAATAATCTCCAATGCCGTTTGCGGGTTTCCGTTTCAGGCAGCCGCATACGGAGTAAAAATTACGATAAAATCCAAGGTCACTAGTCCAACGTTTCGTTCCGGCAGCTCGGAACCTCTTCATAGGATCAATCTGAAAAGATTGCAGATGATACTGTCCTCAGGCTAACAGCTGGGGCGCTTTGACAGCTCTGACGGCTCTGACTAGCGCTGACTGACAGCCGGTGCGCTTTTCGGGTCAGGTCGTTTCCGCTTTGAATTGATTACTTCTTCCCGCGCTTTTTGGTTTATATGGACAGGGGGTTAACTGAGGACAGTATCATCTGCAATCTTTTCAGATTGATCCTATGAAGAGGTTCCGAGCTGCCGGAACGAAACATTGGACTAGTGACCTTGGATTTTATCGTAATTTTTACTCCGTATGCGGCTGCCTGAAACGGAAACCCGCAAACGGCATTGGAGATTATTAAAGATTCAAGCTTCTTTTACCACATGGCATCGATTTCTGTATTTCTTAAACATTGTTGGACAATCCAGTTCCATTAACAGATCAGCAAATTGTCCTTTGATGTACACAAACCTTTACACCCAAAACACATCTCAACTAGCAATCCAAAGTTAAACAGTTCTTTAGCTTGTTTGCATACCCTTAATGTGACAAAAAGGGACTCACTTGTCTCTGAATAGTAGGAAGTTTGAGGGATGGGCTTTTTACAGGGTCTTTCTCCACCTCTCCCCAATTACATGGCAACAACCTGTTTCTCTGCCTACTACCTGAAGGCTGTGACATTTCAAAAGCTGGAGAGAAATTTCCAGCCACTTAGGAACATGTGCAGTGCAATCCTATGCATGTTTATTCAGAAATACATCCCACTTTGTTAAATGGGACTTACTCCAACAAGGGTGTGCATAGGATTGCAGTCTGAACCCTCCGTTCCTCATCTGGACCCAGTTAGGCAAAACCAGTGATAGGCCCATTTTCATGCATAGGATTAATGGAAATTGACAGAGTATACACACATAATAATTGTAGTCTTAGGCTATAGTCCTATGCCCACTTATCTGAAGGTGTCACACAAGCTCCAAGTAAACATGAATAGTATTAGACTGGATGGCTGCTACTGTAAGCACAGTTGTGTGTGCATGTATTCAATAAGTTTCCATTTGTCTCATGCATACATCAAGTGAACAAACAGGCTTAAAGCCCAACCCTATCCCCTGCTGGCCCAGAGCGTGCACCACCACCAACAGAGTGCATGCTGAATACTATGGGCTGGCAGGAGACCATACAGCCCAGGAAAGGTAAGTAAAGATCCCCATAGGTCACCTGGTCCCCAATTGATCTCTTCAGACCTATGCCAGCTCTTTAGTCCGAGGAGTCTTAGGGGGTGGTGGGTCTGGGCTGGGAAGGGGGATCAGATCCGGCGTGTGCGGCTGTCACTGAGGTCCTCCCCCTCCCACCTCAAACTGCCGCCTGCCTGGCCCGCTCCCCTTCCCAGTCCTGATCCGCCCCCGCTGCCGAATTACTGGTGGCAGCGGAGGGTCTGCTAGCTGGTGTCGCCTGCGCGTGGCCTCTGGGGCTTTGTGCTGGTGACAGTGGCCTGCAGAACAGTGGAGCGCCTGCCACGACAGCAGCCTGGGCCTTACAGTGGCTGATTGCGAGATCTGCCTGTGTAAGGCCTGGGTAGGATTGGGCTTGAAAAACTATTAAACCATGAACTGTTACTTTGAGATTTATTTTACTGTAAAGGTTTATATACATCGAAGGCCAATCTGCTGATCTGTCAACAGAACTGGTCTGTACACACACAGAAACAGAGCACAGAGTCAGTCTGGTGAATAAAGATATAATAATCTTCCAACTATTTACAGTTCCTTCCTGGTGTCAATTGGGAGTCCTTCTCTGACATGAATTCATTAACTACTGCTTAGAACTTAAGCCCCAGCAGACCAGGAAGCAGATTTATTTACGGTATTACCAGAAGCGTCGCTCCGGTAGGGGCGGGGCTGTAAGTATCGCTGCGGTCATAGTCTCTTTACCGAGCGAGGAGGAGGCAGCCCCGCCCCCTCACTGTCCGAGCCAGTCCCCTACGGAGAAAGCAGCAGGCAGGGTCTCTTCCCTGCCGGTTTCTCCGTAGGGGACTGGCTCGGACAGTGAGGGGGCGGGGCTGCCTCCTCCTCGCTCGGTAAAGAGACTATGACCGCAGCGATACTTACAGCCCCGCCCCTACCGGAGCGACGCCTCTGGGTATTACTTACATTAGTATTTAGCCCTTTCTTCAAGGAGCTAAAACAGAATGATGAAACAATCATTCACTGGCAAAAATATCCTTTTATCCCTGGGTTCTGTTTTATTCACATTTTCCTAAGGGGAGGAAAAATAGTTAGTCCTCCTAACTACTAAAAGAGTGGCAAGTAAAGTACTGTGACTCTGAAAGCATTTTAAGTGGAACAGAATTCACACGTATAAGGCCCACATGGTCGCAAGGCCATGCTGGAAAAAGAAGTAGGTGGCTCTACTAATTTCTAATGCTCCTAGGCACTGCCGGCCCAACCATGGAGCCACCTCATGCAGCTCGCATCACAGTGTGTGTTGGGAGGCGTGGCGGACTGGGGTGCCCTTCACCAAGTCTGCCATTGCCAATGGCAATCCTTCCTCTAGCCTACCACAGACATGAGCTCCATTGATCTGCTTCCCACTTCCTTCCTTGAGCGAAAAGCAGATCATCCACCTCCTTACCATGCTCCTCATGTGGTTTTCTCAAACCCGGAAGTGCAGGACTTTGAGTTTTATTTACAGGGACTGTGTGAACAAAGGAGCAAATTTGTTTGCACGGTCCCTTTAAATAAAACCAGAAGTCGTGCGCTTCCGGGTTTGAGAACACCACACAATGGAGCATGGTAAGGGACTTTTTTTCTCCCTCTCCAGAGTGTCGTGGGTGCTCCTAGATGAAATGAGAAACAGTCAAAATCTATGGGCCTTCTATGACAGCAGGACTTCAGTTCTGCTGTTGTAAAAGGCCCAGCGACAGCACAAATATTGCACAATTGCCGGGCCATTCAGAGCTGCCTACACAAAGCGTTGGCCTGTGCCAACCCTAGTAAGTTGGTGGCAGGGGCTTGTTGTGGGTGGGGAGGGCAGGGGAAAGTTTGGGGAAGGGAGGGGGTGGAAACCGGTAGCAGTGACTTACACCAGGATCCTATCCCCTCTTTCCCAGGCTGTCCTGTGTGTGTGTGGGGGGGGGGGGGTAGGACTGGGCTGTAAGTCACTTGAGTCTAAACTACAAATTAAGTTAAATTATGCAAAAAACTAAGGACATTTTCACACATGACACCAACAGTGCTTTTTGAACGTCCCATGTTTGTATCGTGAATGTAAAACCAGCTCTGGCTAGGCTGAACATGCAGTTTAAAGATGACTCTTTCCCACTTTATATTCCACTCTATTAGTGTCTCCCACAGTAGTAGTGTCCATATGTGCAAATAAACAGTGCTTGAGGGACGCGAAGGTGCTTTTACAGCGCACTCTGGCAATCCCACACATCTTTTCTCAGAAGGAGGTCTCAGCTGAGTTCAGTGGAACTTGCTCCTAAGTAAATGTGTGTAGGGTAGCAGCAGCCCTTGTGTCATGTGTGAAAATGCTCTAACTGAGCTTTACAGTTCAGAACCTTTTCAATGCATTCAGTCCAACTTCAACGGCTGTTTGCTTATGAATCTGTACGGTAGCTGCGATGACCGTCTCCAATAAGCTGGGTCTTTTCAGTTGCATTTGTAGGCTGAAGTACAATTGGAATTTCCCCATCTAAAACAAAGAAGAAAACAGACATCATAGAGCTCTCTGAGTTGTTACAATTTTTAGGTTTCATTCTTGCAAAAACTTTTACTATATGCAGGAGTTGTTTCAGGGGGGTAGGCTAGGTAGAGCAGGGCACAGTCTGAGGGGCTCATGCCCATCAGGGGGCCACCTGCCCAGGCTGACCCCTAAACCCTCAGTACAGTGATGCACATTGGGGCAAGAAATCAAAACTTCACATACACACTAATGGGTTCTGAGCTGTCTGTGACGGATCAGGAGAGAGATCTTGGGGTGCTGGTGGACAGGTCGATGAAAGTGTCAACCCAGTGTGCGACGGCTGTGAAGAAGGCCAATTCCATGCTTGGGATCATTAAAAAAGGGATTGAGAATAAAACAGCCAATATTATTATGCCGTTGTACAAATCGATGGTAAGGCCACATCTGGAGTATTGCGTCCAGTTCTGGTCACCGCATCTCAAAAAGGATATAGTGGAACTGGAAAAGGTGCAGAAGAGAGCGACCAAAATGATTAGTGGGCTGGGGCATCTACCTTATGAAGAAAGGGTACAGCGTTTGGGGCTCTTCAGTCTAGAAAAAAGGTGGTTGAGGGGGGACATGATTGAGACGTATAAAATTATGCATGGGATGGAGAGAGTGGATAGAGAAAAGTTCTTTTCCCTGTCACACAACACTAGAACTAGGGGACATCCACTCAAATTGAGTGGAGGGAGTATTAAAACAGACAAAGAAAATATTTCTTTACCCAGCGTGTAATTGGTTTGTGGAACTCCTTGCTACAGGAGGTGGTGATAGCACCTGGCCTGGATGCCTTTAAAAGAGGATTGGGCAGATTTATGGAGGAAAAGTCCATCACAGCTTAGAAGCCATGATGGGGATAAGCAACCTCCTGGTTGTAGGAGTAGGTTTTCTTTGTGCCAGGTGCAAGGGAGTGGCAGCAGGAAACAGGTTGTCTTGTTGGCTGTGTGCTCCCTGAGGCATTTGGTGGGGCCACTGTGTGATACAGGAACCTGGACTGGATGGGCCTTTGGCCTGATCCAGCAGGGCTCTTCTTATGTTCTTATGTTCTTAATGTCCAGTGCACCATTACATTGATTTGCCCCAGCAACCTGGCACCAGCACTGACTAACAGGCAAGAAGGACTCATGGTGCAATCCTGTGCTTCTGAGTAAACAAGTATAGAATTGAATATTCTATATATTCAAAGTATAGAATTGAGCATTTCTTGAATACTCCCACAATGTTCAGTGCAGTGTAAGTGTGCCTAGGACTGTAGCCTAAGAAGTCTTGTCTACTGTCACTACTATTATTATTTAAGGGCACAATCTGATCAAAGTTAAACATTTTTAAGTTCCATTGATTTAATGAGAGAGCGGGAAGCACATACTGACATTCTCTCATGGTGTGTGAAGGTGTTATAAGTGCCTATACTGGGTGTTCCCTCTTCTCCTCCACACTTCCTCTTCTGCTTCATTCCTCTCTTCCTTTTTTGAATCCAGGGAACAGGAAGAGCAGCAGCTGATGCGCTGCTGGGTAATAGTGGCTGCATTGATTTGGTACACCACCATAGGTGCTAGGAGGACTTTGGTCAGCCCTTACCAGCTAGCAGAGACTCTAAACAGGATCCCAAAATATGCCATTCTGATCTCCAAAATTATGACACAGACTCAGAAATAATAAGAGGTGTGGAGATATCATGGCCAAATTCTGAACCACATGATAGAGGAGGGCACACCTATCTGAAAGAAAGTCATCTCTAGGATTTCAGAACAATTTGAACTTGAATGTCGAGGACATTCAAGGCAAGTTTGAATGGTTCATAAAAGAAGATTGCCACCTGTTTGTTTTATCTCAGCTTCAGTGTTAAGCAATTTGAATTCTGCATAAATGCATCAAGCGTAGATGCAAATTGGCAATGGCTTGTCCTCACCACCCAGGAAATAAGACTATGGTAAAGAGACAGATCTCTTACCATCCTGCAAAGGGTTCACCATTTTCAATCAAGGATATTGTTCCAGCCATCATCAGCTTGTATTGGTTAAAATTCATTTTCTTTCAACTGCTCTTTCAGTTGAAATTGAACCTCCTTCCTCGGAGCAGAATCATTTGCTACTACATGTTCTGATGTAGAGGAAGGTTGACAGATATGATTTTCTGGGATAAGGAACACTATAATTTCCATCACATTTATGTAAATAGCCTGAGATCTGAATAGATTTCCATAGGGTGTTTTATATTTTTTCCAAATGTACTGCATGATCTCAGAATCAGTATTGCAAAAGTTCTGATGGTCATTAGTCCAGCCTCCTGTTGGGGTTTCCATGCTCCCCCAAAGGCTCTGTGCCTTTAATTGCTGCTTGACATATCCATGAGTTGATCCCACAGGATGCAACACAGCCTGCACTGACACCGCTGCATGAGTGCGAGGGAACTTAGGTAGGATTGGGCTGTAAATGTAATAAATATACACAGGACCGGCCCAAGACCTCCTGACACCTGATGTGGTATGCCAAATGATCTGTCAGTCTCTGCTCCCTTTAATCCCCAATATTCTACCTCAGCACTCCCCTGTCTGTCCCCCTCTTCCTTTTCCAATCCAGAAAGTAGAAGGAGAAAGAGGAGGAGTGGAGGCAAGTAGGCAGACAGTGACGGGTGTCCCTCCCACCAATCTGCTGCCTGAGGCAACCACTTCAGTTGGCCTCATGGATGGGCCAGCCCTATCTACAATTTAAAAGCACAGAATCTCCAAAGACACATAAGGTGGCCATACCAGAAGCAGTGTCTTTTCAGTCCTGGCACTGTCATTCTGGAATCCCCTCCTGGCTCCACTTTATAATCCTTCAGCAGAGGCGTCACAGAGTGGGAGCGGGGGCCCCCAACGCCCCAGGGCATAGGGCACTGATGCTGGGTGGGGGCGTAGGCCTCCTAAGGTTTCATTTTTATTTTTCCTGGGTTTTTTTCCATTTTTTTCGTTTTCGCGAGCAGCTGCCACCCCCCCCCCCCACTGCTTCCCAGGGTGGCAGCTGCCTCGTGTGCGCCCCCTGGGTGTGTGTGCTTTGCGGGTACTTAACTGGCCGGCTTTTTCGGGGCGCAGGGCAGGCAGCATTTTTCGTTCCGGCATGCATCTTGAATTGGTGGGACTCTCTAGGACTTTCTCTCCTAGTATCATTGATCACGCGCCCTCTCTAGGGCGAACGTCTCGTTGGTCTTGCTGGTCGGTCCTCCAGAGCCCTAGAGAGGTCTGGAGGACCGACGGACCAGCGATACTCGGAGAGAGAGTCCTAGAGAGTCCCGCCCATTCAAGATGGATGCCGGAACGAAAAATGCTGCCTGCCCTACGCCCTGAAAAAGCCGGCCAGTACACAAAGTAACCTGCAAAGACCAGGCTCTTCTGTAAGCTTTGAGGATAAAATTAGGAGCATAGGAAGCTGCCGTCTACTGAATCAGACTGTTGGTCTATCTTTCTGGGGGTTCAGGGATAATCTTTCTCTGTCCTACCTGGAGATTGAACATAGAGCCTTCTATATCCAAGCAAGTACTCTGCCACTGAGGCGTGGCTCCAGGGGCAGCATGACCTGGAACACTGCCTGCTGCTGTCTCAGGTCTGATGCATATATAACTTTGTTTTGATGATATCATCAAGTTACCTGATTGGAGGAGTGGAACACACCTATGTCACTTCATCCCACCCCTTGAACCTAGACAGATAGGTTTGCCACCCAATGGGCAAAGCAACTCTGTTGCTAAGCAGAATAATTGCCCCAGACAGAAAGGCAAGCCTGAATCCACATCCAGCCAGGGAAAAATGGAGTTTCCAAATAAAGAACAAAGGCTGTTTGCAAAGTATGCCCCGACAGCTTTCTAGGCTTGGAACGAAAGCTTTCATGGCCAGCTACTAAAATACAAGACACAAGTTTTATGGGTGAAGTATCGGACTTCTCCGCACTCATTGTTTTGCTGCTTGTTATGAGTGACTCTTTTTGTAGATTTTATACGTGTGTTCCTGGAGTTCTTTGTATTTTATATTTTAATTACATGGCTACTTCACCCATAAAACTTGTGTCTTGCTTTGTAGGCTGTTGAACCTTCATAAGAGCTTTTGGGGAGTTAAAAGTGTTCAGATACAGAAAAATAGGCAAAAAATAAGAGAAAAAACCAGAGCATTCATCACAGTCATGCAGGCAGGTTACAACCTATACCAGTAAAAATGAATATGCTGTAAAGCAAACAATACAGAACAAAAGTTCGGGGGGGGGGGGGAAAGGGGGCAAAGCATACAGATTAACAGTGACATTAACAAGCAGCCACCTGCTGAGCCCTTAACAAGTAACCTGAGGTTAACAGGAATTCAATTAACACTACTTTCAATTTAGTACTCTTTCTCAAATTAACACCACCAATGTTGAACAGCTGGAGTGAAACCCCAGGGTATATGTATTTGAGACACTAACAGTGTTTTGGGGGTTTTGGTTTCTTTTGCTAAATCACCCATCTACACCACCACAATACTACCTCTTTCCATGTCAGTCTTAATTTGCTCTTCCAGATCCTCAGGAGACATGCAGAACGCTTGCTCTTCTTCTGACGATTTGGGCTTACACTTTCCGCAACAGCAGTTGAAACAACAGCACAGGCAGCAGCAGAAGTAGCAGCCCGTCAAAAGGCCACAGACTGCAAACAGGCCCTTGGAGGAAGCAGAAAGAGGAAGATATCAGGCTTCTGAATGGGAAGTATAATGCACACAATCATTCTTCACTCGATGGACTTGACACGACTGTTTTAAAAATGATTTTGGCCTGTTGAATTGATGGGTCCTGGCTGAGCCTTAGCCCATCCTTCCCGTCTTTCTGTTAAGACGTAACCTGGATGGAGTGTTCTCAACTGGGTAGTCAATAACCACACCTGCTTGCAGGGATGTATCTAAGTAACTAGGTCGCGAGTGCGAGTGCGAGTGCGAGTGCGAGTCATTTTTGCACGAGTGCGAGTCCGAGTGTGAGTCAGTGCCAAAATTTTTGGGCAAGTACGAGTCAAGTGCGAGTCATTTTTGCACGAGTGTGAGTCGAGTACGAGTAAGGCCAAAAACCACGAGTCACAAGTCATGAGTCGAGTAACTTTGGGGAAAATTGCTTTTTCCCCTGAAAATGGGGTGTGTGGGTGTCTGTGTGGGGTGTGTGTGGGGACCTCTGAGGCTTTTAAAGCACCCACTTGGCTTCCCCTATGATTTGGAAAATGACTTGGAAATGGCAAGTCATTACCCCCATGAGTGCGAGTCAAGTGCGAGTCCCGTGGGTCATCAGTACGAGTGCGAGTGCGAGTCAGTGGGTCACGGGTATGAGTACGAGTACGAGTCAGGGTACGTGACTGAGTCGCACTTGCGAGTCGAGTCATTTGACTCGAGTCCCCATCTCTGCCTGCTTGTTTGTGGTGGCTACATCGGCTAAGGGCTGATTCTAGGCAGATCAGTGTTGCCAAACTGGAAGAGATTTGGTTCTTTTCTCAGGCCAGGGGTCGGCAATCTTTTTGGGCAAAGGGGCCAGATGTTGCCAAGCTCCCGGAAATGGCTGCATAGAGCTTGGTTTGGAGGCACAGCAGCACAGGGACTCTGCGATCTTGAGCAGGTGGCTCTGCCATTCCCTGTCTGGCGTATGACAAATTGTGTGGGAGGCTTTGCCTCCCAAGCCGGGCTCTGTGTGGGTCAGATGACTTTGGGAAGATGGTGGAAAGTCTCATTAAGGGTAAAATCTTAAAACACACAGAAGAACAAGCTTTGCTGAGGGAGAGTCAGCATGGCTTCTGTAAGGGGAAGTCTTGCCTCACAAACCTTTTAGAATGTTTTGAAAAGGTCAACAGGCCATTGGCCTGATCCAGCAGGGCTCTTCTTATGTTCTTATGTTATGGATGATGGGCTGGATCCAGCCCATGGGCCATAGGTTGCCAACCCCTGCATTAGGCCATCAATGTGCCTCAAGCGCCTAACATAAATAGGGCAGTGGAGAAATGGCTGGTACATTTTGTTGACTTATTTTCTTTATAATATTTATATTGGAACATTTGCACAAGACTGGTCTTGTTTTCAAACAGAGAATTCTTAAGAGAAAAGTCAGGCCTACTGAAGAAGTGCTTTCTTCTCCCTCTCCTGGATCTTTGAAAGCTCTTTGAAATCTCTTTGCTGAGTACTTTTTGTCCCCAGCTGCAAAAATGACAGACCATGCCAAATTAAAATTACGGGTAAATTGAGAACTCAGGGTCATTCAATGAAACTGATTGACAGTAGATCCAAGAGAGGGAGAAGATAGCACTTCTTCACACGGTGTAAAATGGACTTATGGAATTCACAACCACAAAATGTGATAGTGGCTGCTGCTATCTTAGATATGCCCCAATCCCATCCGTCTCCGTCTCCCCATTAGTGCCGATGCAGCCAAGCCATGGAGGCAAGCACTGCTTCAAATGGTGGGGGAGGTGCAGAAGGCCTCCCCTAAGTAGGGAACTTTTGTTCCCTTACCTTAAGGTACGTCCCCTATTGCCCTATGACTCTACTCAGATATGCATGAGCTCTTTGGCACAAGTCCAAGTGGACCCGAGGAGGTGTGGCGCGGCCAGGTGGGGGGCATAGGATATTGACGGCACCATTGCTGTTGAGATCCACCCCTTGCCCTCCCCTGGCACACCTCCCAATGGCCCCAATCCTCCCACTGCCCACCTCCCACTCCAACCTACCAGTGCTGGGGGATCCAGGAGAGCCGCTGCTGTGCAGCCAGCACCACTCACTACAGGTAATCTGTACCCTGGTGGGATTGGTGGTGCTGGTGCCACCAATATCCTATCCCTCTTCCTGGACCCAATCCTGAAGCACGGGTCCATGTGGACCCGCGCCAGCTATTTAGCTGTCGCAGGTTTGAATAGACCCTCCCCCCACACTGTGGAAGCTTACCCCCTGGGGGAGCCATGGAAAAAATAACCATAACGGAATTAAGGGGAAGTGCATATTTCATAGAACCATAAATACAGCGCAGTGACAGTTCTGGAAATGATGATATCCGGAGTTGATATCCCTGGAGCCTTTTTACAGACTCTGTACTTCATGACAGCAAGATATATTCAATGTGCAAATGCCCTATCACTGCATCTCAATGCTTGGGTAATCTGCAGCTGCTGAATATTCAGCAATCACGTGGTTATAAAAGACACAGAGACCTTTCAGGAAAAAAACATGGAACTCTCTGAATATTGTACTTTGAGCTTCACCTAACAAACCCAATGTGTTGGTGTAATTCATAGAAATAAAAACAAAAGTATTAGAAAATACTCATTTAAATAGAACATAGACACATGGGATTTGCCATTTTGCACAGAAGTGAGTTTTTAAATTAACAATCTTTTCTGCCCCAAAGACTTTGTAACTCAAAATAGCAGCGAGAATTACACGTTAGGTGTTAGATTTGACACATTCTTGATGCCTAAGGCCTAATCCATTTGGCCATACACTGCTTCAAATGCTAGTGTTTGTGATATGTATACCCACAAATGCCAAACTATTAGGATTACATAACAAACCAGATGAGTAAGATCTCTGATGTCATCAGAACCGCAAGATCCATTTTTTCCAGTTCAGCTTGTACCATCCTGTTCTTCTCTCAACCTCTTCCTCTTCACAACCCTTCCACTTCCTTCTCCCTAGCCCCTTCTCAAGGCACCCAAGGTGTGCCATAAATCACACCCGGTGTTATGTATTACTATTGCTTACGCATATCCTATGCCATATATAGCCCAAAATAGGGCTAAGTTTGTAGCGCAATAGCTTATTAGTTGGTTGTCACACCAAGAAGACTTTTCACTTTGAGCAATGAGTCATTTTCATATAGTCATTACTGAAATGAAAGTCAAAATTAACCTGGAGCTCCAGCTTCAAATATAATTAATGTCTTGAGGCGATAAAACTGGCATGTAGCATATTTAATTAGCAAATGAAAGGAACAAGGAAACATCCTTTAATAAGCCTTTCCTGAAGGTGTGCTTCATTATACTTTTTCTGTACTTGCTAAAGCACTTATGATGTGCAGCTGTTTCAACAAAGCACTTCCTGACACTGAAACCTGTTCTAGATTGACATACCTAGAATTCTACATAGATTCAAAGCAGGTTCTGTGAAAGCTGCAATAACAAGACCAAAGGAAACTTGCAAACCAATGGTTCTGTCTTTCTCTCAGTCAGTAATAATAATAATACAAAATTTCTTAAGTGGCTAAAAATCAGGATGCAGCATATATAAAATAAATTGACTAGCTGCCCAATCCTGTCTAGCTAGGCTGCAGCACAGACATAGAACCCACATAGAGCCACGCCACATCCTAGCCAGATAGAACCCAGCAGGGCCATTCAGAGGAATTTTATCAGGGGGTACAAAGTTTCTTTTGGGCCCCTTCTCTACATATGAATTTGGCTCCTGGCCCCCCTTTTTTGCTTAAGGGCCCCCTTTTTGACCCATTTTTTGCCCTGGGCCTGGGTACAAATTACCCCCTTAACCCCCCTCTCAGAGGCCCTGGGACCCAGCACCGGCGCAGCTGGAGGCCTCCTCGGGGTAAGGGTTAGGGTCTCCGCCAGTCTCCAATGTCTCCAAGTCTCCAAGATAGGATTGCACCGTAAAACTTTATCCAGAGGCTTACTTACAATATAAACACATACTTGAGGACTAGGAAGAGGGGATAAGGAAAGACAATGGAGAAGTTATTAAGATAAAATCACAGCAAATTAGAAAAGGCCCGGGGAAAATAATTATGTCTTAGGGTGCCTCTTAAAGAAAGGGAGGATCATATGAATATTTCTGAGAAAGTATAAACCATCTTTGGATTTAAGCACTTACTTTTGCCCACCAACTAGAAAGCATGAAGTATGTATTGACGTTTTCTTCACCAAATTGTTCTGCTATGTACAGCCCTAATGATCCATACTGGTCATATATGTTTCTTTTGGAAACATCAGTCAGTATTGCATGAGCATTGTTGATTTCTTTAAACTTTTCCGCAGCTTCTGGGTTATCAGGGTTCTTGTCAGGATGATATTTCAGAGCCAACTTCCTTCAACAGGCAAGAAAAAAATGAAGAAAAATGTGATTAGACCGCATTAGCGGAGATACGTGTTTATTTCCTGAGCTGAATGTAGAGACTGCCACTTTTAGTTTTAGATTCATAGTCAAAGATCTTCACTAATGTAGATTTGGTATGAATAATCATTGTTCTACTTTATATTTATGCTGATGAAAGCTTTGCTCATGAAGGTATTTTCTTTTCTTTTTCTTAAATTTGCATGCTCACTAGTTATTAACTCACATGCTTTTGACAGATTACCAGCTGTGCAGCTGAGAAATGAAACAAATGATACAAGCAGCAAACAAAGAATTATTTAAAAAAATGATCATCTTCTGATCTTCTCTACCTTCTCTACCATTATTACCACAATAATACTCATTGTGCAAAGTGGAAGAAGGACCTCAGTAGGCAATTTAATGGGGGTGTTGGTTTTATATATGGGTGGTGGGATAGACAATGTCTCTGTGCATTTCTCTTATTGAGAACTAGCGGTATTTCAGACTCAAGACTCATAGCACCTTGTCCTCTGGAGACTCAGGGCCCAATGCTATCCCCCACTGCCGATGCAGCCGTGCTGAAAACACACACGCTATATCCAGTGTGGGAATGAATTGGGAGGCTTTTTGAGGGGAAAGAGATTTTTTTTCCCTTACCCCTCGATAAGCCTCCCACTCTGCAATGGGTCTCCTTGGACCTGTGCCAGCTCTGCAGCTGCCCAACAAATATACACACAGCACCTTCCTTCTTGTTGGAACTGTAAACTCCTGAGGTGATCTTCACACGTGGTGATTTTGTTCCACCATAAAAAAACAATTTGGAAAATGATAAAGTGCAGGAAGTGGACGTAGTACCGCCAGGGGTGGCCCAAGACCTGCAGGTGCCTGAGAGAAAATGCCAAATGCTTCCTTCCCTTATTTGGTGATGTGCCAGCCTGTGCTCCTCCCACTTTCTGGTTTGGAAAAAGAAGAAACAGATGTACAAGTAGAGGAAACATGGAGCATCTCTGATGCTGTAGCCCATAACCACCCTCTCCTCCACTCTTCTACTCCATGTCCCTCTTCCAATCCAGTAAGAGGAAGGAGCAACAGAGGAGCAATGGAGGCCAGTGGGCTGACTGAAGTGGACACTGCCACCAATCGGCTGCCTGAGGCAATCACCTCAGTTGGCCTCATGGATGGGCTGCCCCTGAGTATATCCTCTATATTTATTAATGACAATAAGAGTTTTGATTGTTCAAAAGGGTTTTGATTGCACAAGCCCTGGAAAATGTTCACAGCATCAATTAAGGAATGGGAACTTAAATGTTGGGCTTATAGAAAATGCTATGAACTCGCACTCTTGCAGGGTTAGAGAAGAAAGAAGTAAATAAATTGGAACGTTGGATGTGATAAGCATGCTTTTTTAAATTGGATAAACAGAGGTTGAAAAATGATAAATAGTGGAGTCAAATGGACCTACTTCTGAAATAAATTTAGAAAAGTATAGATGTATCTTTTCTATTTGGGATGATGTCATCACCACTGAGGATAACTGTAAATTAATGATGCAGTGTAATTTTGGAAATATTGTTTTTATTGTATATAATTGTTTTGTAATTTAATAAAACAGAGGGGGGGGGAGTCAAATTCATGCTGGCATTGACCAGAGATTATTTCCCTTTTTGCTAAAATGCTAGTTGCCTTTCTCCAAAACAAATGATTTGTTGTTCATTTGTTCATTGATAAACAGAAGCTCTGAAAATAAAGCAATTTATGACCCAATTCTGTCGCGGGATATGTTGGCAGACTGTGCGGTCCATCAGCTTATCCTGTGGGCCACCATCACAGCAGCTTCTCTGCCATTCTGCTGACCACTACTGCCAGTGTAATGCCCTTCGAGCCTCATGTTGTAAGCGGTGATCCACAGACCCACCGCCAGCAGTTGCTGACTGGTGGGAGGGGGGCGGATCAGGGGTGAGACAGGCAGGATCTCAGCAGCATTAGTGCACCCTGGATCCTAACCCCCCTGCCCCCACCCGGATCCACCCCCAGAGGTTCCTCAGAGCTAAACCAGCAAAAGAGCTGGCGTAGATCTGGGGAGATCCATAAGGGACCAGGCAGCTGCCAGAGAGGTAAGTAAAATGTTTCTTTACTTACCTCTCCCGGCTGGCCTGGTTCCCAGCTGGCCCGCAGGATGCAGTGGATGCTGAGTCAGTGACATGACACTGAACTATTCGGGCTGGCAGAGGATAAGGTGAATTCACAAAAAACCAAATCGTGTCACATGTCTGTAGAGGCTGCGATGGCACATGCTTGGAGAGATTTCAGTAAAAATAATGCATAGAGAGGTGCCCAGAAAACGTTGAAGTTGCATGTCTTGATAATCTTGGAATACAGACATGCACATGACCTCTTTGGCCATTTTTCTTACTATGTGTCTTCAAAACATAAGTAGGGAAATATGGAAATGTAGCATGATGAATGTTGAAGATCCCTACTTATTGGGGACAGAACATTGGTTAAAAAGGCTTCAGAGAACATCTGCCCTACTACTGTTGACTATATATTATTATTATTATTATTATTATTATTATTATTATTTAGTAGTAGTAGTAGTAGTAGTAGTAGTAGTAGTAGAAGAATATGTGGGAAGTGTAATCTACTTTTTGAACGTTTTGAGTAGTTCTACTTTTTGAGTAGAGTCTGCTTTGCGGCTGGATGCGACACTTTCACGTCACTTCATGAAAGGCTGGTGTTGGCTATAGCCTGTTCCTATTCATCCAGACAGGGCATCCCTTCCAATGCTGTTGCAGGTGTCTCCCTTGTTTGCTTTTCAGATTATAAGCCCCTTTGGTACAGGGAACCATCTCTTTCCATCTATTATTAGGTAAACTTCTTGGAGAACCTTTTTCGATTGAAAAGCAGTATATAAATATGCTTAATGTTGATTGATGATGATGATGATGATGATGATTTAAGAAGCATTTTGCCTGCCAAACTTTCATTCATGTCTGTGGGACAGTGGACACACAGATAGGAACAGCTCCTGGTTCCAATGAATATCCCACCGACATGAGTATGCTCTCCTAACAGTCTACTATACTGTAACCCAAAGTTCTTAAGTTGAAATAATGCTAATTTCTAATTAATTTATAAATCACTCTTTATTTATAAATTGATAAATTCATATCAAATTGGAGGAAAAAAGTTCATATAGCAGCATCATGTTTACAACATTTAAAATAACATAGGTGCTGTCATTCTGGCAAGTAACAAGCTAACTAATAACAACAGGAAATTTGAAGTCAGGTAGTATAGGATTATTATTATCCAGCATTGCCAACTGGTTAGTTCAGCAGCAGGTTTTTAGATTCATGAAATGAATTCACATAAGTTAAAGGATCAATTAAAAGAAATCCAAGGGTCTGACTCATCATTTTGTTTTGCAAGTATTTACACCTATTCCATTAAGTGTGAATCCCTCTGATAATTTCCACTTTACTCAGAAGCAGTCTCTGTTTCTACCTGTAATTGCTAATAAAGATGGAGAAAGCACTGCTGGCAGTTTTACCATAGATTGCTATGTAAATCATCACTATTCATGTAGAATGCAAAATCAAACTCAGTTCACTTTGCATTCTTCCATGACAACTCTTGTCCTCCAGGAGAAGCTTTCTGTCGTCCCCCCAAGAATGTAAAAAACAACAACAGGAAGATACACAAGCAAGGGTCCCCAAGTTACTTGGTGATTATACATTTAATGCTGGTGACCAGTAAAGAAAGCCTCTTGTACACTCAGCTATAGGCATCCTAAGTTTTTTAAAAGCCTCCCCAGACACAGTTGCACTGAAGAAAACATCCCAACGTGCTGTAAAAGACTGGTTTTATTTAAGTTACCTAAATAAAGTCACTGTTTTCCAGCATCTTCCATGCTTTCTTCCTGCCTCTTCAAAAAGCTGCCAACAGCACACAGAGGCAGAGAGTGTTGGGTGGCATGGGGTTGCTGCTGCCTCACACATCTCTACCCTCTCAATTGGCCTCCACCCAGCCAAGGAGGGGGGTTCCCCTTGAATCACAGGGCCAGGCAGAAGGGCAATCCCAGAGCTACAACATTTGGAGAAGTCTCACTCCCTATAACGCCTGACTCCCCAAGAAGAGGGGAAGGGGTTGGGTCACCCTTGCCTTGTCCCTCTCTGTAAAGCAGCTTCACTAATCCTCTATTGGGAATGGGGAGGAGATATAAGCGAAACCATGAATGCGCTGTATAAGTGTGTAACCATAAATGCGCTGATGAGGAGAGGGCAGGCGGGGTGCGGCAAGGCAGTGCACTTGGCAATTGCCAAGTGCACTGCCTTGCCGCACCCCGCCTGCCCTCTCCTCATCAGCGCACTCATGGTTTCACTTATATCTCCTTCCCACTCCCAGCTATGTCCAGTTCACCATCCTTCCTTCCTGCCTTGCTGATTCTCTTTCCTGTACCCTAGTTGCCACAGCAACCAGGAAGGGACAGGTCACACAGGAACAAGAAATCTCCCTCCTCATAGGCCTTGCTGCAGCTCTCTCTCTCTCTCTCTCTCTCTCTCTCTCTCTCTCTCTCTCTCTCTCTCTCTCTCTCTCTCTCTCTCTCTCTCTCTCTGTGTGTGTGTGTGTGTGTGTGTGTGTGTTTCTTCAGCCACCTGAAGACCTGAAGACTTTACCATTGGCCACACCAAAAGGAAGTCACCCCAGCCAGGTTGGCTAGATACCAGCCACTGCAGATCTGAGCAGAGTGCCTCTTTAAAAACAGCACCAGGCTGTGTCTTGTTCTGAACTTACATTGCTTATGTGGAGCAGAAAGCCAAGCATCTTAGCTGGGGCATCTTAGCTTTTAAGAGGAAAGGTGGCATATAAATCTTTCAAATAAATAAATCATACTGGCTATAAGAAAGAATGATTGTGTACAAATCCCAGGCAAGATATATACATTTTCCACTGTGACTTCAACTTTACCCTGTTGGCAAAGTTGACCGAAACATTTTCAAAACCTATTCATTGACTTCTTTTGGGGGGGGGAGGGGGGATGAGGCTTTATTAATCACCAGTGATGTGTTGGAGGAATGGATGTTTATTGAAGGTGTCATTGCCAGTCTGACAAGAGCCCTGTGAACCTGAACCTTCCCTGAATCATACCTCTGGAAATGACACTGTTGGCTTAAAAAGATGGTTTCAGGTTGCAAGATTAGTCACTGCAATTTGTTCAAACCAAACCAAACCAAACCAAACCCTACAAGATGACACTTATTGAAGATATCTGCATGTTTAATATAGCAGTCGGCTTCCTGGAGGCATGAGTACTAAATCCCTAGCGATCCCAGCAGCTGCTTCAAACATTTGTTTGTCACAATGATTTTTGACATTACAACGATGCCATTCATTTGTGCAAAAGAACTGAGGAGACTAGAAATCTGCATTGTTCCAATCCAACTGCAGACGTTAGCGACTAATGGCCCCTATGGGCTACGGGTGCCGGTGCTGTGGCTCCAGCGCCAGGTGTCGCAAACGTGTCATAAGGCACGTTTCAACACCTGAAGAGGAGGCAGCCACTCAGTCCTGCTGACGCTGTATCCAGGCCCCACGCACACTGGAGCAGATAAGGCCACTCTGAGTGGCATGGGTACGGGGGGGGGGGAGGGCAGGGAGGAAGCATAACAGAAGGGGGAGGGCAGGGGTGGTGGTTTGGGTTTGGGAGGAGGGTGGGACTGGCATCTGTGGTGGACGCTGTATCCTATCCCCCCTCCCAGGCCTCCAGCCCCAACACGGGGCTGTTCGGTCCTACACCAGCCAAAAAGCTGGCATAGAACCGAGTAGCCCTATTGTACAGGCTGGGGATTTACCCCGAGTAGACCTCCAGCTATGGCCTTCCAGGGAAGCCCACGCTGAAGAGCCTATGCTGGGGGAGGATAGGATTGGGCTGTAAGTCTACAATCTGATATTTTACAGAATCCTGACTGAGAGATTTCTTCAGATTTCTTTCCTTTCCTTTCTTAACCAGACTAATATGCTTGTGTTTGTGAAGAAAAGATTCTAACAAGGCAGTATCTTGAAGGGCTATGAAACCAGATGCAGCCTAGGTTTCTCTTGTCTCCCAACTCCATGACTTGAGATGCTTCTTTTGTTTGCTTTAGCCACATTTTATTTCTACCTGACTTTTATGGAGTTGATTTTGAGGGGAAACAGTCAGGTTTTGGCACTCAGCAAGACAGGAAGAAGACTCAAGGATCCCGCGCTGAGTGAAGTTCAATGTTTAAGGACAGCACCTTAAGAATGTCCTCTCCTTGGTGATGAGCGTTGTGAGAATAAGATTTTGCAGAAAGACCAGTTCTGCACTGGCATCAACTCATTTGCTAAAGAACTGTTGATTTTACTAGAAAAATTGTGCCCGTGTGATGCCAAGAAAAATTGTGCCCGTGTGATGTTTTGTCAAGATGATGCATATTATATAGAGTAGGAACATTAATGGGGATAAAGATCAATTCCTTCTGAATGGGAAGAATGTCATCTAAACCACCTTTCCCTCCCCCCCAAAAGTGCCCTAGCGCGATGTCTTACTGTGAAATAAGCATTTGTGCTGCCTGTGCTTTAGAAGCTTCCAATACCTGTAACATTTTTTGATTTCTTCATGGGATGCTCCCTTCTCAAGGCCCAAAAGTTCATAGAGTGCTTCTCCTGATGTAGATAAAGCACGCTGCCTTTGTTCGGCCATCTTATCAATGCATTTCCAAGAGCTCTAATGTGCAAGAAAACAACAACAACACAGGGGTCATATTCTCATTCCACAATGAAATGCTTCAGGGTGATTTGCAAAATGAAAATAGGAAATAGAATCAGGAGACTAACATGCAACCTAAAGATCCTAAACATGTCTTTCCTCAGATTATTTGCATTAATTGTATCCATTTTAAGTATGCAGTTAATGTAATGGAGTTTGTGCACTGATGATTTTGAGTTTTATTTATTGTTTGAATTTTACTATCATGGATTTTATACCATGTATACGAATCCCTTATTGAATTGTGATTTATTATGAAATTTTTTTTAGCCACCTTGAGCTTTGGAAAGGTGGGATATAAATCTTTTACATTAATTATAGCCCAATCCTAATCAACCTTCCAGCAGCAGTGCAGCAGCAGTGCAGCCCCGAGGCAAGGGAACAAATGTTCCCTTACCTTGAGGAGGACTCTGTGAGTGCCCCCACACCACAGGATGCAGTGCAAGCCCCATTGGCATGGCTGCAAAGGTTCTGGGAAGTTAGTTAGGATTGGACTGTTTATTACTTAATAGGGTACTCCAGTGTGTTTCCAAATCCCAACATCCCTTTTCAAGCCTGTCATTGCCCCTGGTCCAGATCATACAGGTTGGAGTGCAACGTTCTGGTGCAAGGAGAGGTTGCCTAGGGCCATGAAACACGACCGCAGAAAACTAAGTTGCTGCTGCTGCTACTGCAATTGGGTTATTATTGGAATTTGTGCCTCCCCATGACAAATCCTTGGCCCCAAGTGGGTGGCTGGACCCAGCTGGCTGGGCTGCTTTGTTGGCCCTTCCCCTTCAGACTGACCATTGGGCCCTGTGGGCTCACTTGCTCTTCCTCACCAAGTGGACTTGGATCCCACCAGGATGTCCCCTGGAGGTGTGAGATGGGCTGGCATCGCCAAGGGGCAGACTTCCTTCTCCTCTCCTTGCTCCTGTCCTGCTCTCCTCCTGGCCTTGTCTCCTCAGCTCTTGATCCTCGCTCTTGCTCCTGCTGCCACTCAGTGCCACTCTTTTCATCCCCTCTGGATCCCGTCTTTGTGTCCGCCACGTGTCTCCTTCTTCTTCCCATCATCTTGCCTCCTCTGCCTGTGTCCATCACTTTCCTGCTCACCTCTACTTGCCCCCTTCCTCTGCTCCACCATCCATCCCACTCTCTCACCTCCTCCTTCCCCCTCTCTCTCGCTCATCTCTGCTTGTCTACCTCTCTCTGTTCCTTTGCTTTGCTCTTCCTGCTCTCCCTCCTCCTCTCTCTCTCTTTCCCCCCCCTTGCCATAACCTGGCCCCAGTTTTAAACCCTCCTGCCATGCTGCCTTCTCCTCTTCCCAACTGCCTTGCCAGTGTGTCTCAGAGTCGGCTCTGAGTGCTGATGCCATCGCCTTGCAGCCAGTCTTGTGAGAGCGGGTTGCTCACTCCTTCCCTAGCCATTCAGGGTCACAGGCGAGGACACAAACTCCATAAGGCCTCAGAATTTGCTTCCTATATCTTAGTATTTTCTGCAAACAAGGTGCAGGAACCCCTGAATCTCCAAGGTGCCAAAGGCTTGCAGGTGCCAAACCTCCAAATCTCAAAAAGTTGACTCGTATATTCAGTTCACTGTTCACACCCAATCACTGCCGCCTCCCTGGTGCCACCTGCTGCTTTCCTTGGCATATTGCTCTTGCAATTGCCAGTTTCCTAGGTGCCAATATTTAACATGTTCTGTGGGTTATACACAGTACATTTTATTTTACCAAGGGATTTTTTTTTTATTTTTATTTATTTATTTTATTTAGGTTAGCTTTTTTTTTTTTTAGGTTAGCTTTCGAATGTCTGACATGGTGGCTTTTTAACAAATGGCTTTTAACAAATGTAAATACAGGTGACCCACTGGGGTTGTTTATTTTAATTGTTTTAATTATTTGTTTTTACTTATTTTATGTACATGTTTATTTTAATGTTGTAAGCCGCCTTGGGTGCCCTTGCTGGGAGAAAGGCGGGATACAAATTCTTTAAATGAATAAATAAATAAATAAATAAATAAATAAATAAATAAATAAATGATAGCAGCAACAATGTAGGAAGACCCCCTGCAGCAAGGAAAAGGAGGCCGCTAAATCTCCACCAATACCACCTTATTCATGCTATCACTGCTTAAAACATACTGTGCAAATATGTCTCAGAATCCAGTGTTGTTGCACTGTTTGCTAATTATGCACAGTGTAGCACCCCATCATACTATGTGCTACACCAGTGGAGGTGGAAACTTTTTTTTTTACTCTACTGGCATTTAAAAATCCAGTTGGGGAGGTTGGCACAACCCCAAGTTGTATATATTATAGTAGTAAATTGTTTGGTGAGGCAGGGCTGGTCCACACCGGAAGCATGCGGACTCGGCTGGACAGAACGCCCTGAGCCGCGTGTGGTGTGGAGTTGCAGTGGAGTAAGCCACTGTTTCTAGTGGTATATATGAAGTGGGTGGTTGGATCAGGCAAGCATGTGGGGACACAATACAGTATTTTGTGTCCTGCTCAGCTCCTGGTAACAGTTCTAGGCCATCCAATATAGTCATACTAGCTTTGGTCCTGTGAGATGCTATGCCAGGGGTCACAGGGATCCTGTGAGATGCTATGCCAGGGGTCACAGGGATCCTGTGAGGTGCCAGCAGGTCATGGGACTGCTCCATTTGCTCTCTCTCTCTCTCTCTCTCTCTCTCTCTCTCTCTCTCTCTCTCTCTCTCTCTCTCTCTCTCTCCCCTAACTGTTCAGCTAGAAACCCTATCCTGTACCAATTCATACATTATTTACTGGGTCACATTTTGCTAGCGATTCAGATTGTAACAAATGAAATTTCCTCATTGTATTCATGATGATATGCTATCCATCCCCACTTCCACAAACTAATAAATGGTGTTCAAGATTCATGCTAAACTAATTACTTTAGGAGTGGCCATTTCATCTCCAGTGGGAAATATAATGTTATTTTACAGTATATTCATTACATCTTTCTGCAATGGTGTTATTGAAAGAAATATATTGAATGTGGTCGTGCTTGTGGTTCATTGGTATTGACTTTACCCAAAGCAAATAAATGTTGCAACTGAACATGTGCATTAAGTGAAATGAATGTACAAATTCTCTGCCTCATTCTCCGCCATAAAGAATGAGGGGTCATTTCAGGCCTCTTAATTATTAAGTTGCAGACTGCATTGCATGTTATTAATTAAGAACTGTACGTCTGCAACGTGTTTAACATGATGGTAACATGGGGGCTAGTGTTGCGCCCAATGAAATTGATGGAACAGGATCCAAGCTAGTAAGAATATTTTACATCTAGTAACAAGATAACAGACCAATAAAAGATTACACAGGCACAGCAACGTTTAAGGACTGCCTACGTGAAACTCCAGATTGATTAAAAAAACAACGAAACAAAAATGCACGGATACAGTTTATACTCTTATGTAGTGCTATTTAAGTCCTCTGGTGGTGTTTTATTGTTTTAAAAACGAAATCCCAGCTTCAGAATTCAGTGGTAGATTTCTCGCTATAAATATGATAGGCAGTTAATTAAAACGTGTACAGTGTAATCTTAAGCATGTTTGCTCAGAAGTAAGTCTTATTATTGAAATCATTGGAACTTAACACCTAGTAAATGTGTTTAAGTAATCCTATGCACACTTAGGAGTAGGCCCCACTTAGCAAGTAGGACAAACATTCAAGTAAACGTATAAAAAATTGGGTGCACGGCTGTAATCTTATGCATGCTTACTTGAGAGTAAGTCCCAGTACGCTCAGGACTGACTTCTCATTGAACAGGACTAGGATGGGGCTGCATGGCTCCAATCCTATAAAGTTTCAGTTGGTTTAAGCAGTCAAAAGGTGTGCAGGATTGGAACCTAACATATTTACCTAGTTACAATCCAACCATGTACTCAAGAACAAACTTTTAGCTCCATGTTCTAATACAGATTGCTTAAGAACTAAAAACTAGAAATTTGGGCTGGATGTAGCCAAAGGACAGCTGTTTAAATCTTATTTGTTTCAGGCGGAATTCAGGGCATGGTTAACATTTTTCTTGAATTTGCCATGGTGACATCCAGTGTTATTTGCTCACACTTAAAGCCCAATCCTATGCATGTTTACTCAGGAAAAAGTCCCACAGAGATGGGGGAGGGGGTTTGCTCTCAAGTAACTGTGCTTAGGATCTCAGCATTAACATAGTTGCAAGAGTTACACAAAATGTAGTAATCAAACACATTCAGCAGCCTACATTTTACTGGAGAAAAAAAATGGAAAGTTTCCCCTAAAGAATCTTAGGTTCTGTTCCTATGAGTGAAATCAATTAGCATACTATTCATTTCTTATTTTATAGAATATCCTTTGACTTGCGCAAATGCTTGGTACAAACACATCATATTCATATAAACAATTATGCATCTCACTCTGTATCAAAATGTATTACGCTTTAATTTGTTCATGCTTTCATCAAATTAATACGACACAGATCAGACCTGAAAGTACAGAAAACATACCTGTTTCTAAAATGGAGTCTGGTATACGTAAAGAGGATCCTTCATGGGAACTCACTACGTTATCTTACCATTATACTGCCTTGGTGGAAGTTATAAAAGCATTCTATTTATCCTGTGTGACAGAGAGAAAGAAGGAAAGAAAAGAAGACATCGCAAAAGGAAAATGCTTCTCTACCTCAACAACTCTTCCATGAAAGGAGGCTGCTGTTTTCCTTCCTTCACATATGGGGTTAAACAGGTCATTGGGGTCTGGTTACTTTTTTGTTACCCTAGTAGCCAATTGGCTATCCCTTCTGAAGGCCCATGAAAGAATGAATAAAACATTAATGAGCATAAAGGTTGCTATAGCATGATAGCCAATGACACCAAAAACGGCATCACATCCCAGGTTGATTATGTTTCATCCTGGCTCTGTTTTGTCGGATTGTAACAGACTTGCTGAACCTAGTTAAGGGCTAGTAAACAGTTGTTTGTCAAGAGTCTACGCTGCATCTAAATGCAATACAGTCCTTTTTCTTATGGTTCTCAACAATAGGAGAACAAGAAATGGTAATGTCTCTTTTCCGAAAAGACAAGGGGAATAGCAAGTTAAACTATCAGTTGTTGTTTTACCACAAATGAGATAAAGATGCGCTTTTGAGTCAGCTAGAGTATCCCATGAAATAGGGCAGTGGTGGGGAACCTCCGGCCCCCGAGGCCATCCGGTCCGGCCCCCAGAGAGATTGCCGGGAGGCCGCCCAACTGGCCCCTGGAGGCTCCGCCGGGTCCGCGTGTCACCTCCAGAGGCCGGGAGAGGGCCTTTGCATGTCCTCCCCGGCCGCCACCTTGACCCCTTCTCACCAGGCTGTTGGCCATTTCACACATGCGTACCACGCCGATGAGGGCAAGCTCTTGCCCTCATCGGCATGGTACGCCGATGAGGTGACACGCGGACCCGGTGGTGGCTTCGGACGGTGAGCGCGGAGCCTCCGGAGGCCGATGGGGGGCGGGGGCAAAATTAAATAAATAAAAAAAATGGCGCCCGGCCTTACGGCCGGCCCTTAAGCAAATTTCTAATATTTAAAACGGCCCTCGCCAGGGAAAAGGTTCCCCGCCCCTGAAATAGGGCATAGAATCCTCAGTGCAGCTTAATTTTAGTCAAGGTTCACCAGAAACTCAGCCCTGGGACCTGTGAATTCATAATAAAAAGGACACATTTCTGCAAACACCCACAGTGCCTTCCCCTCTGCCACGAGTAATCACAGCTTGTGCCCCCCATATCCCAGGTTAGATGTTGCGATTTCCAGGTAGGCTCCACAGTAGCATCTTAACCACTGAGCATCACTAGTTCTCTGCTGTGCACCATCACCATTGCAGGGCAGCAATGAGTGACCTTCATGTTCAGCTCAAGATAAAACGATAAAAATAGACAGGATTGATTTACTACTTAGGAGTCACCTCTGAACCTTCCTCACAATTTTGAAGTTCCAGAATACTCAGTCTTTCCAGGGCAAGGTGAGGATGGAGGAATAGCTTCTGGCAGCTTAATCAGTGCAGGGCCTTTACTTCAGACATGTGCTGGGGGGGGGGGGTTGGAGACTCTCCAGCCTTACAGTCCTCTGCTCCATTGATTGCACCTCCGTCCTCTCTCTAATGTCCTCTGATGTTGCTACTATGTACATACTGTAGCCCATCCACTCTCTGTATTCACACAACGTATGCACTTCTCAACATTTTTATTTTTCTCTTATTTCAAAACATTTTATTCTGCCTTTTATCAAGGCAACCTAAGACAACTCATAATATGATTTGCAGCCCAATCCCATCCTTCCTCCCCGCTGGTGAAGCCCGCACCAAAAATGGGGTGTGCTGTATCTAGTGTGTGTGTGTGGGGAGCGGATTGGGAGGCTCCAGCAGAGAAAGGGGATTTAAATACCCCTTTATAAGCGTCCCGTCCTGCATCAGGTCATCTTGGACCTGCACTAGCAATTTTGCTAGCTCAAGTCCAAAGAGAGAATGGGGGTGAGAAGGATGCTGCTAGAGGGGATAGGATTCAGTGCACGCCATCTCCCACAGCCTTTCTGCCCCTGTTATGCCCCCCTCCCCACTCAATTTCCTGCCCCACCCCCTTCTGTCCTCCCCCACCCCTCCTGCCTTCCCTGCTGGCTTACCTGCTCCGGTGGGCGGCAAGAGAGCCGATGATGTGCGTGGGAATGCTCTGGCCTTCCCACTGGCATCCTGGCAGTGCGCTACTCAGCGTGGTGCCGGAAAGCGCTTTACAGTGCTTTTTCAGCAGTCGCTGTCAGCAGAACACACGTTCTGCTGGAGGTGAGGCCCAATAGGATTGGGCCAAAAACAAGATAAAACTACTAGACAATCAAACAACTATCAAAATACAATCAAACAAAACAACTTATTAAAAAGGCCGCATAAAACCAAACTAAACATGACAACTAAAAAGTTACAGCTAAATAATCTCACTGCTACTGCCAAACACTACCCCCCTCCAAGAACTGGACAGAAAAGCCAGGTCTTAACTTATCTTCTAAAGAAGTGCATGGTAGGGGCCAGTCAGGTCTCCAAGGGAGGGACATTACACAAAGTTAGAGTCACCACTGAAAAGGCTCCGCTCCTAGTGGAGGCTTGCTTGCCATTTCTCTGAAGGCAAGGGCACATGGAACAATACCTGAGATTATGACTGGAATGCACAGGGAGTCACATAAGGAAGGAGGTTGTCCTTAAGATAGCCAGGTCCTAAATTGTTTAAGGCTTTAAGGGTCATAACCAATATCTTGAATTGAACGTGGAAACAAATTGATAGCCAAAGTAACTAACAAATAACCAGAGTGATGTAATTCCATTGAGAAGCCCTGTTAACAATTTGGCTGTTGCATTGTGCACCAATTTAAGTTTACAACCATTTTTCAAGGTCCACCCCACATAGACCACATTACCATAGTCCAACTGGGAAATGACCATACTATGGATAGCTAAATCAGATCACTCTAGGAAAAGCCACCACTGGCAAATCAGCTGAAGTTGATATAAGTCACTGCTTGTCACCAAGGCCACTTAGGCCTCCAGGAGAAGTCCCAGACCAAGGAGCACCCCCACTGCAAACCAGTTGTTTAAGTGGGAGGGGAACCCCATTAAGGACAGGTTGAACACCATCTTCCAGATCATTAACTCAGCTAACAGCAACAATTTGTTGTTGTTGGAGGTTGTTGAAGGCTCTGCAAAGCCCTTCGCTGGATCACCATGGGGCCACCCACTGCCTGATGGCACACAGGGCACTGCCACTGGTTCATGGGTTGGTTCAATTGAGTTAACTGTTTGATGGGTGACTGGCCCTCATGCAGTGCCTGACCTGGCCTATCCCTGATGCCAAAGGCATGGAAAGTAATGGGGAAGCGTACTTTGTTACAAATATCACGAATACTCCATGGCAACGTGTTCAACAGTTTGCGAAGACAAAGGCTTCATCCATGTTCAAAAACCGCTGGATAAATCCACAGAGAACAGATCAATCATCATTAGCCAGGATGGTAATAGAATATGTTGTTTGAATCGTTTCTCTAAATTTCTGATTAGAGGTAGCATGAACTAGATAGCTTCCTTTGTTTTCCGTACGGAAAGTGATGTGTAAATCAACTTGCTGAATTCTACCTGCTTGGAGGGGCTGAGAGTTATAGAACGTTGGTGAAGTGACAGTTGGAAAAGGAGAGAAGATTCGAGAGGAGAATCCAAATAGCTAAAAGCATTCAGGGGATGGCTACAGCAGGGTTGGCTTAGCCATGAGGTGGAGTGAAGCCACCGCTTTGAGAGGCAGACAGGAGGTGGTGGTGGTAACCTCATGTGAAGTGCCTTGTACGTACCTGTTCACTGCCCCCCTCCAGCCTCCCTCCCCCCCTCATGCTCTGATCCCCAGCCTTCTCTCACATGCTGAGAGTGAGTGAGAGGACTGGAACAGCAACAACCCACCACTCCTTCTAGTTGCACTGCTGCTGCAATTGCTTGCAGCAGCAGCAAGAACATTTTGCAGCAGCAGCCCAATTGCTTGCAGCAGCAGCAGTGCTGGAGAAAGGAGGCATTGCTTTCTTCCAGGAGAGCAATCAAAACAAGATACCCCCCCTTCACATCTTGCCCAGGAGGAAGAAGGAGGCAGGCATGGAGCAACTCTTCCATTCCCCCATGTTTTCTTTTGCTCCACTGCCTGGGGGTTCCTGCCCTTCTCCTTCTTAAGTACACAGGCTGGGCAGAGCATGCTGGGAACGGCGAGGGGTGGTGGTGTAGGAACATAAGATTGGATCCTGACTTTCAAAAACAGACGAAAGCTTGTGAAGGCGACTTCCAACCCCCTTCTCCACACTGCAGCCCCCTGTGTTGTCGTCTCCCCCAAAACCACTCCTGTCCTGGGGGTCATGGGACTGACCAGAAGGTATACCACACTTTTTCAGTTTGTCTTTTTCAGTTTGTTTGCTGCCAAAATTGTAACTGGAATAGATAGATAGATGATAGATAGATAGATAGATAGATAGATAGATAGATAGATAGATAGATAGATAGATAGATAGATAGATAGATGATCGCAACACATGGAAGAAATACCATAACTGTTGTAGTAACGTATTTCATACTCTCTGGAGATTGGCTTTCTTTCCCACTTTTCTACAACATTTTGCAGATGTTCTAGGATTGTTAATCTACATTCTGTAAGCCTATGGCTCCCTCTGGTGTCATATCAGCAAATAAATTATCTCTTTGTAATATAAATGATGTCTAGTGCGGGTCAGACAGAAGATATTAATGATACGGATGCATTGCTTTGTATTAAATTTCTGTATTTATTCATAGTGTCTATTAATTGCCTTTCCAGTCACAAGGTTGCTCACTATTCTCTCTTGAAGACAGTGGCAGTATCTCCAAGTTCAGCACCCCCTCATTAAGGTTCTGGGGCACATATTTTTGGAACTGTAGTGTCATCTCTTTCTGGGATGAAGTTTTGTAACAGAAAAATCCCAGTCAGGTTTACTCTAAAGTAAGTCATACTAAGGTAAACTGAATGTACTTTTGGACAGCCCAATCCTATATCTCAGACACACTGTTCTGAGTGGTATAGGATATATGCCACATTCCCTTGGATGCTGGGAAAACAACAGCATCCACTGACACAACTACAGCTCTATCAAAGGCAAATGAAGTCCTGCTGTCTTAGCCCTGGCCCTGTTAGTGGAATGCTATGCTGACATACCTTCAGTGGTGGTGTAATTACAGCCAGTGTAAACTCCAAAGCAGGGACAGGACATTGGAGGGACATGGAGGAGTTCACTTATCTTAAACTCCTTCATTGACAGACAGCCTCAAACACCGGCACAACACTACACCAATATTGGTGCTTATGTAGGAAGCAAAAACAAACAAACAAGCAAAAGAAAACAATGAGGAGAGAAAACACCAGAAAATTTCAACTCCTGACTGGCCCTGCCCACTTTCCTATGGCAGAATATAGGACACAGACTACTCTTACTGCACTCCAAAAGCAGTACTAAAGCTCCGGCTGGCTGCTAGGAAGACTAGAACCCAGATGACGGAACGCGGCTCTGCTTTTCTGGCCTCATGTTAGGCACATTTAGAGCACACATTTAGAGCATGCACATGGGAACTTTCACAATGGGAACTGTGAGGAAAGGGCACTTTGCACACAATGGGAACATTTTTCACAAACAACCTCTTTCCCCCCACAATATGTATGGTAAGATATTTTATTAACACTTGTTATCTCAGGATTTTTATGCTAGTCTGCCCCAGGAGGACTCCACACACAAACACCCAAGTGGAACCTCCACTCCACTCTCCCGTCGGGGAAACAAGGACAATGAACCCCGCGCAGATAATCCACAGAGTGGAGGGAATCCCATGTTGCTATTGTGATATACCGGCCTCATGCCTCTACCACTGCCCTGAACACCTCAGTACTAACAAACATGCCTTCACTACAAACTGTGTTATCTATCTGTTCCTTCATTTTGCAACAGCTAATAGCAGTGAGCATCTACCTCTTCTTTTCCCCCTGCCGTGGATGTTTCTGGCTAGTCATGCAAAAGGAGAGTGTGATGCTCGTTGTAGTAAAACCCTGGCTGGGTTTGAACCTGGCATGCTTGGCTCCCAGAGCAGTGGAATACCAACACTCAGACTTGCCTGAGTGTTGTTGGGGCTCCCCTTGTGACTCATCCCAGTCCTCCTGGTAAAAGGGTTTCTTACTCGTTTCTGGAGCCAAGGAAGATTGGCCTGACAGTGCTTGGTTCAACCTTGTGGCATTTCACTGGCTGACAGTGTTGGGGTTGAGTAAGTAGTTGTGATTGGTTCCTTCCACATCTGTCTGACATGGGACTGTCATTGGGCCACTGCCCTTTGATTGGTGGGTGGTGTTGGGGTTTCCATGGATACTGATGGTGTTACTGGGGGAGGGCTATGCCACCATGGAGTTGTTTGAGCTCTTGTTTCTCCATCCTGCTTTGTTCTGGATGGGTTTAGGACAGTGGTTCTCAAACTGGTGGGTTACTCATTAAACTCATGCTAGCCGGAAGCAGTTGCTACCTTCTTAAGGGGTGTGGCGACGTCAGTGATAGCACTTTCAGGGTCTGCTGCCACGAAAAAGGGGTATTTTCACTTACCTGAGGTCGTGCCAGCCCTCCGGAGCCCTCTATGCAACCCATCGCTGATATCCCTGCCCCCTCCCAGGTCGGGCCGGCCAATGGCCCCCTCCCTTGCCACCCCTGCCCGCCCTCCCCATGTCCCTATACCAGGGGTGGGGAACCTCCAGCCCGCAGGCCGTTTACAGGCCCCGAGGCGATCCGGTCCAACCCGCGTGAGACCGGACCCAAGTCCATCAGGTCCGGCCCGCGCGAGACCCAGACTAGAGGCTCCGCGCTCACCTTGAGCTGCCGCCAGCTCCGCGCGTCACCTCGGTGCCTCCTCCTTGCCCGGCAGCTCGACCCCTTCTGAAAGCGGTGTTTCCGTACATGCGCAGGACGCCGCTGAGGCTAAGAGACTGCCCTCTTGGCCTCAGCGGCGTTCTGCGCATGTGCGAAAATGCCGCTTTCAGAAGGGGTCAAGCAGCCGGGCAAGGAGGAGGCGCTGAGGTGACGTGTGGAGCCGCCGGTGGCGGTGGCGGCCTTGGAGGTGACTAGGCCGGCAGCTCAGCCCGTTCTGAAAGCGGCATTTCAAGCTGCCGGCCTAGGTCGGAGGAGCGACGTGTAGAGCCTGTGGCAGCCTCGAAAGTAAGGAGACCTATGGGGGGAGGGGGTGCGCGCGCGCAAAAGAGGCGGGTCCCCCAAATTTGCCGGGGGTGCCAAATTTGCGGGGGGGGGGGATATTTGGCCCGCAACAAATTTTCCCCATGGGAAAATGGCCCTCCACCACACATAGGTTCCCCACCCCTGCCCTATACTGACTGGCCTGCGTCTGACATGCTCCTTACCTGTGTCGGCTGGAGCAGGTCCAGGTAGGTTGCGGAGTAAGCGGTGCCGGCCTCGGTGCCATCGCCGCTTACTCCAACGAGAGCTCCATCAGCCTAAAGTTAAGCAGGATCAGGCTGTCCCAAAGCTCCAGTGGGTAAAATGAATGAACACAGCAAGAGCAAGACAGACAGGCAAACAAAAAACGTGATGGGTCTGTGACCCGGCTTTTCTCTAGTAGGAAACTATAGGGGCCTTTGTGTGGTGAACTCATCAAGGATCTTTCTTTAGTGTCTTGATGGCTCTTGAATGTTCATCCCTGGGTCAAGATGAGTGCCTCTCTTGTTTTGATCCCTACTAAGGGTGTGGCAACAAATTTTCAGTTTGCTCTGGAGGCCATTAAAGATCACCTCTTGATTTGATTAGCCATGGAGTTGGTGAGGACAGATAAGGTGTTTGGGAACCTTTCTTTTGTTTCTCTAATAATTCTGCTTACTCCATGACAGGAAGCTCCCAGGATGTGGTTCTTTTGTACAGGTTCAAATGTATTGTGCAAGCAAGGTGCGGCTGGTCAGGCAATTTTCTGAAGAAACAAAAGAGAGGCAAAGCTTCTCCCAACCTCGGGGGTGGTGGTGGTTGGGTGATTGATCCGACAGACCAAAGTTGTGGCCTTCCTTGAGGACTCTTGCTGTTAGTCCAATCCAGATGCCACGAGAGTGGAATGGGTCATGCTCTCCTGGCATGTACCCAACACCACGTGCATGTGCAAGCAATGTCATTCATCACCGATATGAGGGAAAAGCTTGTCAGAAACATCATATTAACTCAATAACAACTGATGCCAACATTGGTTAGCTGTCAACAACAGATCACCAAATGATTGTCAGTATTTAGAGAAATTCATTGAGGAAATTATTTATGCAGCCTCATTAGCACTTGAACTATCTTTTAATGTAAGATTAAGTGCAACGTTACAACTCCATTAAACAGTAAAAATAATCTAAGTATTGGCTGATTTCCAAATCAAATTACTTTTCCTTGATAGATAAGTTAATGTAGTTATGGAATCATAAAGATATAGATGGCTAATATTTAGTCCATGGTTTGGCACATTATATGTTCTTCTTGATCTTTGTGTTCAATTACTAGAAACCAAGGCAGCAGACAACACTTCAGTTGCAGTTACTGAGAAGCAGCAATGAAAAGCTGGAATACCGTGTTCATGAGTGGTGTTTCACTAGACTTGAAGAGGCAGAAGTCTGCACCTTTGCCCAAATATAACATATTCCATACCATACCATACCATAGGTTAAAAAATAGCCCCACCTCCTCTTTCTGCTAATGAGATTGCAAGCACAAGTGTCTCTTTCTGTTTGTGGGCAACACTTATTTATTTATTTATTTATTTATTTATTTATTTATTTATATACCACCTTTCTTATCCTCAGATTGCTCTTCAGATATTATTCAAGGCGGTTTACATAGAAAAGCTTATCTAGATCCGATAAGGATCTTTACAATATTGTTCTGTATAGAACCCTACCATTCCAGCTGGTTTCATTCATGGTGTAGTCATTTTTTTCACTAGCTGCTGAACACAAACCTCGAGCTCTTCGCAGGACACCACAGAACATGCTGAACAGGGAAACTTTTTTTCAGTTGTAATCGCTCTGTCACTGACATTCTCAGCATTTCAGTCCGTTCTCTCACCAGGGCACACAACAGTGACTCCTCTCTGCCACTGAGGGTCATGACAGCTTATCAGTGACTTCCTGGTCTCCCATCCAACATGAAAATGGGCTTTTCCTGCTTAGCTTCTGGCAATCTTCAGGCAGTCCAAAGATGCAGCGTTCTGGCAGTGGCTGACGCTTTATAGCATCATGAAAGCTGCTCTGGAAGTGCATGGAGCTGTGTGCTTCTGGACCGCTATTGTAGATGGGAGGAAGGACCCTGTACACAGTGATGAAGAAGAGCCCCCCCCCCCATGTTGGTTGGAAAAACTATTTTCCCTTACTTCTCCCAAGCCTCCCAATTCCCCCCCCCACACACACACACAGCATGCAGCGCAGCCTGTTTTGGCACTGCTGCATTCTATGGCGGGGAAGAGGATAGGATTGGGTTGCTAGTTACATGAGAGACAGAATAGTTTCTACAGGTGAGCAGTATGCACTGTCTAGATCCAGAAGTCTAATTGCTACTCGTCACTCATAATACCTGAAGTATAAAGCAGACCCCCTTCCTTTTTCTGTCTCAGGTTTCTTTGTGGTGCCAACCTGCTTGCTTTCATCCATTACAGCACACAGCATACGGGGTTGTGAGGCAGACTGGGTGACTCCAATGCCATCATCACTACTATAAGTTTCAAGTCTAATTTTTTTTTGAAAGCTTCTATGTCAGTATATGTTATTTTAATTCAACACAATGTTATTTTATCCTTCAAAAACTTGAATGCTTCTAGTGATTTGAGGATTAATTTTAATCTGCAATTTTAATGTACAGAATCTCATGGAACAAATGTGCAACTGGATGGTGTAGCCGACAGTAAATAATATGCAGTACTGATGCTCAAAAGAGCACACACTGCTTTGGAATTCTAAAACATATTTAAAAATGTGGTTCCTGTTTTATAATCAAGGCAGCCCCACATCTGGAAAATGAAATGCTGTTCTTTACTAGAAATTTTATTCTAGTAAAACCAAACATTTTATTTTTAAGGGCAGTTGTTTTCCGACAATGAATTTTATAGGAACTGCTATGCTTTTCCAGTACACCTGGAAAAGATATTTTCATGTATATAGAACAACAGACTGAAAATAAGAGGTATGTCTCATGAATCACAGAAATGTCTTACTTGGTTTAAGGCTTCAATCCTAGAGACATAACATGAAAATAATTACTGATTCTGTCTTCTAAATAAGTATGCTTGGAATTATCTCTTAGAAATAATAAAAATAAGGTCACTGGGAGGAGCTGTAACTTAGTGGACGAGCACATGCTTTGTCCAGTCCCTGGTATCTTAAGGTAAGGCAGAGAAAAATTCCCATCTGAAATGCTGGAGAGATGCTGCCAACCTGTGTTGACAATACTGACCTAGATGGACGAGTAGTCTGAGTGGCAGCACAATCCTGTGTAAGGATCCGTGTAACAGCCCAGCCTCCTGGCGGGGGCTGGGATATGGCCGACGCCATCCCCCGACCCCTCCCGGGCCGGTTGGGCCAATGGCTCCCCTCCCTGGCTCAGCGAAACACACACACACCACCTGCCGGATTCCGGCATACCGCTGGATTCCGGCTTACCTGATTCGGCCGCTGCAGGGGCGCTCCGGTGCTGGAGCAAGGGAGGCCGGCCGCTGCGCCTGTCTTCCTTGCTCACGAGTCATCGCAAACGTGCTTTCCGGCATGTTTACGATGTCTCCTGGCACTGGAACGCTCGTTCCGGCGCCGGATCTGTCAAGAGGATTGCACAGTCAGTATATAAGGTAGCTTCCTCTTTCTGAAGCACTTGAATGTTTTGTCTCACCTGATGCTTGTGTAACTGCAGGCTTTGAATATAACTGAAAGGATATAGAATCTGAATTGTTGTACATGTATTGCCCAAGTTTTTCTCTCTTATGTGAAACAAAGGTCACTGTAATAAACAAAGTTTCTAGTTTCAAATTGCCATGCACTTGGAGCCACAAGACAGATTAAATGTGAATTATATAGTGTTGCAAGTCATGAAAAGTTGTTTAACAAAGCCTATAGCTCTTACTTAGTAAAGGGTGTGGTGCTCATCCCCATTTCAAAGCCGAAGAGCCAGCGTTGTCCGAAGACGCCTCCGTGGTCATGTGGCCGGCATGACTCTCCTTTGCATGCAGCTGGAACACAGAGCGCTGATTACCTTCCCGCAAGCGGTACCTATTTATCTACTCACATTCACATGCTTTGGAACTGCTAGGTTGGCAGGAGCTGGCCAAGCAATGAGAGCTCACCCCGTTGCGGATTTGAACTGCCAACCTTTTGATCGACAGGTCATGGTTCAGCGGTTTAACCCACTGCACCACTCACTGGCCTTATTTTCAAAGCTTTAAAACCTCACTGTCACTTCCTACCTGAGTAGTTTCCATAGTTATTCATTTTTTTTCTTGAGATCTTCACTCTAATGAACTGAGTTTATGGCCCAGTCATATTGAGCCCTTGTGCCAGCGAAGCGCGCGCTCCGCCAGTGCAAGCTGTTGCAAAAGTACTGTAAAGCACTTTGTGAGAGTGTAGAGGCCTACTGCACCGGTGGGAAGGCCAGAGACATTCCGTGCATGCTGGCGGCCGGAGCAAGGCCTGGTGCCCATGCTGCACCAGTGCTGGATAGGATTGGGCTGCGCGTGATGATAATCTGAAAGTGAATTCACATCAGTGCTAAATACAGTCCTATATAATCTTTTGTCCCTGCAAATTAAATCTGACTAGGCCAGGGGTGGTGAACATTTTTGAGTGTGTGTGCCCAAAGTGGTGACAATCCTCTAAAAAATTACCGTATTTTTCGCACTATAAGACGCACTTTCCCCCCAAAAAAACAAAGGGGGAAAAAGCGTGTGTCCTATGGTGCGAAGTAAACATCGGGGGGAGGCCTGCAGAGGCTCGCGCAGGCCTCTGCAGGCCTCCCCCCGATGTTTTCTTCGGCCCCAAAGAGCAATTTTCGGCCATTCCGGAATGGCCGAAAATCACTGTTTGGGGCCGATGGGAGGCCTGCAGAGGCTCGCGCAGGCGTGCGCGAGCCTCTGCAGGCCTGCCCCGATGTTTACTTTGGCCCCAAAGAGTGATTTTCGCCCATTTCCGGAATGGCCGAAAATCGCTCTTTGGGGCCGATGGGAGGCCTGCAGAGGCTCGTGCAGGCCTGCGCGAGCCTCTGTAGGCCTGCCCCGATGTTTACTTCGGCCCCAAAGAGCGATTTTCGGCCATTCCGGAAATGGCCGAAAATCGCTGTTTGGGGCCGAAGTAAACATCGAGGAGGTCTGCAGAGGCTCGCGCAGGCCTCCCCAAAGCCCCCACAGCCCTCCCCGAAGCCCAGGTAAGGACATTTTTTTTTCTCTATTTTATGCTCCATAGGATGCATGCGTCCTATGGACCGATGCGTCCTATGGAGCGTAAAATACGGTATCTCGCATGCCCATGGGAATTTTGAGCTGCTGATGTTTATTATTATTATTATTATTATTATTATTATTATTATTATTATTATTATTTGCATTTTACAATTTTTTTAAGGAGAAAGAGAACAAAACACTTGAAAACGTTCTTTAAAAAGTCTGTTTAGACAACCAATGTACTGCTTCATTTGACAATAAAAATAATCATTATATTATTATATTATAAATATAATAATCATTATATTTATGTATTATGGGTGGAGCCAACTCTTTCTCAGTCATGGCCCCAAATTGGAGTCCCCTTCCAAAAAAGACTTCTTCCAACAAGCTTTTAGACAAATACATACAGTATTGAAATTTTAGACCCTGGTTAAGGTTTTATATAGATATTATTTTAGTTGCTTGGTTTCTCTTTTACTGTAGCATTTTGTATTTACATGTATTTTTGTTGACTGTTCCCCACATCATGTGCATCTATTTAGTTGAGGGTCAACTTCCACATCACACTCAACTTGTAAGTGGCCCTGAAGTACCTAATGTTAGTGCTTGCAAGCTGCGGCTTTCTCAGTGTTGTGTTTTGATCAGCTGTTAATGATTGCCTTCAGTTAGACAGGAGAGGGGTTTACATCTGGGTATGACTCCCTGGTCTTTAAAGTTGTCTCAAATGGTGTTATGGGGGATTTCTGAAGATGCCACAAGTGTACGTGTGTGAAACGTCAAGATATGTTTTAACATCTGTAAAGTTTATTTATTGAAATAAATTGTTTTTGAATACGATGGAGTTTCCCGGCAACATGTGAATTTTTAATTCGATAATCTGGTCACGTCGTGACAATCTACGAAAATACTTAATGTTTGTTTATTAAATAGCAGTGAGTGGGGCCTCATTTGGATTGGGACCAGTGTGTGTGTGTGTGTGTGTGTGTGTGTGTGTGTGTGTGTGTGTGTGTGTGTGTGTGTGGATTTAACCCTTTGTACCTGTCATGATTCTGATCTGGATTGTGACCCACAGCTGCTGCTTTCTCAGGAGTAATAGCTAATTGCAGCTTCCCTCCTGGGACAAACAGCAGCTATGGGAGAAGATCTGGATTAAGACTATAATGGGGACAAGGATTAAATCACTGCTTAGTAAATGCAAATTAAGTACATCAGAGCCAACGAGGTGATTAACATAATGTGTAATTTGGCCCTTGTGTAAAAGATTACTTTACTAATGGCTCAATCCTATCCCCCTGTCACCCAGAGCATGCAATGCTGCTGACTGGCTAACAGAGAGCTTGCTAACAGAGAGCTTACTGACTGGCTAACAGAGATTCTGATTGGCTAACAGGGAGCTCCGTAACAGAGAGCAGGGGGTGGGGCTCTCATAGCCGCGACCTTCAGTGTAAACAGGCTGCATCTCGGTGTGGTGCGACACGTTGGCAACTCTTGCGCCGCAGCTGGACACACTGCACTGTGATGCAGCCGGTGTGTCCCAGGCTGATGACTGTATGCAGCCTCTGGGTTTTAGTGGTAGCCTATCTCTGAATGCAAGGGAGTGGCAACAGGATACAGGTATCTTGTTGTCTTGTGTGCTCGCAGAAGCATCTGGTGGGCCACTGTGAGGTACAGGAAGCTGAACTAGATGGGCCTTTGGCCTGATGCAGCAGGGCTCTTCTTACGTTCTTATGGAACTCTATCCATTTCCCATTTTTGCTGCCAAAACAAATATACAGAACACCCACAAAACATTGTTTAGCACAAGAGCCAAGATTACACAATGGAAGGCATGAAAGTGAATATATATATATATATATATATATATATATATATATATATATATATATATATATATATATATATATAAAGAATAGAGCTCTGGATTATTTTTCCTTGTCATTTGAGAGCACGAAGGTGAGAGAAAAGGCTGCCTCAACTGACACAGCCCTCTTCTCCACCCTCCTTTATTTTCCTTTCTCTGCTTGCCTATGCTTGTCACCTTGTACCTGCTATGACGTACAGAACTCTAGCTCTGTAGAGCAAAGTGGGTGGACAAATCCATTGCGGCAATACAGTGGCCTTTCAGACAATAATTGTGATTCATTATAGGAATTCCCCATGCTATTGTGCTCTTCAGAGTCCTAGAGCCACATGTGGGGGTAACTCTACATTCATTCCTTAAAACTATTCTCAAGGAGATGATAAAAGGAAAAACCAAACAGATGAAGGGTGGATTTCCATGCTGTTGCTCAGGAAGAAATAACATTACTTGGTGAGGGCTTACATATGGGGAGCAACGGGAGGAGGCAGCAACAGGTTATTGAACAACAATAAGTAGGCTTACCATATTTTTGAGCCCTTAAACCGGGACACCCCCCAACACCCCCCAAAATATATATATTTTAAAATATATAAATTAAAAATCAATGTAATATTAAATTGAATCCCTATTGCCACGCGAAGCGCGGTTGCAAATTTATTTAGCCGAGGAGCTAAATAAATAATGCGAGAAACCAAGGGGGCACGAAGCATCCCCTTTTGCCGCGTGAAGCGCGCCCGCAAATTTATTTATTTATTTATTTAGCCGAGGAGCTAAATAAATAATGTGAGAAACCAAGGGGGCACGGTCGCAAATTTATTTATTTATTTATTTAGCCAAGGAGCTAAATAAATAAATAAAGCAGTTAAAAACAAATAAATTAAAATTTTACTTACCCCGTCGCCGTCTTCGCTGCTGCACTGCTGCTGCTGCTCGCTTGCTGCTCCGCTCTGCCGGCCGGCTCACCCGGCCGGCTCACCCGCTCTTGCCTGCTCTCGCCGCTCCGAGAGCAGGCGATTTGAGGGCGAGCCACCGCTCTCACCGGCTCTCCCCGCTCCGAGCTCGGAGCAATGGCAGCCGGTGAGAGCGGCGGCTTGCCCTCTGAGCCGGTTCGCCTGCTCTCGCCGCTCCGAGCTCGGAGTGGCGAGAGCAGGCAATCCGAGGGCGAGCTGCTGCTCTCACCGGCTGTCGTCACTCCAAGCTCGGAGCGACGGCAGCCGGTGAGAGCAGCGGCTCGCCTGCTCTCGCCGCTCAGAGCGGCGAGAGCAGGCAAGCCGGCTTAGAGAGCGGGCCCGGCCTGCTTGTAGCTGCAGCCTCCTCGTCTTCAGCAGCTCTGCTGCTCTGGCCGCCCGCTTGTACGCATACGTGCGGCTCGCCATGTTTTTTACATGGCGGCCGTCATGGTTTTTTTTTGAAAAAAATATTTTTTATTTTATTTTTGCTGGGGGACCCCCGGGACCAGCCCGGGGTGAACCCCAAAAGAACCGTGACAGTCCCGGCCAAATCGGGACGAATGGTAAGCCTAACAATAAGGCCTCATGCAATCCCATCAACAGGATGAATTGTGATGTTGTCAACAGATCTGGAGATATATCAAAGAAAGGAAGATTTGGGCGGGAAGGTAATTAGTTCAGTTTGGGACATGTTGAATTTGAGGGAGTAATATCACGTAGAAATATCAGAAGATAGAGGGCGATACAGACTGAAAGAAGGAGGAAAGGTATGAGGCAGAGACTTATAGCTGAATGTCATAATAAGTGATACTGGAACTCATAGGATATGATGAGGCATCAAAGGACAGTGTGTAAAGTGTGGATTATCTGGATCCATTCCAGTCTGGCTTCAGGCAGGGGTTCGGGACAGAGACAGCCTTGGTCGCCTTGGTGGATGACTTGCGCTGGGGACTGGATAGGGGGAGTGCGTCTCTGTTGGTCCTGCTGGACCTCTCGGTGGCTTTTGACACCATTGACCATGGTGTCCTTCTGGGTGGGTTGGCTGGGTTGGGGCTTGGAGGCACCGTCTTGGGGTGGTTCTGCTCCTTCCTGGCTGATAGATCCCAGAAGGTGGTGCTGGGGGATGCTTGTTCGACACCCTGACCCTTGAGGTGTGGGGTGCCACAAGGCTCAATTCTATCCCCCATGCTGTTTAATATCTATACGAAGCCACTGGGAGAGGTCATCCGGGAGTTTGGGGTAGGGAGTCATCAGTATGCTGATGACACCCAGCTCTTTCTCTCTTTTCCAACTGACTCAAAAGGGGCGGTCAATGTCCTGAATCGTTGTCTGGAGGCAGTTGGGAGCTGGATGGGGGTAAACAAGCTGAAACTAAATCCTGATGACACAGGTTATTTTGGTCCAGAAGTCTATGATTCAGGTATTGGACCATCACCCTGCTCTGAATGGGGTTGTACTTCCTCAGGTCCACAGCTTGGGGGTTCTCCTGGATGCGCAGCTGCTCCTGGATTTCCAGGTGTCAGCTGTGGCCAGGGGGGCTTTTGCCCAGCTTCGGCTAGTGCGCCAGCTGCAACCGTACTTGGAGCGTGCAGACCTCGCCCTAGTGACATAGGCTTACGATACCAAAGCCTAGTGACACAGGCTTACCAAAGTCCCGGTATTACCGGGTCCATCCCGGGCAGGGCCCGGGAGGCCCCCGGTAGCCACGATAAAATTAATAAATAATTATTTTTCAAAATAATGGCTGCCGCCATGTAAAAAACATGGCTGCTGCCAGCGACGAACAACAGTGGAGCGTGTGGAGCAGGAGCTCCAAGCACTCGGACGGGAGGGCGGGCGCTCAGATGGGAGGGTGCGCGCGCTCGGGGGAACTCACCAAAGTGAAGGCAGGCAGCGGATTGGCCCTCCCTCCCTCCCTGGAGCCCGTTTGGCTCCGAAATGAGAGCAAACCGGGCAGGGGGCGTCGACGTGACACGCGCAGGCCCCGCCCCCATGCGTCCGGGCGCCGGCAGGGCGCCTGTCGTCTCTGGCTGCTGCCATTTCTCCCTCGGAAGCCCTTCATTCTGAAGGGCTCCCAGGCTGCTTGTGCACATGTGTGCGGCTCGCAAAAGCCACATGCATGCAATCAAGTGACCCGAGAACCCCAAGGGTTTCCAGGCCACGCCGCGCCCTATTGGCCTCCTCAGATTTCCGCCAGCTAAATAGCTGGTGAAAGTAGAGGAGGTTGTGTAACGGCGTAGCTGGCTCGGCAGGGACGGGGATATGGCTGGCGCCATCCCCTGCACCCTCCCGGGCTGGCTAGGCCAACGGCCCCCCTCCCTCGCCTGGCTGGACCGCCCATGTGGCCGGCGACGGAGCACTTACCTTCCGCAGCAGCCCGCGTGGAGATCCGGCACCGGAGGGAGGCTGGCCTTGCGCCAGCCTCCCTTACTCCTGAGTCGTCGCAAACGTGCTTTACGGCCCATTTGCGATGGCTTCCAGTGACGGAACGCTTGCTGGAACTATTTCCAGGATTGCGCTGCCAGTCTCTTAGTCACTATGCTACTACATGAGCTCATTTTAAGAGATGCCATATTTGCATCTCTTTCCATATTTTGAAACAAAGAGGGAAGCTTTGCATGTAAAAGAGAAAGTGAATAGTTGGCAAATTTTTTGTATTAGCTTTCATGAGACTGTGTGTCATAGTCTTGAATCACCTGCTGGGAACACCCTGTAAGTTTCTGTGCAGATACTGTCAATAATTCCATTGTACCTGGGAGAGGAATGCTTTTGAAAAAACTCCCATAACAAGTGGGGTATGACATGGTGTCCTGGGACATGATATCTTGGGCTTCTGTGCCTACCCTGATTAAGGGCCCAATCCTATCCAATGTTCCAGGGCTGATGCAGCTGCAGTGCAGCCCCAAGGTAAGGGAACAAACGTTCCTTTTGTTCTTTTGCGACTGCCCTCCCCCCACAGGATGCAGTGCATGCCCTGTTGGCACGGCTGCATCAGTGCTGGAAAGTTTGATAGGATTGGGCCCTATCGTGCACAATAGATTTATCGTGCAAGTCTATGCATGTTTATTCAAAATAAATCCCATTATTGTTCAATGAGGCTTACTCCTAGGAAAGAGGGTATAGGATTGCAGCCCTAGTAATCCAGTTTAATAATATGTAATTTGTATAACACTTCACATGTATTATCTTGATGGAATATTTACAAATATTCCTGTATGGTATTATCCCCATACTGCTGCAGGACACTGAAGCTGAGAAGGAGTGGCTTGCCTAAGGCTACCGACTGTATTCATAGCAGAGATGAGGTCTGAACCAGGAAAATTGGGAATCATGCCTCTTAGCCACTCTACTACACCGGCTACAACAGTTGTACAACAGTTATACAACAATGTAAAAACACAGAACGATTTGGCATTTCATAGTCTCAGAAACCCATCTGTCGGCTTTCTGTACCATAGTTAGCAGCTCAGATCTCTGAGCTGATTTTGCAAATATTCCTAGAGACTCTGGTAGTAGCAAGGAATGCAGGATTGTAATATATTTCCTATACAGGCAATGTGCTCTATTACTGTATATAATTGACAGCGCAATCCTATCCAATTTACACCACCGGTGTAACCAGCGGGGGAGGGCAGGGCGGGAGGCTTTGGAGGGGAGGGGAGATTTAAATCCCCTTTGAATCCCCTTTCCGTTCTGGGGCCTCCCGTTCTTGCTGCACCGCTGGTTACACCGATGGTGTAAATTGGATAGGATTGCGCTGTGAGTCAAAGAAATGGTGAGGAGCTGTGCTCCTATTCTGCGTCAGTCTGGGTGGGCTGAAAAGATTTGCTTTTGAAAGATCTTCTTGACATGCGTATGTCACGGTGACATTGTCACTATCATATTGTTTATATACTGTATTTGTATAAATCTCTACACACAGGTGCAACTTGCAAGAGTATACCAATCCCCTCGTTTGCAACATTTTGCAATACAAGACTGAAGACTATGTAGAAAGTTGAAAGTAGTACAATAAAGAGGCATTATTTCCTGTACTTTACATCACATTTCTTTTGTCCTCCTAATCTTCTTTAGTCAAGCAGGTTTTGCAGGCTTCTGAAGCACTATAAAAACCTGAGAACAAAGACAATACTGGAATGAATGCAAACACTACAGGTAACAAGGCCTTGTCATACCACCATCTACTTTCTGAAAAGAACTCTCTCCTGATGTCAGCCTAATGGAACAATCCATATGAAAGGAAGTACCAGTGCAGCGTGCATTGCACTGGTGCTTGCTGTTGCAAAAATTCTGTAAAGCGCTTTTGCGATGGTGTGGCAGTTGCTGAGGCTGGTGCAAAGGCCTGCGTATGCTCAGAAGGAGCAGTGTGCACTGAGAGGAAGGTGAGTTTCATGCCAAGCAGCTCGAAGGCATAACAGGGCGGGGGAAGGCGGGGAGGGGGTGTAACGGGGCGGAGGGGGTGTGGATCAGGGCTGGGAGGGGGTGAGATCGGCAGTGGCGGCACACACCGCATCCTATCACCCTTCTGGGCTCAATCTGCCAACACAGGGCAATGTGGGCTTGTGCCAGCTATATAGCTTGCGCAGGTCCGAGTTGCCCCATTGTGGCTGCAGGGGCTTACCCTGGGGCAAGAGGACTAGTGTCCTCTTACCCTGTGGAGACCTCCAGTAGCCAAAATTCCTGTGTAGGATGCAGCGCAGCCTGTGTCAGTGCCACTGCACCGCTGTGCGGGAATTTGCACTGGATTGGGCTGTAAGACTCAGATGTTGCAGAGCAGGCCAGATGAGACACATGAAGTCTAGGATGGGTTAGGGAAAAGAAAGGAGACAAGTAGCCACAGATAAGATAGCTCTGGGCAGGTTCTGCTATGGAATTTGAGAAGAATGGCTAATCCTCTGTGAGAGGAGCCGCTGTCAAGCAAGCTCAGAAGGCGTGTGCTGTGCAGCCAGAGAGATACCACACTGTTGGAAATATCTGGAGAGGTTAGATGCGAATAGAACATTATTGTAACCTACCCCCTACAGGGGTTTAGAAAAGCCTGCCTATGTAAACCACCTTGAACAAAGTCTGAGGACAATTCTGATGACAAGAAAGGCGGTATATAAATACAGATTATTATTATTTTCAGCTGCAAAAAAGCAACCCCCCCCCCATAAAACAGTGAATGCTGGAGCACTTCAGAGCTACCTTAATTCATTTATCATGACAGTAGCATTTGTAGACAAGAGCCTATTTTAAAGTATCTATCAACAGATACAGCCAAAATACTGTAACAGCTACTGTAGCCCCTGCTAATTGGGCTAAGAATTACTTTTAAGTGGTGGCTTCTATACTTGGGTGGGGGACCACAAATGTCCCTATTTGTCCCTGCACACAGTATCTTTTCCAGTGGCTGTTGTTTGCTAGTTAGTGTCCCTTTTGTGTCTTTTTTTCGGACAGTGAGGTCTCTAGAACAAGGAACTATTTTTTTCATTTATTTTGCAACGTAAACCACAACGAACTTTTCCGAAAAACATGTTTGTTCATCCTCCAACCATATCCTCTTTGGTCTAGATTAGAAGAACAACAGACTTTTCTCTCTCACAGTGACAGACTGCTGAAGAAAGATCGGGGAGGGGGAAGCTGAAGGGGTTCTCAGATTTATAGGAACCGAACAGAGGCAGCCAAACACTCTTCCTTTGTCACATCGCGCATTCAAGCACGAACAAGACACCCAACCCACTCGGGCGTGAGGTGAATGACGTCACGACGCATGGCCTGTCGCCGTTCGCGCTGCGCGTTAGCACGCCCACAGTCGTGCCTCCTTGGATGAGAGTGTGTGCTCTCCTGAAGGGTGGAGGGTTGTTCTGATTGTGGGGGCAGGAGGGGTTAAGGCGGCTCTTGGCACGCACAACTCTCTCTCTTTCTCCTTTCCCCTCCCCCGCTTCCGGCACCTTTTATCACTGCCGCAGCCGCCAACGGCCACTACCTGGCCCCTCCTCTTGCGCGCGCGGGGCCGCGCCTCGTGCCGGACAATAGCGGCGCTGCAGCAACCGAGTTGTGTCTCACCCAAATCAGCCCGACGCCGCCGTTGGCAGCTACCTGGGCCCGCTCGCCGATACCAATGCGAGGCGGCACGCTGCCGTCCCGGCTGTAGAGCTGACCGGGATACTCGGCACTCGAGCCGGAGACTTGCTGCTGACTCCTCCTCTTTCCTAGATACTTGCTTTCCCCTCAGCCTTCCCTGGGACTGCGTCGGTTGGTGGGGGGCAGAAACCTCGCCAACGCCGGAGCGAGTCGGGTGGGTCGTGGGGTGGGGAAAGCCCGTGAGCGCCGCCGTGTACAACCCGCTGCCTGTCTTGACCCATTCCCATTTCGGGTTGGAGGGCACGGGCAGGTGAGGGCGGTGGGCCTCTCCTCGCTCCCGGAGCCTGGCCTGGCTTTTGTGGGCGCTCCAAAGGTGAGGTGGTGGCGGCGGCGGTGCGGCCTCCGTTTCAATGGAAGTATGCTATCAGCTACCGGTGCTGCCCCTGGACAGACCGGTCCCGCAGCATGTTCTCAGCCGCAGAGGGGCCATCAGCTTCAGCTCCAGTTCGGCGCTCTTTGGCTGCCCCAACCCCAGGCAGCTCTCTCAGGTGAGGCAACCCCTAAAAATGTCTCTCACTCGCAGCTTCTCTAATGCAAAAAAAGTAAGAGGGAGTGGGAAGGAAGGGGTTGGTGAAATTGTGTGTGCCCCCCCCCCCCCATGCCATGGGATCAAAACAAACACACACTAAAAGAACAACTTGTCTCTGCGGAATAGACTATCTGCCCTCTGTCGGTCTCTTCTCTTGTCTCCTATTGCAGTTTTGTCACCTCACCTGTACGTTGGGTGCTAATGTTTTAGAGTTAAAGGGATGCCTTTTGAGGTGTTCTATTTATATTGTCCTGTGTGTGTGTTTGTGTGTGTGTGCGTACATTTATATCACGCGGAGAAAGCTAGAGCAGCTTGTGATTTGACAGCTGTCAAAATGGTTTGTTATAGATTTCCGCGTGCTGACTGGAAGGGGTGAAAAAGAGGATCATGTTTTGATGTTTATTGACAAATATGCTTGCATTTTTATTTTTCTGGGAAGTTACAGTAGCACCCTTTAAGTCTTTGAGGGATCATTTTCTTAATGTTACTAGTAACTGTGAGAACTAGGCAGGGCATAGCCCTTCAAGCCTTTGCTTTCAGTGGGAGAGTTAAAACAGGTGTGCAACTGACTAAGTTGCAGCCATTCCTTTAAATGTTTTGTGAGAGAGTGCTTTCCTTTCTTAGAACAAAATAGATTGATACAAATTATTGCATGTTGTCCTCAACTATTGAAACTTTAATAGTGTCATAGAGCTGCAGTTAAGTTTGTCTTTTTAAAATGTTCATGTTATCTTAAATGATTACTATGTGAAATAACAGCCTCAAATTTAACCATAATAAATGTGGGTAGGCGGTGGAATGTGGGGAAAATAGATTATGTTGCCACTTTTGGCTCTCTTCTCAAATGTTTTGAGGATTGGGTTCCCCATCTGTTATTGCCCTGTTACAGTCTGCTGAGATTTCCCTACAAATGGTAACACATCTCTGAATTTTAAAGCATCTGCCCAGAATAAAAGTATAAAAGAGAGGATGTATTTGCTTCATTTTCTCATTCTTGAGGATTTCCCAAATTGGGTAAGCTACAACTTTATTTAGGTTTTCTGTGGTGCTGGTATCATGGATGTGTGGGTGGTCTCCCTTTTGTAATCAAAGAGGGAGTCAACCAAGGTTGTGCTTCTTCCTCTAGTGTTTAATAATGGCATGTCAAAACTTGCTACAAAATATGTGAATTACAGAATATTCATTGGGAAGAATAATGGAAAATAGAGTTCTGAGAATTGTTGACCCGATATTTTAAATGCTATAATGCAGTAGTTCTCAAACTCTTTAACACCAGGACCCACTTTTTAAAATGACACTCTATCAGGACCCACCTAGCTTTACGAGATTTTAAAAAAAGGTGATCTAGAAATAAATAAATTTATTTACAAGTAAAGAGCTCAGCTGCTTGCAGGGTAATTAGCAGCTATGTTGCAAACTGTAGGAGATCAGCTCTTTGAAGGGCAATTAGTAGCTATCTAATTTTTGAATACCCTCAGGGCTTGTGGCAATTACTTATCTGATCTTTCCATCACCTAGGACCCACCAGAAATCAGGTCGCGACCCACCAAGTGGGTCCCGACCCACAGTTTGAGAAACAATATATATTATTGTTTATATTGCTATAATGGAAATGGGTCATGTGATTTAACCCTTCTCATGTAACATTCAGGTAAGCATGCACTTTAAACCTATATTTATTTGGAGAAGCTGTAGTGTTGGAGAAGAATGGTAGGTGGGGAAAGTGATAAGCACCCTTCCAGCTTCTCTCTGGGAGAACTTCCTCTTTCCCCAAAATTGTTTGTATAAGGCGGATATGAATACGGATATAGATCTAGAGTCAGGGGTCAGTTTCAGAAATTTGCTCATAATGTGTACAGTAGTTAGTCCATTAAACACTCCCACCAGAAACACCCTGATCCAACTCTAATAATGCTTGGAAAAAATATTTGCATGTAATTAGTTCCACCAAGTGGTCAATGAGATGTCTATTCTATTAAAAGCAATGCAGCGTAGATCAATAGCATCCACTCTTGGGTGCGCTCTCTGATATGGCATTGAATGTGCATTAGATTTACATTGGTTTCTGGCCAGTGATACATATGTGGAACTCCTTTGTTCAGTCCTAAATATTTTTACATTCTAATCCTAAATGGATTTTCAGATCTTTTTTGGTGGAACTTGCTTTATAGTAAGACCATAATGTTGCTTGGGCATAACCCTGCTGGTTTTAATAGATTTTTGTATGTATAAGCCTGTTTAGGCCAACAAAGCTGATATTAGCATTTTGTCAGTAGTTTTGTTACTGTTGTGTTGCTAATGATTAGTTCTACAGTACATGTGGGTTAAACCGCTGAACCATAAGCTGTTGATCGAAAGGTCGGCAGTTCGAATCTGCGACGGGGTGAGCTCTCGTTGCTTGGCCAGCTCCTGCCAACCTAGCAGTTCCAATGCGAGTAGATAAATAGGTACCGCTTGCGGGAAGGTAAACAGCGCTCCGTGTTCCAGCTGCATGCTACGTGCTGCGGCAAGGAGAGTCATGCCGGCCACATGACCATGGAGGCGTCTTCGGACAACGCTGGCTCTTCGGCTTTGAAATGGGGATGAGCACCACACCCTAGAGTCGGACACGACTGGACTTAATTGTCAGGGGTCACCTTTACCTTGACATGTTGGTGCAGGTATTTATCACACAAGTCATTTATACATCCATTGTTTAGTGGCAGTTGTAACTCCTGTAGTGCATATGCTTTGTATGTGAACCATGTGCCTAGTTCTTGCCAGAAGTAACCTTGATATGATATGCTAAGCAGAGTCATAATCCCTATTAATTATTTCTTTTGGAAGGAAAGTGTGGGGCACCTTTTCCATGTCATTGTTGTTATAGAAACTCTTGATAATAGTACAGAGAGATGCAAGTTGGTTCCCAGGCTGTACTGTTTTCTTTTATTAGCAGAGTCAAGCAAGTCTCTTCAACAGAATATTTGGCTTACAGTTATTTTCTTCCTTCCACAGTTAGTTTGAAACTCTGACACAGTAAAGAACTATATCATTAATATTACCTATGTTATCTTCAGCAATACTTATAGATTATTTATATTTAAAGTAAATATATTTTAAAACACAAGCAATTTTGGGAAAGTTGCTCAATTTGGGACATATAGAAAGGCGCAGTGTAGAAATCCTTAACTTCAACCGTTAACACTGTTTGAGTTAATATTGTTTTGTAATAGCACATATTTTCAAATAAAGTGTTTCCAGAAGACATTTAATAAAGACTTAAAATCTTCAATTCCATACAATGATGAATAAAATTATAATTAGACTCGACTTTTAATAGTTCCGCATCTCTTCTTAATGCATCTTTAACACTTATTTCAATGTACTGTATTTCAGAGGCTGATGAATTTAGGGATTTTAATTTCGCAAGCCCATCGGATTTTCAGTTTAGAGACTGGGGGGCTTGTCACTCCCCCATTATCAGAAGCAGTCTTCATAAGCATGTGTTCTCATTACCCAGGGGTGAAGGTAGACTATTTCATCTAGGCTCAATATATGCCACACAGAATAGTAAAACATTATGTGATCCATATGAGCCTTTGGTATCTCATTTTATACATCATCTTTAGCAATCAGTTCTGCAATATAAAAGTGAATGTTTAAGAAAAAATGCACAGTGGCCCAAAGATTTTTTAGACATAGGCTGTTATGTTTAAATATCCCAGATATGTAGGCTGATGTGCAATCAGTAAGAGTAACTTTTAGACAGTTTGTATTAAGTGTATTAAGTCTTTTTCAAGACTATCAGTTCTTCACAGCGGTGCCAAAGCAGAAGTGAGATGATATCAGCACAAAAGAGTACAGTTTCTCCTAGCCACTCTGTTTCCAAGATTAGATCCCCTTTATAGCTACTGTCCAAACATATAAGGGGAAATTGTTTTGTACCCAAGCAGGTGATAAGATTGGATGGGTAAAAATTGTTTTGATAGTACTGTACAGTGCTTCTTGACTGGACTACTATCTCCTGATGTCATCCTACCTGGAGACCATATCTATTTTTGTAGGGATTATGGTGTTTTCAGGTTGCTTTCCTTTTCCTTCTGTGTCTTGGAGCTTATCTCTTCCTTTGTGTGCTTCTTGCTTTTAGATAAAGGCTTTTGACATATTGTCAAATGTTAAAGGTTTTAAGTTTCCTCTTTACTTGCAAGGTTTGCAATGTAGGTTTTTGGTCCTCTACATTTTTTTCACTTGACTGTTTCTGGCCATTTGGAAGTCTGGACTCCAGGAGTGACTGAGCATTACATCGGGTCAAGTTGACTCCTCAGTCAGAAACAGGAAAAAACCAACAACCCAGCTCTTTTGTTTAGACTAGAGGGTGTATCTAGTTACCCTGATAGGGTTTTTGTTGTGTTTACAAATGAACCCCAATAAAAATGTAATTGTATTTGACAATGGAAGTCAGAACCTGTCACAGTATATGGTGTATACCACTACATCTCCTGTAAACAGAAACATATATAAAACACATGTGCAATTGTATGCGCGTTTGTACTCTATGCATCTTCTCAGTACAGTCGTATGCATATACAGTATACTCAGACGTAAGGCCTATAGATTACAGTGGAACTTAATCCCAGGTGTGTATGTGTAGAATTCAGTTAGATCTAAGTTCAGTAAGATCTAAAAATCAGAGCAGCTCCTCCACTTATATCGACCACTTTGAGGCAACAATTCACATTGTTTGTGTTTGAGAGGAGGATAGTCAGAATCCTTTTGAATATTTTTGTGGCATAAAGAAGTGGTGGGGCTGGGGTGGAGAACCTAACTGAAGAAATGAAAATTTGCAGGGGTAAACTGATAGAACTTAGCTAGGGTACAAAGTTACCCTAATGGGAAATTCAGTTCATTTCTGGGATTGAACCCAACACACACTTTTGCTTGTAAGAAGGAAATGGTTAGTGGTAATTCATTTCCCTTTGGGGAAATCATGCCCCAGATAGCCAGTGACAATGTCTTGAAAGACAAAATTCTAGAACCACAGGTGTTTGAGTTTTGGCAAAAAAATAAAAATAAAAATGTGCTCCTGGGGTAGTAAACTACGCTTTAAAAAGGTGAAAGTTAAGTTTGTATTTCAAGCTTGTAATGCTGTTGCCATTCTGCCTGTGGGTAGTTTTGAAGGTCTGAACATGAGGCATTCTTATGTGACAGATCAGTATCATGCTGTTTTGTTAGTTTATTTTGGCAGTACTAACTAGAGAGACTTTGTAGTTGATGGTTTAGTAGCTAAACCTCCTTACCAAATTCTCAGGAAGAATTGGGTTGTACAGTACTGCAGTTTTTCACTGAGCAGCTATATCTGAATCCAGTAATGAGGAGCTATATTTGAGTCAAATTACTGTATTTCTTCAATTCTAAGACGCATGTTTTTTCCCAATTAAGCATTTCAAAAAATGGGGTTCGTCTTAGAATCGAAGGTCTCCAAAAAGCACCCCAAAATGCTATCTTCTTACTTACTGGGGCTTGCGGGAGCTTCAGGGAGGCCTGCGTAACCCTCTGCAGGCCTCCCTGATCTTCAGTTCGGCAAAAAACAGCGATTTTCAGCCATTCCCTGTTTTCGCGAAAACCAGAAACGACCAAAAATCGCTGTTTTTCGCCAAACTGAAGATCAGGGAGGCCTGCAGAGGGTTGTGCAGGCCTTCCTGAAGCTCCCCCAAGCCCAGGTAACGAAGGAAATGGCACTTTCTGATGGGGCCAGAAATGCTATGCAAAGGCAGTGCACTCAGTCATCCTCAGCTGCAGGAGACATGCTGGGGAGAGTTGGTGCTGAGCAGGTAGATTTAATGAAGGGAGGCGAGTCTTACAATTGATGGATTTTTTTTTTCCCTGCTGGTGGTACTGAAAGTAAAGGTGCACCTTAGAATCGATGGCGCCTTAGACTCGAAGAAATACGGTAGTAATTTGGCAGGTTTTGTTTTTCTTGAAAGATAAGTTTTAAAAGACCTTTTGGTGGCGTTTTGTTACCAACAAAAAAAGGAGGCCAAATATTAATTTAAGTTAGTGTTGGTATGGTATTGTAATGATACAGTATGCATCCATCATTAAGAATCAGAATATATGTTTGGCTGAATACAAAAATAACTTCAGGGACAAGTAGTAGACAGTACTATAACCTGTAGTCATTTTTTCTGATCACATAATGTTCTCACTTTTATTTGGAAGGGATCTTGGAGGTCATAAGAACATAAGAAGAGCCCTGCTGGATCAGGCCAAAAGCCCATCTAGTCTAGCTTCCTGTGTCACACGGTGGCCCCACCAGATGCCTCAGGGAGCACAAGACAACAAGATAACCTGTTTCCCGTTGACACTCCCTTGCACCTGGCACAGAGAAAACCCACTTCTAAAAACCAGGAGGTTGCTTATGGCTTGTAACCTGTGATGGTCTTTTCCTCCATGAATCTGTCCAAACCCCTTTTAAAGGCATCTAGGCCAGATGCCATCACCACATCCTGTGGCAAGGAGTTCCACAGATGAATTACACGCTGGGTAAAGAAATATTTTCTTTTGTCTGTTCTAACTCTCCCTCCACTCAATTTTAGTACATGTCCCCTGGTTCTGGTGTTGGTTCTGGTTCTGGTTCTGGTCATCTAGTCAACCCGCCGATCAATAAATTGCTACAGCATTCTTGACAGCTGACTGTCCACTCCTTTCACTCGCTCTCTCTTTTACACTACAGTGAAGGAGAGTCCACTGTGGCATGAGACAGACTCTTGTCTGTCTATCTTTACAGTTAGGAAATTATTCTTCATGTCTAACCAAAACCTACCTTTCCTGATGCTTCCATCCATTGATTCTTGTCCTGTCTACCAGAGCCACAGAGAGCAAGTCCTCTATGTGACAGTCCTTCAGATACTTAATACTTAAAGAACATAATATCTTCCCATAGTCTTCTCTCCAGGCTAACCATACCAAGCTCATTGGTCTGTCTTGCCCTCCTCTCAGCCCCCTCCAGCTTACCAGTGTCATTCTTAAAATGTGGTGCCTAGGACTGAATGCAATATTCCAAGTTAGACCTGAGTAGTACAGAAATAGAGTGGAACTATTGCTTCTCATGATCTGGACTCTGTCTTTGTTAATGCAGCCCAGTTGTATTAGATGGGTTGTTTTTTGTTTGTTTAGCTGCATCAAATGGCTGGCTCATGTTCAGCTTGTGGTCTACTAAGATGCTGAGTTTTTCTACATATGCTACTGTCAAGCCAAATCTTCTGTATCCTGTACTTGTGCCTTTGATTATTTTGTACTTACTTACAGGACTTTATACTTCTCTCAACTGAACATTTGTTGATAAATGGGCCCAATGATTAAGCCTATCAAGATAATTTTGAATCCTGCTTTTGTTTTCTAGAATGTTAACTATGTATTCCCTTGCTGCTTCATGCCATCTGCAGATTTGATAAGCCATCTGCAGATTTGATAAGCATCTCTACCCCCCTCCAGGTCATTTATATAAATATTAAATAGCAGAGGGCCCAAGACAGAGCACTGAGGTGCCCCACTTGATACCTCCCTCCAGGTTGATGTGGAGCCATTAATTAGCATTCATTGGGAATGGTTGTTCAACCAGTACCACTGTTAAGTAGGCTCAAAGCTATCTAACCTACATTTTACTATTTTATCCACAATGACATCATGGGTGACTTTGTATGCTTAGCTGAAATTTAGGTAACTATGTCCTCAGCATTCCTATGATCTATTCAGACTAGTCACTCATTTATGTGTGTGTGTGTGTATACATACTATGATCTATTCAGACTAGTCACTCATTTGTGTGTGTGTGTGTGTGTGTGTGTGTGTGTGTGTGTATACATACTATGATCTATTCAGACTAGTCACTCGTATGTATGTATGTATGTATGTATGTATGTATGTATGTATGTATGTATGTCACTTACGAAGAGAGGACTCTCTGGAGAAGACTCTGATGCTGGGAAAGATTGAAGGCAAAAGGAGAAGGGGAAGGCAAAGGATGAGATGGTTAGACAGCATCACCGATGCAAAGAACATGAAAATGAGCGAACTCAGGAAGATAGTGGAGGACAGGAAGGCCTGGCGGGATATGGTTCATGACTTAACGACTCAACAACAACAACAAAAAATGTATGTCACTCTATCTGGCATGACTTGTTCTTGACAAATCCATGTTGGGGTCCAAAAATCTGTTTCAGGATCTTTATTGACATCAAGCTGACTGGTCTGTAGTTTCCTAGATCCTCCTTTTCTCCTTCTTTAAAGATAGGAACAACATTTCCTCACCTCTGGTCCTCCAGCACCTCACTTTTTTTCTTCAGAACTTCTCAGAGTCATTCTGAGATAATATCCTCAAGTTCCTCCAGTTCTCCTGGGGTTTAGTTAATCTGGTTCTGCTCACTTCATTTAATGGAAAACAAATGCTAATAAGAATTGAGCAACTTTGCCTTCTCTCTATCATCTGTTACCACTTCACTTTCTGTTCCAAGCAACAGATCTATTGCTTCCTTGAACTTCCTCTTGTTTTGGACATAGCCAAAAAATCCTTTCTTGTTGTTTCGAATCCTTTGCAAGCTCATTCTGTGCTTTAGCATTCCTGACAGTACAACTGCAAGTGCGGGCTTCACTTGTGTACTGTTCCTTTAACTATCCTTCCTTCCCCTTCTTGTACATGTTCTTCTTTCTTCTCAACTTTCCAGAAAGCTCTTTGTGCAGCCACGCAAGTCTCCTTAGATGTCTCCCAATTGTTCTTTCAAGGGAATGGTTTGCGATTGCATCTTCAGTATCTCACTTTTCAAAATATTCCTTCCCTCTTGGATTCTCTTCTCCTTTAGAAGTTATAGCCATGGAATGCCAATTTTTCCTCTCGGCCCATTCAAACCAGCTTCCTGAAAATCCAGGATATACATCTAGCTACCCTTAGCTTTCCCTTCCCTTGATATAGAGGATTCCAAGATAATGTGGTCACTTTCACCCAAAGTCTGGTTGACTTTGTATGTGAAACAAAGTAGTTTAAAAAACCATACATTTCCAAATTGCATGTTCTTAATCAGGTATGAGCATTTAAAGAAAAACATTCTTGATATGAAAGCTGGTAGTTACTTACTTGGTTGGGGTTGCTGCTCTTGACTTAGAACAAAGTCAATGAGAACAGAAGCCTGGTTTTCTGGTCTTTCACAATGCTTAAGAGATTAGGAGTGCTCTATAGGCTGACATACCCTTTCCCCCTCTACTTCTGTGGAAATTCCACCTTCCCCTCCAGCTGTAACTACAGTGTAGCATTAAGTATGTACTCATTAGCTTTCAACCAAAGCTAATTATGGTTAGCATTAGCATTTGTGTAGATGTAACACTACACCATGATTAAAGGGAGAATAGAATTCGTGGGGGGGGGGGACTGACAGACGATAATGACAAGAGAATAGAAGATGGATTAGTTTGGGTGCTCCTGATTTCATAACTCTAGTAGAAGACCAGAAGCTTTTACATCTAAACTGAGCTGTGTTACTAGGTTACCTTGAAAAATGGCTGAATTTGCTGGCTGATGGTCTCGGCTGTAGCTCCTCCACATGCCCATGTAAGCATGCAAACTCCTTACCCCTGAACGCCCTTGAACAACTGCCAAAGTACCCTTCTTCTTGCAAGTAATGAGGTCTTTCAGAAGCTGCCCTGAGAGATCATGTCTGTTTTAAAAATTTAGATACCTTTGTGAACGATAAAATGGAACTATGATACTGAGTTACCAGTGAATTAAAATAGATTAGAATTAGATTGTCCAGGGTCCTTAATGTTTTACATAAACTTTATGCTATCCTGTATCCTATACTTAATTTGTACATTCAGTCTTGTGATAGGGTTATTTCTGTTGATGAGTTTCCAAAATTATGAACACTGATGTCAATGCAGATGAGCTTGGCCTAATTGGGACAAGTCAGGAACATGCTATGCTTGTTTTTTGTACATAGCTACTGCCAGTACAGACAGGTGGTCCTTTGGGTTATAAGGACACTGTAGAAGTGAACTTCATGGTAGTATTTTTGCAGCATGAAAATATGCTTTTAAATTATCGCCAAAGCTTTCTGGTTAAAAACCCCCTACCACTTTAACAAAAGTGGGTAGTTGACTCAGTTTTTATACTGGACACATAGTAATAGTTTTTGTAAACCATGACTATAAAACATTAATTTGAACTCATTCTTTGATAACCACAGAATGGTTAATATACGTACAGTTTTACAAACCTTATACTGTACTGTTTGTTTTGCTCTGGGAAAATATTTCATTCCCCAGCTAGCATAAACTTTTAGCTGCCCAAGTGACTAGGAACCTGGGAGTTTTCCAAATGTGAGATGATTCAGTTGTTGCCCAAACTGGATTGTATTACTACACATGTCATCTTTGACAGTTTCAAAATAAATATTTTGGTCTTCTATATTTTTAGTGAAAGACCATTGGATTACCAGGACTCCTAAGAAACAATTCTTCAGATTTTCAGGGTTAGTGGTATAGCAGTGAAGAGGCAAATGAGGATTGGGAAAGTTATTTCTACATTGGCAGTTGTCTTCCTTCCAGTAAAGAGAAGAAAAATCTTTATTTCTAGTCCCGATGAATTCCTAGAGATTATTGGGCTCACAATTTTTCCACAGAAGGAGTGGGTTGCAGGCTGATCTACACCGCACGAATTCCGGCGCATCCCGGGCATGTGCAGAGTGGTGTGGCTTCCTTTTTAACCGACCGTAATGGAATGCGGGAGAGTAGCGCTCTCCCGAGTTCCTGCGTACCCGGTCATGGACCATGCTGATGTCTGGCCATGTAGGCGTGATGTAGAGCGATACATTCACCAATGGGAGGAGAGGGGTGACTTTCAGCCAATCGGAGCACACATGTGCAACCAATCAGGAGGGACACGTAGGGACACTTGGAGGAGAAGATATCTGGTGGAGCCAGGGCAGCCTCTCAAGGCGGGGCAACCCATTCCCTACGCTCGCAACCCCCCAGACGCCAAATGGATTTGGTGTAGGTCAGCCTTAAGTACTAGGAAGATACACAAAAATTCTAGGTAACCATGTTGGTCCCAGCTATACATCACAAAGTAGTGAGCAAGCTTTCTAATTCTTCATAAATCTTCAGACTGGATATTAAGCAAAACAACAAATGGAAAAAATAATGTGGGTAAAATCTTAAGATTGCTAGAAACAGCAGACTTCGGGGGAGGCTTTTCCATGCTCACCTCTCTTCTTTTTTTGTTTTGCTTATCTTCCAGCCTGAAGATGATTTCTGAAGAACTGGAAAGCTTGCTAACTATTTTAGTATTTAACTGGTCCTAATTAAGGTAGTACAGTACTTTGGGTCCTAGGAAGATAGTTTTCCACTTGTATCCCAGTTATTCACCTGCCAAATTGATTTTAGGTCCTTTTTTTTTTTTCTGGTGTCCTTACAAGCTGGTGTCATTAATTACACTGGTCTACAATTTTTTTTTTCTGGCCTGGACTTTTGCAGCTGTTTCAGACTAATTTCAGGGTGCTGATTCCAAATCTGATCTCAGATTTGCTCTATCACATCTCATAAGAACATAAGAAGAGCCCTGCTGGATCAGGCCAAAGGCCCATCTAGTCCAGTTTCCTGTATCACACAGTAGCCCTACCAGATGCCTCAGGGAGCACACAAGACAACAGGATACCTGTGTCCAGTCGCCACTCCCTTGCACCTGGCACAGAGAAAACCTACTCCTACAACCAGGAGGTTGCTTTTCCCCATCATGGCTTGTAAGCTGTGATGGACTTTTCCTCCATAAATCTGTCCAATCCCCTTTTAAAGGCATCCAGGCCAGGTGCCAATACCACATCTTGTGGCAAGGAGTTCCACAGATGAATTACATGCTGGGTAAATAAATATTTTCTTTTGTCTGTTTTAATCCTCCCTCCACTCAATTTGAGTGGATATCCCCTAGTTCTAGTGTTGTGTGACAGGGAAAAGAACTTCTCTCTATCCACTCTCTCCATCCCATGCATAATTTTATACGTCTCAATCATGTCCCCCCTCAGCCGCCTTTTTCCTCATTTTTATGCTATTGGCATACCCCATTTTCATTGATTTTACCTGAAATTAACTCTTTGTCACTTATGATTGCAAGTTGTTGCGAGTCAGTGACTGCTTTAGTGTTAAAATATGGTGCTGTATTTTTACGATGGTGTGTTTATAATATCATTTTATGTAGATATCCACATTTATTTAATATTTTCCTTCTGCAGGGCGTGATCTAACAATGGCTACAACAGGGGTTCTCAACCTGTGGTACGGGTACCCCTCTTGCTGGGGTACCTGCCCTGCCCCTTATCTGCCCCATAAGCAGCTAATTAAGTGTTAATTAACATGGATTTTAAATTGTAATTATTTTCAGATCCCTTCTGTCTCTCTGATTTTGGTTTTGGGCTTATTTTTGTACTTTGAAAAATGTACTTTGGTGGGGTGGGGGAGGGAGGAGTTGATTTTGGGAAGTGTGACTTGGAGGAAAAAAAGATCTCTCTCTCTCTTAAATAAGACATTTTTCACATTTAAAATTGTTTTAGTACTTTTTTAACAATTAATTATCTAATTAATTGATTGATCCAATTAATTAGCAGGGGGTACTTCAGAAAATTGGACCGTGATAGGGGATACCCGGGCCTCCAAAGGTTGAGAACCCCTGGGCTACAACATCCGAAAGAAGGAAATGCAGTAATGACCCAGATATCTTCTGCTACATCTGTGCACTTTGCAGGATTAAAGGCACAATATCAATACCTTTTGTCAAGAAGGTTTATCTTGCCTACTTTAAAGTACGACAACAATGATATGATGAACTTTTTTAGATTGTGAGCCCTTTTGGGACAGGGAGCCATTTAATCATTTGATTTTTGTCTGTAAACCGCTTTGTGAATGTTTTGTTGAAAAGCGGTATATAAATACTGTTAATAATAATAATAATTAATAATAATAATTAATAATAATGAGCTTAAATTTGCTGTTTTTCATTGATTTTATCAAATGCAATATTTGATATCTCAAAAACCTGATGTGATAGACAAAAATTGATGCCAGATTTGGAATCAGCGCTCCAAAATTACCTTAAAACCATTTGAATACCTTATGCCAGAAAAAGTGTGTTCACCAGTGTTATCCTCTGAGACTCTCAATTATATGTACTGCTTCGCTTTGTCATTAATTGTTCTTTGTGTCAAGTAACTCTTGAGTCCCTAAAATGTTTTCCTCAGATTCAATTTCTCCCTTTAATCCCCCCCCCCCCAAACGCATGGTGTCAGTTTCGCAGTCTGTTGGTTGTCTTAACTCATGTGAACTCTTTATATTGTGGCTGGATTGGTTATTCATAAAACATGGGCATGAGATCCAGATGTGGACTCCAGAATTCAATTGCGCTTGTAGATGTTGCCTGTCAAAGCCATATTCATTTTTAGGTGATACGGTGTTTGTTCTTCCTATGTCGTACCCTTATTGGAACATGACACTTCTGGGAAATATAACACTTAAAGTGCATTATTTGTCTCATTAGAGATTTGTTTCTTAATGAACTGACTTCTTAATGGGATTAGAGATTGTGTTTGGCAAGATTTTGCTTCTTCCCAAATGATTTAAGCCATGATTTTTTACACGAGGGTTTGCGGTCAGCTCTTAGCTTCTCTTGTATTTGTTCAAAAAGCAACTTGGCAGATAATTTCTGTTAATGCATAAAACACCATGTAGCTTACAAAATTACATGGTATTAGAATAGCATTAAAATACAATATCTTTACCTAAAATTCTTTAATACTAATTTTTTTATATCACCCAATAAATAATGGCTTGGATCCAAAGTTCCTGCTATGCAAGTGGGAGATACTTCGGTTCACATGGTGAGGTATGTGTGTGCTGCCAGTTTTCCCCTCATCTACAGCTTGTGGTATTTGAAAAACAAGTTATCTAGGGCAGGGGTCCCCAACCACCGGGCCGCGGCCCATTACCGGGCTGCGGCCTGTTGCAAGCTGGGCCGCGGGGTCGCGGTGCACCCCCTCTCCAGAACTCGAAAGCAGCTGGTGTGTGTGTGCACTCCGGGGGAGGGGGAAGAATACTGCGAGCGAGCGAGCGTGCATTCATTCGTTCACAACTTGTGAACGAACCCACCCACCCCGGGCGGAGGCCGGCCAGACGCGTCCTTCCTGGCCGGCCGTCAGTAGCAAAGACTATGCTGGAGAGACTGCGCCTGCGCAAACATGCTGTAGCAGCACGTTTGCGCAGGCACAGTCTCTCCAGCATCGTCTTTCCTACTGCCGGCCGGCCAGGAAGGACGCGTCTGGCCGGCCTCCGCCCAGGGTGGGTGGGTTGTGAACGATCGCTCGCTCGTGATATTCTCCCCCCCCCCCGGGAGTGCACCACCACCCCTGGCTGCTTGTCGTGGCGGCAATGCACCCCTTCTGGAGTTCAACACACCTGCACACGGGGGCCCACACTCCCCGGAACACCAACGACACCCTGGAGGAAACTTCCGGCCAGCTAAGTACCCCCGCACCCCTCCGAGCATGCCCCCAGCTGCCTTAAAAAAACACCCCGAAAAAGGTTAAAACTCGGACATTTCTCCACCCCACCCCCCAATTTGCAGCATGGCCTAATGGCCGGACCAGGTTTCCTTAGCAGGCAATAGGGGGAGCCGCAAAAATGGAGGGTGTAAAGGGGTACCCCCTGAAAATGGGCTGGCTCCGCCTCTGGTTTGCACTGTGCCCCCCACTACCCCCCCGGTCCGTGGAATTTTTTTTACCACTTAACCGGTCCCTGGTGCAAAAAAGGTTGGAGACCACTGATCTAGGGGGTTCACTAGTTTTCAGAGGGCTGTAGAAAAGGAAAATTGGTGACCTCCCCCCCCCCTTCATGTGAGCAAAAGTACCTTCATGGTGGGATTTTTGGATCCAAGCCACTGTCGTTTAAGAAAATTCTTAACTGAAAATTGTAGAACCTGTAGTGAATAAATTAGTTCTCTAGGATAGTAACTTATTCCTGTAACATGTTTCAAACAAAAATGAATAGCAGCTTACAGTAATTCTGTAAATCAGTTTGTGGTTCTCTTTCCAAAACAGTGTGATGTTCTACTGAAATGAGTAGTAAAACAGTGGGAGCAGGAACATTTGCGCTTTTGCTCTGCAGTACTGCAAACAGCATTCCATTTGAAGTAGCCCAGGGTAAACTGATTAGAGACTTGTAATCATCTTATAGTCTTAAAAACTCATCTAGTATTGCAAGCATTAATGTCTGTGTTCTCTGTTACTGCTATCAACCCTATTCTTCAATATGAAATTTGTGGCATTTTTGAAAATTATCTTTTTATACATTCCAGTGTGCTTTCTACAAAAGTAATTGGACGTTCCTCATTTTCAAGAATCAAGGCAGTCTTTTGAAGTCTAACCGATCCCTTGAAAGTGTGGTTGTGTTTGGATTGTTGTGACCCTGCAAACAGAGACAGTCCTTAAGATAAAATTAGGCAAAATACTTGAGACACAAGTTGAGCACTTTGGACACACTTTATAGTATCAAATTTATTATGCTGTAATTCACAGAGGAGTAGCCAGGTTTTTTTTTACCTGGGGCCCAGAGCAGTATGCCCCTCGCCCTACCGCAACCAGACGCCCCCCCCCCGACCTGATGAGTCTCAACAACTCATGACAACTCATGACATATAATCACACGCAGATAATTTGAAGAGAACACAGAACTCCTTCACACAGTCCTATGCGGGAACTAGTTGCTGTGCTAGAATTTGCAGTTTCGATATTGGCTTCTAGGACTGCACAGAGTGCATTAATCAGATTCCTAAAAATTCCAGTTTTCTTTATTTTGGAATTTCTACCATTCTTAGGGTCAAAAAGCCTTTGTAATTCTCCTTTGCCAACTCTCAAACCTCTTGGTGCATGATGGGTTTGCAGAATTCTCCCCTCTGGTTGTGAAATATGGGTTTTGTGTGTGAAATATGGGTTATATGTGATCTCTAAGTACTGGCCAAATAGATGGTGCACAATCAGAGTGACAGCATTAGCTCCATGGGGGGGAGGGAGAAAGGGAAAGTCTAAACCTTAAGAATGCAGGGAAATTTATTCCATGCAGCACCATTTTTACATATGCAAACTTATATCGACAAGGTGCCCTGGACATGGAAGCTTAAACTGGGGCAAGAGTTTTCAGCTGAGCCAAAAGCAAATTAATCCATTTGCATTCCTTCTGAATGCATTCCATTCCCCATACCTATCTATGCACTCTCCCTCTCCTCCTTGTGTTGGTGGTGATCACGAGCCGTCTCCTGCGACGATCTTTATTAGCCCTGATCTGCTCCTGTGACGATCCAGCGACGATCTGCTCCAGGACGACGACGACCTCGTTCCTCAGCCTCGTTCCTCTTAAAGCGCCCAGCACTTTACACTTTGCGCAGGCGCAGAACGTCTGGTTCTGGTTAAAGCTGCTGGCGCTTTAAGAGTTCGCGCCCGGGGCAGGCTGAGGAATGATCTCGCAACGTTTTTTTTCTTCATTTTTGGCGGCAAAGCTTCTGTGACAGTTCTGTCCCCTTAAGAGCCTCGGTTTGCCGCCGATATTTGGCGGCAAACCGCAACGTTCCATTTTTTTCCCTTTATTTTGGCGGCAAGAAATTCAAATCAAGAAATCGTTGCTCAGCCTCCGCGCCCCCCCGTCCAGCCTCCCGCTCCCTGCCCTGGGGCCCACCGCCCCAGGCCAGACGACGCCTCTGGAATTCACACACATACTGCATATGGTGCACAGAAGCAATTGCTTGACCCAGTTTAGTTTAATTAGTTAATGAATTAGACCAAGTGTTTGAAATGTTCCCCATTGGCATCTGTACACCGCTGACACCGTTAACTAAGGGATCTGCAGACACCCAGCTATGTGTGTGCTGCGATTGTTCCACACATCTATTCAATTGCTTCCATTAGATGTTCGAATGTTGCAGGTTTTCTACAATGAAGTATGTATGAATTAGAGCTCATTAAAATGTGTGTACATCCTATTACAGAAGCCCCCTTACGTTAGAGCAGGTTAGATTCCAGGGGTCTGTAAGTTGTTAAGACCAGTATCATTATTATCGGTAGTGAATATGTTGTAAAATATGTTTAAAGAAGTATGGTATTTACAATACTCTGGTCTTACAGGGCTTGCTGGAATAAGATGGAGAATGGGTATTAATGCCATTGTTATCTATGGACATGTGGCCAAGCATGCTTGTAACTTTGAAGTTTTTAAGTTGCATGTTCTTAAGTAGGGGAGATTCTGTATTTATTTAAATACAAAAGATGTTGAAGCATATTAAACCTATGCTGGAATTTGGCAGGGGAGGGTTCTTGCCCATTCTCCCTCCTTCTCAATACTGTAATGCGTTTTCCCTTCCTTTTAGACATTGGGGAGGCAAATGTGAATTAGACTTGATGGTATTAGCAGGAAACAGATGTGTACTGCTGTGGCTTATATTACAGATGGAAAGGTCGGGGGGGAGTTTTCTTTTATCTGAAGTTCAGAACAGGGCAGAGGATACACTATGCCTAACCAGTGTGGTGTAGTGAGGTGCTTCTCAAGCTATCTGATGTGCCAAGGATTGGCATTTTTTCCAATGTGCTAGGGACCAATACCATATCTATGCCATATTATCACTATTGTTTCTTTCCTAGAAATTCACTGTGGACTGGCAGCCGCTATCTCACGGACCACCACTTTGAGTAGCTCTGGTGTAGTGGTTATGCAGCAACTAGGAAAACCCTGGTTCAAATCCTCACTTGGCTAAGCTTACGGGGTGAACATGAGCTGTCATGAACTGTTGGTTCATGTAGGCTTGGGATTTTCTTTATCTGTTGTAAATAGAATTTTAGTAGGTTTTTGCAGGACCAACCTTATAGTACTTCTTGTGTGTATGGAGAAGTAAATTGAATGGGAAAGTTAATTGAAAACAGAAGGGCTCCTCGTTATGGGAAAGATAAATTCCTCAAGAAGAGCAGAGCTTGGGCAGTCTCTCTGGTGTAGAGGTTGAGGAGAGACCTGGGAAAGAGTAGAGGTTGAGGAGAGACCTGGGAAAGAGTAGAGTGTAGTTGACTAGTCAAAAAGAGATTAAAGGTTTTTATCTGCTGTTTTAAAGTTAGTGTTTTTACTTGATTGTACCTCAATGTTGGGGAAAACCCTCTTCTCTTTTATGTTTATGGGTTTCTAATTAAAACTTAATAATAACAACTGTGCCTGGGTTGTTTGTGAAGTGAAAGACTATCTGCATACCTTGACTTTTTATTGTAATAGGAGGAGGTTTAGCTCAGGAAACCCCTCCAATCATATTAATTCCTGGGCTGGTGGCAGCGGAGTTACCAAGTCGCTTGTTTTTTCCTTGCTTGGCCATGACATGAGCCAATTGCTTTCTCAACCTAACCTACCTTATAGGGCAGTGGCGTCGCTGGGACCAAACCGGGTGACGAGTGAGTGAGTGAGACCACTAGTGACCAAAATTGTGGAAACCTTGTAAATACCATCATGTATTGGAAAGGTAATCTAATGCAGAATATAATGGAACAAACCATGTTGCATTATCTGTATTCTAACTCCTGTGTAGAGCTTGTGCCACTGTAAGTCGTCGCGGGGGGGGGGGCAGCAGCAACACTCCTGGGATTGCTCTGCCGCTGCCGGAGAAAAAATGTGTTTTTCACCTTACCTGGGGGTCTTGCCATCCCTCCAGGGGGTGCGGGGAGCCTGAGGACCCCTCCACACACCTCAAAATGACTCCAGATCGTGATCGCAACCCACTTCCGGTTTCGTCTAAAAACCAGAAGTGCATCATGACCGCGATCTAGAGCCATTTTGAGGCACGGGGAGGCCTGTGGAGGGGTCCGCAGGCTTTACGCACCCCCCTGAAGGACGGCAAGACCTACAGGTAGGGCAAAAAACACTTTTCCCCCCATCGGTGGCGCAATCCCGAAAGTGCCGGCACCGCCACCGTCACTGCAGGTTGCCACTCCCCTTAATGGAGTAGCGACCCATTGTTTCTGGCTGGGGTGTCGTGACGCCCCAGTTTGGGAACCTCTTCAATAATGTTAGTATGAGTCAGTTCTCATTTCTATGTATCTGAGCTAATATTAGAACTCTTATTCAGTTGTGTGGGTGTCATCGAGTTGGCCACTGTTTGTTGTTGTTGTTGTTGTTGGTTACTGATTTGTTGGGTGACCTGTACTGTTATAGATGAAAATAAACAAAGTTAATGGGGGTGACACCATGAGTTACCGCACCAGGTGACACCACTGGGGTGATGCGAAGAGCTCTCTCACTGGGTGATGCAAACCCTGGTGATGCCTCTGTCTTCGGGTAATTGTGAGGAAAAAGGAGAAGGCTGAGCTCTTTGCAAAGAAGGTGGTATATACATGTGAATAAATAGGTAACTCAAAGATGTGCCATATCTTTATCAAAGATCTGAGCTTTAATAGTCATCTGTTTCCATTGTTGTTTGGCAGCACAGTACAGGGCCCCCCCATATCTGCGGGGGATACTTCCCCCCTGCAGATATGTGAAAGCTGTGGATAGGGGTGAAGGCCCCTCCACGGTTTTCTGAGCCCCCCCGCTGGCTCCCTGTGTGCGCGTGCTTGCGCGCGCCCCCCACTCTGAAGCAACTTTTTTTATTCATTGAACTAGCAGGATAAGCAGCCTCCGACAGAGCGACATGAAGTGCTCTTCGAAGTGCCTTCGTCTCGCTCTGTTGGAGGATGCTTATCCCGTTAGTTCAGTGCTTCTCAATTATTTTTTGTCATGCCCCCCCTAGGAGGGGCATGACAGTTCGCGCCCCCCCGGTCACATGGTTTTGGGGGGTGCCGCCCCGCCCCTTCGCGTCGCCCTCCGAACGCTCCGAGGCCGGCCCGGGAGCCGGCCTCGGAGCGTCCGGAACGGCCGGCGCTCCAGGGCCTTCTGAAGACCCAAGCGTCAATCCGGGTATTTTTCGTGTTTTCGCTCATGCGCAGACCGTTTTCGTCTCTGCGCATGAGCGAAAACACGAAAAATACCCGGATTGACGCTTGGGTCTTCAGAAGGCCCTGGAGCGCCGGCCGTTCCGGACGCTCCGAGGCCGGCTCCCGGGAGCCGGCCTCGGAGTGTGCGGAGGTGGTCGAGGTTAAACGGGCCCCCCTTGACAGAGCCTCGCGCCCCCCCTGGGGGGCGCGCCCCACTAATTGAGAACCGCTGCGTTAGTTCAATGAAGAAATGAAGTTGCTTCAGTAAAAGTAAGAGCGGGGGCGGCGCACACAGGGGGGGAATGGGGGCCGTCCGCTATCTGCGGATAAGTGAATCCGCGGATAGTGGATCAGCGGATACAGCCTCCCCGTATTGTGAATCCTTAGACTAGCAAATTTGTTGTAGCCTATGCTTTTATGGGCTACAATTCACTTCATCAGATGCGAATGTTGGCTCCCTATAAGTGAAGAGGAGCTGTCAGTCCAGACAATTTTTACAACCAGGATCCTTAAAATGATGATTTGCTTGTCTTCTAGATTCATCTGCCAAAGCAGCAATTCTTCTTCTGGCTTCTTCTTGCTGCATTGTCCTCAACTGCCAACATTGCAACCAAAAGCTAACCACATGTAGCAAACTCTTATTGAAGTAGCTGTACAATATTTATTCTCCTGTCCCACCATAACAGTAGCAGCCAACGCAGATATGTGAGAAATAGGAAATAAAATCATGAATGTATAGAAGATTATTACTGCTAGGAAGTAGTAAGTCTTTTACATTTTACTTTAAGTATTTCCTTCACTGGTATATATTCCATGGTACCAAACTCTCTTAGATAGAAATACTGTAATTAACCTTGCATAAAAGCAGTATGATGGATGCTAGATTGAATACCTTTCAGAATGTAGGAGTATTCTGCCTCCTTAGAATATTAGTTTGGTGTTGTAGTTTGTAGTAGTCAGATGTACTAGGCAGAATATTCTCATGCAGAATATATTTGTATAACTGTCATGTGAGTGGCAGTTGAACATCTGATTGCGTTTCAAGTTGCTGCCTTGCTACCCTCTTTGCCATACTTGTCTGTTGTTTATCAGGGTTTTAAATGCCAAAGCAGTCTTCAGCATTGGTTGCTTGTAAGAGAGATTGTACAGCCCCTTTTGTGTGATCTCATCTGATGGGCATTACTTTGATCTGGTGTGTAGCCCTGATCCTCCTTGAGTGGATTGATTCCAAGGTAGGATTTTAAAAATTAATCTCTTCTTGACTAGAATGGATTTTATTAGCTTGAAAGAAAGGTTCTTTTATAAAAGCATTCATTTTTAGTTGGCATTCTGTAATGTGGTATATGTAGTGTAAAATAAAACTCCAGTCTGTCTTTATGGTAATACAGGGCCCCCCCCTATATCCGCTGCTCCGCTATCCATGGATTCAGTTATCCATGGATAGCGGATCCCCCCCCGCATGACCCCCCCAGGCACTTACTTTTACTGAAGAAACCTCCATTTTTTTCTTGAAAAGGACCAGGATGAGCAGCCTCCTTGCAGGCCTCACCAACAAGACTTAGGTGCTAGAGAGTCTCAGCAAGGTTGTAGAGACTCTCTAGTACCTGATTCACACTACAGTTTTACACTACAGTTTTCCCAGCGCGGATGCCCTTGCTGCTGCCCCTGCGTATGCGCTTGTCTATGCGTTTGGAGCTGGGGAGTGTCTTGCCACCTGTTGTCCCTCCTGTCCCGCCTTCTTAAGAAAACGCAGCTGTGATTTGGTGAACAGAAGTGCGCTACGATTGGCCAAAAAGCTTGCAGCCTCGCTGACCCTGCTTCTTTGACCCTTCTTTGACCCTGCGCCTTTTCCTCTCTCGGAAGTTCAGACAGACAAAAGACAGAAAAGTTCAGTGCCCGCCTTGCTCGCTCTTCCTTCTATGCTCCCACGCTTTCAGCCTTGCAGTAGCATTTTTGTAGTACTTGGTGGTCATGTCATAAAGACATGGCCTTTCCCTAACCGCAAGAACAAATTTTATATCACTGTCCCAGCAGGAGTTTGGACTATTTTGATTGTCTCCCGCCATTCCAGTTTTCACTCTCCTCGTCCTGTGTTTTCCCAGACTTCCTCTCGGAATAAACCTTGAAATAAACCTCCACGCCGATTGGAGGTGGCTCTGATTGGCATGCCGCCACTCTCCTCCCCCTCTCCTCCGATTGGTGGGCTGCCGTAGCTCCGCGAACATCCCCCAGCTCCGCAAGCGCAACCGCCACCGCCTCAAAAGTTGAGGGGAAACCAACTTTCCTGCCTCTGTGTTGCTGCTCCGCAAGCATCAAAACAGCTCTGCACTACGCTCCGCAGATCCGCAACGAGCCTGGAAAACTGTAGTGTGAATCAGGCCTAAGTCTTGCTGATGAGGCTTGCAAGGAGGTTGCTCATCCCAGTCCTTTTCAAGAAAAATTGCCATTTTCGGCCACTTCCGGTAACCGGAAATGGCCGAAAATGGCCATTTAGCGCCGAAACGAAGATTGGGGAGGCCTGCAGAAGGTCGCGCAGGCCTCCCCGAAGCCCTGGTAAGTATTTTTTTACTTTTTAAAAAAACCTTCGCTCCATAAGACGCACGCTTTTCCCCCCCTATTTTTTTGGGGGAAAAAGTGCGTCTTATGGAGCGAAAAATACGGTAAGTACCTGTGGGGGTTGTGGAGGGTGCGGGAGGGGGCTCGTGCCTGCCCGTGGGGGGTGCGGGGGGCTCAGAAAACCACCGAGGGGGCGTTCGCCCCTTTCCGCAGTTGCAAGTATCCACGGTGGGGGCTGGAACATATACACCGCGGATACGGCGCCCCCCTATGCATGTTTACTCATTTTACTCTAGCAATTGAACGGTCCTGGTTTCTGTTTGTAGAAAATGTGTTGAGCTATCATTATTAAACCCATGGCTTTTGGTGAACTTTGTGAGCATCTTACAAACATAGCTCAAGGGATTGGCTGCATCTGAATAGGGGGAAAAGGTAGTTGAGGAAAAGTGCAGCTGTAGCAGCAGGCAGAGACAAGGGGCCCTTACGGGATCAAGCAGGAGCCAAGGGAAAGAGAGGTGCAAAAACCAGCTGGGAAGGTGGGGCTTCCCCCTATTCAGTTGCAGACCATAATTATGATCATACAGTATATACATATATACAGACAGACATTTCTGCCATTTGGTGGGCATTTATTTCACTTGAATTGTAATATAAACTCAAAGCACGGCATGTGTCCTTCAAAGTCTCTGTTAAAGCGTAGAAACTACGAATGTGTCTACAGCAACAAGGCTTAAAGAGACACTGGATTACTAATATACTGTATTTTAAAAATGCTTGTTTGTGATCATGTGTTTGTAGCATAGTCTTCATGAAAATTGGTCACAAACTATTCAGTGTGTTTGTCTTTTATCAGCATGTTTTCGTTCCTGTTTCTATAGTGTCCAGCTTTTCTTACAGGAATGGTTGCTAATCACCTACTCATGTTTTATTTCTTTAAACTATCACTATGGTATGTTACTGGTGATGGGCTAGGTCTCCACATGTGGGATGGGTCAGTAGCTCTTTGCTAATTAAAAGCCTTTTTAGAAAATACCTTGTGGTGTTTGACCTGTGTAGTCACAAGACCATCTTGAATATATAGGACAGACTTTGCCATTGGAAACTTTAAGACAAGAGAATGTGGTTTTTCTCTCTGCTCTCTCATACGAGGGCACTTGTAGCCCTTAATCATGGTTAAGGGCTCAATCAATGGTGATATTAACCATAATTAAAGCTAACTAGAGGTTGCAACTGGTAGTGACTTTGTCAGTACTGATGTAGCCCTTAACAACAATAAAGGCTGTGGATGGGAATCTAGCGGCCCATTCCCTTAACCATAGTTTGCATTATGTCTGTGCCCTCCATAAGTTGCTTATTTTTCTTGAATGGTTTGAGAAATGACACAATTTGAACAGGTTTGTTATGTTGAGCAAATTTACTTTTTTCTTTGTAAACTCATCCCTATTATGAAGTTTAAATGGCTGAAATATTTTAGGAAAAGTGTATTTTGCTAGAACAAAGTACTTGCAATGCAGGCAGCATCCTTTAGCTAAAATAAGAGACTTGCAGCCCAATCCTATGCATGTCTACTTGGAAGTAAGTTCCATTTTGTTCAATGGGGCTTACTCTCAGGTAAGTGTGTATAGGATTGCAGCCTAAGACTAATTTCAAAAACAAGAATAAAATGTTCTTTATCTTTTTCCAGAGACGTGGAGCAATTTCCTATGACAGTTCTGATCAGACTGCATTGTACATTCGCATGCTAGGTAAGTGTGGTCACTTGTTGCAACACCCAGATCTGTGTATGTGCCTGTCTGCTGTCAAGTAGATGGTGTCCACTTAATGCATTTTAGCACCCTTCCACTTTTTATTCTTCCTTCTTCCACTGCTTTTAGTAACTTGTTTTGCTGATTATTGTTGGCTTGACTCTAATTATTTCAGTTTTGTTTAGCACAGATTTTGTACAGAATAAAGCACTGAACAATATATATTTAATGTATTTAAAGAAAACGTATGCCCTGCATTAGCTTCTTAAAAAATGTCTAGGATAATACATAAGATGAGTTATTGCAGTTTTAACCAGGAAGAATTTGGGGGGCATGATACAGATGTTTTAAGGCTCCACAGGTTTTGGTTGGTCTGGGTTGCCAGACCCTGCCCACCCCTTCAGCACAATTCTATGCATATTGGACCTGGAATTAAGGCTCATTGTGTTCGATGGGGCTTATTGTCAGCTAAGGCTTCAATCCTATTTAAAATGTTTTTCCATGTTTCCACAGTTCAAAGCAGTTTAAAACAATATCATTAAAACTATCCATAACACCATAAGAATGACATAGTCCCTCTCTGAAGCATAGGGATGAGATTAGACAGAACCCACTCAGTCCACAGCCTCACGTAGTTCTTAAAATTAACACCATGATGAGATTTTAAAATGCCACCTGCTTTAATCTTGTGTAAGGAAATTGTTTTTAGTGGAAACAGCAGTAGGGCATAGCTATGGGAATGGTTGCACAAGCCGATATTATTAAATTGATCCAAGGGAACAAAGAGGCTGCTACATTTGCTTAGATGTTTTATTCCTTATAAGGTCACTCTCAAGAAGACCAGACCCTGTGCCTAATTCAATTCCCTAAGTAATTTAGATAGGAGGGGTAATTTACTATCTTCATTGCAATCCCAGTCACATTCTTGCATGGGAGGGCTTCCCTGGAAAGCAGGCTGGCTCCACATTTCAGGCAGATTCTGGACTCTGGAAGCCCGTTTCTGAAGTCTTCCTTCGGATACTTGCACAAGGGGCTTCAGGACACTCAGGCTCCTGATGAATCATGACCCAGAGACAGCTGACTGTTCATTCAGAAGCAGCTTCTGGGAAGACTTTCTTAAGCTCCCTCCCCCAACTTCTTCAGTGATTATCGGCCACAAGTTCCTCTCCTAGTCTTTGTGTCTTCTGTCTCTGGCAACAGTGCCTCAGAAATCCCCACCACCACCAGCCAACCAACAACACCTTCTCTTGCTGTCTCTTTTATTCCTCTCAGTCTCTGTGACCAGCCATAAGATGCACTCTCTCAAGCTACTAACCATTGGTCCATAGTTAAAAAACTGATGAGAACTCTTAGAGGGAATTTTGAATAACCGGTTGGAAGTTGACACTTGACCATGTGGAACTGCTGGTTTGCAATGCTTTTTGGACCATCTAAATAGTCCTAGCACACTCAACCCTCCACAGTTCTGTCATCTTTGAATAGTTGCTGTATAGTATTGTGATTGACAAAACTTCTCTAGCGTACCTTGTCAGCAGTAAGGCCTGTATGATGTATCTATTTTCTCAAAGACTTCACCAGCTCAGTTTTAACCTCTGAATCCTATTTCTTTACAGTTCCTGACTAGGGAAAATCCCTTGCTCCCCTCAGGTGGGATAATCTGCAGCTGCACAAGTTGCACTGGGCTGCAGAGGACTGTGGAAGCTGAGTGTGGCTGTTGGAATTATTCCCCCCCCCCTCCGAATCTAGCTTCAGATTTGAAGTTGAAGGGAGAGACTGATATTATTTTAGCAGTTGGCAGCAGAGATACTTGGAGTACTGCTGCAGCTCACCTCCAGAACTGCCAGCTTCAACCTTCGTTTTCAGAGCTGGAGGGGAAGACTGGGTGGTGTTATAAACATGCTTTTTTTCTCTGGCACTTCTGGGAGCTAGGCAGGACTTTGCTCTGCAAGGGGACCATGTCATGCTGAACTCTCAAGTAGGGCCATGCCAAATAAGGGTCATAAGGGAAAAGAAGACTGTAGTGCTGCAGGGCACCTGTGTGTCGTCTTTCCTCCATGGTCTTGCAAATTTGGGTGCCCATCCTGATGGATCTTTGCTGCAAGCACAAGTCCTGCTGGATAATAAATTAATGGTGCAATTCTGTCCAGTCGTTGACCAGCGGAGCGGCTGCTCTGCTGGTCTAGGGTGTTGCAAACGTGCCGTGAGGCATGTTTGCATCACCTGAAGAGTAAGCGGTGCTGGCGGAGAGACTTGTGCTGCTCCTCCAGTGCCGCAGGACGTTGTGTCGCTATGGTGGAGAGGTGAGTCCCTGCCAGGTGGCGGAAGGTTGGGGGGAAAGGGCGGAACAGGGTGTTTCGGGGTGTGTGTCTGGGATTGGTCAGTCAGGCCGGGAAGGGGGAGGAATCGGCGATGGCCTCTGCCATACCCTATTCCCCTTCCCGGGTCTGGCCGCTGGCGCACAAATGTCCCTTTACCCCGAGGAGGCTGTCGGCTGCACTGGGGCAGGCCCAATCCTGGATAGGATGTGGCGGGCGCCTTATATGCGCCGCCGCGTCTTGCTAGACAGGATTGGGCTGCCCGTTTCAAATTGCTCAGTGGCCAGGCCACTGGACAGTCTTTTCAGATTCCTATGCCAAGGAGTCTCTCCCATCAATGACTGGAGCCTGGGGCAGCACACATCTTGCCATGCCTCTTGTCTCTCAGGAACTTCTTCGAAGGGAGAGCAGTCAAGCCTTTTGTGTGCTCCTGGAAAGACACACTCATGCCCAATGAAGAAACTATGCTGCATACCCAAAGAGAAGCTCCAAACTCCTTTTCCACACAGAAATGCTTTTGTTTCCTTTGTGCAAAGTCCTATAACTATTCTTGCTCTGGATGCAAAACTTTGTCCTCTTTCCCCAGTAGAGATGTCCATGCTGCTCTTTGAGGTTAAAAAACTCCATTTTTAGGTTACTTTTCTTAGGGAAGTGTTCATGCTGCTGAGCGTGTTCTTCATCTTGCCATTTGCCAAGGTGCCTAACCTGCTGTGTGTTTTGTGGGTCTCTTCCCCATAGAGACCTCCCATTTTGGTGGCGTTTTCTTCCCTGCTGAAAGCCTCCACATTTTTTGTTTGGCATCACTGTCCTGAGGTCAGGAACCCTCCTGCTGAGCCCTCTTGCTCTGGTAGCTGCCCTCACCCTTGGAGGAGCTACCTTTCTAGCTCAAAGGAGTACTTTTTTTGCTGCTTTTCCCTCCCTTCTGGAACCTGAAAATTGTGCAGCCCAGCTCTTGCTGCTTAGATGGACATCGTACTCAAAACATTCCCAGCAAAATAGGATTGGTAATCTCTCCTTCTCCCCCACCCTCTGATATTCAAAACCGCCTCTCTATCCCGTCTAAAGCCTCAATTTTCATGTGTATGTATTTCAAAGCTTCCCACTAAATCACCATCTTCCACTAGCTGACTGGAGGAAACCCAGATCAGCCCAGACTCATTCAGTTATTGTCTCCTGCCTCTTTCTAATTAACTGTTTTACAAGTATTGCACTGTAGCTGTTTTACAAGTATTTCACTTGTAACCACTTAAAGCTCTGTAACTGATCTCCTAAGCCAGCGGTCCCCAACCTTTTTTGCTCCAGGGACCGGTTAGTAGTAAAAAAAAATTTCCACGGACCCGGGGGGGAGGGGGCAGCGCAAAATGACACCCCCCTCGCACGTGGTATTCTTCCTCCCCCCCGGACCCCCAACGACGAAGCTGCGACGATCACACACACACACACACACCCGGGCCGAGGCCGGCCAGACGCATCCTTTCTGGCTGGCCGGTAGTAGGAAAGACTATGTTGGAGAGACTGCGCCTGCGCAAACGTGCTGCTACAGCACACTTGCACAGGCGCAGTCTCTCCAGCATCGTCTTTCCTACTGCCGGCCGGCCAAGAAAGACGCGTCTTGCCGGCCTCCGCCGGGGTGCGTTCGTTCGTTCACAAGTTGTGAACGAACGAACGAACGATCGCTCGCTCGCACACGGTATTCTTCCTCCCCCCCCCCCCCGGAGTGCACCACCAGCCCTGGCTGCTTTTGAGCTCCGGAGGGGGGGGTTGCACTGCTGCCCAGCCTGCAACAGGCTGCGGCCCGGGGTTGGGGACCTCGGTCCTAAGCAAAGTAACTGAAAGTATGTGCATTTTTCTTGTTTGCCTATGTTCTTTAATAAACTCTTTCTTCTTTTGAAAAGCGCAGTCTCATGGTTACCGGTAGCCTAATTTTGAGGCACTTTGAGGTTGTTTGCACCGCTCACCCTCGTCAATGACCCCAAAACTGTCAGACACTGCTGAATTTGACCTCCTGCTCTAGAAGTATTGCTAATTCTCCCATTTGGGCTCAATTTGAGTTTGTGTCTGTGTGTGCGTGCGCATGTCACGTACGTGTGTGTGTGTGTGTGTGTGTGAGAGACAGAGAGAGAGCGAGAGAGAGAGAGAGTGAGAGAGCAGTGTTGGCAACAGTGGACAAGGTGTCCGGAGAACCTTGTCTATCCAGTGCCAATACGGCCAATTCCTACCTTCCTCCCCAGATTGGAGCTGGAGGCAGGGATCTTTCTTGTAGTTTCACTTTGTTTTCTGAGCACAAATGCAAGGACAATCCCTGCCTCCACCAAAACTCGAAGAGGAAGGATGTGTGTCCTCTCATCAGCTTTGCCACAGGGTGATGGCACACTTGCCCTGGCACAGGTGGTGAGTGGAAATGTGAATGTACGCAGAGAAAGCAGTATATGTTTTACTGACACAATTTCACATTAAATGGGAAGCATGGAAGAAGGCTTGAGTTGTTACAAGCTTAGTTTGTTTTAAAGGTTAGCTGTTGCAGCTGTGTGTTTTTTCTTTCATATACCGTACATAATGGTTGCAGAAAGTTTGTACGTGTGGGATTAAGAATTTGTTTTGTTAATGGGATTAAGAATTTGTTTTGTTAAAGCTGAATGTGAGTGACTCATATGAGCAAATATTTGTATAGGAAAGAGTTTTGACTTAAGCTGTAAACTAAATACTGTCATGTGCTAGCAATCGCATGACTGCAACAGATAGGAAAAATGAGTGGGAGGAGTTTCAGTGCAAACATTCAAAATAAGTTTTCATAAGCATTCTGAAGAAAAAGAGGAATCCAGTATTATATGTACAGTAATATGTTCTGTTTTTTTTTAAAGCAAACAAAAATCCAGCTCTCTTTGCTTAGGTTATTGGCTCCTACATATTTGATAGGGAGCTATTGATAAACTTCTTCTGGGATTTTTGGACCCTGAAGTAAAAAACTTCAATTACTGGTTCTGAACTGTTGATTGTTTTTCAGTTTAGTAGATGCAGCTTTAGTATAATAATGGTTTTCTCTAAAAGAGCAGAAGGCAAATTGCAACTAGTTGGTTGTTTAAAAATTATGAGGAATGAGGGTGCTGTTCCTAGTCATGCATCTGTTGCTGTCCTTACGTTTCATTGTACAGTATATACAGTTATCCTTGCGCTCATATTTATGTCTGTCTGTCTGTTCATGTGTTTATACTGCTTACTCTCTCATACAGGCTTACATCCCATTTTACTCCCCTAGTCTTGGGAAGTTAGGCTACTGTCTCCTGGACTCCAAATAGGCAAGTTATGGCATCCCCAGCTAGTCTAATAATCCTGCAGTGATTCGCTGTCCTGCTAATTTTCTTTACGAGGAATGTCAGGATGTTGGCTTTTTTCCTTCTGTATGCATTGATTGACTTGGGAAAAGCAGCTAACTTCTAGATAGCTCAGTTTTGGGCACTAGTTTCCAGTTGTATTAAATTATAGTCTCATAAAATCCTTGAAATTGAAACTTCACTTCTGTTTATAAGGGTAATAGTAATTTATCATCAAATACTTTGAAACAGAATTACTGTATAACAATGATCAGAATTTCTACGAGTTGCCATGCTCTTGGGCTTTTTTCTTGGCAGTAAATCTTATGAAATGTTTAATATTGTCTTTGATAAAATGCTTAACCTTCTGATTAGCAAAATGAAAATGGGGTGGGAGGGAAGAAATCCCAGATTAATGTTTACCATAGAGAAGATTCTTTTGAGATACCAGGATAAAATTCATTAGCAGCATATGATGTTAAATCTCTGAATGTAACTTTAATATTTATGTAGCTTTAATAGACATTTTAACTCTATTTTCTTGAGTTAAAGATGATAGCATATGTAGTTTGGTGTTTGAATAAAAAGGAGACAAATCATATAATGTGGTATCAACATGGGAGTGTGTGATGCCTAGAATGAAACCGCGCCCTACCATTTTGATATCTGGAGAGTGGAAAATACTGTCTAGATTTATTTGAGCAGAGAGTAGCATCCAACCTAACATTTTATTGACCTATTAAATGCCGTGTTGACAAGTTATCTTTTATAGGGGCCATATTTTGATGAGCAATAGTTTGAAAGCAAAGGATGGCTCTGCCCCAAAGGATTCACCCCATGTGGACTGAGATCTTGGCAAAGGGCTCTTTAACCTCTCCCCTCCAGTGTGAACAGGAATAATCCCTATTGGTTTTCTTCAAAGGCATTATAGTTGCAGACTCTTGTATGCTAGTTTAGAAACAGTCAAAAGGATAGTTGAAGTACCTAATAAAGGAGGAATCTACCAAAGCCTCTCTTGTTCACACTGTAAAAAGAGTGTTGAAGCCCTTGGCTGAAGCGTTACCTCACAGACAAGAAGGTGGTGGCAGGCACAATAAAAGAATCATTGAGACTTGAGGCTATCTTGATTACCCCTTGGGAGTAAACCCCTGGGTCAGCAATTGCCTACCCCTACATTAATGTGTACTAAGGTTCACACAGGCAAGCTGTGTTTTGATGAGACTGGTATTTGAGGGTTTGGAAAAGTCAAAACGTTAAACTTCTCTCTTTCATCCAAGCTACCCCCCCCCCCATAAATGAATGAAAGCAGTTAGGAAAGTGGTGAAAGTAATGAAGAGTATTAATTTTGTAGCATGAAACTACTTACCTTGTCCTGCTTGATATAGTTGTACTGTAACTCACTTACATACCAGTAAGTTGGGAGATGCACTGAAAGCTTAGGCTGTGTGATGGTTTGTATAGTGCAGCTTAACTAAAGTTTAGTTCAGTCAGTATCTTTCCTTGGAACGCATACTTGCAGTGAAATCAGAAATGGGTCTTGGATTTAGCTAGTTTTTCCACTGCATCCCAACCACACACAGTAGCATACCGGGGGGGGGGGGGAATCTGCCCCGGGTGGCAGTGTCACATGCCTGTTGCATTGTGTGATGAAAATCGCAGCACCTCGTTGATGCTTTGAGGTGCTGGCGATAAGGGGGGTGCCTATGTCACTTGCCTGTAAATTTGATCCTCCTAGCAGCCCGATACTGCTGCCCGCATCTGACCCCACCCCTTCTGGCCACAATGAACTTAGGAACAGAGGTGTCCTGGCTATGTATGGGTATTCAAATGCTGAGTAGGCTTGGCTTCCCTGGTGAAATTTAAGGTGGAGACCAGGTCTACCTGCAACTTGGAATGCCGGGTAGACCTGGCCTCCACTGGGGTATCTCAAAAGTAGAGATAAAGTCTACCCATGGCTTCTAGCAGCCAAGGGCAAGGCGGTGGGAACAGTTTACCCCTGGTACCAGTGGCACTTGGTAGGCCACTGTAACCACGTATAGAATATAACAGATTAGGAGGTGCTATATTTATTTGAATGTGAAACTTCTAATTTTAGGGAATCAAAGAAAGAAGTGAACTGCAAACTGATACCTGAAGGAGAATGTATTTCAAATACCGTACATTGGCTAGCATATTTCAATGTCTTCCTTGGAGGCGACTATAAATATTGATAAATGCAGACAAAAATCGGTAGAACTCCATTCAGTGAAAGATTTGCCACTCTTCGGGGGGGGGGGAGTAAGATTTTAAGATGGGTAGAATGAAGATCTAATGTTATAAAAGTTTTATTAATATCCATATGACATATACAACCCTTGAAAAAAGTAATAAAACATGAAAAATATCAGATTTGTGTTTGTGCAAGTGCATACAAGGCTGACGAACATTTTCAAAATCTGGTGTTTTCATGTTTAGTTTTTCATTTTGTTATGTCTATGTTATTAAAGACATTATGCATTGCATAATGTTCCTTATTCTATCCATCTTGAACTGTTATGACTTTCTGGGAATTATCTGATCTTTCATAGAATGACACTGTTGCTGTATTCATTTTATTCACTCTTTTGATATTTACAGGCTTAAAAGATACTGTAAATAGAATTTATCAATGTGTTGGGCAAGGTGTTTTGAGCCTATAAACTCTCCTTCAAGCCTGTTTGCGTTTCATGTTTTCTTTTTTCTTCATCGATTCTGCCTTTGTTGGTTTCTGTTTTTTTGATCTCCAATATATTCATTATGATGAGCGTGAGACATTCTGATTTTGTCATGACTGCAAGTTAAGGGTACATATTGTCTGAATTGTGATTGTACAAGCTCTGATTTCTAAATTGTATTTGGGTAAAACACTCTAATTCAATATTTGCTATGTTTTGAATTTTGTTAATGGAAATGGATTTTATTTTTATATGTAAGCAACTGTGAATGTATACATTTTAGTGTCTGAAGAGTTTAGAAAATAACACTTGCTAAAAAGTTGTTTAGCTTGTTTGACAGACTTTTTTTTCCATTTTATTCTCTTGGTATTCCAAAAGAAGAAAATGCTTAGTGCAATGGATATTGTAAGATATTCTTTTTAAGCCCATAAGGACAGCTATTTTTTTGTTGCTAGGAAAAGTGTATCTTGTCTCCTTGGATGACTTCAGCTTGCTTAGGTCTACAATAAATGCTCAGTGCTTGACCTATTTCTGTCTCAGTGTGTTGCTTATTTCCTTATTAAATACACACTAATTTTCTCCACGTGTTTGGCCCTTTAAGGGCTAATGTTGCTCAAGACTTGGTAGTTTTCCAGCCATGGGCTGGATAGGCATGATTGACAGGCCCATCCGGCCTGTGGGCCTGCTTCTTCTGGCCACGTTAGTCAAACACAAGTGGCTGGTGGGGAGCCGCTCGCTGGCCACCGTGCCCTCCCATGGCCTTCACAGGTAGGCGCACTGGCTGTCCTGCTGCGGGCTGAATAAAATCGGCCCATGGGCCTTATTGTCTCATTCTTCAGTCGTCCTTCTGTGGGATCTTTCTCTCCCCTCAAAAACCTAGTGCTGGTGTATAGGTTATAGAGAAGTGCTTTGTTTTTGCTTTTTCTCTATAATTTTGATTCTTCTGTGGTTCTCTTCCCCACTTCCACCCCCTTCAGTACACACCTTCTTTAAAACATATCACACACACTGTTGTTGTTGTTATTATTATTATTATATTATAATATAATAATATTATAATAATTATAATAGTATTTACATACCGCTTTTCAACAAAGTTCACAAAGCGGTTTACAGACAAAATAAAATGATTAAATGGCTCCCTGTCCCCAAAGGGCTTGCATTTAATAGACTGATGGATAAAGTTAGGAACAATCTGAATTTAAACTATAGTCTTTAGTGTTGAGAACGTGAAATGTGGGAAATTCTATCACAGGGCTAGACAATTTTGCTGATACACAAGATTGCAAACTCTGCAGTTTACATTTTCAGATTGTAATAGTGTGAATTGTCAATGGCATAGTTTCTTTATGTCCAGTATTAGAATACTTAATCAAATAGTTGCCCTTGTTCCTCTTTTGCTTGAGTTCCCGGAAACATGGCACCAGGTTTGGATGCCGAAGTTCTGTGTATCTGTTACCTTGAGGTAGTTCTAATAGGTCAGTTATGAGGACATTCTTCCGGGGATGTGTTTATATAATTGTCACTTGCAAAGATTTAGACATATATCAGTGGTGTAATGTTGTGTAAAATGCTATGTGTGAGCTTGCCTTTTGTCTGTGACTTTGTCCTATGTGTAAAGGAGAGCAAAATCTTTAAAAGAACAAAGTGTGAGAACTATCTAATACTTTTTCATTGGTGTTATATAAGGCAATGTTGGCCGAGATGCAGCCAGTTGTACCTTCCAGTTGCAGCCCCTTGCACCATGTTGAATGATGCTTCACTAGATTTCAACCTTTAGTGACTTTGATACAGATAGGACAGATGTCTGCAGTAGAAATAGGAGACTGAAAAACTGGAAGTGCTTGAAAGTGCCTTTGGATTTTGGTCTATTGCGCACAAAAATAATAAAATTGAATCTGTTCACTCTCTTCTTGCCATTTGTACTAATGGCTTATTACTAATGATGTAGCTACTTGGACTGCTGTCAACACTGATCATATCTTGTTTGTATTGCAAGATCAGGTCTCATTTTAGTACTCTTTCTACCAGAAGAGGTTCATGAAACTCAAACTTAGGCACACTTGTCCACAATTTGACTGTTCATTGGGAACGTTATGCCAGTTCAGCTTTATGGTATACTCAGTATTTTTGAAGTAATTGTAATAGATCTCTCAAGGCATATTAAACACGTTCTGCAAAATCATACTGTAGCATAGTAAAACACATCAAATAGAAAGAATGCTTATGCTTGGCATCTGGTATCTTTAGTAACATCAGATTTTTTGAAAAACAGTTTTGCACCAGTTTAAGTTCATAACAAATTGGGCAGAGGGAACACCAACATTGCTGGACTAAAATGCAGCTATTGATTGGTCAGTTTAAAACATTTATCAAGCTTTGAAATGTTCTTCTATAGGGAATGTACTATATGAGTAGAAGATTTTGATAATTTGAAGTTTTACCATTGTTGGACTTCCCCTGTTGGCCAGTTTGGTGTCATGTGAGCAAGTTTTAAGCTCCCTTCTCTTCATCTCTCAACTTCCCTGACTAATACTTTTTTGTAACAAACCATAGTTTGTCTGCTTCAGCTGTAATGTCAAACTATGATTTGCACAAACCATAAGTTTCCCTGAAAACCAGAATTGGAAGCTTTGACAAAACCACAACTTCTAATTCTGGTTTGTAGGCAAACTATTATCATCATGGAAGAAGTAGTAGGAGAAGAAATTGGAGTGTGAGAGGATAAGTATGCAAGCCATAGGGTGGTCGTGTGAAATGGTTTGACATAATGCCTGAACTGGATCATACTGCAAGCTCTTAATGTAGCTGTGATCGTTGTAGGATTCCTTTAGTCAGATGGCTCTAACTAAGAACTTCGAATGAATTAATGAACATATTCCACCCCCTTTAAATAAAGGCTATTTGGTCAGCTTTTGCTGTAGAAAATGTCCAGTTTTAGTCTCTAGAGTAATACAGAATTTTGGAAAGGTGCTGTATAATGTGCAGACAACTGGGTGCAAGTAAGTAAACTTCTTTGGGAACTTTTGTAATTGTACAAGTTGCTGTAAATGTAAGATCATTGTAACTTTGTCCTTAAACGGTTCTTTTTGGACAACAAATATTATGATCAAAGGGAAGATAAAATAAAGGTACCCTTTTTGTCCTTGTTTGAGGTGTGTTTTTCAGCATAGTGGTGTAGCTTAGTGTATGCAACTTCATCCAAGTACATATACATTTAGCTATGCCAAGACAGAAAATAATTTTATGACAATTATGCAATTGCATGTTTGAAAGATTTTCAAACTTTGTTTTGCAATATCACCTCAAAAGCAAAAGGAATCGCTTAGGTTCATTGTATGACTGTTACACTACATACATAAAACGTCTACTACACCTTGCAGCTGTATTCAGTTGCAATTTTCTCTGTAGCTCTTCGACACAGTGTATTTCACTCTTGACCCTATTTCTAGGAGATGTACGAGTAAGAAGTCGGGCAGGATTTGAAACAGAGAGAAGAGGTTCTCATCCATACATTGATTTCCGTATTTTTCACTGTAAGTATTTAATAGCAGAATGATAATGAAGGATTCCATTTGTGTTTGGCTGCTGGACTTCAAGTAATTGATGGCTGATTTAAATGGAAATTAATTTTCTGAAAAATATGTAATTTCTGCTTGGAGAAATTATGAAACACATAATATGCAGAATAGTACAGTATTTTTCTAAATCCACATGATTTACTGAAAATGAAATGTTCCTTTTTAAGATGCTATTAAAATGTCAAAATACTCCAGTATGCCCAGTACAGTCAATTTGATAGGAGGCTGGTCTGCTTAATCATTTCATAGTCTTATTCACAACTATTTAACCATTGCAGCAACACTACCCATGCACCAATAACATCTGTGCAGTATGTTGACGGAAGAAAGAGTACCGTAATTCATCTCATAGTCCCTGTTCCAAAGTGTTGATCTTTGTACAGCATGCTATTGTAATTCATTTTAAGGAGTTCTATTATATAATTGAACATTGCAATAATGTAAAATCCCAATGATAGTCTTTAATACCCTGCTGAGGAACTGGGTTTTTTTTTAAACTAAGTAGCTTTGCTCCCAGTAACAGCTATTTTCCTGGATTTGAGTGAACTGTTCCTCCATATGAAACCTTTTGTTACAAAGCTTCAAAAACCAGAGCTGAACTTGAGATAAGTTGCAGACTTTACTGCAATATTTACTTACAACAGTGGGGCATATGGGAAAACTTCATTGTCTTGTCAGTTACCTGTTCCAGTGGCAAGATGTTTTGTGAGTTCTGCTCCCTTCCTATGGTTAAGAAATGTAATGTTTGTCCCCCATGCTGTTTAATATCTATACGAAGCCACTGGGAGAGGTCATCCGGGGTAGGGAGTCATCAGTATGTGGATGACACCCAGCTCTTTCTCTCCTTTCCACCCGACTCCAAGGGGGCGGTCGATGTCCTGAATCGTTGTCTGGAGGCAGTTGGGAGCTGGATGGGGGCAAACAAGCTGAAATTAAATCCTGATAAGACAGAGGTTCTTCTGGTCCAGAAGTCTACGACTCAGGTACTGGACTATCGTCCTGCTCTGAATGGGGTTGTACTCCCTCTGAAGGAGCAGCTCTGCAGCTTGGGGGTTCTCCTGGATGCGCAGCTGCTCCTGGATTCCCAGGTGGCAGCTGTGGCCAGGGGGGCCTTTGCCCAGCTTCGGCTGGTGCGCCAGTTGCGACCGTACTTGGACCATGCAGACCTGGCCACAGTGACTCATGCCCTAGTGACATCTAGACTAGATTACTGCAATGCGCTCTATGTGGGGCTGCCTTTGAAGACTGTTCGGAAACTGCAACTAGTGCAGAATGCGGCTGCCCGGGTGGTTGCCGGGGCCTGTCGGTTCGACTCAGTTGGACCGTTGCTCCGGCGGCTACACTGGCTGCCGGTTCGTTTCCGGGCACAATTCAAAGTGCTAGTTATGACTTTTAAAGCCCTTAATGGCTCGGGTCCAGGGTATTTGAGGGACCGCCTCCTTCCTTATAATCCGACCCGTACTCTGAGGTCATCAGGGGGCCCCTGTTAACCGTGCCGCCATTGACGGAGGTGAGAGGGATGGCGGTGCGGAATAGGGCCTTCTCGGCAGTGGCGCCCCAATTATGGAATTCCCTCCCCCTGGAATTAAGAACGGCTCCCTCTTTAGAGACCTTTCGGCGGGGCCTTAAGACACTTTTATTTAGGGAAGCACTCAATGTCTGACATGGTGGGCTGGCGTTTTAACAAATGGCTTTTTAACAAAGTACATGCAGGTTGACCCACTGGGGTTGTTGTTTTTAGTTTGTTTTAATTGTTTTTAATTTTTTAATTTTTAATGTACATGTATTTTAATGTTGTAAGCCGCCTTGAGTGCCCTCGCTGAGAGAAAGGCGGGATATAAATTATTTAAATAAATAAATAAAATAAATAGAGTGACAAGATTTCTGATAAGGCTTAGTCTCACTTAGACATTTGTCTAACTCTTAAACAAGTTACATTATGCACAAGACTTTCTATTTCAGGGGGTATTCTTGCTTTAAAAAACGGGTGGTATACAAAATTGCAAAAATAGCCACATGAGCTTTCATGCATATTTCCTGCAGAACTTTATTTGCTGATGTTAGTGACTAACTATAATTAATTGGAAGAACAATATTGAATATTTTATAAATTAAATAAATTTTAATGTCACATTCCCTATCTCTAAACCATGGTTTGGAGATCAAGAATATGTTGCAGGCTTTACACATGGCTCTCTCAACTTACCCCTTTTGCCCATGAAATTACCCATGAAATTGCCCCTTCTGTGATTTGTTGAAAACATAGTTTTAGCATTATGTGTTCATTGGCCTAGCTGTGGTTAAAGAACAGATTGCAAACCTACTTCAAGCCATGGTTTCAAGACAAACTCTGGTTTTGGCCAATCTTGGTTAGGTTTAACAACGTTAGCCCTGAGGCAGAAATAACACGTAAATCCATGGATGAAAGGGAGATAATTCATGCACAAGAGGGGAAGGGAAAGATCGAGAACCACAGATTTGTACGCTCCTTATCTCCAAAGCACGGTATGGGAATGTGATGACTCATGACTGAGTTGCGTTTTCCCTACTTCCACTATCCAAAATAACAAATACTCATTTGTGGTAATGCACAGAACCTGTTTGAAGGAGGGTGATTGTAACTGGAGTAGTTCCTTGAATCTTGGTACAGTCATAAGAACAAGAGCCTTGGTGGATCAGATGGTCTATTGAGTTCAGTAACCTGTTTTCAGTAGTAATAGCCATATGCTGCTGGAGAGCCCACAGCAGGGATTTTTTTTGTCTTCCAGTAATATGAAGCCTCCCACTGCTATTAAAAATGTATCTCTGGAATTCTAGATGTTAAGATAGTGATTAAAAGGAATGAAGCTTGTTTGGTTGCTCCGCTCCTTTAAATTTCATTTGGAGCTTTAGAAAGTGGGTGTGGACGTGAACAGAACCACTTTTCCAGAAATTGTCAGTTTGTTGCATGTAGCATTTTATTCATTTATTCCATAAAACTTTGGCAGTGTCCTTCAGTAGAAAATACACTTAGGGTGGCTTGTAATCATTTAGGGCAACAACAAATCAATATGTAACAAGATTAAGTCAGTAGACATGCTGATAACATGCATGATGATCAAAGGAGCAGACCAAAATCACATTAATCTGAAGTTAGAAAGGGCCCAGGAAAATGTTTTATTTAGCTGATGCCAGGAAAAACATATAGGAGTAGGTTTCAGGTGAGCGTGTTCTAGAAGGGCCTTCCAACAAGGATCTTGCTTGCAGGGACAGATACATCTGGGAAAAGATCATCTTTGTCTTTCAGAACTCCAGTAGAGGGTATTCTTTCCGTGTATAAAGTGATCTATAACCTGATCTAGACTTTTTGTTGACATGTTTTCTCCAAACTCCCCTGGGTAAATTATGTAGAATGTCAAAACAATCACAGAAATGAGCAAAAAAGAGTTTATAGTTTGTCATGTAATGAGTACTCAGTTAGTTTATTTGCTCAGATGTTTGTAACAATGGTAATTACTCTAGGTTCCAGTTGGTAACTGATTTAAGGGGAGCCATATTTTGAATTGAGCAAAGACTGAAGAACCAGCAAAATTAACTCTCTTCCTCCGTGTGAATAGCAGCAGAGGTCAGTCTTGGGGATCTCCCCTTAAACCACCCTACTGCCTATTTCCCTATGGAAGGCAAGACATAGAAGGACTGAACTGAGCAGCTGAGGTGCTTAAAGGAAGAACTGTAGCAAAGGCAGTATTGCTGTTCATATCATATGTGGTGTGGGAGTAGGAGCCAAAAATTCTTCGTAGGTCCTTTTAATCTTCCCCATCTTTTCTTTGCACTTTAGATACTTTCTTCTTGACTCACCAAGGGAGGTCAAAGAGGCATTTAAGTGGCTTAAAGCTGTATCAGGGTCCAAATACTCAGACTCCTTTATATGACTAAGACCAGGAATCTCATAATTCTCAGGAGGAATTTCCTTTTCAAGTATATTGTTTTCCATCTGACAAGGCTTCTCTTCATGTGTGGTTTGATTTCACTATTTAGTGAAACCATCCAATCAGTTACATTCCTCAAGTCTTTACTAACCCAGTGCCCCCCTTTTTTTAAAAGGGCTGCAACAGTTTTTTGACCACTTATTCTCCTCCATATTTCAAATCATGTAATTATCAAACAGTTAATGAATTAAACTTAATAAAGACTAATAAAGCAGCTTCACAACAAAAATGTCCTAGAAACCTTCACTAAAAACACATTGTCCAAACCCACTTAAATGCCTCTTTGACCTCCCTTGGTGAGTCTCCGGTGTGCAAGAAGAAAGTATCTAAAGTGCAAAGAAAAGATGGGGAAGATTAAAAGGACCTACAAAGAATTATTTTTTTTACTTCTGAAGATGATTTAGATGAGGAAAAATATCACTGTGCTGATTCAGAAATTATTCAGCAGCTAAAGGAAAATTTTAAAACTACGAACAGAAGTAAAAAGCTCATGATTTTGATAGTTTTACCAAAAAGCTGATCCTGTAAAAGAATAGAAAGTGAATTCATGCTCTATAAATCTATCTCTATAAATCTATCTCTATAAGTCCTGTTATAAATTTTTGGATTCATTTCAGTTTACCACCTAATTTTATCAATGTAAACTGTAGAAAAATGGACTTGAGGGGTTTAATTCCTGGTCACTGCCAACAAGAAAATTTAATTTTTGTATGATACCATTGAGATACCATCTTGAAATTTTGACTGATTGACTACAAGACATATACCTTTAAGTGTGATTTTTTTTGAAAATTTTTAAAAAGTTCAATTTTTCAAAATTTCAAAATTAATATTTGAATATTTTTGAATTTCTTGAAAATTTACAATTTTGTCATGTTGTATATCAAATGAAAGCCCTATTCATAATCTTTAAAATGACACATGTCCCATGTCTGTAGCATTCATTGTTATCCTGTAACAGGCGTTTGAATGTATGGTGACAAGTGGATTTTGGCCTTTTTTGGCAATTTTGAACATTCAATATCTCAAAAACGGATGGACAAAAAAATCTGAAAAAAATAATTTTTAAACATCTCATGGTAAGATACAAATGTACCGAAAATGAGCAAAATCCGTGACATCAAGTTCCAAAATGTATTTTTTATTGGTTGATTTGACACGGAATTACCCGTTACCACTGCACAAATTGAAATGTATGAGGATTTTTACCTCCTGACTAATTGTGTGGTAGGCAAGGATTTATGTATAACCCCGCATTCTGTTATGAGTGACCACAGATAGAAATCATGCTCTCATCGTGGTTATAGCACAACAGTGGCTCCTGGCAGCAGTTTTGTAAATAAAAATTGTAACATGGGTGATTTTGGAACTGCTAGTTAGTCAGTGATAGAAAGATAGGACAGATAATAACATCAGGAATAAAAGTTTTCAGCCCAGAGAATAACTTTACTGATGGTGTACTTTTAGTGTATCAGTCTGATGTCAGAAACCATGGACTAGAAGTGCTAGGACCTGTACAATTAGTGTTGGGCATTTTATAAATCACAATTTGCTGTCCAGCATTCTTGCAGTTCACCCAATGAGCTGACTGAAATCATTCAAAGATGAATATTGTCAGAAAATGGTTGCCAATTTACTATATAATTAACTGATCAAAACACATTCTGGTTCTTCCATTTTACTAGGACCTCTTACTTGAAGTCAGTCCATTACATGTGTGAATGTGTTGCTAATACATGGCAGCTTGGAATATAGGAATCTCAGCACCATATCATAATTTACCGTAATGTGCTTCAAACTCAGATGAAATTTGCCTGAGAAACTGTTGACAAAGTAATGGAACTCAGAGTGTGCAGCTATTTATTCATACTACATGTAAAAAGACTTAAAGTGGGACCAAGAGACTAGAGTTTGAAACTGCCAACTTGATGTATTTTAAGATCAGCTTAAGGCAGAAATAAAAAAATTTACCTTTCTATATCCTGTACTTTCTTATACAGTAGTTGTTTGCTTGAGCAGGGTCAGTAGACAGTGTAGAAGCTAGTTGACAAGGATCAACAAGGTAAAATTACTTACCCTGAATTCTTCGGGCACTGTTCTAGTATATACAGTTGCAAGAAAAAGTATGTGAACCCCTTGGGATTACGTGGAGTTTTGCATGAATTGGTCATAAAATGTGCTCTGAACTTCATCTAAGTCACAACAATAGAAGAACACAGTCTGCGTAAAATAATACGACACAAAAATTAGATGTCGCCATGGTTTAATTGAACGTAACATGTAAACATTCACAGTGCAGGGAGGAAAAAGTGTATGAACCTTTGGACTTAATAACTGGTTGGTCCTCCTTTGGCAGCAATAACCTCAACCAAACGTTTCCTGTAGTTGCAGATCAGACCTGCACAACGATCTGGAGTAATTTTGGACCATTCCTCTTCACAAAACTGTTTCAGTGTAGCAATATTCTTGGGATGTCTGGTGTGAATCGCTCTCTTAAGGTCATGCCACAGCATTTCAATCGGGTTGAGGTCAGGACTCTGACTGGGCCACTCCAGAAGGCGTATTCTGTGCTGTTGAAGCCATTTTTTTGTTGAATTACTTGTATGCTTTGGGTCATTGTCCTGTTGCATCACCCATCCTCTGCGGAGCTTCAGTTGGCGGACAGATGGTCGTACGTTTTCCTGCAAAATGTCTTGATAAACTCTGGAATTCATTTTCCCATCAATGACAACAATCCGTCCAGGCCCTAAGGCAGCAAAGCAGCCCCAAACCATGATGCTCCCTCCGCCATGTTTTACAGTGGGGATGAGGTTTTGATGTTGGTGTGCTGTGCCTTTTTTTCTCCACACATAGTGTTGTGTGTTCTTCCCAAACAACTCAATTTTGGTTTCATCTGTCCACAGTATATTTTGCCAGTAGTGCTGTGGAACATCCAGGTGCTCTTTTGCAAACTTCAAACGTGCTGCAATATTTTTTTTTTTGGACAGCAATGGCTTCCTCCGTGGTGTCCTCCCATGTACTCCATTCTTGTTTAATGTTTTCCTTATTGTAGATGTGTCAACAAAAATGTTAGCATGTGCCAGAGATTTCTGTAGGTCTTTAGCTGACACTCTAGGATTCTTCTTTACCTCATGAAGCATTCTGCGCTGTGCTCTTGCAGTCATTTTTACAGGACGACCACGCCTAGGGAGAGTAGCAACAGCGTTAAACTTTCTCCATTTGTAGACAGTCTGTCTTACCATGGACACATGAACATCAAGGCTTTTGGAGATACTTTTGTAACCCTTTCCAGCTTCATGCAAGTCAACAATTCTTGATCGTAGGTCTTCTGAGAGCTCTTTTCTGCGAGGCATGGTTCACATCAGACAGTGCTTCTTGAAACCAGTAAACTCAAAACAGGTGTGTGTTTTTAAAGGGCAGGGCAGCTGTCAGCAACACATCCAATATCATCACACTGATTGGAGTCAAGGTTGGCTCCAGAGTAGTCGCAAACGTGCTTTACGGTACTCTTGCGACTGCTTCCGGCAGCGGAACACTTGTTCCGTCACTGCTGGAAGTTCCAGGATTGCACTGTAAATGTGAAGTGCTTCATCTTGCGGTTTGACTGACTGTGTAAGTCAAAATTTGCTTTCAAAAAAGTGCATAAAGAAAAACTACCTTTAGTGAATTGGGGGAAAGTAAAATTGTAAACTGGTGTAGTTTCAGTTGCTGTCAATGTGTGTCAACAATTCACAGGTATATCTGGAATTCATTATCTTCATTAAAGTGAGAAGAATTCTATTTTGGTTAATTTTGAAACAAAGTAGATGTGCTGGTTCTTTTTTTTTTTTTGGTACCATCAACAAGATCATAAGAAGTGGAAATGTTGGATTGTATTTAATCTGCTGATGCAAACTTCAGAAAATGTAAATATGTATCGGATCAGTTATTAATCCTGAGGGATTTTTAAAAAGTTTATGTATCACAATATTGGAGTTGTAGTTAGAACATTTGTCTTATACGTTAAAGAGAATAGCTCTGCTTTCTCTGGCATTGGATGGCTGTCTCTGATTTGGAAAGAAGCATGTGATTGGGGGGAATGAAAGGTGATTATATATGATGTGGGTCCTGTTACTCCTTTTTTTGCTATAGACAACTGGGTTTATAATAGTGTAAAAATTAGCTATGTTTAGAAAGCAGAACTATATGTGACTAAAATAAAGTAGTTCAATATCTGCTTTTTATTTCTGGAATACAGTAATGCCTTGCAAGACGAAATTAATTCGTTCCGCGAGTTGTTTCGTATTACAAAAATTTTGTCTTGCGAAGCGCGGTTTCCCATAGGAATGCATTGAAATTCAATTAATGCGTTCCTATGGGCAAAAAAAGACAGAACAAAGTCAAATTTGGTTTATAACATGTTTATTAAGTGCTCTTTAAAGGCATACATACTGTACAGAGGATGGACATACTGTACGGAGGATTTCAAAAATTTCAAGCACAAAACTTCAACTTTTTAAATATGACAGAAAAACATCTAAAGATCAGCAAACATGAGGCAGGACCATCTGATTTGAGGCTCAACACTGTCTCCACATCACTTGGACAACACTGGACAACTTGGAGAAGGCTTCAAGGCTTGACTTCAAGGCTTCTAGGAGGACGAGGAGGAGGAAGAATGCAACTGGGCACCACTGGTAGAAGCAGCAGATTCCTCTTCCACTCTTTGCTTCTTCATGATGAACCTCTCCAAGGTCTGCTGCTTCAGCCGCCTTTTCAGCACCCCTCTGAAAGAGGACATGATCCTTGTATCAAAAGTGTTCGCAAGGTCACGTGCCAGAGCTTTGTCTGGGTGGTGCCGCTGTGCATAAGTCTGCACGTTTTTCCACTGTTGGCAGATGTCCTTCAGTTCCGTGGAGGACAGCTGTTCCTCACTTGTCGCTTCTTCCTCTTCCAAAGAGGCCTGCTCCTGCCTAGCCTCTGCCTGCAGTTTGACCAGCTCCTGGGTGGACAGCTCCTGGTTGTGGTCCTCCACCAGCTTGCAGACGTCCTCCTCTGTGACCTCGAGGCCCATGGTCCTCCCCAAGGAAACAATGTCCTCCAGCACTGTTGACTCTGGTGCAGGCGCAGAAGCATCAGTCACTTGTTGCCACACAGTCTGGCCACAGGTTGCGCCAAGCAGAATTCAGATTTCTCTGGCTGATCCCGTCCCAGGCCGTGGTGATCATCTTCACGCAGCTGACGATGTCAAAGTGGTCTCTCCAGAATTCACGCAGGGTGAGGTTGGTGCAATCGGTCACCTCGAAGCAGCGCCTAAAACGCTCCTTGGTGTAGAGTTTTTTGAAATTGGCAATGACGTGCTGATCCATTGGCTGGAGTAGTGGGGTGGTGTTAGGCGGCAGGAACATGATGTTTATGAAGCGGAAGTCCTCTAACAAGTCTTCCTCAAGGCCTGGAGGATGAGTTTGTTTGGTTAAAACAAACCAAAACAAAAAAAAATGGGAAAAAATTCGTCTTGCGAAGCACGGCCATAGAAAAATTTGTCTTGCGAGTCACCAAAAAAATCGCAAAACGCTTTCGTCTTGCGAGTTTTTCGTTGCACGAGGCGTTCGTCATGCGAGGCATCACTGTACAGGGGCCCCCTGTATCTGCGAATCTGCTATCCACAGATTCACTTATCGGCGGTTGTCACACACACACACCCGTGCCCATTACTTTAGTTATGAGTCAAGTGCTGGAACCAAGCAAGTGCATCCCTTCCTTAAACAAAATGCTATAAGCCAGCATGCTAGCTTATAGCACTGAGCAGACAAGCAGCCTGCATACTAGAGAGGCTCCCAAACGTTAAACAAGGAGCATGCTATAATCCAGCTGGTTTATAGCGTTTTGTTTAAGGAAGAGACACACTTGCTTGGTGGAAGTGCTAGAGTCATAACTAAGGTAATTGGCGCAGGGCCCCCTGCGGGGATAGTGTTCTCCCTATCCGTGGTTTCTCGGTATCTGCAGGGGTCCAGGAACCTATCCCCCATGGATACGGGGGGGGGTGTTTTCATATCGTACTCGATAAGTTGAGGCACAGAAATAAGAATGTGAACTTTGTATTTTTAAAGCACTACCTATTTTAAATTAATTGGATCAAAATTTACTTTTTGGGGGGAGTAAACTTACTTGTATATACACCCAGTTCTTTCCATTTTCTCCTTTTCTTTCCTCATACTTGATGGCTATTTCATTCTGATTAAGGGTTTTCTTTCCCTTTGCAATGTTTCAAAAATACATTCCATATCTGATCTTTTGAAAAATAGGGGAAACCCTTTCCCCATGCATCAGATCATTAGTTTGGTTTGAAATCCCATTGTGAAAAATAAACTTTGACTTGGGCAGGTCATGAAATCATGAGTCAAGCAAGCCTCTTAGCATGAACACATTCTTGTTCTGTTTTGCAGTTCTTTTAAAACTTGTTCTAGAATGAAAACAAGAGAATTTCTCAAACCTCACATTCTAAAAAACAAACTGTCGGTCTGCCTTTGCTCTCTAGTCGGCATCATGTCATCTTTAAACAGAGGTGAAAGATCTAATCTTCTGGAAGTGCCAAGACCCTGTCTTTTAAAAGGAGAACTTGGGGAATAGGATGAGAGGTTATGATCTTGTGAAGACATATGTCTTGCTGGCAATGAATAACTTCCTTTGGAATTAACTGTTAACATATTACTAGAAGGATGCTTAAGTTTTTTAAACCACCATAACTTGATTTGGTTAAAAGTAAACTATTCCCATAAGTACGCTTGTTACTGTTAGATTGAGAACTTTTTATTACTGAATTCTTTCTGGGAAGGATGAAGACATCAACTAAACTTTTCAGACACCTGCACCTCAAAAGTGTGAAAAGCAAACACAAGCTAACTAATGAAGCGGACTGTGACTCTTCAAGCAGAAAGATGTTAGTCTAGTGAAGAAACATGGGGAAGTCTAATGCATTGAACAAGATACATATTTATTCCTGGATTTATACTTGTTTTGTTTAGGGAAATCGTACAGTGAACGAGCATAATAAAGCATAAAATTAATATCTTCTGCCCCTTCTCATACTACCTTTTGCAGCATGGCTCCTTTTCATGCTGCTCAGGTATTGTGAGAAACCCCAGGTCTTGCAGGAGGCCAGTTTCAGGTGACAGCGACATTGGGAGGAGCCATAGTGTGAGCATAGTTTCTCACATTAAAACCCATTTCCACCCAGCCCACAGCTGTATGCGTTTAACTCCAGATTGGACAAAATGCCTTATTAATTAACGGAGCAGAATTAACAGAGAGGAGCTGAACTGAGCAGAATTAACAGAAAGGAGCTGAACTGCAGTGACTTCAACCCTGCAAAGGTAGCATAAGAAGGGAGTTTAATAAAAGGTGAAATGGAACACTTTCTGAATGGTTGTGTTGTGGTTGTGTGGATACTAGGATTTTTTTTTCTGTTTGGGTAGATACCAGTGAACAGAGTGCTCATTATAGAACACTGCAGGTGTAAATAGAATTACTGTATAAGTGTAGTTAACTTGTTGTAGACATAGTGGTATCCAGGATTAAGGGGTTGGAAGCAGGTTGTGGGACTGTGTACTTACTCCCTTCCTCACTGCATCTCTTATATATTTATTCCCCACTCCCACCACCTTCTGCCTGGGTTTACTGCTGTTTTTGGTGGTAACTCTGGTTAAGATTATCCTGAGGACGCTCCCTAGACTTTAGAACCTAGACATAATCAAAGTTCTGAAATGGTGCTTAGGTGCATCCCTACTCCTAATCCTTTTAAGCTTGGATAGTATTTTGTCTTCCCTGGGTCATTTGGGTTTATTCATGGATTCTTTATATCCAGGAGTCGGAATATATCAGCTACACCACAGTAGTGACTCGCTACTTTAGTGTTTTGAATTTATAATTTATAAAAGTGGATTCTCATTTGTAAGTCTGTATTGATAAAATGACAGTTGTGTGGTAAACGCAGTTCAGAAATTAAATCTTAAAACTGTTTTTGATTGTGTTAAGATGCTTGACATTTAAATATGTAACATATTTTTGATTATTATATTGGCTTTTGTAAATAGCCAGGTTATATTTATGGGCTCACTGACAGAAAAGAGAATGTTTAGTGATAATATTATAGATTAGATTATTCTAGTTTTTATTATGTTAAGTCTCTTATTTTTTTTCCTCCAGCAAATTCTGAAATTGAAGTGTCTGTGTCTGCAAGAAATATCCGAAGGTTGCTGAGTTTCCAGCGGTACTTGAGATCTTCCCGTTTCTTCCGTGGTATCACTCTTCCAAATTCTTCAAACATTTTAGATGATGATTATAATGGACAAGCTAAGGTTTGTGTTTGTTTTAAACTGTATTATAGTTCTGTCTTGAAATAAATATTTATATATCTGTATTGTAGTATATTAAGATCTGCAAGTAACTGACTTGCACTAAATATTGATATTGCATCTACTAAAGTTTTCTGGACTTAAATTTATCCTCACATAGAAACAAATCAAAAATGAGAAAATTATGAAAATCATTATAAATAGCAAGATGACTACTGCTGGCAGTATGGAAAATACAGTAGTTTGCTCTTCTGCTGAAAGAAGGTTTTGGGCAGATTATTCAAAGAAGTGTGTCATTTGAATCAGCAGTAGATATCACATTTACTAAAATGACTTCAAAGGTGGCTAAGCATAACTCTGAGTGACTTGAACAAATGCTCTTCGAAACTTGTTTTCATTGTCAACTGTCGTAAGACTTATGAACATCAAACTGATGTTGAATGTACTGTATCTTGGTCTGTCTTGTTGTCTTTAGTCTAGAATTAGCACTCTTTGTTTCAGATTTTCACACAAATATTGGACAGCTCTTGAGGTACTGAATGAACATTTTTGAACAGTCATGTATACAATACGCACAAGTTGATTTCTGATATGGAAGGGAGAGGTCATTGATGGCTATCTATATTTCCAAAAATGCCCTAAAACACGGTTCAAAGCGCCTATCTTCATCATATCTCCCTCCCCAGGTATAGATTGTGATCCAAAAAGACAGCAGGCATAGCACAGGTGTGGTCGTTCTGTATATATAGATATATAATGGCTTTTGCACACGTTTGTGCCCTTGTTTCTTCAGGGCTGCATAAATCTGTACTAGATCTTTGTTTCTCTGTGTAGTGGACTTGCATCTCTTGCACAATACAGTTACCTGTATGTGGTAAGCATTTCAGCAGGTAGTGAGACTTGGGAAGATTGAGGCAATAGTAAAGGATGCTATGACATTACTGCAACTCTAGGGCACTTTCCTTTTTTTGTTCTGTTTCACTAATAGTCTGAACATTTACAGAAGCAAGTGTGGATCCTTCTACAATGGTTTTTTCCACATAAAGTATTGATATTGTGAACCCTTGATTTAATGGACTTCTGTTTAACAGACTTCAGAAACAACGGGTGTTTTCTGCTCCATGAAAAACTAGTCATATACATTTTGCTCATGCGCATTTCCATTGACTTAAGTACATTCAGATTTAACTGACTTTCAGCATTGACGAACACCCCCTTTCCCCCATTAGTCTGTTAAATTCAGGGTTCACTGTACTGTGCTTCTAAATGATAGAATCCTGTGGGTGTATAAAGTCTGTTGCAACCTGTATGACCCATTAGGCCAGTGGTTCCCAATCTTTAGGAGACCGTGGACCACTGAGGCAAAATTTGGAATTGTCGTGGACCACATCTAACCTCCCTCACCCCCCTGCACACACAAACTATAACTAAATTTGTAATAATTAAAGATTTATTAGGTCTCATAAATTTATAGGTAAATTATTATGTATTTAACTGAATTCTTCACACTGGTTGTGCAAAATCTTTCCCTCTGCAGTAATGTAGTTTAAAGCTGTGTCTTCCCAACCCAAATAAGCAGTAATCTGTAAACGCCCTTGGCTACAAGAACCCTTTCCTGCTTGCTGACTGAAAACATTTCTTCCTTCCTTCACTGTAATAACCCTTCATTGTAATAACACCATTGCTGATTGCCCTGTTTCTCTCTTTTGCCTGAAGTTGCACAGACCATGCTTCCTACCTAGATGGCCGTGTGCGGACCCCGAGTGGCGCTGTATGGCCCAGTGCGGCTGCCGGCTCTGCAGCCAGATGAACCCAGAAGAGCCGGCTGGCTGCTGCAGGAGCTCACGCCTCTTGCCTCTCTTGGCGAGCTGGTGAGGGAGCGCACCAGCAGACCTTATGCTCCTGCAGATGCCAGCTGGTTCTTCTGCGGTGCGCCGACTTGGACCTCCATTTGCCTCCAGGATGCCTGAGATAGTGCAAGAGCTTGTGTAAGAGCCTGGCAGCCCCGGAAGTGATTGAGATCTCATGGTCCACTTTTCAGGTTCTCGCGGACCACCTGTTGGGAACAGGTGGTGTTTAAAACACGACAATTTGGGAGGGGGCCTGTGAAGCAGAAATGATGTGGTCACAGGCACGCTACTGTTGGCCTTTATGTCCCTGCCAGTAACGTTTTCAGTATCTTGCCTAGACTGGTAGAAATGTATGGAAATGTGCTTTCAACTCATAGTAAAATGTTGTCTTGCTTTCAGTGTATGCTGGAGAAAGTTGGAAACTGGAATTTTGATGTCTTCCTTTTTGATAGATTAACAAATGGTAAGTTTACAGTTTATTTTTAAATTAGTTGTACTGTAAGTCAATTCTTTATTCTCTGCTCTGTTTTGAAGAAGCAGATTTTCTCAAGTTGTGAATGAATATTCATCTCTTTAATGCGTGTACAGGATATGCTTGCTAGGTACAGAATTCTATTTGAACTTGCTGTCCATGTGATTTTCAGCTATTTTCCACCTTACACAACAGCCCTTTAAGCCACAATTCCACAGAGTATCCAAGGCTCCTCTAACACACAGACATGCTGACTCCTTCCCCAATTTGATACCCTCTCTCAAGAACCCCCCCCCCCCGGTTGTCTTTCTTTTAGGCTTTATGCAAAACAGCCAATACTCTTTCATTTCTGGTTAAGTTTACTATGCTTTTCCTTAGAATCGCAGCCAACTGAAGCAAACATTGGCAATTCTGCATCTTCTAAATCTTCCATTGTACTGTTGGGCCTTCGATCTCTTGTAATTTTAAACCCATTTGGCTGTGGTGTTTAATGGGAAATATTCTGTGTTTCCAATTCGCAAATGTGGTGAGAGAGAACTTACAATTTAATAAATAAGTGACAATTGTTAAAGCAAAGGTGATTATATTTCACACTTTTTAAGAAAAAAGTTCTTGTTGCCTTTTGAAAGCCTGAGAAAACCTCTTTTGAGGTTTTGCAATATGCACGTTAAATGTAATAATACAATGGATTAAAGTCAGACTAGTTGAGGAATTAAACAATTGGTTGGTAACACTTGTAAATATCATAAGTGTGAAACACAAACAATGGTAGGGAAGGTTATTCTTGAATAGGCTTTTTCCTACAGGATAACCCACCACAATGTACGTTTCAGTACTCTTCAGCCATGGTTGGTGTGAGGGAAGGTGCTGCTAACCCAGCAAACTGATATTGTGTCATGTTGTTCTGAGAGGAGCTAGTATAGACAAGTCTTTAGAATCATAATATGATGACAGAGTTTTCTGTTGCTTATAGATAAGAAGTAAATGTGCCAGGTGAGAAGTATTGTGGCTATAAAAGTAAATAAGTGCTAATCACAGTCGGCTAACAGTGTGCTGCTGCTGCTTCTACCATGTTCATAGTTTTCATATTTGTTTGGATTCTTAAATACTTGAATGAAGAGTATTGTGGACATGCTGGCATTGTGTTTCAGCTTAAAAGTGCCAGTGATGGTATTTCGAAACACGGCTGGCGTTTTGTTTTTGGGTTTAATAGGTTTCTGGAAGTAATTGTGTTGATAAACGTATATTGAAAACTGATGGGTTTACATTTCAGTATTTGGTGAGAATTTTCTGATATGCAGGTTCACAGTTGTAGAGCTGTGTTCAAACACTGAAATGAAAATATTCGGTCTAAGAAGTTTTCAGTTATGTTCTAGGTAAGAAAACAACCAGAAGATATGTTAAAAACTTTTAATTATATTAATGAATGCAAGTCTGTCCTGTGGCTCAGGAGAAAGTTAAAGTGACAGCCTGTGTGAATGCATTTGCTAGAAATGGGGCTAATAAAATAATATTCAGTGTCTTTCACTTGCCAAAGTTGGATTCTTTTTCTTGCAGCTGGATGGTCGAAGTGTGCTATGTGAACTGAAGTTCAAACCTTTATAGTAGATTGCCCCAAATTTTCAGTCACTGTACCTTTTTAAATACAGCCCATTAAAGGTTTCTTTATTTTTTTAGGAAACAGTTTAGTCACTTTAACCTTCCACCTGTTTAATCTTCATGGACTTGTAGAGCACTTCCAATTGGATACAATGAAGCTTCGCAGATTTTTAGGTAAGACATCCGTAAGTTTATAATTCTTAAAGTGGCTTAAGCACCTTGGGTAAATCAATTTTGCAAAGGTAAACCTTCATTGAGGGTGTACCTAGGTGATAGACATTTTTAGCACTGATTAGGCGTCCTCACACAAAGTGAAGTGAAGGAAGTGTTGTATTTGCCACTCTAAACTGTGTTAAACTCAATGTGTGATTCCGCATGGAGAAAGGGAGAGCATAGGATTCCAAAAGAGCAGGATTGGGGAAGGAAAGAATGACGTTCATAGAGTGGTGCATGTTGCTATGCAAGCACAAGTAGCCTTCCTGATGATTGCCAGTTTATTTTCCTGTTTTTGAAGGCCACTTAAGTAGTCCAGATACCAGGGATGGGGTCCACATTGGGAACGCTGTTCAAAGTACAAAAAAGCCCCCAAATTGCTGTTTTACCTTTGCGCGTGGTTTGCATGCATTCTGGGGCGATCCTGGGTGAAGAGCCAAATCTGTGGATCCCGGATCCACGGTTAGACATGGTCGACTGTATTGCAGTAGGTTGATGGCTGAGTAGCGCAAGATTACCCTCAAACACAGATTTCACTGTGAACCTGCTGTATGAGTACACAATCATGTGAAGACCTGGTTTCACTGTACCTTTCCTTTATTGCAATGCATGGAATTCAGTAAAGGAATTCCATGGACTGGGTCTTTATTCAGTCAGATGCTAACCCATAGCTCTCACTGTGATCCACGTCTTGTCTGTGTGGTGAGGTGGAGAGGTTGGGCTTACGGTACTCCATTATACCGCTGCAGCACTGTCTCTGGCTGAATGTATGGCTGAGACTGCGTTTTTCAATAGTAGGCTTACCAGATCTGCAACCGGGACAGAGTGCTAGACCTTTAGGAGAAGGAATGTGGGCAGGTGTAGCTTGTTAAACCTTAGAGCACAATCCTAGGCATGTCTACTCAGAAGCAAGCCCCACTGAACACAATGGGGCTTGCTTCTGAGTAGACATGCCTAGGATTGTGCTCTAAGGTTTAACAAGCTACACCTGCCCACATTCCTTCTCCTAAAGGTCTAGCACTCTATCCCAGTTGCAGATCTGGTAAGCCTATTCAATAGTAATGTGTGAAAAAGTGTGTTTACCAATGCTAGATTAACATAAGCTATCCTTTTGTTTTGTAGTAATGGTTCAAGAAGATTACCATGGTCAAAACCCATATCACAATTCAGTTCATGCTGCTGATGTGACTCAGGCCATGCACTGTTACCTGAAAGAACCTAAGGTAAAAATTTGTCATTTAACTGCTTTCAACGATTGCAAAATATCTTCTAAAAATAAATTTGGTAATGTGCAATGAGGTCATTCTGGTAGTACTGTATCGTCTATTTCATTATGATTTTTTCTAAAACACCTCAAATCCTACATGTTTCTAACTGGGTGGGAAAACAACCTTAGATTCCTGTGGACCAAGGCCCTTTTGAGACTTTGGTTTTCCTTTGAATTACAATAAGATGCTTCTTTAAGTTTGGTTTCGAGTTTCAAAAGCAGATCGCATGTGGCGTGGAGGCCTACTTTTTAAATTACCAGTTTCATTTAATAATAAAAATATATACCTTTTCGTCCTCTTTAGTAGTAGTCTTCCAATAGAGAGCTCTTCAAGTCTATAGATTAGCGCAGACTAAAAATAAAAGAAGAATTTGATTCATTTGGAGACTAAATTTAATTTTTATTTCTAGGTACACTAAATGCTTCCAACAAATTTGGTTCATGTCAGAAATGATTATTCATGTGCATATACTTTATGTATTACAGCTTTCCCAATCTCTAACTCCATGGGATGTTCTGCTCAGTTTAATTGCAGCTGCCACTCATGATTTGGATCACCCAGGTGTTAATCAGCCTTTTCTGATTAAAACAAACCATTATTTAGCAACATTATACAAGGTAAGTAGGAAAAAAAGAGTACTTCTGTTTGGAAGAATGTAAGCAAGTGTTAACATGCTTATTTAATAGTTATGAATCCATGAGAAGAGTGTGTTGCTATTTAAAAGAAGTGATTTAGCATACTGGATTGTTCCAGAAAATAGCATAGAGCAATGGATATTTGATACTGATTTTTTTTTCTTTCTTTCAGAATACCTCAGTATTAGAAAATCACCACTGGAGATCAGCAGTGGGGTTGTTGAGAGAGTCTGGATTATTTGCACATATGTCACTAGAAAACAGGTAAATGTCAGATTTGCCATACAACATGCTTTTACAATACACTTAGTATAGAGTGCATTGCAGAATAAGTATTTTAAATTGGTGTGAGATGAAAATACAGTAGCTTCTGAAAACACTTGTTGAAGGGTGGGTATAAATTTATAAAATAAAGGGTATTACACTTTCAAAGCAGTGAGTAGCATTCAGAGTTGCTTTCAAACAACTGTGCTAGTACAGGCTTTTTTCTTCTCCCCTTCTCCCTGTCACAGTCTGCTGACCACCTCTGAAAAGTCATTCCTAAAGGTTGGAAGACCCTTGCAACAGCTTGGGAATGCAGCACTGGGGGAATACCAGGAAGCCGTGGGTAGAGCAGCATCTATGCTGGTGTGGTTTCTAGGTATTCCCCCACCCCACCCCCAGTGCCGTATCTCGCATCAGTGCTGCAGGTTTCCTGACTCTCAGCAGCAACTTTTCCAGGGGATCAGGAAACTGTGCGAGTGCTACTCTGGGTACTTACTACTTACTCACTATATGATGAAGGTAATTGTATACAGACAAAAAAATGTAGAATTGATTGGCAAAGGACAGTGCTTAATACCTGGCTTGCCACACTTTTAAAATACCTTTCACTTGCATCTACAAAAGGCTTGAATGGTGTGAAGGATTTTTTTTAGGTTTGAAATATTCAATTGGGGCTTCTGGTTTTCAAGAGTTGTTAACTATATGCATTTCACAGAAATTACAAGTGGAGAACCAGTTGGTCTGTTGCGTAAATTGATTAACAGATCTTATACTTAGCTTTAGAAGTAGGTGACTATGGTGTGTGTGTCACGCTGCTGCTTGTGTATTCCCAATTTCAGGCAGCTGATGGAAAGCCAGATAGGGGCATTGATTCTTGCCACAGATATTAGTCGGCAAAATGAATATCTCTCCTTATTTCGCACCCATTTGGACAAGGGAGATTTGTGTTTAGAAGAAGAGAACCATCGTCATCTCATTCTTCAGGTAACTTTGTTTCTTAAACCCAAATGTTCTTGTATCTCTTAACATTTACTGTTTTTGGCTGCCATACATCAGTTTGAAGGATTGTTTGTGATGTAGTTTTAATACAAACATATCTTGCCCATACTAAAAAGGTCTTCTGTTTGTCCACAGAACTAGTGCAAAGCAATGGTAAATGGTTCCCTTATTCTAATGTGTCAGCATTTCTTGACCTTTTTCTGGTGGGGACTATCTTGGGAGGCAAGAGGGTATTTTGTCTTGATGCCTCTTCAGTTCTTTTGCTATTCTGAACTACAGAGAGAGGCACCACCAGGAGTATTTACTTTTTCAATCAAATAAGTTTTCTTCTGTGAAACAGAATGTGATTGGCAGCAGTCTTTGTTTTGTTAAATGATTGGTGTACAAGGACAGGTACTGAGGCTGAAGCTCAAATATTTTGGCCACCTAATGCGAAGAGGGAAAGATTGAAGGCAAAAGGAGAAGGGGAAGGCAAAGGATGAGATGGTTAGACAGCATCACTGATGCAACGAACATGAAAATGAGCGAACTCAGGAAGATAGTAGAGGACAGGAAGGCCTGGCGGGATGTGGTTCATGGGATCACGAAGGGTTGGACACGACTTAACGACTGAACAAAAAAAAAATACTGAATTACTGTTGCTGAGTTTGCCATGGTGGGCTGAGTTTTAACTTTTAGAATATGCTGTTACCACTAACATTTAACATTTAGAATATGCTAGTGCACTGCAGCAAATTCGGGAATATTGGGAGTCATTTGATTGTTTTTAGGTGGCCTCCCATCCTTGGTGATGCAGCTTTGATTGGGGGAATGATCAAGTGATGAGTGAAATCGGTCACAGGCCTGACTCTTGATTGAGGCCATGTTGCTACAGGAACAAATGTGATTTGGAAATCCGTAGTCTACCTTTATGAGGCCAAATAGCAAGCAAAAGAATACCTCTCGTATTTGGTCAAGGCAGCATACTCAACCCGTGCAATTCTTCTTTCTTTGCAAAGATCAGAAGCTTGTTATGGTATAGGAAACAATGATCTAACAGTTGGCATTTTAGAGAAGATAGTTTGACAAGGTAGTAGGTGGGATCCTGGAAGGAACAGACCAGTCCTAATAGACTGATCAAAAATAACACAGTGACAGGAATCCTTTTTGTTTAAACACACACACACACCAAAAGCTATCCCCTGCCCCCTTAAGGGGCAGGGAACAGCATGGTGACGGGAGATCTGCACTACCCTCCGCAGCCCCCCCCCCCCCGAGCTTCAGATCTCTGACGATCTGAAGCTCGGGGGTGTGTGTGTGGAGGGTAGCGCAGTCTTCCTCGAACCCTCCGGAGGGCTCCAGGACCCCTGGTAAGTGCACAAATCACCTTTTGTTTCCCATTGCCGTTAGGATCGCTGCCCCCACTGTCCCCGCCCCCACAAGTGCTCAAAGTTATCCCCGTCTCGTGGGGAGAACTTTGAGAACCACTGAACTATGCTATATGATGACAGGCAGGCCACCCTGTGATCCCAGTTGTAATCTTGGTGTAAAATGATATAGCTACCCATCAGATTACTGGGGGGTGTCCCCATATCCGCAGATCCACTTATCTGCGGTTGACTGGACCCCCCGCGCCCATTAGCTTTATTTTTAGAGAGCTGGCACCTGCTTTCTGTTTAATAAAGCCTCTCTAGCATGCAAGCTGCTTGCCTGCTTCGTCGCTATAAGCAGCATGCTGCTTATAGCATTTTGGTTAAGCAAGAGAAACACTGACCTGATGCCAGCTCTAAGAAAAAAAAAAAGGTAATGGGTGTATGGGCCCCCCTGCGGGTATAGCGTTTCCCCCCCTATTCACGGGTTCCTGGTATCTGCGGGAGGGCCAGGAACCTACCCCCCCCCCCGCTTATACCAGGACCCTACTTGTACTTAAAGGAGATTTTCTCAGTATTCTAAGGTTGGCATTGGTGTTTCTGGAAGAGATTGACTTGCACCTTACTGACTTGATGTTGAAGATGTTTCCTTCCCATACATGATGGTTGAGATGCTGCTCAATTACTTATGCTCAAGTTCTATTGAATTCAGTGGTACTTGTGCACAGGTTTCTGGCCCTGCTTGTTACTTCATGATCTGTTTGTTGGTTTTAAGAATTATAAAAATCACCCTGCATAGTACACTATGTTGTAAATAGCAAAACTTAAGTGTGCTGTACTAAGCAATTCATGATACCTTGCATAGGGAATAATGACACTGTGTGATCGTTTGCATTTACTAGATGGCCTTGAAATGTGCTGATATTTGCAACCCCTGCCGGACTTGGGAACTGAGCAAGCAATGGAGTGAAAAAGTAACTGAAGAATTCTTTCATCAAGGCAAGTAGTGAAAAATTAAGTAGTTTCACCATGTAACGTGAAACATGATGTGATCAAGAATTGTAGCAAGTATTTCCAGAGGAGCAGCAGTGCTAGTCTGTTATAGAAAAAGCAACAAAACGTCTTGTGGCATTTTAACATGTAAATTAATGTATTGAAAGTTTGTTATATTGACAATAGCCCATTTCATCAGATTTTTGAAGCATTGTCCTTGGTTAGCATGTGTGATGTGTGAGTATACAAAATAATTTGAATAGTGGAGCCAAATGGCTGTATCTAGCTAAGTTTGAACTGATAGGATCAAATCTCCTGATTTAATTATAGTTTAGCACTTTCACACTGGAGTTTCTGTGTGAAGTTCTTTTGTTACAGAACAGTGGCTTCAACATCAGTAGCAGTTCTTATGTCCTATGAGACTGAAATGTTCTCCCACTCTTTTTTTGAATGTTATACTTTAGGAGATATTGTGTTCCTTTATTCCCTTGTGTAGAAATTGACCTGTTGGTCCCATCCTATATAGACATCCAAAGAATGTTGGTGGTGGTTGATCCTTGTATTGCATGGAAGACAAGTGAATGAGCCACTGGTGGTATAGCTGATGTTGTTTGGTTTTGTAATGTTGCCTGAGTGAATATGTAGACAGAGTTGGCATCTCGATTTGTGTGTCCCTGTTGTTACTGATGCATGGTAGTTTCAGTTTGGTGGATTGCCTATAAACAGAGTTCTACCAAGACCTGTTAGATCAGTGGTTCCCAACGTTTAGGAGACCCCGGACCACTGAGGCAAAAAATGGAATTGTCATGGACCACATCCAACCCCACACCTCCCTGCACACACAAAAAATACAATTAGATTTGTAATAATTAGAGAAGATTTATTAGATCTTATACTTTTATATGTAAATATTATTATTTTGTATTGTGATTTAAAAAATAAAAAATTAAAACTTAATGGGATAGGTATCTTAGGGCCCAATCCTATCCAACTTTCAAGCACTGATGGAGCCATGCCAATGGGGCATGTGCTGTATCCGGTGGTGGTGGGGGCAGTCACAGAGGCCTCCTCAAGGTAAGGGAATGTTTGTTCTCTTACCTCAGGGCTGCATTGTGGCTGCATCAGCACTGGAAAGTTGGATAGGATTGGGCTCTGTATGTGATGATTGCGCTTGCATTTGCTTCACTAGTTGCAAAATTTTTGGGTTGATACTGCTGCTCAAAGTGGGGGTTGGCACTTATTAAAATTACTGAAGGCCAATCCTTTTTTTTTTTTTTTTTGGTGAGGAGGCATAGACCACTTTTCAGGTTCTCATGAGCCACGACCACTGGTTGGGAACCACTGTTATAGGGAACTGTTTTTGTTGAGGATGGGCTGTAGGTGGCTGATATGTTACAGTGGTTTTAGCTGGGAACTATAGGTGACAAATAATGGCATTTTGCCTCTCTTCTGGGTCTGTCCTGTAGTATTCCAGGTTATTCCCGGGCCGCAGTCTGTCCTTGTTAATCTGTCTTTCACTTGCTACATGGGCATTGTAATTTTAGGAATACCTGTCATAAATCCTTCAGGTGTCAGTCTGATGAGGAACAAATGACAGATTGACAAGGCCAAACTGGTACCCAGGAATACATACTATGGTGGGAGAACATGCTATGATGGGAGACAGGGGGAGGGGGTGAGATGGAGATGAAGCTTTGGAACTTGCTCCCCAGAGAAGCTAGCCTATGGAACCCTATGTTAACTGCCCATTTAAAAGTTGAATCCTTTTTAATTTAAACCTTTAGAGCTGCTGTTTTATTGACTTGTTGTATTCTAATTACTAGATGACTTGTGAGGTTTTTAACCTGAACATTGGTGGGGTATAAATCTTTTAAATAAACAAGTGGGTTCTAGCCCACATAATAAATGTCTTTGCCACAAGACTTTTTGTTTTTGTAGAAAGTACAGTTTTAACAAGAGATAAGAACGCTTGACTTATTTGCAAGAGCTCCTAATGTGTACTGTTGGAATGGCTTCCTCACTTAACTAGATTACAACTTTGCAAAACAGCTAACATTTTGTGGGTACTCATCTAAGCTGCCAGGTTTGGAGGAGATGGAATTATATGCAGGATTATACTCCTGACCCAATTACTTCGTATTTCCGTATTATAACTTGTAACTTCTGTAATTGTGAAGATCCCCACTGGGACTATATTTAACAACTTTGTAAGCCATCATGCCAGATTGGTAGCAATACTTACCTCAGTTTTTTTAGGGATCCTTGCAGGATGATCATTAAAATGCACTAATGTAGTTAGTTGGGTCTTTTCTCTTTACAATGTTCAGCAATCATGCCTTTAAACCTTGTGGATTCTGAACTATCTGACTTGGCCCTCTGTTTTAGATTCATACCTGAAACTTCACCTTCATACTGCAAACTATTCCAGTATGGGAGATTATTGTAATAATATCACTGGTTGTGCTGAAGTTGTTTGTAATCCTGGACTCCTTATGTCTTCCTGGTATAACACTTCACCAGGGAAAAATACTATTAATCTGCCAGGATATAGTTGCTCAATAAGACACTTATGCATGGCTAATGTTGCTGCATTGCTAATAGAAAAATACTCTTAGCTTGGCAAGGTGTTTTTTTCCTATAAATTATTTATCTTTGCAAACAATTACAGTAAAACTAATGTATAGATCAGTGGTTCCCAACCCCCTCCCGGCTGAGTACCACCTCAGGCGCAACTCTCCTTCTGAGCACCACTGAAAGTGACTGCTGATGATATCATCACCAGTTACTTCCAGATTTTCAGAGGCCAGAAAACACAGGGAGGAGGCTCTGGGCAGGTGGGAGGGCCCTTCTCAGCGTTCCTGAGAGGCTTGGCCAAAGGCAGGAGCTTCTTGGTAGCAAAAACGTGCCACCAAAAGTGCCTCGTTGGTGAGGTTCCAGTTGTTCAGCGGGTCAGAGTACCATCAGAAGTTGGCCAAAGTACCAAACTGGTGGTGCTATTACCACATGTTGGGATACCCTGGTATAGATGATACCGTAAATACTCCAGCCTTATTAAACTGATATTGCACTTCTTTGACCTGTCTTGAGATAGATACATCTGTCTTAAATGTGAAGTTAACGCCTTCATATATGCTGAATTGTAAGAAATACCTTATTAAAGCAATATTCTGTTTGCAGGGGATGTTGAAAAAAAGTACCACTTGGGTGTGAGTCCATTATGTGATCGACAGACAGAAACCATTGCCAACATCCAGATTGGTAACTATAAATCTATATGAAACATTGTTACAGTTCCTATTAATATATGCTGAGGTGGAGGTTTAAGATGAATTTATGTGATCAGCTTTGAATATCTTTGACAGTATTTAAGCAAATTTTCATTTGACATTTCTGACTCTTTAGAGGTGCTTGAGTAAAGCTTCTGTAGATTGAAATTTTTTTTCTGTATCCATGAAATAGGAATTGCATAGTCACTGATAGCATCAGATTTGTGTTTTCCAAACTGACACTTATGTTCCTTTGCCTGGTTTAACTTCGTTAATTGTCAGAGAAGATGGTTCAGCATGTTGATTGAGTTGTGACTTAATAAAGCAAATACATTTTCACAGTAAATTGTTTCTGGATGGAAACAGGGATGTTGTAAACTGCTAGTCAAAGATGAAAATTCTGCAACATTGATCCAGTTGTGGTTTGTCCTTCAGGAATGTGTTGCAGGCTCCATCTTCCCCTTACACATGTCAGTTCCTTCTTGCACTTCCTGGCTCTCAGTTAGCATAGTTGTGATGTCCACACAGAACAGATTATGGTTGCTGCTAACTATACAGTAGTTTGGGGAAGCACATGAGCCTGCAATATGTTCCCAGGGCCCAGCCATGATTCAGCTGTAACATTTGAAGTGGGTATTGGACATATGGAGCTAACAATCATGAGTGGCATCTTAATTTCCTGATCAGTGTTCAGGCATAACTTTTCAGGACAAAATCTCAAAGCGCTTTTTTGAAATGATGTGGATTTTAGTCTTTGGCTTCATGTCTCCACCCTGCTGCATGTTGTGTGTGTTAGCTCTTTCAATCATGTACAGTGTTGACGTTACTAGCCATTTTTACCACAGTGATATCATATTTTTGGCTGATGATGATTTTCAAACAATAGTTTGTAATTTAAAGGAAATTTCTAGTTGGTTTTTAATAGAGTGTAAGACCATCACAACGTTAGATTTCAAATGTTTGTGATTACAGACCCACAACTGTCTGAAATCTTGTGTCCGGAAGAGGTTTGTACATTCCTGCCACTGACCAGTTTTTGTATGGTTCAGTAGCAGCCTGAAGTGTTTCCCAGAATAAATGTGGGGTTTTTTTGGGGGGGGGGTTGGGGGAATGACAAACTACTTCTTAGTAAAGGGCACTTGTGTTTGTACTAAAATTTAATTTTTTTATCATATATATTTGATAATCTGCCACTTTAAGTGTCTGGGTGCAGAGGATAAAACACAGAAAACCTATTAAAATAACTTCAGGAGTGTTGAAATATGAAACTTAAACTCAATCTCTTTTCTTGTGTTTAATTCCAAGGTATGTGTTTTCCTCCATAGGTTTTATTACCTATTTGGTGGAACCATTGTTTGCTGAGTGGGCCCGGTTTTCCAACACCAGGCTATCTCAAACCATGCTTGGTCATTTGGGACTGAATAAAGCTAGCTGGAAAGGCATGCAGAGAGAACAGTCCAGCAGTGGTGATGACACTGATCCTGCATTTGAGGAAATGGACTCTGATGTGATACCTCAGGAACACCAACTATCCTGACCCCAGGATCTGCTTGACAACTTGCCTGTTGCCTGATATCTGCAGAACAGGATTGGAGGACTTTTTTTGTCTGACTGCCAAGGTTTCAGTGTAAACAATGCCAGCATTATTTATTTCCAAGTTTTTCCTTTGATAAACCATTTGTACCCAGTTTTCAGTTACAAGACCTGAACATAGAGCAATATGCATCTGCCTCAGTTGACTTCTGCATGGAACCTTGAATATGCAAACCAGAGGAGTGATCGAACTTTGACAGGAAAATGGACAAGATGTGTTATTACGTGCCGCATTGTTTTGTTTTTATTTGTTTTTAGAGGAAATTTGAAACAAGGCCTTCAGAGTAGCCACACGACATGGATGATTCCATTCCCTTGGAATTTAGCAAGACTCAATTCAGTCCTTGTCCAAAACGTGGAAATATGAAGTTCACATACTTGGCTGCCTCTGGCAAGAACTGATGTTTACAAACGTACTTGGAAAAGTTAGGTTCTCAACTAACCTTTGTGCATGGCTGTGAAGGAACCACTAACTTTTTTTTTCTTTAGAAAAAAATAACCTGAAACTGCAGCTAATTTTCCTCTTGATTGAGAGAAGGGTCTCCCACACATCATAATCTTGGCTGTGCATCGGGAATTGAGCATTTAGTATAAAGCACAGCCAAGCTTTACTCCTGTGCAGAATAGGAATGCAATGATAGCAGGCAGAAAATACTTCTGAATTTTGCAAGGGGAAATGGGATGGGATGAAGAACAGTCCTAATCGTGTTAAGATTCTGCAGTGAAAACATTGCATGTTGTTTTCACTATTGTACACTTGAACTGCACATGCAAGGAAAAAAAGGTGGAATGACTAAACACCAGAAACAGCTCAGGGTATTTGCCAATCTGAAATAAAGTGGGATGGGAAGCGTGTCCTTCAGAACAAGGGTACAAATGCCCCTTTCGCTGCTGTGTGTGTGAGTGAGTGAGTGTGTGTGTGTGTGTGTGTGTGTGTAAGAGAGAATACTAGGGGGGAGGGGGGAAGGGGGGATGGATTTGAAAGGCAATGTTTTTTATTTATTTTTTAGAATGTGACATTTTCATGAGCAGCCACATGGGGGGAAACTAACAGGTTGCTACAGCTGCCTTAAACTATGCACAAAGCTAAGTGACCAAATTTTGTTGTTTGAAAAAGTGCATTGTTTACTTATTCCTCCCTCTACTGAAACGTTAACCCATTATGGGTTTTTTGATGTGAAAAGGAGAAATGTTTTTAAGGACAAATTTTAAGGACTAATTTTTAAACTTCAAGCATTCCTTTTTTTGTAATTTGTTTTTTACATTGTTAAGTACTGTAAGCACAACTGTAATCTATTTTGAGAAACTGGTGCTTTTATTTTTGTTCATTTGTATTTCCCTTGTTCTTACTGTAAAGACTGTTTATTCCATTCTGTTTACAGTTTGCAACAGCCATTTTTGGGAGAGAGCTTCAGTGTAAAGCCATTTGTTAAAGGCTTTGCCATACTCATTTTAATGTGCCTGTTGCTGTTAACCTTTGATTAATAAAAAAAAACTTTTCACATTATCTCCCGAGTCCAGCCTTAGAGCTAGTGAAGTAGCAGAAATCACTTCTTCATTGAAGCCCACCTTGTAGCTCTTTCAAGACTTATTTGAAAACCTATCTTGAACTTGGTAGGGTAGGGTCGTCAAATGGCAAAGCAAGCGTTTAAAGAACTTCCCTGGTTTATTCCTTGAGCTTGTTTAAAAATTCAAATAACCATGTCACTACAATGTAGAATCAAACAGTCCATACTTCAAGAGGGAGAACCTTTTTAAGTTCTAGTTATGTGAACATAACTATTTTTTCAATGTAATTGCAGAAGAATGAGGCAAAATTTTAAATCATTATTTACATCATTACACAGGACAATCATTGTTTTACAAAACGTGCACTCTTGCTTGCTATAATGCAAATACATATTTTTTACAACTCAGATATTAGTTTCATTTTTAGAAGATCCATACTATATTTTACAGTGCTTTATTTTGAAAGATCTTCAGATTAGTTTTGCAGTTACTATATATCAGTAAATGAGAGATTTTTAGTTACCAAATCTGATTGAAACAAAATCTTGGCCCTGCTGCTACTCTAGGACAACGGGGCCTTCCCTCTAATGCCTGGGAGAGAGGGTGTCTGAATTGGCTGGACAATTTGCAGCCTGCTGTTGATCTAGTCACTTGATAGAGCTGAGTAAAAACCCTGTGCCTAGCACATGAGGCAAGGTCAGTCTGGGTAACCTGGGAGAGCTCCTCTCCCTTGGAAGAACTTGGGTTGTCTAACCTGCCTGTAGAAGACAGAGGAGCTACCCACGTGTTCAAGTTTGAGCCACCCTGGAACCACTGAGAAGGGGAATTTACAGGTAAGCCCACATTTCCCCCTTACCAAAGCTGATGGAAACCGATATTGGAAGGTGAACAATCTCCAGTTCAACAGGTTAATCGTGAGTATTTGGAGGGTTTCACACACATGCTGATGGGTTCTGAGCTGTCTGTGACAGATCAGGAAAGAGATCTTGGGGTGCTGATGGACAGCTCAATGAAGGTGTCGACCCAGTGTGCAGCAACTGTGAAGGCCAATTCCATGCTCAGGATAATTTTAAAAGGGATTGAGAATAAAACCGTCAATATTATGGTATTGTACAAATCAATGGTAAGGTCACATCTGGAGTACTGCGTCCAGTTCTAGTTGCCACATCTCAAAGGATATAGTGGAACTGGAAAAGGTGCAGAAGACAGCAACCAAAATGATTATAGTAGTTGGTTGGAGCACCTCTCTTATTAGGAAGGACTTAGTGTTTGGGGCTCTTCAGTCTAGAAAGAAGGTGCCTGAGGGGGAATGTGATTGAGCCATATAATTATGCATGGGGTGGATAGTTCTTTGCCTTCTCACATAACACCAGAACCAGGGGTCATCCACTAAAATAAACTGGCAGGAGAGTCAAAAGGATTATTATTTTTTACTTGGCACATATGTGGAATTCCTTGCCACAGGATGTTGTGATGGCACCTGGCCTAGATGCCTTTAAAAGGAGATTGGACAGATTTATGGAAGAAAAGTTCATCACAGGTTATAAGTCATGATGACTGTATGCAACTTCTGGGTTTTAGAGGTAGCCTATCTCTGAATGCCAGGTGCAAGGGAGTGAACTACCTGAAGACTGGTGGAAGCTAAGCAGGAGCAGCCCCATTTCGTGCTGGAAGGGGACTGAAAGTCAATAAGTTGTTATAACCCTTGGTGGCAGAGAGGAGTCACTGTTGCGTGCTGTGGTGAGAGGATGGACTAGAATACTGAGAATGTCAGTGACAGTGATTACAACTGGGGATCCCCTGTTGACAGGATCTGTGGCTGCCTGTGGAAAAGCTGGAGGCTTGTGTTCTGCAGCTAAGTGAAGACTACACCATAGAAGGAAACCACCTGGAGTTGCAGAGTTCTACATGGAACAAAATTGTAAAGACCCTTATCAGGTCTAGACAGCTTGCCTATGTAAACCGCCTTGAGTAATATCTGAAGAGCAATCTGAGGATAAAGGCGGTATATAAATAAATAACATTTATTTATCTTGTTGCCTTGTGTGCTCCCAGACATGTCTGGTGGGCCACTTGTCAGATACAGGAAACTGGACTAGATGGGCCCTTGGCATGATCCAGCAGGGCTCTTATGTTCTAGAGATTTTCTTACTATGTTAGGACAACCACCATTGCCAGCCATTTTATAACTAAAATGTATCTATTTTGGATTTTTGTTCAATAACAATCATACAGGTTTACATACTAAACTTTAAAAATTAAAAAAAATTATTCAGATTTTAAGATCAAGTTCCCAAAAGATTTCTCACTTGAAAGAGAATTTCATTGAACGAACTAGTCCAAAAGGAAGAAAATGGCAGAGGCCTCCATAAGGTACTTCCAGTTTATTCCGAAAACCAGAAGTGCTTTACGGAGGCCACTGTTGGCCATTCTGAGGTCTGCAGAGAGGCCCATGACCAGGTACAGGCCTCCAAAGAGGTCTCAAATTTCAAAAGGCAGAGAAAGGGACCAACAACTTCTGCCTAATGACCCTCATCGTATATCTGGGGGTCATGAAGCAGAACGTCAAAGCTGGGAATACCTATACAGTACTAACTTAATTGACTTTCAGTGGTGCATCTGTCTTTCACACTTTATCTGCAAACATCTATTTCTTGAATGGTTCACCCTTAATTTTGAAATTAGAGGAACATTATGGATGAGATCTTTGAACTACAACACATTTTAAACTAAACAAAGGATTTCTTTTAAAAACAAAGCATTTTAACTAAGACAATTTGATCTGACTTTTTTTTTTTACTGTTAGCCATCCTGGCTCTGAGATGTAGCAGGAGGAGGCTAGAAGAAATTGTGGCTTCCTATTGCTAAGCTGTTGAACACTATCTTGGAACTGTAGGGCCAAGCACTACCCTCACGCCTACTTTAAGTTAACATCTGCTTGGGTGGTGGTTCTCACATAAGCCTGTATACAGCATTTTAATCCTTCAGCCAATTCTGAAGCATCCTGAACAGGAGTTTTGAATAATGTGAGAGTAAGGATACAGGTGCACCTTTGACAGAAATATGCAGGGCGGCCACCTGGTCGTTGGTGCATACATTTGCCAAATATTACAAGGTGGACAGGGCCTCCTCAGCAGATGCCAATTTTGGCAGGCACGTTCTGCAACAGGTAGTAGGTCAGTGAGTTCTCATCTCACCTGGCCCACCCTGGATTTGAGGCTCTGTCACATGCCAAAGGGTCAAGGAATGCCCGCCTTACTCAAGAAAAAAGCAGTATTCTTACCTGTGAATTCTTGTTCTGATAGAGGAAGGGGGGCATTCCACCCCACATTATGGTTATTGTTGAGTTTGAGGCTTCTCAGAACAGAAGGACATACAGGGAAAATAGTCAGGGAACCCCATGTTCAGGCAATTCCTTCGAATTGGGATAGGGATAGATTTTTTTTTTTGCCTATACTTTTCTGTTGGTTGTTTCCACTTTACATTTGAGTTTTGGCAATATCTACTTTCACTGGACAACGGCAAGACTAGTTTCTGTTGACTCCAGCATGAAAGAGCGAGGGTTTTCCAGCTCTCCAGGACCGGTCTGGGGATGGAATGCCCTCTGTGAGAGAAGACTGTCGTTGAACTGGCCCTGCCTCCCAACAGTGGGAGGGGCATTCCCAAAGGGTCAAGGAATGCCCCCTTCCTCTATCAGAACAAGAATTCACTGGTAAGAATCCTGCTTTTACATTTTTTGAAGAATTTTTAAAGTGAACCCCTGTGAGACGAATCCACAGGTCCCGAAGCCATGGATAGAAAGGGTCCACTGTATTTTGTTTAAGAAATAGTGGAAGGAATTTGGAGAAATAAGTCAAAGCTTGAATTTGTAGTGTGACCTTCAGCAGCGTGTTTTGAACGTGTATGGTATGTTATCAGACAGGCCTGTAAGCATTCATTTTGCACCACTAGAATGGATAATTCAGCTTTTCCAAAAACTAGTATCAAGACATATTTTACAGACTGCAAGATATTTCTCATTAGTTTCAAGGTACTATTTGTCTTTAGGCTTAACTTTGCATGTTAAACAATATACCTTCCCTCTTATGCTGTTTATGGCTTTTCTTCTATATCCTACCTTGTTAAAGTACAAGGCTTACCTCTTCCATGTCTTAAAAGTTCAAGTTGCTCTGGGATACATGTTGCTAAAGTAGCTAGGTGATAGGTAACTTAAGTTATTTCACTTATTCCTTAAACCCTGGTACCCCCTCCCACCAAAAGAGAAATGTATATTATCTACTTACTCCAAAAGAGCAGAAAGATGGAGAAAAGACAAAAGCTTGTAGCCTAAGGAGCACTCCTACAAGCTATTCTCCCCCCTCCCTTCCTGTGACCTGAAAAACCACTCATCAGGGGTAGGGGGATCCTCAAATAATGTAGGATGTGGTATGGGGGTCTGCTGTGGAAATAGCAAAATGACCCAAAATTGCATAGAGGGCATCTGCTATGAAGGGAGTTCTATTCATAAGCTGTTTCCCTAAGAAACACTTTTCACAGCAGCCCTCTGACCTTCAAGGGACTCAGTTACTTGTCATGGGGGAAAGGAAGAAAGCTTAGGCTATGATGCCAAATTCTTAGTGATCTCCTTTAATACAATTCCCCAACAGCTAGGATAAGGACTTTCTAAATGTATCAGATGTTACATCCAGGAAACTGCAACACCCTTATCACTGAACCATGAGGAACTAAACCTTATGAAAATGAACTCATTTGCACAATTTTAATCTTGAAGGCAAATGCGTAGTGAATGCAAAACAAAAGCAAATAAGAGCACCTCTTGTTTTAATTTTGTATAGTGGTGGTACAGGATTAAATAGCAAATGACCGTGGAGGACAATAGCAGCGACTGAAGGACAACAGTTTAACATCTTGCAGCATTAAGAGAAGAATAATCCACAAAACATTTTAAACAGAAATGTTTCAACATTTCAGGGCCACCAATTACACCATATCCAATTTCAGCTAGGAAGCCTAAAGGTGGCCTGCCTTTAGGAAAACAGTGTTTCAGTTCTAGAAATAAGTTTTACCCAATGGAATACATAGATCCTGGCTTGTTTGCCTTTTGTTACAAGGAACAAGCAGCAGAGCAAATTCCTATTGAACTGTATTATGTAGATACCAGCAAGCAGGCCTGTGGCCTAGTACTTGCCAAGCTGCTGGGATGAACACATCAGAAGATCAGCTATCTAGCAGAAAGAAATACAACCCAGCTGTTGTCAGATCTTAAATCAAGGAAAGCCTAGTTCAGATACAATGTTAACCATGACCTGGGCTGCAATTCTACACACAGTTTCCTATTCACGTAGGGCTAAGGGAGCATCAAACTTGCATGCTCTACCCTCACTCCAAGTGTAGTTCTACATTATAGCAAAAGTTACTTTACTGAGAATATTTTATATTTCTCACTAAAATGACTTGTCATGTCACACCCTACATATCAACTTGGAAAACTGCAGCTTAACTAGGATATCAAACTATAGTCTTCAGGCTTAGACAAATATGTAGTCATGCCATTAGTCCAGCCCACTCTGCAAGATTTCAGACAAGTGGTTCCCAGGACCTGAATATAATGCATATAAAGCCTGTGCCTTGTCACTAAGCTACAGTCCTTCCTAAACTGTTTAAGCTTATGCACGTAGTGTGAAAGGCAAGATCTGTGAAACAGCTTCTAGCAGCCACTAACCCTGCAGTTTAGCAGAGATACATAATTGACATGATCTATTTTCCATAACTTTCTAACGGGCATATAACATTTTAATTTCTCTTGAAGTCACACTTGCAATGCTTAGTCTTGCATAAAAAGGTAGGGAAAACATTGGCTACTATAGTATAGTACATACAAAATACATGCTGCACTGGCAGTTTTTTTTTTTTGGAAGCATAACAAATGCTTCAATGAAAGTTCATTAGATAAGGCATATTAAGTTTTGAAGTAGGTACTGCTTCATAATAAGTTTTTGAAGTCTGGTCGTAGTGCATGACAAGAAGCATTCTAGTTTCCATGAAATCTTTGTGCTTCAATTACAGGCACTGAACACAAGACTGAATTCTAATACACAAACAATTCAAAATGTCCAAGTTAAAATGAAACAGCACATACAATTCCCTTTATACCGGACTGGAGCTATAATAACTTAACCTAATTACTATAATTCTGTTTACAACAGTTCAATGGTACCAGTCCGTTATAAAATTCACACAAAATTAGTGTTATCACCATACAGACACTTCTGTATTAAAAAAGCTATTTTAGCAGAATACAAATTTTGTGCTTAACTATCACACGCATTTTGGTACAGATCCTCACATTAAACACTGAATTTCCCAACAAAATAGTTGAAAAGTCTTTTCTGCTTAACAGTTTTCCACTAGAGTCTTCATTTTGCCTGTAGACTTCAGCATGTGTGGTCCAAACTGTAAAAAGGAGAATGGTAAATAATTTGACACCAATCCAGTGGTTCTCAAACATTTTAGCACCGGGACCCACCTAGCCTTACGAGACTTAAAGATCTATAAACAAATACATTTATTTACAAGTAAAGAGCTCAGCTGCATGTAGGGTAATTAGCAGCTATCTTGCAAACGGCAAGAGCTCAGCTCTTTGCAGAGCAATTAGTAGCTGATTTTTGAATAGCTTCAGGGCTTGTGGCAATTATCTGATCTTTCCATTACCTGGGACCCACCAGAAATCAGGTTGCGACCCACCACGGGGGTCCTGACCCACAGTTTTGAGAAACAGTGCCGTAATCTATAGCTAACTCAAAAGGGTGTCTTACATCTTCGAATTAAAAATCCGCATATTTCCGGGAAACTCCGTCGTTACAGATTAATTTCAATAAATAAAATGAACTTTACAGATGTTAACATACTTTGACGTTTTGCACACGCAACATTCGTGGCATCATCAGAAATCCCCTATAGTGCTCATGAGGTGTCTTACATGTTTCTTCAACTTCCTTAAATAAAATTCACAATACTTAGGCTGCAATCTTACACACTTACCTGGAACTTCACTGCTGAGTAGACACAGGATAGCAGTGTTTAAGGAAGCCCCTCGGCAACCAAAGGAACAACTGAAGTAACTTAGCTTCTCCACAGACTAGGACTTGTGAATTCTAGCAAAGTGCATATATGTGCCATTGTTTCAGCGTCGAGGTTTTGCTTTGGCTAACAAATTAAACTTACCAATATATAAGTGGGAAGACTTCAGAACAATGTCTGTGTTGTCTCCAGAAACATTCAAATTCTACTACTTTGGTACTTTTTGAAGCCCGAGCTACATTGTCCACGGCGGCGTCCGCGTTCTGTGCGTGTCTGGTGTCCCGTCCCCAGGTCAAACAACAGGCTCCGATTGGCCGGACGTAGCACGGACGCAGCAAAAGTCATGCTGGGCTCGACTTTTGCTGCATCCGCACTACGTCCGGCCAATCAGAGCCTGTTTGACCTGGGGACGGGATACCAGACACGCACGGAATGTGGACGTGGACAATGTAGCTCGGGCTTGAAAGCACTCATCACTGCACAAGTAGGATAGGCTATCTGATGCTATTAAGATTGACAACCAAAGAAGCTGTAGTTCTATTTAAGATTTGTTAGGAGGTGATTACTAGAAAATAAGTCTATATTCATGTGTAGTATGTAAGCGGGTGGCGCAGCGGGTTAAACCGCTGATCCATAAGCTGTCGATCGAAAGGTCGGCAGTTCGATTCCCGCGACGGGGTGAGCGCTCGTTGCTTGGCCAGCTCCTGCCAACCTAGCAGTTCCAAAGCATGTCAATGCGAGTAGATAAATAGGTACCGCTTGCGGGAAGGTAAACAGCGCTCCGTGTTCCAGCTGCATGCTACGCGCTGCGGCAAGGAGAGTCACGCCGGCCACATGACCACGGAGGCGTCTTCGGACAACGCTGGCTCTTCAGCTTTGAAATGGAGATGAGCACCACACCCTAGAGTCGGACACGACTGGACTTAATTGTCAGGGGATACCTTTACCTTTATGTAAGCTTGAAGAGTCGAAAATAAGACTCACAGCCAGTGTTGTGCAATTGCTGGTTGGCTTTGCTTGGCAAGCGACAATCATCATTGCCTCCATCAATTAGCCCACTTCTTCTCTGAAGCAGGAGAAGGAAGGGTGAGGCTCAGCTCTCAGATTGCACTATGCCAAAGCATCTAAGGCAGCAGTTCTCAACCTGTGGTATGCATAACCTTAGGGGTATGCAGACTGCAGGTTGGGGATATGCAAGATCAGCAGCTGATAACGGGCAGCAGAAAAATGGGGGGAAAGTGCTTTTTCCTGCCTGCAGTGCAGCTGAGTGGGTCCTCCGGCTTGTAGCACAAGCCAGAGGAGCAGCTCGGCTTGCGCCGCAGACTGGAAAAATGGATAAATTGTTCCCGTAGCTCTCCCTACCTTTCTTCACAGCCGCCACCATGTTGGATCTCCCAAAATCTTGTGAGATCCATGATCGCGGCTCCCAAATTTCACGCCGCGATCTTGTGAGATTTCGGGAGATCGAACATGGCGGCAGCTGTGAGGAAAGATAGGGAGAGCTACGGGGAACAATTTACCCATTTTTCCAGTCTGTGGCATGGCCGAGCGGGTCCTCCGGCTCACGCCGCAAGCCAGAGGGAAAGGCTACAGCTCTGCCGAATTGGACAACTTCCCACAATCCTTAAGGGATATACCTGACTACAGTTACAGCACAGTTTTAAACAACTAAAAAGAAGACAGGGTGCTGAAGTTTAGCTGCCAATTTGAAACTATAAGCCTTGGCTTTAGGTTTCTATGTAGTTAGGTAGATGTGGCACTTACCAGCCTTGTTTCAGGCACCGGGGTCTGTTTTTCAATTTCATTTGCACTGTCACTTTGGTATCGATAAGCAAATTTCTTTTTGAGAGCTTCAGCTATTAAAGCTGCAGGATCTGTTGGGTCTGCTGTTCTTCTTTTTGTTCCTTCATCTGGCCTTAAAGAGTAAACAAGAATGTAAATCAAACTTCAAACAGTTCGATTTTCTCACTAAGTCCATTTCCTATTTTGTTCCCCTCTGCACTCCTGAAGGGCAAAAAGAAGCAGCTATGAGTTCCAATACTACTCCTTCCAGGATGCTTTATCTGGTAAGAGTGTGGCATTGTCTACAGTTCCACATGATAGTACCATACATAGTACTCCCTGGTTTGAAGAGAGTTGAGATACTATCATCGCAAGAGAGCTGTTGTGTTCCTCATAGTCTGAAAGAACACAGCACAGTTCACTGGGGCAACTGCTGTTCACCCTGATCAAATGGATGAATAGCTATGTCAATCTCTGTGCTAACAAAGTAACATCCAATTGTTACACTTATTGAACCTCCCCATCCCCAGCAGCCAAAGAATTTTTTTGTGTATTCACCTCTTTACTGATCGCAGTTTGACACTGTTCATATCTTTGAGGATTTCCAGCATGTTTGGTATTTCAGGCTTCTTTGGCTCATTCTCTATTGAAGACAGTCCTGAATTTATTCGTTTTCCTTTGCGCTCTTTAATAAGGTCAAGGGCAGATGTGGTCTGCTGAAACGGTGGTGGGGGAGGAAGAGGTGGTGGTGGCGGCGGCGGCGGGGGGACAGGAGCCAATGCAGCAGAACTTACTCCAGCTGTAACAACATTATACATTTTAATATGCCACAGAATATTCTCAGTAAACAGTTACCACTTCCAATACAAACCGCAATATGACAATGCGGTGTGTTGAAACATGTAGCAAAATGCTGATCCAGTTTCAGAAGTCTGAATTCATGTCTCCTGCTTCTGCTGTTTCCACTCTAATGCAACAAGCTTTGGAAGGGTAGACCTTCTAAAATATAGTACAGGTAGCTTGGAAGATGACTATGCAGGCACTATTCAACCCTCCTATAGATGTGTAGCACTCATGCTCACCAGCAGTGTAACCTAGCTGAGCACCCATGAATTTGTGGAAGTTAAGCCAACCCCCCTAGAAGCTATCTCAGATGTGACAGAACAATCAGCAGGCAACATGTTCCTACCAAGCCTACAGATCTATGTCCTCAAGTTCAAATGCTTTGGAAGAGAAACAATAGGCCTCGAAATCCCATTCTCTAGTTATACTCAATATTAAAAACACTATAGCCAAAAATGAGAGACTATAGGAACATTTTAATTATGATAAGCCTGTTGCACTTCAAGTGCCTTTAGTCATTTTTATAAAGACATTTCCATATGGAAAGTCTGAGCACAACTGAAGACATGTTGGTTTTAGCAATGGTCACAGAATGCTGCCAGAAGATTTAATGTCAAGCACTAGAGTCCTTGATAACTGGGAAACAGCTCCAAGGTCGTCCTTTCTTGTTGCCCTTCCAATACCCTCTGCTGTCATGTGTGGATTGCTGCTATATATATTTAAACAGGGATAAGCGAGGCAAAGACGCTGAAAATCAAATCGTTAATCTTATTTGTAATCTTCCTCAAGTCATTGTCAATTCACATTTGTCTCAGGCTTCCAGTTGTCCAGGATTCATTAATCTGAGATGAATGAGTTGGGATACAGGTAAGTTAGATGCTTAGCTGTCAGACAAGTAAAGCTTTCATGTAGTTTTCAGAAATCAGAACCATTATCAGCTAAGTTTCCCTTCAACAACAGAACTCGGACAACATGGCTATATCTACGGACTACCTTCAGGTTTTTGCATTAGTTTCCTCCCAGCCCACAGGTGTACACATTTAACTCCTGTTGCGTATATACACCTTTTGGGTAAAAATGCAAGTAACCCAGTACATGTGCAAGAAGGAAAAACAAGTTGTGTCTTGTTTCAAGCTATTTCACCAAGTTAAGCAAGCTATTTCAATTCATTTGCTTCAGAGCAGCATTTCAAACCCTAGAGATACTCAATTCTATAGTACTGCTTGGAAGGAGACTTGTATAGCAGGAAGGTCATTAAGGTAACAAGCAACAAAATTAGTTGTATAAGGTAAAAAAGGAAAACTTAATACCGGCTGTCAGATTCTGCTGTTCTTGCACGCTTACAATTTTGGCTATTTGTGCTCTTAAACTGGCAAGTTCATTTTCTAATGCACTGATTTTCTGCAAAGCTTCATCATTTGCAGCCACTGCAGATGCAGGCTCTGACTTTTCTTGCAACAGCTTTGGCAAAGGTATTTGAATACTTGAGGCTCCGCCTGAGCAATGTCTAGTGCTGGAGAATGGTTGAGATTTTGGCCAGATTTCTGATCTGTAATCAAGAAAAAAAAAGCATACAGCATTGTTGACTAAAAAACACCATTATCAAGCAAGTGAAGGGAGCAATGTTAAGGTTCCGTTTGCCAGTTAGCCAAACAGACCATCATCCTTTAAGAGAAGTCTCTATGAACCACTCAGGTGGTTGAAAGTCCATTGCTTTGAAAGCAAACAGGGCCACCCAAAAAGGCAGCAGTGGTTTCTATGTATTGGGGGGGGGGCTCTCCAAGAATACAGATGTAAGTGAACAGCATTTTTAAAATCTAAAATGATCCTGTACGCTTCCAGGACCTTCAGAACGTTGAAGGTTCTTGAGCCAGGCTGTCAAGCATTAAGAAAATAAATTTTAAAAAGGGAACATGGAGAGCAGGGGAAGAGACAGAATGTATTGGTTTACTCAAGCATATTAATAATAAGTAACCTGGAAGGGGGTGGAGATGTGTGCTGTGAGACTAAACTCTCCTCCCTATGGGGTAGTTTCAGAAAGAAAGGAAACGTATTTTCACTTACATACACACACACACACAGCAAAAAGTTCAGGTTTTGCAGCCAGCCCCAAGCGCTGTGTAGCACAGCAGCAGGAGATCAAGGCGATAGGAAGGAAACTGTGTCCTCTTTCTTCCCTCCACAAGGCCTGAACATCCCTACTAAAGCTCCTGTTCCAGGCTGAAGCAGCATTTCTCAAACTGTACTCTGCAGAACGCTGGGGCTCCATGAGACCTCGTCAGGGGTTCCAAAGGCACAGCATCAAAAGCCCTGCCAGCAGCTCTTACATTTGATCCGGTTGAGGGGTGGGGTGGAAAGGAGTAGGTCTTGCAAGCACCAGCTCACGAGTCACTTTCCTGTTCTCCCCTTCTCTTGGGTCCACGCAAAGGGTGAAGGAAAAGAGGGCAAGCGGGAGCTTCCGCCAGTTACATGAGTGACAGGAAAAAAAATCTTCCCAGCAGAGAGGAGCGTGGCTCTTCCCACCAGCATGTCACCATCCTATGCCACATAATACTGCCCAAATGAGTTCAGTTCATCCCAGAGGCAATCCTTTGGGACTTATTTAAAGTTATACACCCAATGATTTAAATGTTGCAACATCTGCCTTTACATTGTTCATTCCCTAACCTTCAAATGCTGTGGGTGCTGAAACTTGCGACTGCCTACTAAACTCAACAGAACTCATCTTTTTCTCCCCTTGGCAACAATACTTGCCAGTTGGCCGACTGAACAGGTAACTCTTACTTCAGTTCAATTTACTGCTTTCTTCCCTGTCACAGCTTGACTTAAAAGAATCTATCACAGAGGGGGAAGTCTTAAGAAACATACCTAAGCCGTGTAGATGCTTCACCTTCTTCTTCAGCAACCCATCCCACATCTGCGAGGGAGACTATTCCATCTTCTCTCAGCTGACTAGGACGACTGCCTTCTGCAGACTGAGAAGTAAGCTAGATTGTGAGTGGGACAATATTTGCATTAGAACGATTGTGTGAGTCCTGAAATCTTTTATTTAAATACAGTTATGCCCACATGAAGACTTGCTCCAATGACTGGCAGAAGGATGAAACACATCCTCTTATGAATGAGAAGCAGATGAAAGGAGTGAGAACAAGCTCTCACCAGGATAAGACTGAAGGAGACCACAATGGATAATCAGATGTGAATTAAAGATGTTTTGGTACCAGCACAACTAGTAATATATGAAATTCAAGATATGACCCATATCAGTGAAATCTTCATACCTTGAGATTCCCCCTCCCCCACATCTAGTATCATATACAAGCTTGTCTTTAATCTTAACTATAGTCTATTATAGAAATTATCTAGGCTGACGTTATTTCCAACAATATACAAACAAATTAATCTTCCCACCAACTATCCAGCACTGCCATTCTTTCAAGATTAAGACATTTTCAAGTAACCGACGCTCAGATTAAAGATCCAAGTCAGAGGAAAGACCAAGAACAGTATCTCAGATGGTAGCGCTTATGTCAAGAAAACATAGCTATATAAGAAACTTCTGGTTTTTTCTTGCTGAAGGCCATTCAACACACTCTGGTTATGGGTACTTTGAGGAAAAAGCAATAGGGGTGTGTGCCCACAGGGGTCCTCCTCCTCACCCTGGGGGGGGGGGAGGAACCTCAGCCTCAAAGGGATTACGGTGGGACATGGCTCTGGTTTAGAGGAGTAAGCAAGCTGGACTCTGGCGGGGGGTGGATGGGTGCTGCTTAAATGTTATTGGCAGACAAATTAAACAGTAGGGCTTGATCCCCTCAACAGAAAACAAGGTAGTCTTCAGACCCTGATGGATTTCTTCACCCGCAGTTGGCTATGGCCCCCAGATGGTTCTCAATGCTGCTTCCCCTGGGAGAAGGAATCTTCTCAGTGTCTCCCAGGGAAGGGATGAGGAGGGTACCATAGAGCTCAGCTGAGTTCCTGCTGCAGGAGTAGGACCAGCTCACCCAGCATAGGGTTCTCTCAATCAGTGGGTAGGGGGCTCCCAGATGCCCTGCCCCTCAGGCAGCTGGTGGTGTTCTACTCTGAGCACCCTGGGAGGCTGTAGCTAGGGGATGGGCCCTTCACTGACTTCCCTCCTCATTGTCCTTAGGGTGGCTATGTTTGATCCTGCCTGGGGTGTGTGTGTGCTCCCCTTGCCAGCTTGACTTCCTCCTTCCTCTCACCTTTTCTGCTCCTTCCTGTGGTGTTGCCTCTCTCCCTCTCATTCTCTTCCTCGCCTCCCTCTCTCTCTGCTTGCCTCCACCAGGTCCTCCTTTTCTATCTTCATCTCCTTGCCTCCTGTGGCTTCTTCATCCCTCTCCTCATTCCCACTCTCCTGAACCTCCATCTTGCTCCTCGCTACTCGCCTCACCGGCTCCCACCCTTTTCCCTATGGCCTCTTTATGACACGTACCAGCTGCCCAATCCCTTGTTAGCAAAAAGGCTGACAGCTGTTGCTCTAACCCGCCTTTCTCCCACCAAAGTTCTGCATTGACGTCACTGCTGTGTGCCACATTAGTTGGCTTGGGGCCACATCATGTTGCTCCAGCACAGATGGCCGAGCATAGGAGCCACGGCTCACAGGGAGCCAGACTAATCTCAAGAGATAGAAAAAAATATTAGGTTACAGCACAAATATACTTGAATACAATATATGTGCTGGCATTTGGCCAGACCCTTTACCAAGATGGGCAAGTAAGTGTACGAAAGCAATTTGTTCAAGCATTGTATCAAGACTAGGATCCACTTAGGTCTTCCCTTGCAAGCATCACAATCACTATCCACACTTTAACTTGCCCAACAGTGTCTCAGTGTTTAAGATACACAATATAAACCAAACTAAGGCTCCAAGCCTATGCACACTTGTTTGGGAGCAAGTTCCATTGAAGAAAATGGGTCTGTCTTCCAAGGAAGTGTACACAGGATTGAGTAGTCAGTCTTACTTTCCAAAACAGTGTAAGAAAAGCAGTGAGTAAAGTTCTTTCCCCACATATTCAGCTCGCTATATTAGCTCAAGAATAAAAGGATGGTCTTAGAAGTTAGTCTGATTTAGGATTCTTAATAGACTTAGATACAATAATTCATTAAGAGTTAACAAATTTAAAAGCATAAAAGACAAAACTGACTTACAGCAAGTTCAGTGCACGATCCTGTGATATAATAGCTACAGATAGCAAGAAAGAAAAGGGAGAGAGAATGCTATAGAAAAGTTTCAGTGTAGCAACAATCTATAAGCAAGTACAAGGACAGTCATGGCACACTTGAAGTTAATAAAAATAGCAGGAGTTTCTACTACTGTGTGGCACAAACTGTTTCACTATATATACCAACGCAAGTGGTGTTGTGTAGTGAACGGCTGGGGTGGACAACCTTTTCTGTCTGGGAACCACAGTGTTCATTTAAATTGGCGAGTAAGCAACAAAGAACAGTCCCACATACTCTCTCCACCAACCCGCTTCTAGCTTTTTTGGAAAATCGTTTTGGGGATCTACTGGTATTTGGCTTGAAGCAGTAACCAATCTTTATTTGTGTTTTACCACCGACCCGACCCTTTGTGCATGCCAGATGCACTTGGTCCTTTCTATGGTGCAGACAGTCTCTTGCATTGCTTCTGCCTACTTCAAAGATCAGGGTCACAGGAAAACCACCCTCACTCTCCGATATGAAGTTGAGGAGAGGTCTCACATCATACTGAGCTTCAGAGCAGCAGGACTTTAGAACAAAGTTCATGCTGCGCTTACAGTGCAATTCTATGCATGCTTACTCCCAGGAAAGTGTGCACAAATTGCAACCTCAGCTATTTCAGCTGACAGATTGGTGTTGATACTGGACATCCAGACTTGCCAGAAGGCTAGATGGACTTGCACTTGGTGGATAGATTTGTACAGCCCAGCCAAAGAAAAAGCCGCTATGAAAATAAAGAAGGGAACACTATTCTTTATTTCCTATACTTCTCTTTCCTAAAGTAGCCCCCCCCCCCAGTCAACCCTTGCCCAAATTCATCAAAAATATTCACACCTCACTGACAGACGATTGCTGCCAACCTTGTTTCATACTAAAAGTAGTGTGTGGCAAGGAGGTATGAATATAATAAGAAAATAGGTACTTGATTTCCACTAAAGGCTAAAACCACACTCACTTCTAAATGGATCAATGCAACATGTTTCAAAGCTGTTCACTTCAATTAGTTAAGTACAAGTTAAACTTAAAATTACTTCATTACCTAATGTATTTTTCTCTCAAAGGCAATTACAGCCCACCAAATGTCAGTAAAACTGCTACTGTCATAAAGACAATAGAAAAACAGAATTCATGACTAACATACCTTCCCAGAAAGATTTCTTCCCTCCCACTTTCAAATTTGAATAATAAGTTTTATTGTAAGTCACATTACCGGTAATTAAAACACAATCGCTTCAGAGTTGCCTGAGTTAGTATTAAAAAGAAGCAGTTGTATTTAAAATCTGTGGACCTGCAGTTAGAAAAAACAGCGCAATCCTCCCTAGAAAACTGCCTGCGGAGCACGTGTTCCGCAGGCGGTGGGTGTCGTATAACGCTGCAAAGCGCGTTTATGGCACCCGGAGAGTAAGGGCCGCTGATGCACAGGTCAGCAGCCCTTACTACGCCTCTGGACCGACCCTGCAGTCACCGGAGCAGGTATGATTTGCACCAGTTGGTGCAGGGCGGGGGGAGGGCGGGCTGGGTAGCGAGGGAGGGCAGCCGTTGGCCAGCCCAGCCCCGGAGAAGGCAGGGATATTGACAGCGAGCTCTGCCAATATACTCAGCCCTCTCCCGGCCCTTACCCTGCTGCCCTGGATGTATGCCTGCTCAAGAGCTGACGTACATTCGAGGAGGCCCATTGGGGCCAGTCAGCCCTACACCGGGGGAAGGGGACAAATGTCCCCTTCTGTCGAGTCCCTGGGCCGCGCTGGAGCAGCCCAGGAAGGGTGCAGGATGCTGCAGCCAGCCCTATGGGACTGCCGCGGATTCTTACACAGGATTGGGCTGTCCACTTCAGAAACAAGCATATGCAAAATCAGACTTTTGGTGGTAACAGGTGCCAAAAGCTGGCAACTGTTGGCTCGGACTCCAGGACAACTGGTTTTTGTTACTGAAGGATTAAGACTCCAAAGTGTTATCACATTTTATATTTAAGAAACAGATATTACCTCCAAAGCAAATGCTGCTTTTGTAGTAAGATAGTTCAAATGCACTTATTTTGCCTAATGTTTTTAGGCTTCTACGATGTATGGGCCTCTGTTCCTCCTCCCCACAAAACCCAAGGGTTTCTCATCATTAGGACTCTTCATCCTACTATTCTGCTTTAGTTTGCTTACAAAAACATAGAAATGCACCTACACATCTCTAACATCTGGAAGGAGCAAACATGAATCACTGTGCATTTACCCGTCAGTTATCCTTAAACCACACTCACTACTGGGCCGCGGTGGCTTAGTGAAGATGCTGAACTGCAGACCAGAAGGTCAATAGGACAGCAGTTCGAGACCAGAGTGCCACGTGATGGAGTGAGCTCCCGTCTCCTGTCCCAACTCCTGCCAACCTAGCAGTTCAAAAGCAGGAAATTACAAGTAGATAAATAGGTACCGCTGCAGCGGGAAGGTAACAGCGTTCTGTTAGTCATGCCGGCTACATGACCACGGAAACGTAGGACAGCGCTGGCTCTTCGGCCTTAGAAACAGAGATTATCACCGCACCCTAGAGTTGGACACGACTGGCTTTCAAGCAGGAGATACCTTTACCTATCCTTAAACTATGTCTGACCTTGCCTGACACACAGTCAAATCTCATGGCAGCCTTTAGGTTGCAGTAAATGCCAGTTCAAATTCTCTCCTCTAACAGTGTCATGTGACACTTGAGTCACACATCCAGATCCTGATTTTTCAATCGCATTAACAAACTACTGTTGAACCCATTTTTCAAAGCTTTGTAGAAGCAGATGGAAAGCTGAACATGCAGTGAAAGATCTAAGCAACAAAAAATTCTAACTGCCATTTGCTCAGGCCCCATGTCAAAACCTAGAAACAGTCATGGAAGCCATTCTTTGGTCTGCAGATAAAGAAACCATTTTCAAAAATTATTTCCCAAGTTCAAAGTCAACTTTTGCGTAGACAATATTCACAATAACACTTGTAGAAAGAGATCCTGTTGCGTCACCGAAGTTACTCTGCAGCAAGTTACCGGTAAAACAACAACATGCAAAGCTATCCTCTAATATTAACACCAAGAGAAAAGCCCTTTTGAAAGTTACCACTGACAATACCTTGCTGGATAAATATATTTCTTAAAATATGTTTAACAGTTTTCCGGAATGGGCAACAACTTTAAGTATGAACCACAGATTCAGGAACAGTTTGTAAGTAAGCTACAGAGCATGCAAAAGCTGCCCGTTGGGGTAGCAGGCTGCTCAGAAGACAGAAAATCTAGGCTGTTAAAACAAAAGGTCAGTTTGAACAGCAATGACACTATAGTCACTTGAAGTATTTGGCACAGCCCTCAAATTCACAAGCTCAAAAATAAAGCCCAAACCTAGCCGCTCAAATCTTAGTAGCTTGTTCAAATTGAAACAAAGATTAAATTGAACAAGTCTTACCTGAAACCGAACTCTTGGGCATTGTATCAGAGACAGGTTGGTGCCAATTTTTCTTACAATACTTCTATTGGGACCATAAGGTTTACTTGTCCAAAGCAACTGGAAGGAAAAAAAAAGAATAATTTTATAATAGCATGGAACAAAATGCCTAATATTACAAAAAATAATTGGTTGAAAATGTTGCTATACAGACTAAATAAAAAGAGAAACACATCATGGGTCAACAAGGACAATATGGGAGACACTCAAATTCACCCTGTGGATAGAAGATGAGAGGTTTCATATGCTATGTGATAGAATGACGTCACAAGGAACAGTTAACAGGCTAACAGGTAAGATGTTACTTTACTAATCTTGTTCAAAAACCCATCCAACCACCATAGCATACACAATTCCCTTTGTTACATCTTGTTGGCAGAACTACGTATTGGGCACAAGCCAGATCCCATGAGTTAGTTATTTATTCACAGATTTCAGTGTTTAACCAAAATGAAATTGCAGAAAATGGTGTTGTGTGTTTTTATCTCCCAAATTTCCCATTTTTATCAATTGTAACCGCTTTAAAAGTGTACTACCGGTAGGTAGGTGGTATAGGTTGTACAGTGTCAGCAGATGAAGAATGATGCAAAATTACATGGCTTTATTTTTTTATTTCTTCAGATTTTTTTTAGCAGAAAGCAGTGTTACATTTTTTTTTTGTTATCACCGTTTTCTCCTGCTCCTACCCATTGATAATTAAGTGGTGAACATAAGGTTTTACCCTAACCAGCTTTTCCACAAATGGTAGGCACTTCCACTCACATGAGGGAAGGGAGTGAACCTTGCAAATTTCCCCAGGACCCTTCGATAGAATCCTGCTCTTTTTTGGGGTGGGTGTGGGTGGGGAGGACACAGAGGACTATTGGGCTGAGGAAGAGGTAGAAAGGGTCCCCAAAAGATACAGCTCAGGATGTTTAAATTCCATTTACTTCACTGGGATTTAAACATGCTTGATATTCACAAACAATGCCTATCCTGTATGTTTTGCTAACAATTCCAGCTTCTACAAAGGGCATAAAGCTGTTACGTACCGATTCCATAGTCATCCCGACTTGCTCAAACATCACTCTAGTAAAATGTGCAATCCAGTAGATTATCTGAAACGATGAAGTGTCTTCACAAACTTGTAACCCAACGACCTCAGTTTGCTGGAATATAGATGTTCCATAGTCACTCTGGGGGAAACAAATGTAAGCAATGAGTATCTGTATGCAAGCCGCCTCCAAGACAAAGCCCCCCCCCCCAAAAAAATGTGAGACATTTAAAAAAACATAGCAATAGAGTGGGGAAGAAATGGTAATGGCACAATGGGAGCTAGGTGAGACAGCTAATAGGCACCTGCACCCATCTGCTCCCGATGCAGCCCACTTCACCACGCCTCATGGCTGGGCCTGCCCTGGAGTACTATCATTCAGGATCCAAAATTCCATTAAAAACTAGGTAATATGCCCCTAAATCTTTCACTACTATAGCCAATATATTTTAGTTTTGCAAGTTGTGCTGTCTGAAGCAGAAGCTTCTTTGAGGTAAACATATTACCAAAAACACAATGGTTCTCAGTTTAGTCGCATATGAACAACAGGAACTTGATCATGTGACCAGAGTTTTGATTTTTTTTTTTTTTTGGAAACCAGTTAAATTATTTAGTCAGCTGCATAATGGAAAAAATGAAGGATGCCAGGGAAAAAAGTGACATGTCAGGAGACTGGAAAACACTTGGGAGAGTTTTAGCAAGAATTATTGTAGTTAATGCTGCATCAGTACTTCTATTACAGGCTCATTTTCTTCAACAGTTTACCACTCCTAGATAATAATACCTTCTTGTGGAAACTTGGCACAGGCAATTTCAGTCACACTGCCTTTGGGGTTTACCCTTTAGCATGTTTTAAATACTGGTGAGACTGCTCAGAGGAATAGTTCATGGCAAGCATTTTACGCTGCTATTTTTTTTCTGCAAATCCTTTCTAACACAGACACTCTTCTAGAATTAAGCCTAATTTCCTAAGAATATTCAAATGTTTGTCAGGTATAAGCTCCTCTCTAAACAGGACAAGAAAGCACGCATCACCCCACTCTCAGCAACAGTACTCCATGTCTCCATTCAGGTAATAGGCAGAAAAACACATGTATCAGAAGGAGGCTTTTTATTTTTTGCAAACTTCAATTCCTTTGGATTTCTTCCCAAAGCAACTTGCAAGTATGCTGGGTGCCTATGTGGCCTTCTCATTATTTCTGAGCAGTTCTCCATACCCTGGATCACCTATTCTTCAGCAGTCCTTTAAAACCCAGAGATCAGCTTTGACCAGGCTGCACTGCTGAGAAAAATATTAAGGCAGCATCACGTACCTTCCTTCTAGCCTTAGAAAACCTCTGGCCAGGAAGAAAAAACAAAAATAGCTTCCAGTGGAGAATGATAACAGAAAATAGGCAAGCAGGCTGGGGGAGGGGGAAAGAGAATAGGGGTTAGAAGATTTCTAACAGTACAGCAGTGGCTCCCAGGGGAGCCGCAGAAACCAGCCAGGGGAGCCGTGGAGTGCCACAGAATCCTCTTGGAAAACAGTGCAATGCCAATTGGCAGGCATCAACCTACTGTAATGGGGAGCCGCAGCCAATGGTTGCCAATGGTCAAGGGAGCTGCAGGTCAAAAAAGTTTCGGAAACACTGCCATACAGGTTCAAAACCTGTGCTGTTTGCATTCCCTGTCGATAACTTTCTTAACCCATGCAGTTTAAACAAATGCAGTTTTAAGTTTAAGCAGGATAAGAAATTAGGTGTGTGTGTGTGTGTGTGGGGGGGGGAAGATACACAGATCCCTGGGGCACCTTGAAATTAAATGTTGAACCTAGCTTTTTTTAAACAACAACAACAACAACTCCTCTGTACAGGACTAGGCAGACTCCTTAAGAAATACTTTGACAATCCTGGGTGTTAGAACATGGATTTAGTTTGAATCCTAATTCAACAATAGTTACCTCAAGTATAGCACCTTAACTTTCAGGGCTGTTGGGTGCACAAGAATAATGATGATGACAGACCCTACATGGTAGAAATACTATGAAGTTAATAAAGGGGATTAGTTCAATTTGATTTCAGTCCTGGCAACCCCGAGACTCTAGGCCTTAGTGTACTGCACCAGCAAGGGTTGGTAATAGCTAGACCCACAATGTGCAAAAGAGATGGCCGCCCAAAAACTGTAATGGAAACTAAAACTAACATCCCTCTAAGGTTTGATGTGGCAGTAAGGGACGAGAATGCTAAAACCTTCAATGTACACAGTGCAGCTTTGGATTTAAGTATCCTCCCTTTCCTTTTTGTCTCTACATTCCTTGTCGTCGTCGTCCCCTACCACTTTAGGTTGTAAACCTGAGGGCAAGGCCTACCAGTATTATGTTTTTCAACTCTGATATGGTACCTAATGTTTGAGATACTTTAATATAAATATACCCAGTAATGCAATTTCTGTTAATGTGTTTCATGCATCATAATGTATCTTAGGTATGCATAGAAGTATTATTCACTTTCCGCTTGTCTTTGAGGTCATTTAATTGCAACTCAAATCATCAACAGTGGTAAAAATCCCTGATTTCCCCCCCCCCTAATTTTTTTGCCTATTTTCACTACTTTTGGATATTCCCAATGCCCTGGTCTCTGTATCCTAACACCTACCGAGTCATCCTTCTGCAGTAGCCCTTGTTCTTTTGAAATTCAGCACCATTACCAAAAGAGTCACATGTCAGGACAGCCCCATCAGAATAAGGATTCCTTGTTTTCATGTTTGGAATTCCCCTGAAACAAAGGGTTTTGGCGGATCTAAGACTGATACTGCCTATGACTGGGCAGCCAAGACCATCTGATTAGGTAAAAGGGGATAGTATGCTCAAGTGATCCTAACTCAGGTGACCCAATGCCATCAGCAACCCTAGATTTTTTAAGTTCACACACAGGAATGCTCTGGGTCATTCCAGGTATACCATGTCCATGCATTAACTTAGGCCTCACCTGCTTCTCATAGGAGTGGAGGAACTGGACTCTTTTCTGGGACAGTGCAAGTTGTGAAGGATAGGGGTGCATCAGCAATTCCTGCTTTGGGATGTTTTAGTTTTCACTTTTCTTTTAGGTTCTAAGCCCACATTTTGTCAGTCACCTGTCTGGATCAGTCTTTTTTATTATTATTCTGATTCATCCTGCTTTGATTCTCTGTATCCCCACCCCATTTCTGTTTGTTTATTCAAATATTTCAATTGTCCTCGATTACAGTACAATTAAAAGGTCTCAGTTCCTCAAACAGCAGGTGGCCATGCTTTCCTAAATCATTCAGTTCTCACTACTGTTTGGTGGGATCTCCCTTGGATTTGGTGCCCTTTTCTAAGGTGGACTTTTCCAGTCTGGGTTTCCCAAGGCTTCAGTGTCACAGCAAAAGTGATTGCTTTTATTGCTCCCCCCCCCCCCCGTAGCCCTTGGTCAGACCAGTGGGAACAGCAGGTAGAGAAGGTCATTGTTAACCACTAGAAGTTTTGACCATTTGACCCACTTCTTGCTTCTTTTTCCACTTACACCAATTTTGCACACATGGATTTTACCTACACTCAGGCAACTGCACTTTATACTTATAGGCATAACAGTATGCACAGAAGGTTCCTTCAGGGCTCAACAAATAGTTGTCATCACAAACACAATATTATACAAACAAAGATTCCATGGTGTCTTCACGTGGGAAAACTGCCCAGTATGCAACTATACATTTTTTTTAAACAAAACTACATCTCATCCCTTTTCATGTGTCTCCTTGGAGATACTTTTCTCAATTAGCCAATACCAGCCCACAAGACAGTAATTTGCAGTTTCCCAAGCAATCCAACTTATTGAAGACATCCAGATCATATTTCTAAAACACTCATTGTCTAAAGTTAACTATCATGTTATCCTCCATGTAACTTGCTTTACACCCAACTTAAAAGGATCAACAAGATCCCAAATGATGGAAAAAGTAAAACTATGATTTCATAGGCCTCTGTACTTACACCTAACGTCTTCCAAAAGGGCCACCCTGAGTTCCCATGACCTTTCAAGTTCAAGTTTCAAAACTACTAGCTACCATGGATACAAGTTTTAGGGCGCAATCCAAACCTAGTTAGGCTGCCGTTGTAACCAGCGGCCCAGAGAAAACGGGAGGCCCTAGAACGGAAAGGGGATTCAAATCCCCTTTGAATCCCCCTTTTGGAGGGGATTTGAATCCCCTTTCCGTTTTGGGCCTCCCGTTTTCGCTGGGCCGCTGGTTACAACGGCAGCCTAAGTAGGTTTGGATTGCGCCCTTAGACTTCTTTTTTAAAGTGGAGGCAGTCAAATGTGGTAGCATCAAGTCCAGATATCAATACAAACGAAGAAGACAGGCCAGGCCAAAATACCTTGCTTCCCCGTCCCCTCTGTATGTTTACAACCTCCACCACAAGAGCTGGCAGGTTCCAAAGTGCTAGTAGAGAAAACATGAGGGGGGGCCCATGCTTTTGTTTACTAGAAGGCAGTAGGAGGGGCAGATGAGCCAAAGGAGAGGAGGGGCAAAACCACGTCTGCACACATTTATACTGTACTAAAGTTTACACAATGCTTATAGAAAAGCCCCCCAAACAATGATACACACAACGGAAATGTTTGACCTTTTAGTTCACGGCTGCTAAAAGAGGCGAACATAAATTTGTAACCCGAGAAGCGCTGGGGTTGAGGCCTCCGTGGAAGTCAAGCCTAGAGGTGCCCTTATTCCTGGACGAGCGAGGGAAGGTGGAGGTTGCTCAAATCGGGCACTGAAGGGAAAGGGCACTGCACGCGCTCAGAGGCGCCCCCTTTGTTGTTATTGCCTGACATAGGCGGAGGCCTGTGGCCCGCTTCGGATCACTCCCCCACCCTTTCCACAAAAAGAGGAGGAAGAGCAACAACGGAGATCCCAATGAATTCAGTAGAGCTAAATGGCCAGGCGGGGGAGGGAAGAAGTAGGCCGACGTCGCTGTCAAGCCACTCGCTCTTCGCCCCCCAACTGAGGCGAAACCGACAGGCCAGTCGGGCCCCTCAGGCGTTTACAGCACGTGCTTCGGAAGCCAAGACGCAAACTGCTCCCAACGCCTCGCCGCTCAAATCCCTCCCCTCCCTGCCCAAGGCGCGAAAGGACTTCACCGTTAAACTCCGCGAGCCGCTTAGCGTAAACAAAATCCGCTGTGCCGCAACCCCCCTTACCCAGCCGGCCGGCACTCCGCCTTCCTCGGACGCCAACAAGTCCTACCAGCTCACCTCTTCTCCTCACTCACCGTCTCCTTCCCGTCAGTCTCCTTGAGTAGCCAATCTCTGAGCTGCGCCGGCTACGGCTCTAGCCAATCAACGGCTATCATGGGGGGGCGAGGATTAGCCTCCCGCCTCATCCGGGTGACGGAACATTAGCCATAGACTTGTAACATGAAAAATAAGGAGTTGTCGCTAGCCGAACACCCAGCACTAAAAGGATCTCATTTAGAGCGTCCTCAGCCTGGGCGGAGCCCTCAACGCAATGCTTGGCAGCGCAAGCCTAGGAATGTTTAGAAAGTAAATCTTATTGCGTTGAATGAGACTAAAAGGTCAGAAAGTGCGCAGAGGACTGCAGCGTAAATGTACCTATGAATAGCTGTGTTGTAATTTTTGTGTACCTGTTGTTAAGGCCCAGGGTAGCTTTCCGCATGCAACAACAAAACTTTCGCTATTTTTATTACCTTTGTTAGCGTATGCGGCTGAAATAAGGAATTTCTCCTGGCAAGTTTGTGGATTCATCTATTTTTATTTCTTCAAATTTTAAAATATACATGGCTGAAAATCCCATAAAGTGTTAGTGTACTTCTTTACCAATTGCAACAAGTCATGTAAATCTCCATGCTACTCTCAACAACAAAACACTTTCGATTTCCCCCGAGTTCTGCAGGAGAGGTTAAATTGCGGCAGCATTGGTAGACGTAAATCCCGCTGGGCCCGACGATGGGGGGCTTACTCCCAAGTAGTAAGTGCTGCTCACATATTGCAATCGTATGGAATAAGCTCCGTTGAAGACAGTGGAACTTTCCCCAAGTAATCATCCATAGCGTTGTTGTTGCACAGTTTGAATTGTTAATTGCTACTCCCGCAACATAACGGGCTCTCTTGCCTCTTCACGGTTGCAAATTACGAAGACGAGTTGAGGGCTTCACCAAAACATGTGAATACCATAGCAATACCTCCTGTTTCTTATAGGTTAGTAGGATCACATGACTGGCAGCGGTTCCACAGTCGCCGAGTAACGTTCCTTATTAGTGAAACATTTTTAACGCTGTAAATTTCCATTTTCTGTTGAACCCCCCCCCCCACTAGTAGCGCATTCGAGACATGTCTACAGAAGTTAGCTCCATTGTGTTCAGTGGAACTTACTTGTCTCAGGAAACTGCATCCTAAAAACATTAGATTTTCAGGTGACATTCTTGTGAATAAGCAGGTGGCTGCTTGAAATTCTCGCTCAATGTCAAATGTCAACATGCTGTGTCCTTGGCTCATGAAAACTAGGTTGCACAAGGGAGGAAGTACTGTATTGTAAACAATGTCAACAGTGTCTCTAAAATGAAAAGGGTGGAGGCAGTGATGAGGGAAGCAAAACCTGTTGAAATGGGTGGTTCCAACAGAGGATTGACTGGTGTATTAATAATGTTCCCACAGAGCCACAGCCAGAAATACTGTGGTGAGGGGCCCAAGGGAACATGGGGGAAATTAATGCATTACAGTCAAAATCTAAAAATGCAGGTAGTCAGATGTGTTTACCAGTTTAACTGTATTAAATATTTTCAAATTTTACACAAACTACTATGAAATGCTTAGTCCTTGTTAGTCATTCCAATCAATGGGTTCACCTTCAGTGGCCAGATTACTGAAAGGTAGGAGCAGATTGCCTTTATAGTTTCACAAATTAAAGGACTATAGACTAACTTTAACTTAAAAAGAAAAAGGAAAAAAAAAAAGAAAAAACTGAGCATTCAGAGAAGAGGCCTGGAATGTCTACATAAAGTCCTGTGCTAGTGTCTGGTTGTAGAAGGCCCTGAGCAAACCCCTCCACTAGGGCCCCCTGTGACACCCCACCTGCCCCCTAATGGTGCACCGAGTACTACCAATACCACTGGTACTGAGGTTTCAGGGGTCAGCTGACCAGGTGAACTCTGATAGGTATAGGCCCTCAGCTGGTGCCTGACCTGGCCAAATCTGATGCCACCACTGATGCCCTAGGCACCCATAGGATGTGACCACAGTCCTGTCCTCATAATATTTTTTACCAGAAAAGCATTCCATAATTCATATATTTTTTTAATCTTACAACAGCCTTGTGGAAAGGCTGATTAATACTCTCAGCCATTCTTGCCTTATTGTCATTGTAGATCACTATAGTGATCTATAATGAAATCATTTTTATCTTTTAAAAAAAGATAAAATGGGACTTACTTACTCAGAAGTAAGTCCCACTGTGTTCAATGGAACTTACTTCCAGGTAAGTGTGTATAGGATGGCAGCAGAAGTTCCATTGAACATAGAGGGCCTGACTTTTGAGTAAACATAGAGAGGCTTGAGCAGTGCATAAGCACACTTGCCAGGTAGGATGTAAATCCAACTGAGCTCAGTGGTATTTATTTCCAAATAAACATGCATAGTTTGAAACAAACAAATACTGTACACAAAATGGGGTAGGAAAAAAAAGCAGTGCTGGGTAAGATCTCTGCCTGAGATTGGAGTCAGTGAATCATCTACTCATTGAACAAAGTCATCTACTCATCATCAGAAGTCATCTACTGAGCTAGAAGGAGCAATAGTCTGGCTCCGACTCCATATGAGTATGCATATATCATATGTACTCCTTGGAGGAAAGCTCAGTCATCATGGTCATGGAGCATATGACCGCTTACATACAGAAAGATCTAGGCTGGATCTTCGGTAGCCCCTGTCAAAAGGGCTGCGGTTTTGAGAAAGACCTAGTCCTAGGGAGCTGCTACCAGCCAAAAGAGATATCCTCCGACTCGGTATAAGGCTGCAGTGCTTCGTACATTCATGAATGTAGCTCCCTATTCCTCCAGACCCCAGAATTTGACAAAGACTACCTAAGCAAAATCCGTAGTTACCGTGCTATTCGATTTGACAGCGTTCTTCTAGACACAGCCTTTTACGTAATACACAATTGTGCTGTTCGTTCCAGCAAATAATCGGATGCTACATTTAGACTATAAAGCAACTGGATTCCAATGAACGTGAAGGCTGTGAGCAGTCTTGCTGGAATCGATCGCTCTTTGTTCTGTAAACAAAACTCTCACTAGCAGCACTGACGTGACGCTTAAAGCCGTGCCCTTCCGCTTACAAAGCAAGTCTATGCATGTCTACTTGGAAGTAAGTCCCACTACGTTCAACGGTACTTGCTCGCAGATATAGGACTGCAATCCAGAGCACAACGCCTCCAAATCCCATCGTGCAATACAGCATCATAATACAGTACCTGAACCTGGTAAAGTCCAGCAAGTCTTCCTGGGATTGGTAGTTCCCTGCCTCTATTTAAAACAGCAAAAAGCCTCTAGTAGCCCATAATGCCGCGGAACTCCAGATCACAGCCAATCAGGGAGTAGTGCAACAAGACGAGCTGTGAATGGAAACCAGGCGTTCTTGGTTGCAGCCAATCGGGACGCGAGGAAGGCAGAGGTGCCAGAGTCCTGCGAGCGCCTGCTTTGCTGGGTGAATGTTGCCTGTAAGGGTTGAAGGTTCCAATTCCGCCGGCCTCTTTACGTGGTTGTCCAGCGGTGCAAAGTGCCTTCCCAACACTCCTTTTGCGCGAGGGTGGCAGCACCACCAGATACGTGGTTTCCTGCTTCTTCCTCTGTCGAGGCGGGAGCAGCAAAGCGCCTCCCCTTCTGCATGCTATGAAAGTGAGGGCGGGGTAATGGGGATCCTTGGACTAGGGAATGGGGTGGCATGGGAAGGACAGGGTGGAAACGAATGAGGAGCAAAGCGGGGAGTGGGTGGCATTGGGCCGGAAGCGACCGGAGACAGAGGGGGGGGGAGAGAGAGAGCGCTCTCTGACCTCTTCCATTCTAATCTCATAGTATCCTCTCTCAGGTTAGGGATTGCAAGTAGCGACTGTTTTGAATTTAGACTGTGATCCTATGCACGCTTATTTGGGAGTACGTGCCAGTGATCACAGCTTTTGGAGCAAAGATGCATAGGGTTGCATTGTTGGTCACTTTCAGTTGTCTGGCGCTGCTTAAATGTTCAGAACCGAGGATTAGTTTCTTTTTTTTAAATGTGGGCCAGTAAGCTTGCAATCGTATGCACACTTTTAAACATGGATTATTTTAATGATATGTGTGAGAGTTTGCAACACAAACAAGTTAAAAGATGAAATCTCAGCGGGGATATGCATATTCGGGAACAAGAACCACAAGAACAAGTATTGGATATACTTCTGCATAGCATGCATCAAGATTGTGCATAGGTTTAGTAATAAATTGGCTCGTTTTAAGAAGAATAGTTGCTGCTGCTTTTATGATTTAATGCTTGTATAGGTCCACAATACTATACAGTGAGGTTGTTTTTCCAAAGCAGGAACAGCAGCATTTCTCTCTGGTGTCATATTATTTTTTAAGCTGCAGGTCTGTACAAATGCTTGGAAGTACAAATGCTTGGAAGTAAGTCCTATTGAAATAAACAAAGCACAATTTACAGCCTAATCCTGTGCATGTTTACTTGGAAGTAAGTCCCACTGAGTTCAGTGAAGCTTCCCCCACCCCACCTAGCCAGTGTGCTTTGGATTGTAGCTGTTGCAGGTCAGCCCCTTGTTGAGCACTGAAGTCTGTCACAGAAGCTTAATGAATGGAAGGGACATGCAGTAATTGTTTAAATGAATTGCTGATTGATGAATTGAATGAATAAAGCTATCATATCATAGTGGTTGATGTAAATTGAGATTTCCCTGGTTTGAATCTTGCCTCTGCCATGAACTTGTGAAGTGACCTTTGGCAATCCATTCTCTTGGCCTTAGTCTTCCCCAGCTGCAATATGGGGATGATAATACTTATTCAACTTGTAGGCTTGTTGTAAAGACAACATCAAGATTATACAATGTGAAGTGCTTTGAATACTTGGAAAACACTATACAATTGTTACATAGTGGTGTTTTGTTTATAACTGTATGAGCACATTTATCTCTGCTTCTAGCCATGATCATAAGTAGTTATATTGATTTTTTTTCCTGTGGTATTTCTGTAGTTTTAAATGTGTAACTTTCACATTTGTACAATGCTTTTATTTGAGACTAAAACCCATTGGCTTCTTATAGAAGTCACATATGGATAAAAGCATTTTCAGGACTGATTCTAATTGCACCTTTTGATGCAAATTTCATGCATTGTAAATTTTCCAACAAGATTACCTTAGCCTGATGTTTGCTTATTCTTATATGTATGATATTTGTTTGTTCCAGGGGTGGCCAACCTTCCACCATTGGGGCCTCTGCATTCTTAAGAGTTGTGTAGAAGATGGAATCTTGGCAGCTGCTATTGCTGATGGTGCTGTTAAAGTGCTGAAATGGTGCTGAAATGCCCTCGCCTATACAACCATTAAAGGGCCAGGAGTATTCATGTTGAAAGGTTGGCCACACCTGGCTTATTCTATGCTAACTGTTCAAAGAGTGGTAGAATTCCACAAGAGAATACTTTTGGAATATTAGTGTGTATGATGGGTCCAGTTGACCTTCCAGTTAGGTGGGGTGGCCAAGAACTCTGGAATGGTTAACTTGTGTATTTGTTCAGTGGCTTTTGAACTTTCCACTTTCAGAGGACATGCTCCACCTTGACTTGTGTGCCATATAACACTATGGCTTATAGAAATTTCTGGGCCACATTCTAGGGTGTACAGGTGGTTCACATGGAACACTGATCCTGTTGAACCTCCTTGTTGCCCCATGTGAACTAAGAGCACACCCTAGAACTGCCTTAACAGCTGTCCTATAATTGTGCTATGGAATAGATGGTGATGGGCAAGTAAACTTGATTGCCATTGCTGGTGTTCTCAATGAAGCCTAATAAGCTTCCAAAGAAACTCCGATTCCTGGGAATGCATCTTAAAACTGCTATTCAAGCTCATTAGCTATGTCTTCAAAATTGTAAATGGGTTAAGAATACGATTAATTTTTAAAGATCCTGCTTTCAGTTTTTCATCTAATGGATATGCACCATGGAGAGTGGGATCTTTCACATTTTATCTGTGCATATTTTAAAGGTACAGGCTTGTATCCAAAGGGGCGCTCGTAGAATCTGTCTGATTTTCTGGAATTTCAGGAGTCTTCCTTGAGTTTACGTTCACTGCTTTGGATTCAGGCCCCACAGTGTTTAAAATATGTTATGTATACATTGGAGTCTTGTTGTGGGTTGTTAATCTATTCCCAATGTTTGAGGAAATGCTTACTCCGGCATCTTTCTTTTGTCAGTGATAACCGGCAGTAGTCGGTGAGCTTTGCCTTTCCTCTACTCTCGCCAAAGCGATCTTTAAAACTCCCTATGTTCCCATGATAAACTCCAACGTATAATTTTTTTGGGGGGGAAAGTTACATAATTTTGCAAAATGCCAGAAGCCCAATATTCCATCCAGAAACAACTGGTGCATACTTATGCTGTTTAAAGGTGTTCAGACACGGGTCAGGATTTACAAACCATGTACCTATTTCTGAGCACCCAAGGAAACTTCAGACCAGCAGTACTCTGTGCACCATGGCCAGCCATTTTGGAAACTCAAAGAACTTTTGAAAGCAGTATATAGTATAACACAGAGATATGTTGTTCAAAGACAAAAGTCAAAAATCCCACTGGGTATAGCACGATCTTAGACTAACTTAAAAATATTTTTATGATCCTGATATAAGGCTGGACAGTATTAACAAGTCAGGGTCAATCCTCGCTGTGGTTTTCCTATTTGTGTGTGATGTAATGTGGTTTTCCTATTTGTCTGTAAAATTCCTTGAAGTGTGAAGGGCTGGACATCTGCCTCTCATCATGATGCTTTCTTTTTGTGTGTATCTTGTATTTGAGTATCTTGTATTTGAATATATGTACTATATATATATGAAGGAAGGTGAGAATTGGCTTTAAGTTGGAAGTAATGATGAATGATAAAGTGGTAGAGGTTTATAGGTTAAATGTCATGTAAAATGTTTTAAATATCAAACAAAATTATGAGGAATCCCAATGTTTTAAAATACACATAAAATCACCCCCAAAACCCCCACATCTCATAAAATATAAATCGACGTTTCATCCAAGACTCTGGACATTCTCTTGAACTGCTGGAGAACACCTCACACAGGCTCTCTGTGTGTTCCTTGAGAATGTCCAGAGTTTTGGATGAAACGTCGATTTATATTTTATGAGATGTGGGGTTTTTGGGGTGATTTTATGTGTATTTTAAAACATTGGAATTCCTTATAATTTTGTTTGATATTTAAAATTTTTTATATGACCTTTTAACCTATAAATCTCTACCTCTTTATCACTATGTCTGGTCATGACAATATCCATGCTACAATGATGAATGAGTTCTCTCCAAAAAAAATCCAAGATGCACCTATATCTGTTAACTTTGTTTGAGTGAGCTGAGGGAAGATCTTGCTATTCAAGGTCTGGTTGTTGTCATGTTTAGTGTATAAAACATTTAACATCCAGTGCTGTCAGTATGGCCTTGTTCCGGCATTTAAGCTTAGCCTTAAACAGTTGCATTGAGACAGAACATAACAAAAATACCCATTAAAGATGACTAATGTTGTTTGAGGGATAGAATTCTGCTCTTCAAATGTTGGAAAAGCTAAAGTGTTAGCCAGTGTCAGATAACATGTTGAAGGCTTGCAGATAGGATTGCCTAACACCCAGAGGATGAACCACTTTCTTTAACAGCTCTGGGGGAGTGAGTTATTTTGCAGAAATGGTGTCTCTCACTCTAATGGTCATTTTGCCCACTCGCAACTCCTGCCTGCTGTTGAATGAAATGGCGATTTCTTGCATAGTAGTGGGTAGGGCAAATGGCAGTTTCCTTCCCTAGACGTCTCTCAGTGTTTCATTTGGTGGTCATAATTGTGGATCTGGCAAACTGCTCACCCAGCAGGAATTGGTCTGTTCCTGGGTGATAGGCTACCCATTGAATTTTGTGTTTCAAGTGGAAAGTTCATCTTGATGAAACTTGCTATGTATTTTCATATACTCCTTGTCATGCTCATTTTTTTGGTGAGAACAAGTAGCAAATGCTGTGTCTGGTTTTTAATGCATTAAAATTATCATGCTTGAACTAAAACAAAAAAACACCTTGGGAACATTCTTAAAAACGTGTATTTATGAAGGTGCTACTTGTACGTTTTGCCTAAAGTTTGACGTGAGCAAGTGAGTTTTTTGTGTCTTCAAAACCTGTTTTTTTCAGGATGATCTAAATAGCATATGCTGATTGTTGCCCAAAGGTAACATTGTTTAGGATTGTTGCCTAAAGGATTTAGACATAACAAACCATGGTTGGTTTGTGCAACTAGCCATGTGTGAGGGGAGGAAATTGAAAGCTTCCTTTTTTAGCACTTAATAGCTGATTGCAGTTTCTCATTTTTGTCTGACGCTTAGAGACTGTTAGTTAACAAACAATCATCTGGTCATAGTTGAATTATGTACAAATCTTGAACTTGTACAAATCACCATTTCCTGAGTTTGGATATAATGGGGCACCGCAGTTTATTACAAACCACAAAAGAGAGCTTTCAATATCCCCCCCCCCCGCCCCATGTGGTGGGTGGAGTATATGAACCTATGACTTGCACCAGGCTCATGACGACAAACTATGGTGTGTGATTTTTAAAATAGTATTTTAAAAATATTTTAAAAAGTGACAAGAAAATCTGACATGAACAATTCAAAGCCATTCTCAGAGTCTTCTGTATTTGTGTAATCATTAATTCACTGTATACTATAACAATTTCTTTTACTGCAGCATTTTATGTATGACAAGGAAAAATGAATTCCACCATGACCGAGGAGCCTGATGCATTAGCTGTAGTTAATCAGCTGAGAGATCTGGCAGCTGACCCCTTAAATAGGCGAGCCATTGTCCAGGATCAGGGATGTCTACCAGGCCTTATCTTATTTTTGGACCATCCCAATCCTCCAGTTGTCCATTCAGCGCTGCTTGTAAGTATGATTGGTTGTTTCTTCTTGCAGTTTTGGGTAGATTTTTAACACCTTGGCTATTTGAATGGCACTTTACATTTGAAATCTTCAATATGAAATGATTTTTCATGGGCTGCTGAAACATATTTTATGTTAATATACTAATATCTGTTTTATCTTAAAACACACAAATGACAATCACAGAAGTTTACATAGGGAAACGTGTTGCATTGCCACTGCACAGATCTTTACCTAGGCGATCACATGAATGAGATCTCTATATGCATGAAAACGGCGAAGAAATTTATTATGTGATCCAATATGCTTTGCAGACCTAAAGCAATCTTGTGCCTGTCTACTCGAAAATAAATCCTGTTGAGCTCAGTGGAACTTATTCCCAGATAAGCATGTACAGAATTGCAGCCTAAGGGTTTGAACTGGAAGATTAAGTGGTGGCAAACGCTCATACTGGAAGTCGTCTTATGCTATTTTGGTTCTTAAATTCTGGTAACTATTTTTATAAGGTTCTGAAAACACTTATAATGGATAATATGCATCCAGAAAGTAAAAGGGTCTAAATTTATGCAGCTACCCAGTATGTTAAGAAGAAGAAGGCCAATTCCATGCTCGGGATCATTAAAAAAGGATTGAGAATAAAACGGCCAATATCATTCTGCCTTTGTACAAATCGATGGTAAGGCCACATCTGGAGTATTGTGTCCAGTTCTGGTCACCACACCTCAAAAAGGATATAGTTGAATTGGAAAAGGTGCAGAAAAGAGCGACCAGAATGATTCGTGGGCTGGAGCACCTCCCTTATGAGGAAAGGCTACAGCGTCTGGGGCTTTTCAGCCTAGAAAAAAGGCGCCTGAGGGGGGACATGATTGAGACGTATAAAATTATGCATGGGATGGAGAGAGTGGATAGAGGGAAATTCTTCTCCCTCTCGCACAACACCAGAACCAGGGGACATGTACTAAAATTGAGTGGAGGGAGAGTTAGAACAGACAAAAGAAAATATTTCTTTACCCAGCGTGTAATTCATCTGTGGAACTCCTTGCCACAGGATGTGGTGATGGCATCTGGCCTAGATGCCTTTAAAAGGGGTTTGGACAGATTCATGGAGGAAAAGACCATCACAGGTTACAAGCCATAAGCAACCTCCTGGTTTTTAGAAGTGGGTTTTCTCTGTGCCAGGTGCAAGGGAGTGTCAACGGGAAACAGGTTATCTTGTTGTCTTGTGCTCCCTGAGGCATCTGGTGGGGCCACTGTGTGACACAGGAAGCTGGACTAGATGGGCTTTTGGCCTGATCCAGCAGGGCTCTTCTTATGTTAGCTAGTGTGTGAGCTATGTAAAACCATCTTATCATATCTGGAAATCATATCTGTTACCTTTCGTGTGTCATGAATAGAAATAATTCTTTGTAGAACTTCTTGTACATCAGTTATCATTTGTATTGAAAACATGTTTATTAATTGTGAAAATATAAGAATTTAAGAAATAATATCCAACACTTATTGGACAGGCTTGCTGTATCAACACTGCTGACAACAAACTTCAAAGTTAGTTCAAAAATAACTAGCCAATAGACTAAATTGTGCTAACTGGCTTATCTGAATATACAGTCGATTCTCGCTATCCGCACATTCGGTTCCTGCGGATTCGCTTATTCGCAGGAGCAAACGGGTAATTCACGTTAAGCTATCCACAGCCATTCGCTGCATCTACAGCCATTCTGAAGCTATTTGTGGTGGCCATTTTAAGGTATTCACTCTATCTGCAGCATAACCGCTTTCTGCTATTTCATTTTGGTTAAACACCAAAATCTGCCGGGTGGGGGGGGGGGGCATTTTCCCCACCTCTAGCTATAACATATTTTGCAGTATATGGCTTGTAAATCATTTTTTTTTTAATCAAAATGTTCTTTTTCTTGGACACATGGTTAACACCTTGTCTTTATCCCTATATAGTACTCTGGAGTTCTAAGCATGTTACATGCATTGGCCTGAATCCTCACTTGTGCAAGTAGAATGAAACTTGCTAAGGGATTTCCCCTACCTCTCCACTGTAGCCCAACAGTCTCCCTGCCTGAGCTGACCGGGATGATCTTGGCGGTGGCATTGGAGTGCCCTCGCCTATTGGTGTTGGGGGACTTTAATGTCCACGCTGAGGCCCCGAGGACAGCCATGGCTCAGGACTTCATGGCCGCCATGGCAACCATGGGTCTGTCTCAGAGAATATCTGCCCCGACGCACGATGCGGGACACACGCTGGACCTGGTGTTTACTGCTGGGCAGGTGGATGGTGATCTGGATGTGGAGGAAATTAACATCACTCCGTCATGGACAGGTCACTTCCTGGTGGGATTTAGGCTTATCGCGGCTTGTCGCCTCTGCAGTGGTGAGGGACCTCGTTCTATGGTCCACCCCCGGAGGATGATGGATCCGGATGGATTCCTGAGGGCTCTGGGGGACTTTCCTGTTGCCAGAGTCGGTGACTCACCCAGCGCCCTGGTTGACCTGGTTGGCTATCCAGTGTTTTGCACTGAGTTTCACATGTATGACTATCTGCCTCTTGGGCAGAAGTCATGGGTGTGTGCTCGGTGCAAAGAGCTCCAGGCTCTCAGGGAACGGGTTCGCTCCCTTGAAGCCACGGTTGCTGACCTGGAGAAGCAGAGACAGGTAGAGAGGAACCAGGGTGAGACTTCTAGGGACGTGGAGGCATCATCCCACCCTCAGTTGGCCAGCTCCTCAGCTGCCAGGAAAGGGAGTCTCAGGGCTGGAGGACATTGCTCTGGAAAAGAGGGAAACAATCCCACAGTGGGGACCCCTTCTTCAGGTGATGGGCCCGTATCCAGTCGCACTATGGATACTCCTCTGGGGAGGGGGGGAAGGGGGCTTCTTGTCATGGGTGACTCTATAGTCAGGAACATAGAGAGGGGGGTCTGTGACGGATGTGAGGACCGCATGATGACTTGCCTACCTGGTGTGAAGGTTGCGGACATCACCTCTCGTCTAGATAGGCTGGTAGAGAGTGCTGGGGAGGAGGTAGCGGTTGTGGTGCATGTTGGCACCAACGACGTGGGGAAATGTAGCCGGGCGGTCCTGGAGGCCAAATTTAGGTTGCTAGGTAGGAAGCTCAAATCCAGGACCCCAAAGGTAGCGTTCTCAGAAGTGCTACCTGTTCCACGTGCAGGGCCAGCTAGGCAGGCGGAGCTCAGGGGTCTCAATGCGTGGATGAGACACTGGTGTCAGGAAGAGGGGTTTAGGTTTGTTAGGCACTGGGGAACGTTTTGGGACAAGCCGGGCCTGTACAAGAGGGATGGGCTTCACTTGAACCAAAACGGAACCAGACTGCTGGCGCGTAACATTAAGAAGGTGGCAGAGCAGCTTTTAAACTGACTCCTGGGGGAAAGCCGACAGGAGCCGAGGGGCATCCGGTTCGGGACTCCTCATCCCTAGGGAATGAGGGTGCAGAGGATGGGGAACAGTCAAGTAATAACAGAGTAAGAATTGGGAGTGGTAGCGTGATGGGACATGACAGCCAGTCTAGCAGGACAGAAGGCTGCAGGAATAAAGGTGCAATCATGCAGCCCTTCTTGGGGGACCAGGTATATAAGTGCTTTTATGCAAATGCCCGAAGTCTACGGGCAAAGATGGGAGAACTGGAATGTTTGGTGGCTAGGGAAAACATTGACATAGTAGGTATAACAGAAACCTGGTGGAATGCGGAGAACCAGTGGGATACTGCAATTCCAGGATATAAACTCTATAGGAGGGACAGAGAGGGGCGTGTTAGATGGCCACCCCACCTCCATGTCAAAGAGGGGGTAGAATCCACCAGAGTAGAGCTGGAGGGGGGCTCTGACTCCTCCATAGAATCACTGTGGGTTAGATTACCAGGCTCAAAGAGTGATGTAATAGTAGGGGCATGCTACCGTCCTCCAGATCAAAAACCTGAAGGGGATTTTGAAATGAGGAAGCAAATCAGGGAGGTGTCAATGAGAGACAGGGTTGTAGTCATGGGGGACTTCAATTATCCTCACATCAACTGGGTCAATTCATACTCGGGTCATGAAAGAGAGACTGGATTTCTGGATATGTTAAATGACTGTGCCTTAGAGCAGCTTGTCACGGAACCGACCAGAGGACAGGTGACTCTGGACTTGATATTGTGTGGCACTCAAGATCTGGTCAGGGAGGTAAATGTTACCGAACCATTGGGGAACAGTGACCATGCTACGATATGTTTCGCCAAACATGTCTGAGGGAGAGTGCCGAGCAAACCCTTGACTTCCGAAGGGCAGACTTCCCCAAAATGAGGAGACTAGTTAAAAAAAAGCTGAAAGGGAAGGTAAAAAGAGTCCAATCGCTCCAGAATGCATGGAGGCTGTTTAAAACAACAGTCATAGAGGCCCAGCGGGAGTGTATCCCACAAAGGAGGAAGGGCTCGACCAAGTCCAGGAGGGTGCCGGCATGGCTAACAAGCACAGTTAAGGAGGCTATAAAACATCAGTCAGCCTAACATCTGTTCCAGGGAAGATGGTGGAAAGTCTCATTAAGGATAAAATCTTAAAATACATAGAAGAACAAGCTCTGCTGAGGGAGAGTCAGCATGGCTTCTGCAAGGGGAAGTCTTGCCTCACAAACCTGTTAGAATTTTTTGAAAAGGTCAATAGGCATGTGGATGCGAGCGAACCCGTGGATATTATATATCTGGATTTTCAGAGGGCGTTTGATACAGTCGCTCATGAAAGGCTCCTGAGAAAACTCCACAGTCAGGGAATAAGAGGGCAGGTCCTCTTGTGGATTAGGAACTGGTTGAAGACCAGGAAACAGCGAGTGGGAGTCAATGGGCAATTTTCACAATGGCGAGAGGTGAAAAGCGGTGTGCCCCAAGGATCGGTCTTGGGACCGGTGCTTTTCAACTTATTCATAAATGACCTGGAGTCGGGGATAGGCAGTGAGGTGGCCAAGTTTGCAGATGACACTAAACTTTTCCGGATGGTGAAGACCAGCAGGGATTGTGAAGAGCTCCAGAAGGATCTCTCCAAAGTGGGAGAATGGGCAGCAAAATGGCAGATGCGCTTCAATGTAAGTAAGTGCAAAGTAATGCACATTGGGGCAAGAAACCAAAATTTCTCATATACGCTAATGGGTTCTGAGTTGTCTGTGACGGATCACGAGAGAGATCTTGGGGTGCTGGTGGACAGGTCGATGAAAGTGTCGACCCAGTGTGCGGCGGCTGTGAAGAAGGCCAATTCCATGCTCGGGATCATTAAAAAAGGGATTGAGAATAAAACGGCCAATACCATTATGCCTTTGTACAAATCGATGGTAAGGCCACATCTGGAGTATTGTGTCCAGTTCTGGTCACCACACCTCAAAAAGGATATAGTTGAATTGGAAAAGGTGCAGAAAAGAGCAACCAGAATGATTCGTGGGCTGGAGCACCTCCCTTATGAGGAAAGGCTACAGCGTCTGGGGCTTTTCAGCCTAGAAAAAAGGCGCCTGAGGGGGGACATGATTGAGACGTATAAAATTATGCATGGGATGGAGAGAGTGGATAGAGGGAAATTCTTCTCCCTCTCGCACAACACCAGAACCAGGGGACATGCACTAAAATTGAGTGGAGGGAGAGTTAGAACAGACAAAAGAAAATATTTCTTTACCCAGCGTGTAATTCATCTGTGGAACTCCTTGCCACAGGATGTGGTGATGGCACCTGGCCTAGATGCCTTTAAAAGGGGTTTGGACAGATTCATGGAGGAAAAGACCATCACAGGTTACAAACCATAAGCAACCTCCTAGTTTTAGAAGTGGGTTTTCTCTGTGCCAGGTGCAAGGGAGTGTCAACGGGAAAGAGGTTATCTTGTTGTCTTGTGTGCTCCCTGAGGCATCTGGTGGGGCCACTGTGTGATACAGGAAGCTGGACTAGATGGGCTTTTGGCCTGATCCAGCAGGGCTCTTCTTATGTTCTTATGACCTCTGGAATGGGGAAATGACCAGGGCTCTGGATCTGATAGCTCCTGAGCGTCCTTGACCAAGCCACAGAGTCAGAGCGGCCCCTTCGTTTACTGAGGAGCTGCTAAGGATGAAGCGGCAGGGCAGAGGCCTAGAGCGACGGTGGCGGAAAAGTTGTGCTGACTCCGACCGGGCACGGGCTAGAGCTCACTTCAGAGCCTATTCCGTGGCGGTAGCGGCAGCTAAGAGGGCTTTTCTGCCGGCATCGCGTCCGCAGAGAACAGCTGAGCTTTTCCGTGTAGTCCGGGGCCTGTTCTATCTGGCCCCCCCAGTAGATGAGGCAGAACACACGGTGGCTCGCTGTGATGAGTTTGCAAAGCACTTCGTGGACAAAGTCGATCGGATTCGGCATGATTTGGACGCCGCATTAGGAGTATCTAATGATGTTCCTGAGGCACCTGTCTGTTCTACTTCCTGGGATTCCTTTCAGCTTGTAGAACCTGAGGATGTGGACAGGATTCTTTGGAACGTGAGACCGTCTGCTTGCCCGCTTGACCCTTGTCCGGCATGGCTGATTAGATCTGCCTGGGCGGGGCTGGCTGAGTGGACGGGGAGAGTGGTAAATTCATCTCTAAGGGAGGGGGTGGTGCCGCCATCTTTGAAGCAGGCGGTGGTGCGCCCCCTCTTGAAGAAACCCTCCTTAATCCCACTATTTTGAACAACTTCCGACCAGTCTCAAATATCCCATTTCTGGGCAAGTTGATCGAGTGGGTAGTGGCGTCTCAGCTCCATAGGGTCTTGGAGGAAGCTGATTATCTGGATCCATTCCAGTCTGGCTTCAGGCCGGGTGTTCGGGACAGAGAGATCCTTGGTCGCCTTGGTGGATGACCTGAGCCAGGGACTAGACAGGGGGAGTGCGTCCCTGTTGGTCCTGCTGGACCTCTCGGTGGCTTTTGACACCATTGACCATGGTATCCTTCTGGGTCGGTTGGCTGGGTTGGGGCTTGGAGGCACCATTCTGAGGTGGTTCTGCTCCTTCCTGGCTGATAGATCCCAGAAGGTGGTGCTGGGGGATGCTTGTTCGGCACCCTTGCCCTTGAGGTGTGGGGTACCACAAGGGTCAATTCTATCCCCCATGCTGTTTAATAGCTATATGAAGCCACTGGGAGAGGTCATCCGGGGGGTTGGGGTAGGGAGTCATCAGTATGCTGATGACACCCAGCTCTTTCTCTCCTTTCCACCCAACTCCAAGGGGGCGGTCAATGTCCTGAATCGTTGTCTGGAGGCAGTTGTGAGCTGGATGGGGGCAAATAAGCTGAAATTAAATCCTAATAAGACAGAGGTTCTTCTGGTCCAGAAGTCTACGACTCAGGTATTAGATCATCGTCTTGCTCTGAATGGGGTTGTACTCCCGCTGAAGGAGCAGGTCCGCAGCTTGGGGGTTCTCCTGGATGCGCAGCTGCTCCTGGGTTCCAGGTGGCGGCTGTGGCCAGGGGGGCTTTTGCCCAGCTTTGGCTGGTGCGCCAGCTGCGACCGTACTTGGATCGCGCAGACCTGGATCGCGCAGACCTGGCCAAAGTGACCCATGCCCTAGTGACATCTAGATTAGATTACTGCAATGCGCTCTACATGGGGCTGCCTTTGAAGACTGTTCGTAAACTGCAACTAGTGCAGAACGCGGCAGCCCGGGTGGTTGCCGGGGCCTGTCGGTTCGACTCAGTTGGACCGTTGCTTCAGCGGCTACACTGGCTGCCGGTTCGTTTTCGGGCACAATTCAAAGTGCTAGTTTTGACTTTTAAAGCCCTATACGGCTCGGGTCCAGGGTATTTGAGGGACCGCCTCCTTCCCTACAATCCGACCCGCACTCTGAGGTCATCAGGTGGGGCCCTGTTAACCGTGCCGCCATTGATGGAGGGGATGGGGATGGCGGCGCAGAATAGGGCCTTCTCGGCAGTGGAGCCCCAATTGTGGAGTTCCCTCCCCCTGGAATTAAGAACAGCTCCCTCTTTAGAGAACTTTTGGCAGGGCCTTAAGACGTTTTTATTTAAGTTAGCATTCGATGTCCGACATGGTGGTCTGGCTTTTAACAAATGTAAATATAGGTGACCCACTGGGATTGTTTGTTTTAATTGTCTTAATTATTTGTTTTTAATTATTTTAATGTATATATGTATTTTAATGTTTTATTGTAAGCCGCCTTGAGTGCCCTTGCTGGGAGAAAGGCGGGATATAAATTCTTTAAATAAATAAATAAATAAATGATCCTCCTGAAAAATGGTTCCTAAGAGTTGGGGGCTCTGGGGACTGGTGTGGGATGTAACCTCTTAGGCTGTAGTGGGAGGAGTGAATCCTCAAAAATTGTGCTGAGTCGCATTTGCAAGTGGAGCTCCACTCCTAGAAGGTGTCATCACCTGGTTTCAGGAGACTGAGGTTACCATTCTGTTCCTGGAAAGCATGCCTCAAATAATCAGAGGCTGTAGCTTGGCAAACGAGAACCACGTATGCTCTGAATGCCAGACACAAGTGGCAGCAGGATACAGCTGTCTTGTCTTGTATGCTCCCAGAGGCATCCGGTGGACCACTGTGAGATGCAGGACTAGATGGGCCCTTGGCCTGATCCAGCAGGGCTCTTCTAACCATTACGTGAAACCTCTTGCTAATCTATAAAATGTTGTGGTGTATATTGGAGATAACTGAAAGAATAAGTAATAGAGTGATGGAGATGACTGTAAATTATGTGCCAGTTACTGTTACTTGCCCTCTCTTATAGGCTCTCCGCTATTTGGCGGAATGTCGTGCCAACAGAGAAAAGATGAAAAGTGAACTGGGTATGATGCTGAGCTTACAAACGGTTGTACAAAAGTAAGTATACCATGCTATCTGCAGTAACCATATGTAATTAATTATGGTAACCATACATAATTAATTAATGTTTCCTTTAAAATTCTTTTAAAAGTAATGTAACTGAGAGCCATGTTATAAGGGTGACTTATGCTGGTTTCAGTGGATGCATTTTGAAATCGGAGGACCTTTTTTAAAGCCAATAATGGCACCATGCTCTGCTGTCACCAGGCAAGCTGGTGTAGTGTAGTGGCTGAGGCCAGGCTTCAAATTGACGCTTCCCAAGTTCAAATTTTGCCTCTGCCATTTATTTATTTATTTAAGAGATTTGTAGCCCGCCTTTTTCCCACAAGGGCAACCATGTACACACTAGGTGGCTGTAGGCAAGCTACTCCCTCTCCGCTTCGGATGCAATATAGGGATAATACTTACCGTACGAGACTGTTGTAAGGCTTGCATTAAGACAGTGGTTCTCAAAGTCACTGCCACCGTGACCCACCTTGTCCTGCTGCTCCTGCATCGCGACCCACCTCATCTCTGCTGCTCCCATGTTGCGCTGGCCCCAGGATGGCCTCCTGAGGCCTCAGAAAGGCCTCTGGATGCGAACCAAAGTCACTTCCAGAGGCCCAGGGAGGCCTCTAGAGCAGTGGTTCTCAAACGTTTTAGCACCGGGACCCACTTTTTAAAATGACAGTCTATCAGGACCCACCTAGCTTTACGAGACTTTAAAAAAGGGAGTTCTAGAAAGAAATGATAAATTTATTTCTTTACAAGCAATATTTTATTTATCTGCAAAAAACTCAATCCATTTTTTGTAATGAGGCAGACCTAACGAATAGCCTCAAGGCTTGAGGGGCTTAGTTATGTGACCCAGACTTCACCTGCCCCCCACTACCTGTCATTGACAGACTTGGAAAAAAACACCCTCAAAAAGATGCTCAAACATTTATCTCACTATATTTACACAAGCTTGCAAACTGCAGGAGCTCAGCTCTTTGAAGGGCAATTAGCAGCTATCTGATTTTTGAATAGCCTCAGGGCTTGTGGCAATTATCTGATCTTTTCATCACCTGGGAACCACCACAAATCGGGTCGTGACCCACCAAGTGGGTCCTGACCCACAGTTTGAGAACCACTGCTCTAGTGGCTGTCCCGGGACTGGCGTGATGCAGAAGCAGCAGGACAAGGTGAGTCACAACCCAAAAGTGGCTTCTGGTTGCTTCTGTTTAGCTCCAATTTGGAATCAAACAGAGGCGCCCAACTGGCGACCCACCTCAGCATCAGACAGCGACCCACCAATTGGGTCGCGACCCACAGTTTGAGAAGTTCTACATTAAGATAATGCATGTGAATCACTTTGCACACTCAAAAAGCCCTGTACAAATGCTAAGTGTTATCATAGATACTGACAAGATTAAAGAGATTAAGGAAGATACAGTAGTGAAGTGACAAATCAAATTGGATGATGCTTCTTTAGGAAAGTAACGTTTCAAGGGGAAGCGAAGAAGCTTCAGAATATCTTAATGTCCGCCATACCCTGCTAAAAGGGGCCAGACCTTGTTGAGCTCTCCTTGCCCACTGCAATAACTTCAGATTGGGACCCTGGGACTGGACGTTCATCTGCTCACTCGCTCACTCCGGGTAGCACTCTTGAGGCTTCCTGACCTCAAGCATCTGTCCTCCTCATTGGCTTCTCTGGGAGATATATAGGTGGGAGAGGTGAGAAGCCCTGCTCCTTCCTGGGCTGTCCTTTCCATAAAGTCCTGCCATTCACCCAATTCCCCTACCCCAGTTCCCCCGGTGCCTGGCCTTTTAAGGGCTAGAGACTTTTGCTCCTGCTTCTGGGGGCAGGGTCAGCAAGTCTCCAATGAGGTTGTGTTCGTATCACAGGCTGGGCATCCCACCTTCAGGGGGTCTTTGAAGCGGCCCGACAGGCCAACAAGGGCGCCGGTGGAAGGCCTCTGACACTTGAAAAGGCTGCGGAGTGGTCCAGCAAGGGAATCGTAGGTGGGGCCTGGTGGCCATTACAGGCACATTAGGCCTTGTTCCCAAGGCCAACTCCTTCCTTCTGACCTACCTCCAAAGTGGGTGAGTTGGACCCCAGACACCCAACAATGATCCAAAGATATGCGTGGGCTGTGAATTCTGGCTCTGCAGCTCAGTGGAATCTTTGACTTCAGCTACAGATCCCCATGCCATAGCACAAACCGCTTTTCAACCTTTGAGGAAAGTCTGCAAAACAGTTTGATCATCTATGGAATTCTGTCACTCAGAATGAAGGACTAAATGATTGTGCTGAGCATGCCCAGGCCAAACGTTTTGATAAGGTTTTTGCTTAGGTGAGAATGAAGCCGAGGGTTGTGGTGTGCTTAATGCAGGCATTGGATCTGTTACATTTCTGTAGTTATGGTGTCCAATACCTTTGGTTCCAATCACAGGTCAGCTCTGTTGTGAGGGAGATGTGCTCCCTGATCCAGTGACTGTGCATGCAGAAACTCCCAATACATGTGCAGAGTTCAGTATGAGCCAGGTGCCCATTCTCTGGAAGGAACGGTGAAGATGTATGCCTGTTTGTTTATATGGTGCAATCAATGTGCATGGTACTTTATGAAGCATAATAGGTCATCTTACCTGTACTAAAAGCCTCCCTGACCACTAATAAAAAACATGAAGTAACTATCCTGATAATTGATAGGAGGTAATTTCCTTTTAAGGGACTCATTTGTGGCTTTTAATCTTTCTAAACTCTTTGCTGTGGATGTGTGGTTAATTTTAAAGTTTCAGACTGCGTTACATTGACAACTGCTGACTTATGTTGCTAGAATACGATAAATGGAGCGAGTTTAAATCTACTGATGTGTTCTGTGTATGAATGCTTGTATCTTTCTTTACAGTGAGACAGAACATTTTTTGGGGGGGCCTTCTTAACAGTTATATAGCGCAATCCTATACATGTTTACTGGGAAGTAAGTCCCACTGTGTTCATTGGAGCTTACACTCAGTTACGTGTGTCTAGGATTGCAGCCCTAGTGTTGGCAAAAACCTGAGATAGCAACTCGGATGCTATCGTATTCTGTTTACACACATGTGTGTCCGCGCAAATGCTTGGAATGGGATTTATCACTCCTTGAAGGGCTCTAAATGGCACAGGGATACTGGAGTTTAAGATAAGCCAGTGTAAACATTCAGGATTCAAATGCCAATTTACTTATGTTTTTGGAATCAGAATCCTATTTGTAAGTACTGGAGAGAGCATGATAAACATTTAATTTGACCTTGTAGGTATGTACGACAATGCACTAGCCTACCTTCATGTATCTATGCATCATGGGGCAAATGGACCAGTGCCGTTGCCTTATTAAAGGGAGATGTTCCTAGTATGGCAGAATGCCATTGGCAAATGGTTCTCCCAGAAGCAATTTCTGATTTCTTTGAGTGGGATTTGCAAGGATATTCTTGCAATGGTGCATGGCAAATACTTTTATCTTACAGTAGAGCTTTTGAGACCTTTTTCGATTTCGATTTAAAAATACGTGTCTAATGCAGGGGTTCTCAACCCCTTCCAAGCCGAGTACCACCTCTGGCACCACACTCCTGCTGCGTACCACCTGAAGTGACTGGCGATCATCGTCAGTTATTCCCAGATTTTCAGGTTTTCTGAGGCCAGAAAAGATAGGAGGCTGTGGGAGGGCCCTTCTCAGCATTCCCGAGAGACTCTGCCAAAGGCAGGAGCCTCTTGGGAGTGAAAACGTGCCGCTGAAAGCGTTGTATCGGAGCAAGGTTCCGGTGGTCCAGCAATCGAAGTACCACCGGCAGTAGGTCGAAGTACCACTGGTGTTACTAGTACCACTGGTTGAGAACTTCTGGTCTAATGTATGTATCTTACATTATTTCGCCCTTCAATAAGAAACGTTCCCAGGGCCACTCACAGTGTACGGCTGCTTGTGTTCCACACTGCTTTGTTTTGTTCAAAAGTATTTCTTAAGTAGTGCTGGCTTTTATTGGGTCTTATGCACATCTTATGCACACAGGGTAGTGCTGGTAGTGGTTTTAGGAGAGGCGAGAGCTACAGATTTCTGGCTCTGCAGCAATGGGGAGAACTACTGGTGACCTAAAGGCAACTTCTACTTGTCAGAAGTAACCAGGCGAATGGCTCCTTGAGATCCTGAAATCTGCAGAAGAGTGTTTATTTTCTTATCCTGGTGGCTTGTGGTCCTGATCACATTTTGAGACCCCATTATTTTGAGGTTGGCATAGACTCATTGTGGATATGCAGTGGCAGCAAAGAAGACTTCAGTGTAACCTGTCAAAACTTTGCATGAGACAACATGAAGATCCTAAATACAATGCAACAAGTAGGTTATTTCTATTATTAATACTGTGAAGTATGTCGTGTGTCCCTTTTAGGCTCTAGGCCAGTGATGGCAAACCTTTTTGAGGCCAAGTGCCCAAACTGCAAACCAAAATGACTTTTTTTTTCAAAGTGCCAACACTGCAATTAAACCTGAATAATGAATTTAGTGCCTTTTGAGTGATCTTTTGCGCGGCTGTTAGGCTGCGTGCGATTTTTTGGGGGGTGCACCCTCAGGGACCCTGCTCCGGGTGCCCCCCGCCCGCCTCCCGCCGGCTTACCTGCAGCTGCTCCTTTCCCACGTGCAAGGAGTTTCATCTGCCTGCTACCACGTTGCCGCCGGGACGCTCCTCCTGGAGCGGGCAGCCAGGCAGGCTAGGCGGTGGCCTGGCAGGCTAGGCGGGCAGCCAGCCAGGCAGGCTAGGCGGCGGCAGCAGCAGCGCCGGGGCCCGGCTGAGCCGCACCTCCGCAGCCAACCAGCCGGGGTGGGAATCCTCACTCCTCCTCCTCCACCCGCCCTTAACGGAAAGAAGGAGGAGGTGACTTCCGGCTAAGGGCGGGTGGGGGAGGAGGAGGAAGAGGAGAGCCTCCCCCGGCCCTGCCTCCCCCCGCCCAGCCCAGCCACAGAGGAGGCTGCCGAGGAGGAGAAGGAGCGAGCTGGACCCACCCCCGCCTGTGGCAGGCAGGCAGGTCGCACTCTCGGCTGGGAGGCGGGCGCTCCGCTCTCGGCTGGGAGGCGGGCGCTCCGCTCTCGGCTGGGAGGCGGGCGCTCCGCTCTCGGCTGGGAGGCGGGCGCTCCGCTCTCGGCTGGGAGGCGGGCGCTCCGCTCTCGGCTGGGAGGCGGGCGCTCCGCTCTCGGCTGGGAGGCGGGCGCTCCGCTCTCGGCTGGGAGGCGGGCGCTCCGCTCTCGGCTGGGAGGCGGGCGCTCCGCTCTCGGCTGGGAGGCGGGCGCTCCGCTCTCGGCTGGGAGGCGGGCGCTCTCTGTCCTTAAGCCCGAGCTTAGGGGCGGCTGGTCGGCGCGGCAGTGCACCGCGGCTCGCCGTGCCGCGGCGTGCCCACAGAAACGGCTCGGCGTGCCGGCAGCGGCACGCGTGCCACGCGTTCGCCATCACTGCTCTAGGCAATTGTAGTAGCTTATAGAAAGTAGGTAGGTACTTGGGTAGTAGTACCTGTAAGAAGTTGGTGGTTAGTAGTAGTAATAGTACAGTATAAGTCAATAGTAACCCTAGATAGTAAAGGTTGAAGCCTATAGATCTTTTCATAGAGATGGATCTACAGTAGGGTGAGTAGAACTCTGTTTGTGCAGTGAGTTTTCTTGCTGCTTGGTCTCTATTACAGCCACCTGCAAATCTTCAGGGTAAAGAATGGAGTGCAGAGGGACTGCAATGGAGGCAGAACTTGGGAAATCAAGTAGAAGTACCTGTCTGCTTCGCAAGGCACCTTTTGATACAATGCATGATCTATATTGCCATTCTCTTTATCTCTTGAATACAACATTTAGAATACTGCTACAAATTGAGGCAACTGGTAGCTCTCTATCAAAAGGGCAAACTAATGAAAGCAAGATTTCAATTACTTACCTAGAAGCACTTTTTTTTTTTTTTTTTTTGGCAAGAGAGCCTGCTCTTGCTAGAGTGTCCGGTGGAACTAGCTGAATGAAATCCAACACAGCGTTTCCAATTTATTACTTGCCTAAGATGGTCAGTTCAATTAATAGTATTTAATTGCACAGGAGTCCCTTGTACATATGGTAAGATGCACACACTTAATGTGCAGTCAGTCACACACGCACACATATGCACACATACCTGTTAATTGCAAGCAATTTTGCCTCTAGTTCTAGTGGATAATTAACTTTTTAAAGATGCACAATCCTAAACTTTTCTAGCTTTGGAAAGTGAACCTGTTTTAAGAATGATATGGTGAGTGAGTGTCTGAAACAAACAATAATTATTAGTGGATTAGAAGCAAACCATAAATGGGCAACACCCCAATTTGGGTGATCAAGCTACTCTCTTTGAATTTTTTAAAATGTTTTAGAAACTGATAAAACAGAGAAATCACCCACATGTGTAAGAAAAGGCAACAATGCCACCTAGTGTCCATAATTGGAACACATCAAAAAAAAATTATCTGCAGATATGGCTCAAGCTGCAAATTATCAATATTTAAATGTCAAACAGTCTGATGTGGTCATTAAGACTTGTATGCTGACTACAAAATGGCTTGAGCCTCCGCAGAATGTAAAACAAATCTTGGATAAAGTTCCTAGTCAGGAAGAAATTCATAAACTGCTTTAAAAATCTGAAAAATTGAGAATCTTCAGGAATTGGTGGGTTTATTGTCTTATGAGTATTTTTTTGTAAAAGGGAAGTTGGGTCATGTTACATTATTTTTAAAAGGAAGGTAATGTTTGGGAGTCATGGGAAACTACTAAAGTCATTTAAAAACTGATGGGCCCCATAACATTACATTCCTGTAGTCTGATTTCTAAATTAGGGTGCACATTCTCCCCTCACCCCTTTGCTGATGTTGTTTGTACAAACCTACATATCCATTTTCAATTTGACCTTCCTTTTTACACATACATCCTGATCTTACTTTGCTGCTCTGTCCTTCACACACCTCATCACACAGGGTTCTGTAACCCCCCTTCCCAGGGAGTCCACGTGTGCTCCTTTGTTTGGTCTCACCTAAGCTTCTCCTCTTTTTCCTCCTCCTTTGGACACTTCAAGCACATGGCTCCTTTGGCCACTCACTGGAGGCGGACAGTGCTTGGGGGGGGGGGATCCAGTTTAAAACACATGGTGCCACCAAACCTGTGAGCTGAGTTTCAGCTTTCTACAAGTTCCTTTCCTGTTTCTTCTCCCTGCCCACTTCCAAAATCTCAGAGGCAACTCTCGTTGCAGCAACTCAGCCCTTACCTCTTCCACACAGAGTAGTTGCTTGCTTGCTTTCTGCACAGAGTAGTCGCTTCCTTGCTTGCTTCCTTGCTTGCTTTCTGCCTGTTAGTGATTTGAATTTGGTATGTGGCGGTGGACAGAGGAGTTGGGCACAGATCTAGCACCGAGGAAGTGAAGTTCCAAGCTGGTCGCTGCTCTTTTCCCTCTATCGGCTGGGAGGGAAGGTTCGAGGGAGCTGAAAGCCTCTGAGAAGTTTGTCATGTGTGTTGGGCACAAGAAAGAGGAAGCAGAGGATTGCTTGCGTTAGGTGGGGAGTCACATCGCTCAGCGGAGCATGAAATTCGCCATGGACCTGCAGTTGATGACTTGCGGACTGGTCCGCAGACCACACTTTGAGAAGTGCTGCTCTAGTCTAGACCATACATTTGGTCAGACAAGGCAGGCTTTTTATCTAATCACGGTATGGCAAAATGAGTTACAAATTTGATTCATTTTTCCCAACTTGACTGTATTCATGCCCTGCTCATTCTTTCGAGGAGAAGTGTATTGACATTATGGGGGCAAAAGTGTTCAATGAAATCTACAAGCCCTGATCTCTTCCCCCACCCCACCCCCACCATTTTAGGCAAATCGGCTCCCCCCACACTGTAGCTTTCAGAAACTAGCTAGAGACCCGGTCAAAATGTGAGGGGGCTCTGCAGTTGGAGCATTGGTGTGATCACATGAAAAGGTGGGCTTGTAAGCTGGCTGCAGTAATGATAAAAGGAGACGTGGATGAACGGAAGTGGTCGGTAAGAAGTGGAAGGCTTGGGGGAAACTCCCAACCCACAGCCTAGGATCAAGAAGGGTAGGACTGAAACTGGGGAGTTAAAATGGCAGAGAGTCAAGAAGGTAAAAGGCTCCCATTTTGCATGAATTAACTTGGGGTTTCTTGCTAGCTAGCCATTTCAATGTCTCTTCTTCCAAGAAATATGTTGCTTCTGTGTTAAGCCCAGGCAGTGTTCACTGAAAAGCTATGAAGGGAAACTGCTGAAACAAGCTCTCATGTGATATGCAGACCCTTCCTGACAGCTTGGTGGACTGAAAAACAAAGATTGCTCAAGATGCTATTTTAAAAAGGGGCAGCAGATTTTAATTTGAAGTTAGTGTATGTGAAAGATGCCAGACTGGCAGTATTGCTGGCTGAGGTCAGTACCTGTGGAAAAATCGTAGGAGTGGCAGTGGCCTTCCTCCTTGTCCTCATTTCTTTGTGTCAAAGGCTGTTTGTAGCTATCCTACAGGGAAGAGGGTGGCCTGGTCTCTTGGTACCGCTGTTGTCTACTGATGCATCTTCTATTTATCTAAAAAGTTGTTCATGCTACTAAAGTATTAAATATTTTCCAACAACTGCACTGTATTGAATGTTCTGACAATGAAAAACACATTGCTTGTGAATTGTATGTAATGGAAAAGGTCAGTTCCCAAGTGACCCAGAAATGGAACCAAAGATGATGGTTTCCACATAAGATCTGACTTGTTCCTTAATGATTGAGGATTGGGTTTAGTCTCCACTCTGTCGATGCCCTTGAGTATATTGCTTTATAAGTGACTTGGCTGCCATTAATTTCTGTGTGTGCAATGAGTGTATTTAAGGGAGGAGAAAGATAGTGAGAATGCAAGGACAATCTTCTTCTCCATGCAAATCGGTCAATGTCTTCAGATTGGCTCTGGCCCACCTATAACCGAGATCATGGTGGGCACTGGAGACTGGGCATCTTCAGTGCCGATGCCACAGTTGTTGAACTATATCGGTTGGAAGACACCGCAAGCTCCCTTCTTGGTGGCTTTTAAATGGCAATGAAGGATATTTCATTTCTGTAAGGCCTTGATGTTTCTCTGATTGATGAGACCGGATTGTTGCTTTTTTGTCTGCAGCTTTAGCTTAGGCTTGGTTAACACCTAATTTCAACTAAAAGTAACAAGGTCTCGGAGGAAGTTGACACTGCACTGTTTGAGTTAGATTCTCTTTAATAATGTTGATATATTGGCCTCGCATGTAGCTTGTCCTTTTGACAAAAAAAATGCAAACATTTCCATTCATACAAATCTCAATTTGTTTTGCTTTAGGACCACGACACCAGGGGAGACGAAACTGTTAGCTTCAGAAATCTATGAGATTCTTCAGTCTTCCAGCATGTCAGACATGGACAATGTGAATGAGATGAATTCTCGGCGTCGGAAAGCTCAGTTTTTCCTGGGAAGCACAAACAAACGTGCTAAAACAGTGGTTTTACATATAGATGGCCTTGATGATTCGGTAAGTTGCGTGGTGGTGGTGGTGGTGGTGGTACCTATAACCTGCATGGGGATATTAAGGAGTGTGTGAGACTCATTTTCTGTAAGCATATTTCAAACATACAACCTGGAGTACTATATATACCATATGCCATATACTTAAGAATCTGCATTAAATCTGTCTTAGGAGTTTATCAGGTGTTGGTAATGTATATATTAAATTTGCTTCTAATAAAAATTGATGCATTAATTTAAATTATCCCAAGAAACTAATTTCAAAAAGGTCTGGTCTGTCTGTATATAGACTTGGATCCCATTAAGAAGAGATCTGCTCACACTCTGGGGCTTTCCCACTCTCTTTCCTGCACCTCATTTCTTGTTGCATCTCCCCATGCCCCTGGGAAGCAGTTCCTGAGAACTGGAAGACCTCCAGAACAGCACGTAGTTTATGGAACCAAGGTTGTTGCTCAGTAGGACACTTGAATCCCAAGCCCTGGTGTAGGATTACTCAAAGTGTGGGTTGGGCCTTCCAACCCACCCTTGCTCTGGTTTGGTTCCAAATTGGAGCCATTCTGGAAGCTGAATGACTTACCAGTAGGGCGGGGAGGCCTCTTCCGGGTTGCGTCATGCTGGCAACCCACTGCACAGGCCTCTGTGGGCCTCAGAATGGCCTGCAGAAGCCTTGGAAATCCACTTCCGGGTTGTATCCGACAAATGGAAGCGGCTTTCCGAGGCTTCTGCAGTGCCATTCTGAGGCCCACAGAGGCCTGTGCAGTGGGTCACCGGCCTGGCGCAACCCAGAACAGGCCTCCCCGCCCTACCAGTAAGTTCAGGCGTCGCAACCCATCATGGGGCACAAAATGGGTCATGGCGCTGACGAGTTTGAGAACCCTTGCCCTAGTGTATTTATATTTGATGATCTTTGTTTGAATTCATGTTTGGATTTGGCAGTGATACTACGTATTGGAATTGATGTATCAGTTTTGTTTCATCACTTGGCTATTATTAGATGATGATGGTTTCCCAGCTCTCCTTTTTAAAACTGAGAGAGATTCAATACTATTTTTCTTTTTAAAGTTCAGTTCTAAACTTCCTTAGCTGGCTTTTTCTGACATTTTTTCTCATTGTCTGAGATTTCTTTGGCTATTGGATAACCGTTGTGATAATGAGGTCTCAGTGGAGTCTTTATGCAATGTCAGAATAATTTCTAAAAAATTATCCTCCATTCCCCTGTAGATAACACCCCAGGGCCATGTTTGCCTCTTTATGACTGCCAAACAGCATGTAAGGCTGTTTGAGCATGTTCTCCACAAGTGCCCTTGGGTCTCTGTGTTTCAGTTTTGTAGCCATTTTAAATGATCAAACCTGATCTTCTGCTGCACTGACTTACATTTTTGTCCAGTAAGCCTGCTGGAGAACCAGGTCTCTGTATAGCCCATCTTCCTTAATAAAGTCAGCAGTGATAATCATGAATAATGAGCGTACGTTCACCCCTCCTCTTTAAGAGTTTCCTCTTCCTGCCCTTTCCCCACCACCATTGCCATCATTTTGCCTTCTTCCCCCCCCCCCCCCGCCCCTCCTTTAAGCCAGGTTTAATCAGTTCCAGTCATTTCTCCCTATTATGTTTACTGACTTGGTAGCTCATTTAGTTGCCCATCACTGTCTCTGAAGCTTTTTCTAAAGCCAGAAAAAATGCTGCCTGTTTCTCTTTTGCCTGCCAATTTAAGTACACATTTCTCTGTAAATGGTTTGAGGTCAGCACATCTTAAGGCTGCCTGCGTAGACTCTCCTAAACAGAACTAATGCAGCTCCTTGCAATTTCAGGCTTTTGTGTGGAGGTAAAGAGGTTTGGATTTAGTGTGCAGTGTGGAGTAGTGTAGCCTCTTAATTCAGAGGACTTCCTTCCCTGTCTGCTAACAGCAAACTATCCTACTTTAAGCATGGCGGATAGGGAATGCATATAAAGGGCACCAGTAACAAACGTGTGGTCACCAAGCCATCTGTGTTCCTAACAAAGGTTCTTTCGGCACAAAATAGAAGTCAGATGTTGACGGCCTGTCACCTCGGGTCTATGAAGGTGAATGAAAAACACCATTTGTAAATCACTTTGACTTTCAATGGCTGGCACTGTCTTAACATATCTTCGACACTGCAGCAATTTTGAGTTTCAAAGAGATGTTTCTAACATAGGCACTTGTTTTCGTCCATGAAATTTTACCATCCTAATCCTTTTTGATAGGTCTTAACTTTTTTATATTAGTATAGTCATATTCCCCCCCAACCCCCCCTTTTTTCCAAGAAGCTGAAAATTCAAAATAAGCCACTATCCATGGTTGTGTTTTGTATCCCACAAAATGAATAATCGACGGAGTAGCCTTTCACTGAATCACAGCGCACTCTTGTGCAAAGTTAGGCAGGCGGAGTGCATCCTCCGCCGACCTAAGGAGTTGCAAAAGTGCTGTAAAGAATAAGCAACATAGGTACAGAGGCTGGCGCTGCTCACTACACCACCTACCAGGGCTGCGCCAGTCGACACAGGGGTGTGGGGAGGGCAGGGGGGGCCTTTGGCCAGCCTGGCCTGGGAGGGAGCAGGGATATCTATGCTGGGTTGCGCCGATATCCAACGCCCTGCCCCAGACTGGGTCAGCCTTACAGGGCCTCCCCGGACGCGCATCAGTTCCAGAACTAGCACGCATCCGAGGAGGCCCCTTCCCCTGAGGTGAGCCCAGGCTGCACCGTTGCGGCCCGCATTCTGCCTAGGATGCAGTAGCCAGCATAACAGTCTCTGTATTATTATTATTATTATTATTATTATTATTATTATTAACAACAGTATTTATATACCGCTTTTCAACAAAAAGTTCACAAAGCGGAACCATTGCTGTACAGACGGCAATGGTATTCCCTCAGGGCACCTAGGAAGTTGCTAAATGGGCAGGATGTCAGAAGAAAAATATGTTCTTGTGTGCTCAGACAGATACTTGAGGTATTTGAAAGGCACATGGTGGCGTGTGTTTGTACAGCCAATATTTATGAAATATAAGAAGTTTACTAATTGGATTCAATAACTTGGTTGGAATGTTAAGTTGAAGGTGACTGAAAGCTGTGAGGGCTGGAGTCTTGCGTGACTTTGCTTCATCCTGCCATAAATGCTGCCTCGGTTCAGATGTCATGGCAGATCACTGTAGTTTCTGATTGTGGTTTGTATACTAAACTGTGGTGTCTAGTTTGGATGTCATGGCAAACAATGGTATTTGAGAACTAGAGAATGTATAAAATAATTTTTGGGGGGGTGAGAGGGAGAGAGCACTCAGTTCTGAGGCTCATTTGTAAAGTTTGTATTTTAGCATATTTTACGGTGTGTCTAATATTTCATTATTATTATTTTTTGTATTATCTTGACTGCAAGCCTTAGTTTGCTTCCACAAGGAAACCAGGATATCGGTGTTTTAGAAAATATAAATGGCTTGGCATTGCATGTGAATTGAGCCACTGTCTTGGTCACTCACTTGCATATGGAGACGTATGTGGAAATTGGAACTCAGTGCAGGCATATGATGATCTGCAAATGACCTGAGACACCAAGCAAGCGCCTGTGTTTAAAAAACGATAGGATTTGCAGTCTCCGTAAACGGCCAGCTCCAAACTAGCTTGAATGCACCTGAGGCATCACTCAGCTGTCTTCCTTTGTTGATGCTGTCTGAAACCCGCAAGTCCTGGCCATGGTCAAGGCCTTTCCATGTCTTTGTGCTAGCTCAAAGAGGCAAACTGGCCGTAGTGTTGTCTTTCAGCACTGTAAATGCATTGAAGCACACTGGGATAATGCAGAGCAGGTGCACCTAGAGCAGGTCACCGTCGTGTTGTTGCTCAGTAGGGCCTGTCGTTTGCTTTCATCGTAACGTTCCCTTGTGTGGTGTTGAGCAGACATTTTTTTCCTTTGAAATCAGAGTTCAGATTGTGCAGTGCAGTGATGTCCATGAGCTGCCACAGATGAGGTAGCTGAAGGATACAACAGCTGCTTTGATGCATTCAGTCAGTATGGATACAAGGTGTCTGATAAATAGCAACTTAAACACTAACTGCTCATCAATGAGCATTTCAGTCAGTCAGAACTTAACCACAGGGGACTGTTTAGCTGATCATACGGAGAAAAGCAGTCTTTGCTTTTCAGCATTTTCCCCTCATTACTCACAGTTGATTCCATCCTAGTTTATCTTCAAAAATGTAAGCAGAAATGTTCTTGGTAATTCTCTTATGGCTAAATTCAGGGCAGTTGTACATCTTTAAAGAAATGTCATTGTCCTTCGCTGCTTGGTCGGTGGGGAAAAACTTTATTCTTGGAGTATGGCATATATGTTGTGTCAATGTTCACAATTATAATTCTGCTTGCTACAATGTGTATTTCGTTGCCTTGTATCAAGTGGGGCAAAAGGAACCTCAATCTTCCCCTCTACTTTGTGGGTGGAAATAGTCCCTCCTGTTGCCATGAGAAGTGCAGCAGAATTACAGAGAAGATCCCCATTTCAGTTCGGAGCTAGAGGGGAAAGCTAGGAGTTACTGTGTAGGTGCAGGGCTGCCCAGATTTGTCAAGTGACTTGTCAGCCCACCTCCGAAACGATCCCTTCCTTTCTGCCCCAGCTTGAAGATTGGCACTAGAGAGAGGGGAGTGAATTGTCCCTGCAGTTGTACTGGTTTTCCCAACTCTAGGGACAATCTCTACTTCTTTAGCTCCAGACTTGGAGATGAAGAAGAGGCTGTACCTACCCTTGCACAGCAGCATGAGATCTGGGGCAAAGGGAAAGGTTGGGTCCTGCTGACGGTACATTTTTTGACTTAGTAGCCAGGGCCAGCCAAAAACGTGTGGGCCCCTGATGACTGACTTAGCATTTGCTCATAACCCATGTCCTTAATTTTTAGTCTCGGAGAAACTTGTGTGAAGAGGCCTTGCTGAAAATTAAAGGAGTTATCAGCTTTACTTTTCAAATGGCAGTTCAAAGATGTGTAGTCCGAATCAGATCAGATCTAAAAGCAGAGGTGAGCATTTTCTGTGGTTGGCTTTTGTGTTTTTCAGATAGAATTTTGGATAGAGGCCCATTACCCTGATGTGATATTCTACTTTTCCCTTTGTGTAGGCATTGGCAACGGCAATAGCATCAACCAAAGTCATGAAAGCCCAGCAAGTTGTGAAAAGTGAAAGTGGAGAGGAGGTGAGAACCATTCAGAATCGAAAAGCAGGCTGGGTTGGCAATAAAAATAGCACATGCATTGGGTGCAACAGTAGTCCAGTGGTTGTATACATGAAACTCCATGTGGACAGGGGCATCATAAATTGTTGCTGTGTACCAAGGGAATGCCATATTATTATTATTTATTATATAAAGAATTTATATCCCGCCTTTCTCCCAGCAAGGGCACTCAAGGTGGCTTAGAACATTAAAATACATATACATTAAAAATTAAAAACAAGTAATTAAAAACAGTTAAAACAAACAACAACAACCCCAGTGGGTCAACCTGTATTCAAGTAATATTCAAGTAATGGAGTAGCAGGGTGTGCATGGAAGGGAAGGGCAACTCCCTTCCTCAAAGAAGAGAACAAGAAGTTTCTGTATATGTGAAACTTTCTGTGCCAGTTATGCCTGGAAAGTCAGGTAGAAGCAACAGGTGTAGACTCTAAATGTAACATTTTAGAATCTACTGTTCCAAACTGTTAGTATACACTACAAGAGTTGTCCTATTGGTTCTCGATAAGATCCAAAATAATCCAGTGCAATGGAACCATTATAATGTCTTACTAGAATATACAGTCTTCCAAGTTATATGGGTATATAAGCAAAAACTTCAGGGAAACTGATAAATTACACCCAATCTCTGAAAGCTTGATCCAAAAACCTCTACAGCGTAGATAAAGTGGCATGTGTTGTTCCTTTGTTTGGGCAAAATGTTAAGCAGTTGAAACTGGAGATTTTTTTAAAAGAACTAGAGTTTTTTTTTTTGCCTCATGCATTTCTATAAATAGTTTGCATTCTTAGAATTGTTAAGACTCTGAACATGAGCAGATGTCTAAAACAGCAGTTGCATTAATGTATGAAACTTAGAGGTACCCCGTTTGTCAGCAAAACTGGTTTCTACAATGACTCTGTGAGCCCCATGATACATTGTTGTCACCTATACCTGTTAAATAGATGCTGGTTCCGTTCCAAGATACTCCTGTAGAAGTGGAGCAGAATACGGATCTCCCCGAATATTTGCCGGAAGACGAAAGCCCTTCAAAGGAGCAAGACAAAGCCGTGTCTCGTGTTGGATCGCATCCAGAAGGTGCAGCCAGCTGGCTGAGCACAGCCGCAAACTTTCTCTCTAGGTCCTTCTACTGGTGACTTGGAGTTGACGTTGAAGGACTGTGTGAACCAACTGGGGGCCAGTTTTCCATTGGTGTGGTGAACTGCCAAGTGCAATTTGCAATAAGTTAATCACGGAAAGATTTTAGACTACACAAACGTATGCTGTGTGTTGCATTTTATTGGACATTTGGCCTTTTGGGTCAGTCAGGTGGATGGAGGTCTCAAATCAAGGATTCTTCATTTCCTGTCCCCAACCTGCCCCTCTTCTCCTATGTTTTATTGCCTCACTTTTTAAAATGGGTCCATGATTAACCAAACATGTTTAGTGTATAAAGCTTTAAGTTAAAATTAATGCTAAACACACACACAGAGCTCATGCAACACATCTCAGGACACCTGCACAAGGAAATTATTAGATCTAATTTTGTATGGATTGAAATGCCTTTTTTTTTTTTTTGGCGCTTTATTTCAGATTATACATTTCCTCTGGAAACTCATGCAAGAGGGGAAGACCCGTTTTTTGTTTGCCATTCACTTTTATTCTTTAACTTTGTACAAAGCCAGCAAGGCATGTTCCACTTACTGTGTTGCAAGGGAAGTGCTTTGGAACTTGAACTTCATAGCCCTTAATATGATTAAACAAAGAAAAAAAAAGTCAGAGCTGCCTGAGAAATCCAAACTTCAATAATAAGGGATTAGTGAAGACGGACATGTGTGTGTTTCTGTAGTAAATCTGTTCTAAGAAAATGCTTGTATCTATGGCTGTGACTCTTTGTAAATAGGATCAGATACTGCTGGCTGCAGGTTGGCTAAGAAGCTCTGGTTTCAAAAGTTGCAATCTGCACAGGCAGATTGTTGCAGTCAACATCTGTGGTCAAAAGTGTGGTTTTGGCCTTATTCAGTTAACAACAAAATACGTTCAATTTAATCTAATGAGAGCTGATAATTAAAAAAGGGGGGGGGGGGATGGAATGCCTAATATGCCATAGTGCCATTGTTGATACACGTTCACTTTAAACTTTTGTTGTTTGGCGGAAATGATATATTTTCTTTGTTGCCTTTTGATATTCCACCTTTTATGTCCTGTTGCAGCAGGCCTGAGCTCTGGGGCAGTGGGAGAGCTGGCCATTGAGCCGAGAGCAAGGCACCAGCCAGCATGATGTGCCTGATACCCAGAGAAGGGTAGGCATCTTTTAAAAATGAAACCGTCTCTGAAACAAAAAGAGACATAAACATAAACAAAAAAACCAACACAGAGAACCATTCCTGAACAGTCGACTTCACCTTGTAGTGAAGACAGTTAAAAAAAAAAGTTCAAAGGTGCCTGATTCATTGCATCTCATCTCTGCTTAGCTTTCAGAAAGGCCTGTACAGGTAAACCTTCAGTAGGCAAAATATCAAGCATAGCAAATCAGTGGCACTGAGACCTTTTCTTTCTTTTTGCTGTCTTTAGAACAGCTCCAGTCCTGCTTTGCACCACAGGAGGATATAGCTGTGCAATAGCATTGCTGCTATAACGCTGGCTCTACAGTGGTCTACTTTCTGTGGTGCAATCAATACGATATTGGCTACATCAGTGGCTTAGCTAAACACCTTTTGGAGGTCTTCGCTCCATGTTTTGCACTGCAGCAGCAACTAAGTAGCATCCAAACACTGTTGACAGTAATAAAAAAGCAGTGTGCAGGGAAGAGGCAGAAATGTGTACACCAACCATAAGTCAGAGTTCACTTAAATTCAGTGTCCTTTTGAGATAAAGAGCTTACTTTCAGATTAGATTATTTTTATTTCTATTTTTAACGTATTTAGTTTGTTTGGTTGAAGTTTACACGCACAGAATACAAGCTTTCTGAGGCATGTATTGCATTAAAGATGTATTACTAAGCATATTGCTGTCTAGAATGTTACAATAATACCCAAATGTGTTTGCAAAGCCCTCCATTGTATAACCCTGAACTCAATGTTCACTTCTTGTTTTTAACATCATTTCTCTCTCTCTGCATTTGCATTTTCGCACAACCACTTAACTACGTGACACACCCCTTTGGATATTAATGGTTCCGTACAAGTAGGTATTAAAACTCGTGTGTTTAATTCGTAGGTATGCTCTTTCTTTTTCTTGGGTCAGTATTGCAGATCTCCCAGTTAAAGCATCTGTAAAAGAGCTTTTGAAATTCTGTAAAATAAAAGTGTAATATAACCAAGTAGCATTCTTTGAATTTCTATAAAGATTTGAGGGGTTTTTCTTTCAATATTGTGCTCTTTCCTTTGGGAATTTTGTCAAGATCAGCATGGGAATCCAGTCATAACTGGAACAGTGAGTTTTCATGGCTGCCCTTGTACCATGGGCCACAAATGGAGAGTGTGTGCTTTGAAATTTGTCCTATGAAGAACAGCCACCATTTTCCATGGAAGCAAAATTCAAGCCCTCGTGATCTCCACGCTACAAAATATGCTGCTTGTTTGCTGAAATGGTGTGTGTGTGAGTTCTGCTATATGGTAGATAAGACTTTATTCAGCACTGCTAGCATCACTTTATAGTTCTCGGTCATGACGTCCTTTCACACTTACTCAAACTGTCCCACAAAACAGTCTCCTCTGGTGGTTAAAAGTTGGACTCGACTCCTGAGGTTCCTGAATTCAAGGCCCATCTCTACCCATGGATTTATTATGTGGTAAATCTCTCTATGGTTTGTTGGATTGGGAACACAAGCCAAAGGAGTGTGCTTGCATCCTTCTCCCCTCCCTCCCTCCTCTGCTCAGGCACAAAATCTTGATGGAAGGAACCTGATGGAATACATTCAAATAAGCACGTGTTCTTTCTGTGTCTCCTTGTCACTGGAATATAGATTGTAAACTCCAAGGAGCAGGAACTAACTTCCATACTAAAGCATCATATATATTAATGGTGCTCTATAGATAGAGCACCATTAATAGTAGGCCAGTGGGTGGCGCAGTGGGTTAAACTGCTGAACCATAAGCTGTCGATCGAAAGGCCGGCAGTTCAATTCCCGCGACGGGGTGAGCGCTGGTTTGCTTGGCTAGCTCCTGCCAACCTAGCAGTTCCAAAGCATGTTAATGCGAGTAGATAAATAGGTACCGCTTGTGGGAAGGTAAACAGCGCTCCGTGTTCCAGCTGCATGCTACGCGCTGCGGCAAGGAGAGTCACACCAGCCACATGACCACGGAGGCGTCTTCGGACAACGCTGGCTCTTCGGCTTTGAAATGGAGATGAGCACCACACCCTAGAGTCGGACACGACTGGACTTAATTGTCAGGGGATACATTTACCTTTTTATAGATAAGATGGAAGTGATTATGGGCTTTAAAATATCCTTTGTTCCTTCTGCTGCCCACGCTGTGGATTAAACCTAGCCAATCGTGTTACGATGCTTACTGGACCCATCACAAAAGCTGCAGTTCAAACTATAACATGGAAAACTGGTGATGGCAAAGTTCATTTGACTTTGAGCAAGCCCACCAAAGTCCAGCTCCTGATCTAGCACCTCAGTGAAGGCCCTTCAGAAAGATCATTGCTACCTTTTTGGAGCTTGTTCCTCCTTCATTTGTAGTTGGGATTGTATATGAATGTATGGGGCTGCTGTTTACTGAGTTAGACTGTTGGTCAATCAAGCTCAGTATTGTACAAGTACAAGTATCTTGTTGTCTTGTGCTCCCTGAGGCATCTGGTGGGGCCACTGTGTGATACAGGAAGCTGGACTAGATGGGCCTTTGGCCTGATCCAGCAGGGCTCTTCTTATGTTCTTAGTATTGTATACATTGACTGGTGGCAGCTTTCCAGGGTTTTGTAGAAGGCAGAGGTGACCAACCTTTCAACATGAATGCTTCTGAACCTTTAATGGTTATCTAAAAAAAAGGTAAAGGTGACCGCTGACAAGTCCAGTCGTGTCCGACTCTAGGGTGTGGTGCTCATCCCCATTTCAAAGCCGAAGAGCCAGCGTTGTCCGAAGACGCCTCCGTGGTCATGTGGCCGGCATGACTCTCCTTGCCGCAGCGCGTAGCATGCAGCTGGAACACGGAGCGCTGTTTACCTTCCCGCAAGCGGTACCTATTTATCTACTCTCATTAACATGCTTTGGAACTGCTAGGTTGGCAGGAGCTGGCTAAGCAACGAGCGCTCACCCCGTCGTGGATTTGAACTGCCGACCTTTTGATCGACAGCTCATGGTTCAGCGGTTTAACCCACTGCACCACCCGCTGGCCTAGGTGTCTAGGTGAGGGCATTTCAGCAGGTGCAGCTGCTTTAGCAGCACCATCGGCACTTGCGGTTGCCAAGATTCTGTTTTCTACACAACTCTTAAGAACGCAGAGGCCCTAATGGTGGAAGGTTGGTTGGCCACCCCTAGTATAAGGGTCTTTCTGAGCTCTTCCTGAAGATCTCGAGGGTTAAATCTGGAATACGTTGCATGCAAATCATAGACTGTATCACTGTGCTACTTTCCCAACCCTTTATAAATGGAGCATGGAGACTTTCTTATTAATTACATTTTCACCATCCTCAGCTCCTAGAAGGCAGGATGATGGTCCATTGTTCCCATCTCCCCCTAACAGCAACTTTGCAACTGTGTTATAGTGATTGACCCATGGTCACTCAGTGAATTTCTTAACTCATTGGGATTTGAACCTGGGTCTAGTCTGACACTCTTCTAACCACTACCCTGCACTGGAAAATTGGCCATGGATGGAAGGGACTGGAGGGAACCCTCATTGGCCTTGAGGATGTATTAGTGTAGCAAGCAAGGCAGAACCAACCGATTCTGAGAGTTCAGTTATGCTTCAGCTGCAGTGGCGTGACTAATTGACAATGCTGCAAGTCCCTATATGCCAAAGTTACACTGTATAAGAATTGCCAGTGACAACAAAAACATTTTCCCTGTAATCTTCCTCCAATAATAGTAATTCCCTTACCCAAGCTGTCATCAATAACTTCATCAATAACCTTCATTATTCATCAATAACCTCCTATCCAATGGAAACGCTGCCATTAATTAAACAATTACTGCTCTGAAATGCAATCATGTTCAGTAGTAGAAATGATGTATGCATTTACCGGTAGTTCATTCTGTCCAAATCACAGTACAAAGGGTTAAATACTTTATGTATTTATGTATTTTAAAGTATTTATATCTCACCCTAATACTCTCACCCAAAAGTATTTATAAACTCACCCTGTCTTTGGGAGGACCAAGTCCTCCCAAAGACATTAAAATAAAACATAGTACATTAAATCATGGAAAGAAACCATCAGCAGCTAAAATATAGCAGCTTTATAAAGCAGGTTCCTAATGGAGACTAGGATTTGGTCATGACCTATGGAAGATTGTTCCTAAAGCAAGGTGTTCTGTCAAGTGTACATTTTATACACTTTAGGTAAGAATCTCAGTTTTGTTCTTTATAGGTCCACACCTGATTTTCCCTCAATGGGAATTTTGTCATTTGCTGCAGAAGAATTCAATAATGTAGTCTGGAAATATTTCTGCCAGTGGCAGAAACAGTTACACTTGCAGAAAAATGTCTTTTTAAACTTTTCTGTAATATTAAAAATCATATTGTTAATTTTAGATTGCTTGTGCCATAAGGCTTTTGCAAAAACAAAGCAACTGAGTGTTGGATCGCTTTCTCCCATGAATTCCTATTTTGAGACTATGTAAATTCCATAGCAAAAACCTCTCTTTCAAGCCCGCAGTCCCTTCCACCGCTCCTGCTGTCCTAAGCCAATCCTTCCTGAAGCCCTGGAAAGTGCAACGTAAGAGCCCTGCTGGATCAGATCAAAGGCCTATTTCGGTATTCTTGTTTCCCACAGTGGTCAACCAGATGCCTCTGGGAAGTCCACAAGCAGGCAGTGTGGTTAAAGTTGTCAGTTCCTATAGCTTGCAACACGGGCAGAAGTGGAATAGCCATCATTTTATTCAGCAGCCTTTTATCTCCAACCCAGTGGTTCAGGTCCTCATTGTATCGCTCAAATGCCCGCAGGACACCATTGAGTAGGAGGCCTTTTAATCCCTTGTCAATTTCAGATGCTTGGAATCTGATTACGATTACTCAGTGGTGTCCATGCTCAGAGGCCGTGTCAACCTGCAGATGTGGAAAGAAGAAAAACAACGTCCTGGATATTGCATGTGTTTAGAGACTTGGAATCTGGCCTCCCAAAATGGTTTCTGTGATAGTCGCTCTAACTTGAGTACACTACAATTTAAATATATTGATGAAATGTATTCTTCTGTTCTACCTATGCTTTTAGGCTGGCCACAGAAACTTAATGTGAAAATATTATATGCTTTACTGGGTTGGACCAATATTGTATATATTAAGGTATATGCTTTATTCCACTGTATGGCAAGGGAGTGTGTCTCAATCCTGGAGCTTTGCATGCAGAAGATTCCAGGTTCAGTCCTTGGCATCCAAGTAAATTTGGGAAAGATTGCTGTCTGAAACCTCCGAACGCTGCTACCACTCAGTGTAGAACATATTAAGTAGGAGGAACAATGGCTTCACTCATGTTCAGTATAGCCATGTGGCTACTGAATTGCAAAGTCTGGTAGGAGAAATCAAGGCACTGATGCTGTCTTTGGAGCAGAGTCCTCTAGATCAGGGATTCTCAATGTTGAGAGGCCCACGTAACCCCCCACGTACCCCCCTTAAAATGTAATCCAGGGCTGCAGCGCCGATTCAGCAGGACTGTAGCTTTTCTCTCCAGGTTGTGGCACGGGCGGGAGGCTCATGTGTAGGCTTACCAGATTTCTGGCACCCCCGAGGGGGACGCAAGTGACATCACAAGAAGGCGGGTCAAAAACTGTGATGTCACTTCCGCCGGAAGTGGGCGTGTCCACCAGAAGTGGGCGTGTCCACCATAAAATAAATACAGTATTTTACCTTTTTCCCCATGCCTCTGAGCATGTGCAGAGTGCTGCCGCTGTTTTCGTCCCGGCCAACCAGGTGCATTGTGACAGCCAGTGCTGGCTGCCACAACGCAGCCAGCTGGCAGGGGCGAAAACAGCGGCGGCACTCTGCACGTGCTCAGAGGTACGGGAAAAAAGGTAAAATACAGTATTTATTTAATAATGTTGAGCCAGTTGAAAATGCCAGCTGGACATCCAGGGGGTCACTGAGTTCGCTGCCACTCAGCACAGCCCCTGCTCAGCCTCTTCGTCTCCACAGCCAGCGCGAATTAGCCCTCGCTTTCCGACAGCCACACGCAGACGCAGAGCCTGAACTGAGCTTGAACCCCAGGAGTAAAAGGAGCCGTTATTTCAGGCTCTTGCTGAGGCAAAATATCTTTCTGCTCAAAAGAGCCTTCCCTGGACTCTGACATGCTTTCTTGTAAAAAAAATTCACAAGGAGCCTCTCAGCGCTCCGAAGCCGTCAACTGCTCTAATTAGCTTCACAATGGCTCCTGCAGCACAGATAAGATAACACGTCCTACGGCTAAAGTAAAGAGTTAAAGAAAAAACAATTCACAGCGACCTCTGGTTACAACGCGAAACCGAAAGTAGCTGTGAATCAGGTTTTTTTAACTTTTTACAGCCGTTTGAAGTGCTGGAAGGTCGCATGGCAACCGGGATTCTGGGGGAGGGCAGCCGGTATGACCGGGATGATCCTCGTTACCGTGAAAATCCCGGTCATTTCCGGGACGATGGTAAGCGTACTCATGTGCCCTCACGAGATTTGGCCACTGCCATCTGGAATCTCACAAGATTTTTGCGAGATTCAAGATGGCGGCGGCCAGGATACAAGGTAGGAGCAGCTACGGGGGACATCGGGAGGACTGTAACCGTTTTTCCCAGGTTGCGGCACTCACACGCAATCCAGAAAAAATGGCTACAGCTGCCCGTCATTAGCTGCTGATAGCAGCAGCTGATAACGGGCAGCACTTCGCGTACCCCCAGCCTGTGGTCTACATACCCCTGGGGGTACACGTACCACAGGTTGAGAACCCCTGCTCTAGATACATTCCAGAAGGACTTTCATTCCCTCAAATGATATAATTCCATTTTAAATTGGGTCCTCTTTCCAGGACTGTGTGCATTTTGCAATTTTGTGCAAACACCAGTTTTGTTGCAGGCATGTCATTCAAGAGATACGCACTTTGCCACAGTCCTCTTGTGATGTTTACAACATTGGTGCCCTGCAAAACTTGTGACTACGAATGTCAGGTTGTGACACCAATTGTATAGATATGTCATGCCCTCTACAACGGGACTGAAGAGTGAACATTAGGTTGTTTTTAGACTGTTAGGCTATGTTTAGACAGTGTATAAACACTGTTAGAATGTTTATACATGCAAAGAAAAAATGCATTATGGATTGTTCTCAACAGCAGATGTGCACATTTGAGTCTGAAATGTGTAAAAGTCTGAGCACCTTGTGAAGTAGTTTGTCCTGCAGATGTTAAAACTCTGCTACTGAGATCGGAACACTGTCTGCATTTCCTAGACTTTTCTCCATCCTCACACCTAGATGTATACAGCACTTTCTCTTTCCAGTGGTCCTACCACATTGTAACAGTATGGTGCTTTGGTGCACCTTTTCAGTGTTCAGCTGAAGATTGATTACTTGGTACTGATATTGAATTTCTGTTTTTCCTCCTTTCCAAAGATCAGTATGGAAGTGGGGTTGCACATACAATACCTTGAATAATTCCCAATACAGCAGCATGCAAAAGACAATGCCAAACAATACAACGTGGCTTCTGAGTATGTGGGAGAATCCACTCTCAAGGTTGCTTTGCATGTTACATCATTTATGCATATCCTTACACTTCCAAGTAGGAAAGAATGCAAAGCCCATGGAGCGGTCAAACTCGGTGAAATTTTATATGCAGTTTTTCTTTTTGCTTTGCAGCATGTGCATACCTGGAGAAGGTGCAATGAAAACGTTTCCTATTTAGTCATTGCCTGGTACAACCCTGGCACTGCTTTCACATAAATTCTTTCCTGGAACTGCTTTCCTTGCAGGAAGTGGCATGTGTGAAGTGCTTCCAAAAGGGCAACTGCCCCTTTTCATTTTCATAGTCGTGTATTTTTTAACCTATCTTGAAATTCCATGCCTGTTGTTCTCCTTGCTATGCACTAGATGGCAGCATAGAAATATTATTGTGGGTGCAGATTGCAAGGTTTTGAATTGCACCTAGGCTTGATTCTGGAAGGTATTTTGCAATAGGTAGATGAACAGCTGGGTTTATGAATAGATAGCGCACATCTTCCTTTCTTGTTTCAGTGCAAGGTAGTAGATTTCTTGCTTTCTCTAATAGTCTTTTAAGAATATGACTTAGCATCAAACTAGATGTAACTTTAAGCATATGATTTGCCCTTATATGCTCTTTAAAGAAAAGTGTTTGCAGCATGGGGGGGGGGGGAACTCCTCCATATAAGAATTGTGGCATGAGGATAGGGGACCTTAAAGCTTTGCCCCTGCCAGGATTCCAATGGGGGGGGGGCTTCAGCAGCTCTTTGTGCTGGACAGGAAGCTCCCATCTATTCTGAGATTATTAGTGCAGTGGTTTCCAATCTTTTTCGCCCTGCGACCCACTTTCAGCGTGGAACTCAGCAACCCAGATGTTTTGGTGGTGACATGATGACGTCATGTCACCGCCAAAACATCTTGGTTGCTGAGCTTTTGCATTTTTTACGCAAACAGCCTGTGTAAACATGGGCAGGCTACACGAAAACCCACTTGTCAGTGAAAAGAGGCGGAACTTGGGCGGAGCGCGTGGAGCTGCTCCGGGCATGGGGGCGCATTCAGCGGGGGGGGCGTACTTACCCTTCGTTTCGGCCCTCCCTCCCTCCCTGGAGCCCGTTTGGCTCCGAAATGAGACCCAAACCAGGGGGGCGTCGACGTGACGCCACGCAGGCCCCGCCCTTGCTCCGGGCACTGGGAGGGCTCCCGTCATTTCTGGTGAAAACACAATGAAATGAGACCTAGAGAGGGCCAAAGACTGCCAAGCAGATGCTCAGGTGGTGGGCTGTTCATGACCCACCAAAAACCAGGCTGCGACCCACCAGTGGGTTGCAACCCACAGTTCGGGAACTGCTGGATTAGTGCATATATAAATATGCAATTTCATTGTGTATTTTTCTTATGTAGAAGAGATGAATAAAAACATAGCTAAGGTGGTAAAGTTTTTCCATTCTTTCCTTTGAACAGTCTTTTTTTTTAATTAGTGCATTCCAAAAGAAAAAAGAAATAATATAAACTTAGCCAATTTATTGGGGAAGCATGCAAAATATTTGAATCTTCCAAATTTGAGGTATATGGAAGTGTCATTTACATCCTTAATTACACTGCCATGGGATGGCATGAGAGATGAATAAAAATTGCAAAGGTCACTGTCAAAATTGTTTCCCTGCATAATTTACATTTAAATGAATGAAACTTTGGGCTTTTGTACCTCTCTAGTTGCTTTTAACAGGGCCATCCACACAGGAGAAGGGCAAACAATAGTTCAGATGCAAGAAGCATAGTTACTTGATGATCCACACCATTGCATCATCTTTGCAGAGGCATTCTCTCCTATGCAAGAGAAAAGGAGGAATGCCTCTATAAAGATGGCGGCATGCCACTTATTGTTTTTATTAGTATTTTTTTACCACAAATATATACTGTATTTAAAAAGTTCTATTGCCCAAATAAACTGGGGCAGTTTTTTTAGATTAACAATTTTAATTAACCAATGAATTGATTAGCTATTGCAATCCTACTTATACCTTTTTATACCTATTACTACTGAGGTATCAAAAGAAAGTAATTGCACCACTCCCCCCCCCCCAGTTTTGTGCAAGAGAGAGTCTTTGAACATTGCGTGGTCTTGCTCCTGTTAAAACGTTGTCCCCTGCCCCTCTGAAATATCTAAAATTGCCAATTGCAGGCATTAGCAGATGATATTTCCATGTTGTGAAAAACTTCACCTGCTGATTTCTATAGCTCAAACTACTGCTGAAGGCAGGATCTCCCAGTACAGGACACAGCATGCCAAATGCCACCCCCCCCCCCACACACACACTTATCCCATGGTGCACCAACTGGTGCCTCTCCTCCTCCCCCCCCCCCCGCTCCCTGAACTGGGAAAGGAAGAGGGGAATGAAGCAGAAGAGGAAGTATGGAGGAGATGCTCTAGTTTGCTACTCCTCCACACTTCCTTCTCTGCTCTGTTCCCTGTCTCCCTGTCAAATCTATGGAACAGGAGGAGCAGTGGAGGAAGGTGCCCCCTGCCAATTCTGAGATGATTGCCTCAGTTGCCCTCATGGGTGGGCCAACTTGGTTGAAGGTACAGAAGCAGACCAGCCAGGCTTCCTCATTTCATTCCTTGGCAATCCTAGGAATGGCCCTGCTGAGCTCCTTCAAAGGGTACAGGATAAACGTGCTTTGTTAAAAATGACACCTCAGTGCTCTCACTCAGAGATCAGCTTTTAATGACACAAAGGTGAAGACTGGATGCAGGAAAAAGTAAGACGTGGACCACCTTTGGAATACGTGGACTTTTCCATATCATTTCATATCACTACATTTGCAACTGAGGAACACATTTTTAAAAAGAGTTGTACAGTAAAGTTGATACAATTATTTTCTCTGTGGTCGGGGCAGCCAGACTGAAATGCACATTGTGTTAAGTTTCACTTCCATCTGCTTTTCTGGATAGCATTTTTCTGATATCACTCCAGTGTAATTTAAAATAACAAATCTGATACTGACTCAACCCTGACTCAACCTCAAGAGGTATTGTGACCAGATTTTGTTGTACTGTATTTGATTTTTTTTAATGTACGACTATTTGATAACTTGTGATTTGTGAACTTCAAGGTTAGCAGAGTAATCTCTATTGATATCAATTCCTTTGACCAAATGGCTGGCACGGCAAATGGTGCAAGACCACCACTAGGGACGACTAAAATGTTTTGCTTCCCCTTCTGGTTATGAAATACTGGATCTGCCTCTTTAAAAATTGCAATGCTGGGTTGGGCCAACAGGCTATCTAGCCCAGCATCCTGCCACCTGTCAGTAGTTGGACAAATGTCACAGGTTATGAGACAATATCTGTCCCTTGTTAGTCTCTGACATTTGAGGCTTGCTGTGTCTGAAGATGGTTACACTTTTGGATATTATGAGTAGCAGCTATAATTTACCCAATCCCTGTTAAAAAGTCACATGCAAGAAATTCCACGGATTAATTTGTGTATTGTATGAAGAACTGCTCTTTTGTTTATCCTAGGATTGACTGCCTATCCCTCTTTGATCTCATGCATCTAGGTCAGGGGTTCCCAACCTTCAGAGGCCCGGGTACCCCCTATCGTGGTCCAATTCTCTGAAGCACCCCCTGCTAATTAATTAGCTAACTAATCGAATTAATTAATTAGCTAAGTAATCATTTAAAGATTTAAAAAGTATTAAAATGTGAAAATGTCTTATTTAACTGAGAGAGTGAGAGTGAGCGAAGCAGCTGTGTGTGTTTGAATGAGTGAGTTGGAGGGTGGGTGAAGCGGCTGCTGGGGTGCATTTTCTCAATAAGCCCAACACAATAATAAGCCCAACACAAAATCAGAGACACAGAAGGGGGGGGGATTGCATTTTCTCAACTATAAAAAATACACTGCACAGACGGGAGAGAAGAAAAAAACCAAACAGAGAACTTGATCTCATATTAGTGCAAAAAGACACATGCCAAGATCTCTTTTCTCCAAGCCATCTTTTCCCTCTCCCACTTCCAAACTCAGCTCCCCCCCTCCCCACTGGCGTCACTGCAGGGGGGCGGAGCTCCAAGTTCCGTCGGGCTCTGACCCTCCGTTACATGACAGGAGAAAGTGGCCCCGCCCCCTCGCCTTTGGAGCCATTCTGGCCGACGAAAGCAAGTGCTTTTGTTGGCAGGAATGGCTCCAAAGGCGAGGGGGCGGGGCCGCTTTCTCCCATTGTGTAACGGAGGGTCAGAGCCCGATGGAACTTGGAGCTCCGCCCCCCTGCAGTGACGCCACTGCCCCTCCCCCACCCCATCCCGTCTCTTATCTGAGAGAAACAGACACACCAGAAGCAGACAGACCTCATCAGGTTGCAAGGAACCCTTGGCTCACGTTCTGCTGTTCTAAAGTGGAAATGAAAGTGAAACTGAAGAGCAGTTTGATTTTAAAAATACAGTACTCAGCTCGCTGACACTCAGCTATGGGAGGGAGATAAGGAGCAGCCTCTCCTGTACCCCCACATCCAATGGGAGGTTGAGCTGACATCCGCATCAGCCAATGGGAGGCCGAGCTGGGAGCTTGGGGGCGGGGCAATTAAAAAATTGAAATAAAAAAACCGTTCTGGTCGCCAACAATCAGCTGATCTTAGCTGATAAGGGGAAGCCTCTCGCGTACCCCTGCCTGATGCTCCACATACCCCTAAGTGTACGTGTACCACAGGTTGGGAACACCTGATCTAGGTAACAATTGCTTCTTCAGTTATCTTGTTTCCTTAGTGGACTATCTAAGATTCCTTCAGAAAGAAAGGTGATGTCCTCTGTCCCCCTTCCCACAACTGTTTTTTGTTGCCCTGATTTATATCTTTGGCTTATGTCTTTGGTAGCTCTACTGGATTATTTTGGGGAGGAAGCAACCAGACTCTCATAGAAGATCAAGCACTTAAGAATGTCCAGAGTTTCATCTAGTCAGATATTCTGTCTTTTAAGAGTAGCCAACCTATTGGGAAGTTCATGATGCATATGGTAATCCCTTTTCCTTGGCCCCAGCATCAGGCAATCAAAGGCGTAGTGCCCCGAATCATTATTATTATTATTAACAGTATTTATATACCGCTTTTCAACAAAAAGTTCACAAAGCGGTTCACAGACAAAATTAAATGGCTCCCTGTACCAAAAGGGCTCACAATCTAAAGCTTTATTTTGGCAATATTTTCAGACAAAATGTTTTCAGCAAAAGTCTTCACAAGGTGATTTTCAAAAGAACTAAATATGTACACATAAAATAAATCAAATTAAAACCCATGGAAGCAACAGTAAAATTCATATGAATTCCTAAATGTGTGTTCTGCCAGGCAAATTTTCACCTGCTTCTGAAAAGAGACCGTCTAAAACACACATGGAGTGCAGTCTATACCTCCAGGCTGCCACTGAAAAATAGCTTGCTCCTAGATCAGTGATGGCGAACCATTTGGGCTTGGTGTGTCAAAAATTTTGAAAATGCCTAACTTGACTCTGCTGGTGTGTCCCCCCCCCCATAACTTTTAATAGTACTTTGACTATTGCTACTTTTAATAGTAATTTTGAATTGAACTGAACTGAAAACAACTACAGAACGCATTTTATTTAACATCAATTAGTGACTTTTTTGTTGCTGAGTTTTAGTAATTTGAAAGAGGTCTGCCAAAATCCCTGTCCTAAGTGTTCAAGACAAGCCTGTAAAACCTGCGAAAATGTAAGGTTTGTTGGGGCCCTGGGGGAAATGCTGGTGTGTCACCCAAAATGACCTCGCGTGTCACAGGTTCGCCATCATGGTCCTAGATGATGATGTTGCCTTTCTGGAGGCTGGAACCTCACTGACAGATCTTAACATTCTAATGTTATACCTCCCTCTGTAAATATTATAAATGCAGATACACTGTAGACACTAGGAGCTCCAAACTGACGGAAAAACCGCCGGGGGCGGCGTTTCTTGATGTGACTCGGCCATGGCTTGTTCCGTTTCACGCGAGGTGGGGACACCGGAGAGGCTAGCTACGCCTCTGGGATTTTATGCCAATAAAGGTTCCTTACTTACTTACTTACTGCCTCTGGGATAACTGAGATTTAAATGCATTAGGGAATTATGTTGCTTTTTTGCCTGTAATCACCTGCTTGCTTTTAGTTTTTGCTAAGATTTGCACCTGGGTACTACTGCCAACAACCAAGCTGTTTTCCAAGTCTGCTTGTATTATTTTTTTTCTTGTGGTATCATCCAACCTGTCTTCCCTTGTACTTTTAATGAACTTAATTTTACGTTTTAACTCCTTGCCTACCTATGGTTGGTTGAACTCAACTAGAGCCTTGTCTCCTCCTAGGCCCTGGGTTGCATGCTACAGCATTAGAAATGGAGGTATTAGCCATGTAATTGAGAGGGAAGTTTTCAAGGATGATTTCTGTCTACCTGGCTTTGTCCTCATGGTGGCAGCAGAGTTGGTAGATGTTGACCCTGGCATAGGGGTGAACTGGAAAGAATTGGCAAGAAGTTCAGAAAGGGGATGGAAGTGTGTTCTTTCTCACACAAATACACATGTGAAATATTTGGTCAAGTCTATTTTTAAAAGACCAATTCCAACCAGGGTTCCCTTGCTCCAAATGACTATGTTTCTTCAGGTTTTTGCTTGTTTCCTCTTTTCTTAGGCAAATGGACAATAAAGATTTATTGTTCTCAGGTTCTCTTGGGGCCAGTGTTGGGCACCATCCCTTACGACTGAGTCTTGGAACCATATTTTTTGCCCATTTTTTCCCCAAGGGTTGCCTGTCTTGATGTAGTGTAGTGCTAAATTTTGAAGTGCAAGAGGTCATTGTGACACCCTCCAATAGTTACACCCCACTAAAAGTACAGTATATATATATAAAAAAACCTTAAAATTTCTGCATTAGTTTTTCCACCACTTATTCCTACTTTGAAATTTGTTATGCTTTAAAGATCTAGTTCATTTCATCCCAAACTCTTAGAGCAGGTTGTGATAGTTGAAAAATGGAATTAAAAATATCTCGGACAAATGTAAAAAGTATTAGAATGCTAGCCTCTTCCTGTTTACTTAGAAGTAAGTCCTTTTGGGTTTAGTAGTACTTACTCCCAGGTAAATTTGCATTGGATTGTAGATTTAACATAAGATACATACTGTCGCTCAAGGTAGCCCTTGGGAAAGATGATGGCTTAGACATTAGCATATGCCCCTAGGAAAATTTCTCAGTTTGCTTCTTGCTGAGTCTGATGGTTTCTTTTCAGCTAAGGTCCTATGAAAAAAGTTCCAAAGGCTGCATTTGAGGATTTCTGCTGATGACAGAACCACTCCTGTTATATAGGAGAAGTCGTGGAGTTCTGCTCCCCTCATTTCTACCAATTACGCCCCTGTATGTGTTATCAGGCCCCATCTCAGATTTACAGCACAATCCTAACCAACTTTCCAGCGCTGGTATAGCCGTGCCAACAGGGCACACACTACATTTTGCAGTGCATGGAGCAGTCCTGGAGGCCACTTCAAGGTGAGGGAACATTTGTTAACTTACCTTGGGGCTGTATTGCAGCTGCACCGGCGCTGGAAATTTGGTTAGGATTGTGCTGTTAGGGATGCATCTGACCTGGGAACACTAATTTTAATACAAAGTTAGCAGGGATCTGATGAAACTGGAATTTTATTTCTAGTTCTTTCTTATTTCTATAGACTTCTTCCAATATTGGTTCTTAGGATATTGCAAAGTTAGAACTCACCACAGAGAGCGAGAGCGCGCGCGAGAGAGCGCACGAACGAGAGCGCACGAACGAACACACCTTTCCAGGCTCTGTAGATTGAGCATTGGCAGTACAAATTCTATGACAAAATAAGATGTACTAGACAGCAAGCCCGACAGTTTATATAGGCAGGCTTGCAAAAGCTCATAAGAGGTTCTGTTTTGAACATCCTGTGAGGCAACTATTGGTATGCGATACACAAGAACACATCAATTCTTGAGTCTTGGCCTAGTTCCCACAATCAGCAGGTAGGGTGGTAAAACTGTTGAGGTGGTGGACAATACCACTTCACAAGGCAAGCAGGCAAATTACATGGCTGAATGCTTCCCTAGGAAGAAAAACAACCACTCCTTGCAAACATTAGTTTTGTTTCTCAGGGAGAAGGCTAGGATAGCATTCTTAGATGGTGGGAAAGGCCTACAAATGATGAGCTATGTTAACTTAGTTATTGTGCCACTCAGCACCTGATGGCTTCCCACCATCAATTTCCTGCTGCAAGCTCACAAACATTTCACCCCATAGTAAAGTCTTGGCCGCATGAGAAATTCTTACATTTGTCATTGCTATTCTTGAAGCCAAGCTTTTTTGATAGGGCTCTGTTTCTGCAGTTACCCTTCTTAAGTGGGGACCCCTGGTCCTTTGTGGCTTCCCTGCAAAACCTGCTCTTTTGGAAAAGGTGCTTATGAAAGCAGCTAGCATGCAGAAAGCTTCCTTAATTGCACAGGGACCATACAATTCTGACAGATCCCCAATATAAAGTAAGCCAAAGGGAATGCAAAACAGAGAAGAAAGTGTAAGAGATACTAATGTTCTAACACTGGCAGAAGGCACAGAGGAAAATGGTGGGTGTTGTTGACTCTGCTACCAAATATTTTGATACCAATTACAGAGTGGTACAGCTAGGGATGTTTTCAGCACAGTTATGAGACAGAAGTACAAATACTGAGTCAGATCAGAAAAGTGTCAAAAATCTCTGGTACCACAACAGATGTATAACAGAAGAAACTCATGTATAGCAGAAGATGAGTCAGAGAGTCCAGCCACAACATTGCATTTTATGTAGATTGTGGTGGCACATGTCTTGCACATGGAGGTGTTGGGATCACAGGAAGCTGCCTTCTCCTGAGTCAGACCATTGGTTCATCTAGGTCAACATTGCCAACACAGACCAGCAGCAGCTCTCCAGGGTTTCAGACAGGAAATTTTTCCTCTGCCGTACCTGGAGATTGAAATTGAGATCTTCTGCATACACAGCAGATGCTTTACCACTGAATCATAGCCTTGATGGGTAGCATGATATATAACAAGTCTTCTAAGGAGATCCTGTTGCCTTGCCCCATTTTCCATGGTGTCATCTGAATGGGCCTATTTTTAATGAAGCCTTATTGCTATGAGGAAGCTTTTTCCATAGGTTACCTCTGGGTCTCTTCTAGAAGCTGTAGGCAGTCTCTGAGTGGTAGGTTTTCTGACTTATTTGGCTTATCTTTTCTACCATATCTGCATCATCACTTCTCTACTCTACACTTTTCTATTTGTTCATATTTACACTCTGCCCTTCAGGACAAACTCCTCCCCAGGTTGCCGACAACAAAAAGGTAAGGCAATAACATTCATGGAACAACAACAATACTGTAGTGTATCAGAAATAGAACAGTCATAGAAACATGGCAGCCAGATCTAAATCCCAATTAAAACCAGCAGTTAAACGTGTTACAAAACTGGAAGGTCCTCAACTGCCCACTTAAAAACAGAGAAGTCATGAACTTGTCAAATATTTCCAGGGAGGCAATTCCACCACTGAACTGTGTGTATTCTATGAATAGTGCCAGCCCATTACATTTTGCTGCCTGAAGTGGAGCACCAAAAGCTTCCTCTTACCTTATAAATCTTGCTTATGCATGTCTACTCAGAAGTAAATTCCATTGCATTCAGTTGGACTTACTCCCAAGTAACTGTATAAGATTGCAGCCTTACCTTACGTTTCTGTAAGGACATCATTCTAGAAATAGTTTGAGTTAAAGGGACCATGTGAATGAAGGAGCTCCTGTGTTGGCATGGTGGTGCCTGTAAATCAAGTCCTGCACTTCCATGCTTGAAGAAACCGTGCCCAAGGCAAGGTAAGGAGGGGGGCAATCCACTTTTCACTCTCTTTTAATGGGTGGAAAGTAGATCAGTGCTGGTTGCATCTCCTGTAAGCTGAGTGTAGGCGATGGTGGCGGCAGACACACCGAATCCTCTGCCCTCTCAACCCCCCACAATCTGCTGCTGCTGCTGCAGTCCGCATCACCTTGCATAATGGATGGGCTGCCCTTGGCTGAGGGCATCATTAGAGGACCTTCTTTGGGTTCCCTAAGACGTTAGATGGGTTGCAATTAGGAATATGGCTTTTTCTGTGGTGGTGCCCCATATTCACCTGTCACCATTAGTATGATCTTTTAGATGCCAGACATTCTCTTCAGCCAAGCTTTTGGTGCCTGTTAATTTGCTTTTAACCGATACCTTTTTCTGATTTTCATATGTTCTTGTTATCTTCTATTTTGTTGTTTTATGTTTGTATGAAATTATATTTGTATGCAGCTTTGAAGACCCAAATGTGGGGTACAAATTTTAAAGTGCATATAATCAATAAAAGTGCTGATGATTGCCATAGTCATTGTACTTTTTGCAAGAGAAGCTAACATTTGCATTTACATCCCGGTTAACACTCCTGCTTGGGTAACTGCATCCTGTATCCCTTCTTAAAGCTTTCCTTGCAGCTTCAAAGAGACAACAGCATCCTGTCCCGTATTTGTTAAATGGTTGTCATGTTCTTTATTTTTAGAGGTTGAAGAGAGTCTCCTCGATGGATGTAAGCAGTTTAGATTCTTCATAAAGAGTCCTGCACAAATGTTATCTTCACACAAGTTGGATTAAGCCTCCTGCTTGAGGAGCTGTCAGCCTGAATGCCCTCAAAATTAAGCTTTCACAGTTTTCCATCTGGGTCTTATACGAAGCAGAAAAACTGTTTCAAATTTCCTGTACCACTTGGAGAGAAAATTAGACACACACACACACGCGCACACACACACGCGCACACACCCACCTGTGACCTGCTAAATGGATCGCTCAGAGCCTTTCCAGATGATAAAAGAAAATCAAGCAACTCCCCACCTCAAAACCTATATTTTTAATGAGTACTAGAAAAGCCTAGCTCAGTCTGATCTTATGCATAGTAGCACAATATCCTGTCCCAGACAATGAATGGGGTTGTAGAGGGAACCCATTCACTACTTTTTGAAATTAAGCCAGGGAGAGGTGTGCTGCAGTGCCCAGGAGTAAAGCAAAGCTAAATTTGGAAGAGGGAGGAAGCAGAAAGGTCGGGAATTTGCCAGGCATAGCCTTCTAAACAGTCATACATTTTTCTCTTTTAAAGGAATACATACATGCCGGTCCTGACCCAAGGAAGCACTCCGTTGCTAATGAGGTTTTTTCAACTTGCAAAATGAATAAAATATCATGTTTTAAAAACTCATCAAATGACCTACTTCTGCACTGTTGGAACAAAGTCAGTCTGGAGTCCTCCATACCTGAAGGGGAGAACACGTGGAGACCCTCACAAGATTCTCTGAGCTTTTTAAGGAAACAGTGGGATACAGGTATGATGAGCAAGTAAACACACCATTCCTTCCTGTAAGGGACCAGAATTTGTGCAATCTTTTAAAGATTTGGGGTGGTTTGGGAGAAAATGTAATACAATACTGTACAGGGAATAGGCAAGTAATTGTTGCATGCAGATTTTCATGGCTGTGGGTAACTTTTTTTTACTTTTTTGGGGTAACTGTGGCTTTTTTTTTGGTTAGGCAAGTAATTGTAGCCCAGACTGGGAGGCCAAAAGGCTAAATGACTGAGCAGAGGCAAAGTATTCAAAGTGTAGCAAGGTGAGGTGCATATTCTACCATTGTTTCTCATCTGACACAATGAGGCTTACAGTCTCTGCTACAGATTTTGCTATTTCAGCACAGGAATATCCAAATAAGAGCACCTGCTTGATCCTGTTTATTGATCAATTGTGATTGCAGAAATCTGCCTTAGGTACATACGACAGGTACGTATGGCATCGGTACATGTACTGTGGCCACCATACCTAGCCTAGACTGAAAGCAGAATAACAGCCCTTGAAGGCTGTGAGCGAATTGTAATTGAAGGACAATGAGAAATCAGAGCTTGAATCAAATTGGGCATTTGCAATAATTTGGAGCATACATGAAGATATATTTTAATACTGTATATTGTTGGGGTTTAGTTACCTGATTAAACCACTGAACCATGAGCTGTCGATTGAAAGGTCGGCAGTTCGAATCCGTGCGACGGCTCCTGCCAACCTAGCAGTTCGAAAGCAAGAAATTGCAAGTAGATTAATAGGTACCACGTCAGCGGGACGGTAACAGCGTTCCATGCGCCTCGGTGTTGAGTCATGCCGGCCACATGACCATGGAAATGTCTTCGGACAGCGCTGGCTCTTCGGCTTTGAAACGGAGATAAGCACCGCTTCCTAGAGTCGGACACGACTGGACTTAATTGTCAAGGGATACCTTTACCTTTACCTAAACTTTAGTTAAGCTTTGCATTTTTATCAAATTCATTTGGTGGAAATTAGCCTGAGTGCCAGTGACAGAAACACAATTCATAAATGTTTAAAAATAAAACAAGGAGTTAAACCAGAATGTTAACCGTGCAAGCCTGCAGTCTAATGAGGACACATGACATGCATTTTATTTTCAACTTCTTCATGTCACATGGTGAATTTCAGTCTCCAGGTGAGAGTCAAAACATTTTAGATGTATGGGAAACAAACAGTTTGGAACAGAACCTAATCCTTGTTAATATTGGGGAAATTGATTTTCATTCAGTTTTTACTAAGTAATTGGGTAATTACTTGATTCATGGATTAATTGTATGATTGGTTGATCAAATGGATTTGGCATTGAAAGAAAATGGCACAAAGGAGATGAACATGAATGAAATTGGCTTTAACATAGATATAAATGGCCAGGCCAATAACATTTTTCCGATCTTACGTAACCAATCAGGAATAGCACTGATCATAGTACAGCAAACCAAGGCCCAGAAGTGTCTGATGTGTAATGCCGTAAGTGGTGGCAGCATGGAACACCAAAAATTCAAGGGGCAGTTGGCATCCCCTTGGACTTCTTGTTTTTATATTTAATTGTTTTAGTACACATGCATTTAGTATTTATATATGCAGTGCAGCTATGTCACGGCTGTGCATACACTTAGCATACGCTGACTGGAAACAGCTCACCAGGGGCCCTATCTGAAGATACTAGGGATTGAACATGGCACCTTCTGCATGCAACACACATGCTCAGCCACTGAGTTATGGGCTCTCCCCATAAATAATGTCATGTCTCGGCTACTGCACAGGCTCAGACCTACACAGTTCAGTTACCAGGGCCCATCAGCCAACTTCATAAGAACATAAGAAGAGCCCTGCTGGATCAGGCCAAAAGCCCATCTAGTCCAGCTTCCTGTGTCACACAGTGGCCCCACCAGATGCCTCAGGGAGCACAAGACAACAAGATAACCTGTTTCCCGTTGACACTCCCTTGCACCTGGCACAGAGAAAACCCACTTCTAAAAACCAGGAGGTTGCTTATGGCTTGTAACCTGTGATGGTCTTTTCCTCCATGAATCTGTCCAAACCCCTTTTAAAGGCATCTAGGCCAGATGCCATCACCACATCCTGTGGCAAGGAGTTCCACAGATGAATTACATGCTGGGTAAAGAAATATTTTCTTTTGTCTGTTCTAACTCTCCCTCCACTCAGTTTTAGTACATGTCCCCTGGTTCTGGTGTTGTGCGAGAGGGAGAAGAATTTCCCTCTATCCACTCTCTCCATCCCATGCATAATTTTATAAGTCTCAATCATGAGACTTCCTTCATCACCAGGCTACTTCCAACTTCCCTTGTCACTGCTAGCACACTGCCTGAACTTGCTGCCTTCCCACTTGTTTACCTGCCAGCCCTCCTAGGAGATTGTCAGCTCAGGTATGTGGAGAAGAAGATGAGTGAATAGTGGGGTGTGGAGAGAGAACATAAGGAGAGCCTGGCCCCTGCTTGATCAGTTAGAAGGCCCGTCAAGGCCTAGCTGGCTCTTTATAACACTTTTCCAGGTGCAGGTTCCTCCCAGTAGCCATACAGACTGTATGGTCAGAGTAGCCATACAGACTGTCTTCCTTTGCCTCACAGACTCTTTTTTCCTTTGCCTCGCCTGTCTACTTCAGTACTTGACCCTAGCCTGGCTCACACAATGCTTTCTGCCTCTGGCCCTTCTATTATTGTCTACACATGGTCTGGCACTTGACCACAGCCTGCCTGGACCCTGTCTGCTGCCTCTGACCGTGTTGACTCCCATCTGCCTGTGCTGCAGTTGGACTCCTCAGTAGCTGCAGCCTGCTTTGAAGCCAGGCCTAACATAAGGTATCTTGAGCTGGCCCAAGCCCTAGGAAAAATACCTCCTGCTTCCTGGGTTGGCTGCTGTGGGTTTCTGGCACTTCCCTGCCTTTGTAAAAGCCTTTGTAAAGACCTTGTAGAACACCGTATCCCATCTATATTCTCCAGCAGGGGTTTATTTCACCTGGGTGATTATTGCAGCCATTCCCTACGTGGAACGAAATTAACAGAGATTCCATTTTTTTGAAATCATATGGAGACTGCAACCGCACTCTGCCTTATTACCAAATGAGTACAGCATGCCCTTCAATAATTCTCTAAACTCTCAAATGCCTTGGAAATAATATGCTGGAATATTACTGAACTGTGACTGAAGCACCATTTGTGCTAAATGTGACAGTGCACAAATGATATTCCTCAATAAAAGTTCAAACTACATTAATCTTTCACAGAGGTTCATGGACTAGGAAGATGCCTTAGATACAAAATAAACTGGCAGCAGCCCCCTTTGAAATTACTTCTACCCATTTCCCCCCCCCCCTGTGTCTGTTTTTCAGAGACACATCCATTAATTTCATTCTTATATACATAATTTACCAATGGACTTTAAAACAAATGATAAATGATATTGTTTCTACATCAGTATTAGCAAAAACATTAGGTCTACGTTTGTAATACAGAAATCCCTCTTGGATCATGGTTTCATTAAATGTAATGTGTAATAATAGGCAATGTAATATACTTCTTATTTTCATTCCTTTGGGATGAGCAGACATAACTCACTAGCAGATTTGCTCTCCTTGGCTAGATTGAGTTACAGCCATTCCCAGCAAAGGAAAAAAAAAGGGTTTACTGTGTCTGCTGTTAGACATTCTTTCTCATGTTTGCTGTACTGTACTATTCCCTAGTATCACACACACAACCGTAAAATATTTCTATAATTGAAATGTTCACCTACAATTTCTACAGTGGTTTGCATATTAAAAACAACATCCACAAAGCCAATGATAAAATAATACAGTACAAAAAGAGTAAAACCAAACAATTCAAATAGCTAACAAAAGAACCCAAAGCATAGGGCATAGCAGTAGACATACCATACTTAAAGACTTCCTGAAAAAGAAAAGGCTTCAGAAAGATGGAAAACAGGAGGTTGTAGGAACATCTTCCAGAATGAGCTAGTCCTTCTCCAGGTTGAGGCTAATTTAAACTCTCCATAAAATGGAACCTAGAGCAGGACCACATCAGACAATCTGAAGTGCTGGGGATCACATTTCCCAGGAGGTCCCCACATCAAGTGGTCTAGTATGGGAGGAGGCCCATGTGGGTGACACCATGATATCTTGCCCTGGGTGTCACCAATCCTAGTGACGCCTGTTTTGCCATTTTCTTGGGCATCTGGATCTGGCTACTGTCAGGCTTCACAAGCGAGTAGCTATTTAGCAGCTTCTGAGCTCGCCACACGGAGATTTATCAGTTATTTTTTTGCAGTGGTGTGGTGAAATCTACTGGGTGATTGGTAGATCCACATAGTGGATTAACTACACATGAACTTCCCTTTTGCCCTGGGACTGGAGAAGGGAGGAGAGGGACATGCTGGCCTCTGCCATCAGCAACATGACCAAGATTCCCTGGGAGGTTGCAACCCTTCCTCCCTCCAAGGACAAACTCCATGGTGAGAGGAAGACCAGCCTGGTCCCAACCACAGATCACATAGCTGTAGAGCTTGTTTCTCCCTCCCTGCCAGAAAGTACTCTCCTCTAACTGCCATTTGCCCAAAGATTAGAGAAATGAGGGAAAGATGCTCTGGTCTCTGCCACCAATCAGAGGAACAAGGGCTGCTGTGAAATTCTTTGTATTTTTCATCTTTTGGAGATTGTTTGATTGAAAGGTGGTGGCATGTAAATCTTTAAAATAAATAAAAAGTAAATAGCTTGCCAGATGGAACAGACTTCAGGTGATTGGAATGTCAAACTGCCACTCTACAGCTGCCTCAGAAACTAGATATAATACGCTGGATGGGCTTATGCCCTGCCTAAGGCAATTCTTATCTTTAACCTCTTCTGTATACTGTAGATTCCTATGGCCCAAAGTCTTTAGCTCTCATCTTCGGCGACTGTATCTAACAGCGCAAGCCTAACCAACTTTTCAGCGATGGTGCAACCGCAATGCAGCCCCAAGGTAAGGGAACAAATGTTCCTTCACCTTGAAGAGGCCTCCATGACTGCCCCTGCACTGCAAAATGCAGTGTGCACCCTGTTGGCATGGCTACACCAGTGCTGGAAAGTTGGTTAGGATTGCGCTGTAAACGTATTAGAATTTTGCCTCCCAAACTGGTCCAATGCATTAATTTACACTTGTGCTCATGGCATGCACATGTCCTGGCCCCTCCTCTCCCTTCTCTTGCTTTCCTTAAAAATCTTTAAAGTAGGTTTAGTATTGCATGTACTTCACTACAGAGATTTAAAGGGAAAGTGGGGTGTGTGCTCATGCCAATTAATGTGTGATGCCAGTTCAGGAGGAAAAATATTGTTGAAACCAGCCCACTAAATTCTCAGCGCTCTTACCATACTGGCACAATCCAGTGTAAAAAAGTGCCAGGGTGTCGTAAATGTGCCGTAAAGTGCGTTTACAGTACCCGGAGAATAAAGGCCACCGGCGCAGAGGCTGGCGGCCCACTCTCCTCTGGCGCACCATCCCTGTGCCTGCTGGACCAGGTAAGCCCTGCACCGGCTGGTGCAGGGGGAGGGTGGACCGGGTGGTGGGGGAGGGTGGCCATTGGCTGCACCGGGCGGGGAGAGGGTGGGGATATCGGTGGCGAGCTCTGCCAATATCCTAAGCCCTCTCCCGGCGCAGTGTGGCCTTACACGTCAGGCTCGAATATACGCCAGCTCCAGAGCTGGCGTACATTCGAGTAGGCCCATAGGGCCTTAGGCTGTTTGCACCCGGGGAAGGGGACCAGCATCCCCTTCCTTCGAGATGTACCCGGACTGCCCCAGGCCAGCAAGGAAATGGGCTAGGATGCATCTTACACAGGGTTGGGCTGCCCAATACCCAAGATTCTTTGAGGGAAGCCATGACAGTTAAAAGGGTACAAATCTGATATAAATTTGCAGTTCAGCTGTGCCCATGGTTTCCCATTACAGTATTTAGGAAACATCTTGTTCTTTATCTGATTCACAATTGCTAATCACTGTCACTGTATCCAATAATGCTGAAGCAAAAGTGGTGTGAGTTGCAAACTTTATTTTGTGAATTACAAACCAACCCCATGTTATATAAAAATGAATCCTGGGATTTCTCTGTCAGAGTATGAAGCATTTTTGATTAGAAAACTATAAAAAAGCAACAGAATAGTAGTACTTTTAGGAAGCCAGTAGATTTGGAGATATTCGACTGCTCATAATAAAGATGAGTAACAACATTTTTGTTCACACATGAGCTTTACTCATGGAATGTTGCTTGTAAAACAGAATCTAAATACACCCCTTCCTACACTTTACCTTATGAGCTGTGCTGGGTGAGAAAATTATTAATTGCTAGTGGGCGATGGGTAAATATTTAACAATATTTGTCTTGATTTGGCTTGCATTAAAAAGAAATGTATCTGCAGAATATTTCCTTTCCTTTATTAAACTAATCCTCTCTCTCTCTCTCTCTACACACACACACACACACACACACACACACACACACACACACACACACACAAGGATCCAAAGAACTGGTCAGGTAGTTCTGCACAGTTAACAGTATTCTTGATGGTTGTTTCTATATAGTTCAAGTGGCTGAGCACCTATCACAGTGGAAGCAAAACAGAGCTACCTGAAAAGAAGGATATTGTTTCTACATATTCAGGGGATGTCCTTGGCATACAAGAGTTGATAAACTTAAAAGAACATTTTATTTAAAAGAAAATAGCAATTTTTAACCACCACCACCCATAGCCCTTTGACGTTGTAAGACCTTGGAATGTTGAGGGCTTAAAGAACAAAAGATACTGTAATTCCTGTCATCGACTGGGAAAGATGAATCTCTGTCTTCATTGGTACCTTTGTTTCTGGGAGGAGATACTGCTGTTGCTGCTTCTGCCCAATGGCAGCAGTGTTATCTATTATCTATCTGTTATCTATGAGTGGCTTTCAATGGGTAAAAAGGGAAGAAAAGGGGGGGGGGAGGTCTTGAGGAACCAGTAATTGGGCTGGGCAGGTTGCACGAGTCTATTCTTAAGGGCACTTCCAGATTTCCAGTCTGGTACTGTCTTTACAGGGGATCCAGACAATGTCAGCACCCATCTATTGCCCACCTGTATTTTCACTGCATTTAAATCAGCACATTTATTAATGAAGAAAATCCAGTTTTTTGAGAAAAGTGGTACTGCAGTGCAATGACCACAAGTGTGGGCTGTTAACACGACTGTGCCATCTTTTTTGAGAGGGGCATGCTTAGATACAGCAGTATTAATATCACTCATATTGCAGCTGACGCTGAGAGGGAGTTGGTTGTCTAATAGCGCAATCCGACTTAACTTTTGTGCCAGTTTAACCAGCGGCGCAGCAAGAACGGGAGGCCAAATCCCATTTGAATTCCTCTTTTGGAGGAGATTTGAATCCCTTTTCCGTTCTGGGGCCTCCCGTTCTCGCTGGTTAAACCGGCACAAAAGTTAAACCGGCACAAAAGTTAAGTCGGATTGCGCTGTAAGGCCACCTAGGAAATTCATGGCAGAGGCAAGATTTGAACCAGGGAAGTCCTGATTCACAGCTCAGACTCTTAACCACTACACTACATCAGCTTCAACACAATGCTTGTGGGAGAAAAATGTAGGGGGCAAATGCCTCTTCCAAAATGGCACGTGCCACAGCCAGAGCTTGTAAATGCTTGCATTAAACAACAGCCCTTGTGTTTTAGAAAATCTGCTGCCCCATTAATCAGGACACCTTTTCATTCGACTACTCTAACCCATTGATTGGCGAAACCCTGCAGTCCTTTGGCCCTGCAAGCAAGCAGAATTGGACATTGCGCTCTTCACCATAAAGCCGAAATTTACACGGGCAGGCTATTCCGTTGACATTGCTTCAGACTGAGTCATTGTAATAAGAGCCAAGTGGTCTTTAACAATTTAACGCAAGATTTATTTATTTTTTTTTATCACTGCAAAGGGAGGAATTTGATAGGATATGTCAGACCTTGAATAGAAAATTACCGACACCATAGACTTTCACAAGGTCTTACTTGCAAAAATCATAATTATGTTTTCATTTCATGACAACCGGCAAGCTAGAAAGCAGCACTGTGAAGTCAGTTTGGGTTTTGGGGAAAGTCCTCACGTCGTCTTGATTTCATGTCAGATGTGATCGATCCACATTTCTTTTCGTATACATAAAATACTTTGTTATTTCTTCCCTTCCTGTAAACCTGTATTATAAGGGTTAGGATTTGGGAACAATACTTTTGAGATGGCCAGAGAGAAACTGTTATATACTGCATTGATTTTCCACATCGATTTTAATGATTATAAGAAATAATGTGAAATCTGAAATACTGTACTTTGTGATTAGTATTCTTGGTGATTTAAGGCAGAGATTTCTAAAATGGATGGTCTGGTATTACTGATGAGGGGGCAGTGTGTGGTCAGGGGCTGTAAGGTTGTCAGTGGGTGGAGGCAATGCCGGCCATCTGATGCGGGTTGCCTCGGTGGCAGATTGCAAGGGGTCTGAGGGACAGCAGATCTAGGGTGCCTTTCACCCCGAGTCTGCTGCTGCCGCCGCCTGCCTTCAACCTGCTACCAATCCAAGCCACATTGATCTGCTTCCCATTCAATCCAGCAAGGAGGAGACCCTTCCCCTCCTTACCATATTCCTTGCAAGCTGAGATGACATCTGGTAGTGGAGACTTTCAATTTCATTTACAGAGACCACATGAGAGTTCATGTGGTCCTTGTAAATGAAACCAGTTTCACCACAGCATGCATGGAGTGTGGTAAAGGGTTTTTTTGGGGAGCACAGAGGCGGCAGACCCGAGATGGCATCAGGCAGTGTTTGTGGCTCTCTGCCCCTGGGTGGAGAGAAACTGTTGCAGTCCACAATTCTGGGACGCCCAGTCAGGGGAGGCGCAGCCTCACTGGATCCAACAAGTAAAAAAAAAAAAAAAAAAAGATCGAACAAGTTAAAAAAAAAAAAAAGTTCCATGCTGTTCCTTTCTGCTCCAGCACAGTAAGTGTGTTAAGCAGCGCGCACGCACGTGCGCGCGCACACACGCTGCCTGCATCAGCAAGCTCTGGGGAGGCAGCAGGCAGATTTGCCTCAGTTGTGTTTGCTTGCAATCATGGCTGTCTTCCAACAAAAAAAAGGCAGGGTTGTTGTCCTCCAGTGGAAAAAAAGGCAGGGTGCCTGCATCAGCAAGCGCTGGGGAGGCAGCAGGCAGATTTGCCTCAATGAAAGTCACGAAAACAGCAGAAGCTGGTTTTGAATTTATTTCTGGTTTGAGAGAGAGAGAGGAAGCGCAAGAATGTGTGTGTGTGTGTGTGTGTGTGTGTGTGTGTATGTGTGTGTGTGAGCGCACGCACGCACGCACACACACACACACACACACACACACACACACACGCAAGTGAAGAAGGTTTTGCAAGGTAGGTTTCTCTATACTCTGCCTCTGTTTTGTATGTTGCAGGGATGTGGATCAAGTCACAAGTCAAGTCACAAGTCTTTGCCCCCAAGTCCCGAGTCTTTGGTTGCGAGTTGCGAGTCCCTATCTATTGAATGGGAAAAATGGTGTGTTGTGCCTCCCCAGCCTTGGACCTCACCACACTTCACAGCCACAATTCCTGTGATGCTCCAATATACCAACTAGTTAGAACAACCTACCACCAATAGCAAGAAATTGGATCTTATGATCCAAAAGCCTTTAGTATAAAATATGCTTAGTTTAAGTGTAGTTCCTTCACTGCGGTGAAAATTCTTGATCAAAAGTGTACATAAAATAAAAACAACTTGCTTGAATTATGAAAGATAAAACTGTATACAATCTTCTGGTTTCTTCCACTTCACGAATATTTCATTTGCAATTAACTATATACAAAAGATTGTCAGGAGTGGTCCTTAGAGATACACTACTGAGACATTGGAGGCTTAGCCTATTCTCATCTTACTGGGTTGTATCCCAAAAAAGTTAGTTATGACTCAATCCCATTGAAATGAGTGAGACCAGTTAGTCACGACTAACTTGTCTTACTGATCAGTCATGACTAATATTCTTTGGATGCAACTCTTTGTTACTTCACTGCAGTCATCAGTATGGAGTCAACCTCTATACTGAAGGTCATAGCCGTACTGAGAGTGCAACACTCCTTGTTTGTTTTGAAATATGTAGGATCATCTGAGCTAAGTGTTCTGAGGATTGGGACAGGCTAGGAAAGCAAGAGTTGCCTGGCATGCATTGTCTTCAAGAGAAAAACAGCAGAATTGTGGTAACTGCCTCCCTTGTAGAACAAATGCCCCAGGGAAATGTTCTTTACGCCAGTGAGTCTTGTAAACAAGTCTTTGAATAAAAGAGGCAAATTCCATCTGCTGTTCTACTTCCCACTAAATCTAAAAAAGAAGATAGATTTCTCCTACTGAGTTGGAGTGTCTGATCTCTAACCACAGGACCTAATTGATCAGAGTGGAACATGGGGCTGGATTCCTTGCTTTTGGAAAGAGTTGACATGGATTTAAGTGCAGGGTGGGAGGCATGAAACCATGAATGATTTATTGCCGTGCTCTGGATCATCTCTCAGAAGGTGAGTTCAGTGCCTTCACTTAAAAGATTAACCACCTAATCCTAGATCAGCAATTACAGCAAGAGCAACCTTATTAGGCAAAACACATTACATAATGTAGAGTGCTAACTCTATTGATAAATCTATTCAATAAAGCTGAACTCATGGTATGCAACTTACATGGGCAAGTTGTTAACCCTTTTCATTTTTTGATGATTGAGAATCAGCAGCCTACCGTATTATTGAATTTTCCTGTGATGTAATTTGGTTAAAGAGCTTCTTGGAAATGGCATGTTCTGTATTTGCAAATGCACATACTTTTCCTTATATATAGTTTTTTTTTGTACACCTGAGATGCTTTCTTGTGTATGCAAGTTATTTTTCCTCCATATCTCAATACTACAACATTGGCAGTTAGGCCATTAATATTCTCTGTAGGAATGTGAAACCCCCCCCCCCCCAAATCATTTTGAATTTGCTTCATTTGGTGGCCTGAATTATTTTTGTTGGCTTGGTTCTACATCTTACTTTGCTTTGTGACACAGGGGGCTGCTTTATTTCAATTTTGATTTTTAAAAATTGTTTCCCATTGGTTTCAATGGGCAACATTCAATTCCCCCTCCCCCAGAATTGGTTAAAATTTACCAGGATAGAAACCATCCACAACGAGACACGGCCAGCTGATTTCATCCATACAGGTGCTGCTGGAGTTTTCATTCTAAGGAAAATTGAAGTTTGTTTTAAAAGGTTTCTCTTGGTCCTGCCTCATGTTTTTGTGGCCAATTTACACGAAACATATTTGGTTTGTTCAACTGTAATGATTTGATTTGATATGGTTAGCTATGGAAAACGCTTTGTCAACTAATTTGTTGAAAAGCAGTACCGTATATAAGTACTGCATTCTTAATAATAATATAGATATGCCCTTAAATAAAATTCTTGCTAAATTTCAGAAAGATAGTTCAGGGGTTCAGGAGTTATCCATAAAAATATTAGTTGTTTGAACTTTAAATTATTTTGTTTAGTCCCCAATTTGCACCAAAGTCACAGGAAATCCAGAGATGACCTAAGGCAGTGGTTCTCAAAGTTCTCCCCAAGAGTAGGGGAAGTTATAAGTCCTTGTGGGGGTGGGCTGACGGCGGCGACTGTGCTTCCAGGATTACGCCGCCGGCAGGGGAAATGGGTGGTTTTTTTAATTTACCGGGCAAAACATTAGGAGACAAAAGTTTTTGCTTAAATAGACCATGGCTAATAAACCTGAACAGTGATTCTATTCACTTTATAGTCAACAGTTTGATCTACGGAGCTATGCTGATTTTGCCGGTGTCCCAGTTGCTCATGGGGAGTAGTCAGAGACTTCTGTGAACTGTAGCTCCTCAGTCCCCATATACATGAGGCTTGGATAGCATGTTTGGTAAAGGTGGCGTATCTGACCAAAATAGGCAATGTAAAAAATGCCCACTTGTGAATGGTGATATCCACCTAGAAGTGCTGTCTAGAAGCTGCTCTTGAGCAGCAGAGCATTTGGTTTTATACATTTGCCTGTTCCTTCCTTCCAATGCCATAGTTCTCCCCTTCTTTTTGGAGATGGACAGAGCAATCCTGTGTAAGGATCCGGCCGGCGGGATCCTGTGCTCCGCCGCGGCCCATGCTGCCGCTTGGCTGGATGTATACTCGGGGAAGGGGACACTCGTCCCCTTCCCCGATTGTAAATCCAGGCCCAGCCAATCGGCCTTCTCGGATTTCCGCCAGCAAAATTGCTGGCGGAAGTAGGAGGAGGCCATGTAACGGCCCAGCCGCCAAGCGGGGACCGGGATACTCCCGGGCCAGCTGGGCCTATGGGCACCCTCCCTCCCCCGCCGATCCACCCCCCCCCCCGCACACTGGATCCTTACCTGGGTCCAGCGGCAGCTGGGCTTGGGCTCCGACGGCGTAGCAGGGGAGGCTGGCCTTGCACTGGTCTTCCCTGCTCTTGAGTCATCGCGAACATGCCTTACGGCACATTCGCAACAGCTTCAGGTGGCGGAACGTTTGTTCCGCTGCCTGACCTACAGACAGGATTGTGCCGTGAGGTACAGTAGGTTAGGCTGAAAGATAGTGATGGCTCAAGATCATTCCATGAACTTAATGGCTGAGTAGGGATTTGAACTCAGGTCTCCCAGTCTTAGTCTGACCCTTTAAGCACACACTACTATACCACATTGACTCGTACAGAAAGGTAATGGAAGGGAAGTGAGAAATGAAGCTAAAAGGAGGAGGTCTTTTTATTTATTTATTTATTTATTTATTTACAATATTTTTACCCCGCCTTTCTCCCCGAAGGGACCCAAGGCGGCTTACAACATGGGATACAAATACAACAAATAATCACATTTAAAACAATAAAAACAATCCACAAAAGCTAGTAAAAACATCATCTAAAATTAATAGATGGGGTGTTACTTGGGGCATTCCTGTCTTTGCTGCCCTGGGGTGCACCTAAACATACTTACTGGGGGCCTTCGTGCCCGTTCTAACCTGCCAACACAAAGTGACCGGTTAATACTGAAAAGGAACCAGAAACAGAAAAGAAAAAGGCCACGGAATACTAAACCCGTGCACAGTCCGAGGTAGGGGAAAAACTGCCCCGCCAAGGCCAATCAGGTGAGCAGAAAAATTCCTACCTGGCCCCCCCAAAGGGGGCGACCGGCAAAGCCCAGACTGCTTAAGGGAGTGGGTGGGAGGGTGTCAGCTGCTCACAGGAAGTTGAGAATGAGGCCAGGGGCTCCGTACAGCCAGGTAACGCCTGGTTCGCCCCGCCTCCCTGTAACCCCGCCCCACAGGTGGCTCGCCATCCCCCTGCACTCCCCTTTCTCCTTCCTTGCTTGCTTAGGTGAGGCTGTGGCAAAGCTTCGGACCAGCGCTATCAGTACCAGTCCGTCATTCTGTGTAAAACAAATCTCGACTGCATCGTTCAAGCATTCCCTAGTGGCAGGCCTCTCCTCCCACATAGCTTCAGTTCAGTAGCCTCAAATTATGACATGTGTCCCTGTCTAGGAGAGCTTTTGGCTGAGGCTGAGCAAGCATTCTGGTTAAGACAGATGTTCACCCTTTGGATATATAGTAAGACATTCATCCGATTGTCTTCAGCACAAAACTGATGATGTGATTCAACTTCAGAGGCTTTGCATCCTATGTAAACTTCGACATCTATTACTCTGAAAATGGAATAATGGGTTCCAATTGGATTATCCAAAAACCTGATTGCAATTCATTGATAGAGCCCAGTACCTGCATTTGTCATCACCTTAGGCGAAAGTGAAATTTCCCATTCAAACCCTTTCAAAAATGTCCCTTGCAGTCCTACAGCAGCCACTTGGCCATTTCTTTGGCTAAATCAGAGGTTCTCAACCTGTGGTACGGGTACCCCTAGGGGTACGCGGATATCTTGCTGGGGGTACGCCAAGCCCTGCCCCTTATCTGCCCCATCAGCATCTAATTAAGTGTTAATTAACATGGATTTTAAATTGTAATTATTTTCAGAGCCCTTCTTTCTCTCTGATTTTGGTTTTGGACTTATTTTTGTACTTTGGAAAATGTAATTTGGTGGGGTGGGGGAGGGAGGAGCTGATTTTTGGAAGTGTGACTTGGAGAAAAAAAGAGATCCTTGCATGTCTGTCTGTCTGTCTGTCTGTCTGTCTGTCTGTCTGTCTGTCTGTCACACACACACAGTTAAATAAGACATTTTTTCACATTTAAAATTGTTTTAGTACTTTTTATTTAATGATAAATTACCTAATTAATTGATTGATTAATCTAATTAGTTAGCAGTTAATTAGCAGGGGGTACTTCAGAAAATTGGACCTTGATTGGGGGTACCCGGGACTCCAAAGGTTGAGAAAGTTGTCGCAAACGTGCTTTTACGGCATGTTCACGATGGCTTCCGGCAGCAGAGCGCTCGCTCCACCGCCGGATTGTTAGTCAGGATAGCGTCTTCAGTATCCGCGAATTCAGTATCTGCTGGGTTTTCCAGGAACCTAATTCCTGTGGATACCAAGAAGTGACTGTATGTCCTTAAGACTTGATTACAGTTGGGATGAGGATTAATCTTTCATAGATTCACTTAAGGACTCTTATGCAGTAGAATTTGAAACACAGGCAAACATCCAAAGTGTTGGGAAAGACCAACCTACACCTCTCAATGGCTATATAGTTTTTGGGACCCTTCTGTATTGGGTGACCAAATTAACCTGAGAGATTTAAGCACATGAGAATAAAAGAGATGTGTGTGCAGTACACATCTTGGTAATATGTTTCCAGCTTCAGAACAAAGACTTTCTGTAGTGTAAAGACTGGCGTGTTAGCAGCCAGATAATACACAACAAAAGAAATTAAATGCATTTGACAGTAATTGCCTGCAGAAAAGTCTGAAGAGCAGCTAGAAAAAATAATACACACAAACAAAATAACAAGACTAAGCACATTACTGCCATATGCCAATGTTATATTGAGAAACAATGCCAAACATGCTTAGATCATGACCTTCATAAAAAAGAGGAGAGATGTGTTTCAAAAAACTTGACTTGGCTTTTCAAGTAGATACTGTGTGGTGCGGTGTGAGTGTAACCGATCATTCCCCTTCATGATGGATACTGACTGAGGAAGGAAATGTTGAGGCTGAAAACCCATTCCTTTTTCCATTTCTCAGTCTACTTAGAAGTAAATGATGCTAATAAAACAAGTCATAGTTGGCTAACAAAGTAATTTCTCCCCATATAAATCCTGACTGGGAAAAGATTTGTATCACATAATGCTCACTCATCTCCTGTGAGTGACAAAATGTTGTGATCTGGATATTTTTTGTGATTTTTTTTACAAAGCGTAAAATGACATTGGTAATAGTTTTATTAATCTTGTATTGTAAATTGTAAGTTACAACTGCTCTCTGAAAAGTTGAGCTTCTTTCATCGTGGAAGAATGGAAGACACAAAAAATGGAGATGCTGGGTTAGCAGGGCTGGCCTGTGATATTTTGCTGCCTAAAGCAGAGCACCAGATGGCACCCCTCTCTCCCCTTCCACTTACCTTTTCTTTTTCGATGAAAATCACTCTCAATTCCCGCCTCCTTTTAAATCTTTCCCCTCTTCTACCGTTTCCTATTAGGAAAGGAAGAGAAAACAGCATGGCACCATTTTGCTTTCCTCCGCTGCAGGCCATTCATAGGGAAAGGTATGGTGGGCTGCTCTGCCTCTGCTACTCCTGGAAACCAGCCCAGAGTCTGCTGCTACATCCTGCTTCACCCTGCTCCATGGTAGCGCAGGCTCTGTGGGTTAAGTTAAGGGATACCTTCAAAAAATACTGCTGGAAATGTTCATGGAAACAGGAACAATATAATAGGTAGGTGCATGCACATGTGTCGCTGGGCCGTGGCGGGGGGGCCGCCGGAGGGTGACGCGCGCAAAGGGTGACGCGCGCACTCCCGCATGTCATCCTCCGGAGGCTCCGAGGCCGGGAGAAGGCCTCGGAGCGTCCGCCCCGGCTGCCGGCCCAGGGCCTTCTCACAAGGCCCAATGCGTTAATACGTGATTTTTTTAGCTTTTTCACGCATGCGCAGGCCGTTTCTAAGGGCAAAAGGGCAGCCCTCGCCCTCAGGAACGGTCTGCGCATGCGCGAAAAGCTAAAAAAATCACGTATTAACGCATTGGGCCTCGTCAGAAGGCCCTGGACCGCCGGAGAAGGAGGACGCTTGGAGCTGGGGGTAAGTCCTCCTTCTCCAGCTTCTCTGGAGTGGGGGGGCCGTGGGGGCCATGGGAGGCAGCGCGCACGCGCCCCTGCCATCGGGTGACACGCACGCAGTGACACTACTGGGTGCATGTCGAGAAAAAGCAGCGGAACAGTGTAGCATCCAGGATGGATTTTGTAACTTCTTGTTTGCAAGAATGTTCACATCACATACTCAGAGCCTCTGACTTCACTTACAAAACTTGCAACGTGAACAAACAAACAACAAAAAGAGTACAGAAATGGTGATACTTTTTTTAAATCCACCTTTTCATACATCTCTCGCCTTCTTGTAAAATGTGTGGTGCAGAAAGATTTTACTACCTCTTCAAGTTAAAACGATACAACACTTAATAGACGTTCAAGTCCTGATGGAATTTTTAACTTTACCCTTTGTAGGTTTACCATCCATCCCGGAAAGCCCAGGACCGTCCCGGGTTCCGGTCCTGAATCGGTCCTGGGCTTTCCAGGTCCAGTGAAGCCTCTGCCGCCACTTCTTAAAGTTTAAAAACCTTACCTTTTTTCCCAGTACTGCCTCATGTGCCCTCACAAGATTTGGGCACCACCATCTTGGATCTCGCGAGATTTCGTGAGATCCAAGATGGCCGACAGGACAAAGGTACTTTTAACCTTTTTCAAGTGGTGGTGGTGGAGGCTGTGGGGACACGACGAAGATGATGGTGGCAGTGGGTGGCAATGACGGGCGGCAAAGACGACAATGATGGAGGAGGCTTCAGCAGGGGCACGACGATGATGGCGGCGGGGGGCGGCGGCAATGGATGGCGAAGGCGGCAATGGCGGCAGCGGAGGCTTCAACGGGGGCATGAAGATGATGGCGGGGGGGCAGCGAAGACAGCAATGGTGACTGAAGAATGGCGGCAGCGGGACAGGCAAGTCAATTAATTAATTAATTGATTAGCTAACTAAAACAAATAAATAAAAAATTTCAGCCAGGTGGCAAATGGGTGCTTTGCACCCCCCAAAAACACTTTTGTTTTTTTAATTTTATTTTTAATTAATTAATTAATTATGGGGGGCTCGGTTTAGAACCGGGAAAATCTGGTAAGTCTACCCTTTTGTAAAAACCAGTGCCCTTTAGGCAGGCAGGCAGGCAGGCTGTCACATCTTACACAGGATTGGGCCATCGAACATTGCTGGGGCACATGTTGGTCAAAGACACAGTTCTTTCTTTTGAGTTGGAAGAAGGAGCCCTGCTGATGATCTCTGCTTGAGTTTGCTTCAGAAATGACGGAAACCCTCCCGGCGCCTGGCGCAAGGGGGTGGGACCTGCGTGACATCACGTTGACGTGCCCTCCGCCGGTTTTGGTGTCATTTCGGAGCCAAACGGGCTCCAGGGAGGGCGGGAGGGCCGAAACGAAGACGGCCGAAGCGGAGGCGGCGCATTGCGAGGGTAAGTATGCCCCCCGCTGAATGCGCCCCTGCCCGGAGCAGCTGCTCCGCACGCTCCGCGCAAGTTCCGCCTCTGGTTGGCTTCTCAATTTCCTTCCCACAGTATATGGTGTAGATAGACTCATGATTTGACACCAGTTCATCTAGCAATACATCTAGTAAGTCTAGCCTGTGAAATCCCTGGATAATGAATTTCATTCTGCCACCAGGCCATTTGCAAGGTTAGAATAGTTATCCTGATGGTCCCTTGGCAATTGTGCAGGAGCAATTGTGGAGCTGCTCTGGGCGTGGTGGCACATTCAGCGGGGGGGGTGTACTTACCCTCGCAATGCACTGCCTCTGCTTCAGCCATCTTCGTTTCGGCCTTCCCTCCCTCCCTGGAGCCCGTTTGGCTCCGAAATGACACCAAAACCGGCGGGGGGGGGGGGTCGACGTGACGTCACGCAGGCCCCGCATCTGGCATTGCGGTTGGATGACAAACCTGTACCGAGCACACTTGGACTCTAGTACTAAGAACCTCAGCTTGATTGGGTTGTAAGACTGTAGGCCTTGTTTCATGTGACCTTCTGTGCTCTGTAGCTGTTGGTGCTCTTAGAAGTCCATGCTGACTTCTTCTAACTATGCTACAATAGGCTGAGCTGGTTGTGGAATTGCCAGTACCAAGTAGCATGTATCAACTGCTGGTATTCAAGAACTGCTGCTTCCCCCCCCCACCACCACCACCATGTAACCACCAGGTAACCAGGTAAGTCTATAGGGGGCTTGCTGGACAATGGCAGGGGAAACAGCAACTGCCACTGCCTTGGACTATGTGGATGCAGATGTTCTTCATGTTACCAGTGCCCTATGAGGGTACAAGAGATTCAAGGGTTGGCTGGCTAGGCCCCAGGGAGGCCTAGACATTGGCCAATGCCCTGGCCCATCTCTGACACTGGTCCTGAGAGCAAAGGAAATTCTAGAAGGAAGGATAGCTGTCTGTCTGTAGCTGTATGTAGAAAGAGAACCAGAACATTAAACTCTGAATTCATTTGGAGTATTCTGCATCCTTAATCACAAGGCACTTTCAGACGTGTGTTTAGTCTAGGATTGTCACACTTTTGTTTCCTCACTACTTACAGGAGGGTTCACAAAACATGGTCATCCATCTGTTGCCCACCCACATTTCCTTGGTGTAAATCATCACATTATTAATGGGAGGAAATCCATCAATAATGAGAACAGTAGTATAGTAGGCCGGCCTGGGAAGTGGTATAGGATATCAGCGTAAGCCAGTGCTGATATCCCTGCCCCCTCCAGGCCAGGCTGGCCAATGTCCCCCTCCCTCGCATCCCTTGCCCGCTCTCCCCACGCCTCTGCGCCAACGGGTGTGTGCTGGAGTGAGTGGTGCTGGCCTCCGCCGCTTACTCCAAAGAAGCTGCAAACTTGCTTTACAACATGTTTGTGACTGCTTAGGCCGATGGAACACACGCTCCACCGGCCTATTTTTAAGCAGGATTGTGCTGCTAATTTATAATAAAGCTTATATTACTTGTCTGAAATATTTCCTTAAGGGGCTGGATAATTTTAATGTAATGGCCAACTTTTTTCTAGAAAAAAAATGTGAAACAATCCAATTTTGAACGGCTTTTTTGAAAGGTAGGCACAATATTTATAAAAAAGCAGCAACTGACTTTGATAAAAGGCTTTGAATACACTCACTAGGAATCCAAGAATTCAAATTCAAGCCATGTTGGGGCTTTTATGTTTGAAATCTATCCATTAGTTTAGGTGGAAGGGTCATAAAGCATTCTGTGAAATCAGGCACTGATGTATCACTTTTGAAGGGTGTTAATTTAGTACTTTAGCACTGATTTGTTTAGTAGAACATATTAATTGCTTGGTGGATAGAATGAAACCATTTTGTACTCTGGAAAAAAATTGGACTCACTTAAAGTAAATTGCTGGATCTGAGCTAGGCAATTGTTCTGTTTATAGCAGCTTGATTTGCAAAGGTAAAACATGATGAGTCCATAACCAAACAAGGCCATGGAAAATTCGCCGGAGGCCTTTGGGGTGTTTGAACTCTTCCTGTCTGGGAGCAACTCTGTGTGCTGCCTGCGAGACCAACCATGCCCCAGACAGGGGCAATGGAGGAGCTGCCTCCAACTCTGCAGACAGAACAGCAACTGGGAAAAAGTGTAGAATAGAAATGCTGATGAAGAGACCCAAGCCCTGATGTGTGCCTAAAAGGGCTCTTTGGACGGCAGCCTAGTCTTGGATGAATTAAAGGGCACTGAGTCCATGTACTCAAGCAGCATAATCCCCTCCCCTTATACAAATCTATGGTGAGGCCATGCTTGGAAAACTGTATACAGTTCTCTATCTCAAAAAATGTATTGAAGAGTTGGAAAAGGGGCAGAAAAGGGCAGCCACCTTTCGCAGAAGACAAGACTACAATATTTGGGGGCTTTTTGGTGCAACGCATATGGAGCAATCCAGCTGTTTTGTTCTATATCAAGGCATTGTTGCTTCCAGTGAGTATAGGACTGAGTCAGACCATTGGTACAGCCTATTATTGTTTACAAACATTAGCAGGTAGCGGCTCTCCAGGATTTTAGACGGGAGACTTTGCCAGTCCTTCCTGGAGATGCTGTCAAGGATTGAACCTGGGACCTTTTGTATCCAAAGCATGTGCTCTGCCTAGTCTAGAGTGCCTTGTTTAGGAGTCAGCAACTTATGACCCCCAGGCCAGATCTGTCCCTCTTGAGTGATATCATCTCAACTAGCCCTCCAACTACCAACATAGAGAGGAAGGATAGAAATGGATGGGCAACATCTGTGATAATGGGTCTTTGAAGCAGGCAGGTTTTACAATGGGAGTGGGGAAAAAAGGAGCTTTGACTTGAGTAAGCTCTGCTGCCTCACTGGTTGAAGTGGCTCTCCAGAAAAAAAAAACCAGTTTGTTCTGTGACTCATATCAAATTGGAAATACTAAGTTAACAATTACAATGACATTGCAGTCACTTGCCCTGATTCAAACCCCTGGGTTCTGCTGGTCTTGCTTATCCTTTGTTGTTTCAGTGGGGCTCTTGGGCAAGGGAGCTTTGTCTTCTTCAGAGCCCCCATGCCCATACAAAGCTCTGGAACACAGATCCTGCATGTATTAGCAGGAGATGTACACATCGGACTCTAACATGCCACTCTTATTTAGGCATTTTAAATATGCTATTAGGGGAACCTAACGTTGGGCAAAAAGTTTGAAAGCTTTGCATAATGGCATTTCAGAGTGTGTTAGCATTGCTGATTATTGATCCTGTTTTAAAATGTGCTCCCATGTCTCAGTGATACATGAGCTGCAAAATATCAGGAGAAAAAAAATGGTTTTATTACATTTTTATATGCTGTCTAGATGGCACAACTTTTACAGCCTCTGTTTTAAATTCCTCTGAGGTTTGCCTACTTGAAAAATGTGAGGACTTGCTGCATCTCAGCCCTAAAAAGGCACCACATGTTCTTACATTTCCAAGGAGGCTGCAGGAATGAACTGGGTTGAACTTTGAAAGGTCAGACAGGCTTTGCCAAATTAAGGAAGAGCTGACTGGTAGCTGACAGCCATGAAAAACTGAGGAGGCTTCAATGAAGCTGGAAAGGCTGTGCAGATGAGCACCAAATCAGGTGTGGTACGGGAAACATAAGGTCCCCCAATGCTATACTTCACTCATAACAATAATTGCAGTCACGGCTGACCCACCCAGGATGCCAACTGAGGCAGCTGCCTCATTTAGCAAGGTGGGGGGGGGGAGCGCCTGCCTCTGTCCACCCACCTCCACTGCTCCTCCTTCTCCTCCTCCCACTCCCTAGATTTAAAAAGGAAGAAGAGGAAGTGTGAAGGAGAGTAGAGTGATGGCCTAGAGCAGAGGTTCCCTAACTCCTGGGAAGGCCCTACGCTGCTCTAAGTGGCAGCGGGGCCTTCCCAGGGATCGCGCTGTTGCCGCGGTGGCCGAAATCGTCCTTTTTACCTGCATTGGTGGGCAGTGGATGTCCGGCGGGGTGTGTGGGGAGCCTGCGATCACAACCCACTTCCGGTTTTACGTGAAACCGGAAGTGGGTTGCGATTGCGTCAGAGCGCTGCTCTGACGCTTGGGGAGGCCTGTGGAGGGGTCCGCAGGCTCCCCACACACTCCGCCGGACATCCACTGCCCACCAATGCAGGTAAAAAGGACTATTTCGGCCGCGGTGGTGGCGGCGACAGTGTGATCCTGGGTGCACCGTCGACGTCACCGCGGGTTGCCATGCCCCTTAAGGGCATAGCAACCCTTTGTTCCCGACTGGGGCGTTGCGACGCCCCAGTTAGGGAACCACTGGCCTAGAGCAAAGAGGTCGGCGGCTCTTACACACACCCTCCTCCTGTATGCCAAATCTCCCATGCAAATTCCTCCCGCTCCCAAAATCCCCCACGGGATGCAGCAGCCGGCAAGCCTGCGCCATTGCATTGCTGCACGGGGATTTAGTTAGTGTTGGGCTGTGTGTTTGCCAATATAATACCTGTGTGCCCAAGATATTAATTAAGTAGACAAGTAAAAACCTGCAGGGAGCCAGCCATGCTGATCATATTTTCTGCCTCAGTTTTGATCTCAAGATCTGGAATTTACCATGTTATAGATTCTCCTGGGAAATCTAATTTGCCCTGAATTGATATCAGATCTCAGTATGTCAAGAATTGTCCAAATGACATATTTGCCAGTGTGAGAATGAGGTAGAAAATTCCCTTGTGCTGACTGAAGAGTACCAAGAGGACTAGACCCAAGGCTCACATGTACCAGTCAAGTAGTATTAAAACAAGAAAAAGTATCTACTGTTGATGCATAAAAGAGCCAATTGGTTCTTTTAAGATATCGAATGTAATGGTGATAACTGATAGTTTCCCCACCTTCATGTCCCAGATATCAGATCCTTAGATAATTTATTTTTGTGCAAAAAGTCTATCCCGGGTATTTTATTAAAGGTAAAGGTTCCCCTTGCTTGAAAGCCAGTCGTTACCAACTCTAGGGGCGGTGCTCATTTTCATTTCAAAGCCAAAGAGCCAACACTGTTAGCCTTTGCTAAATAAGATGGCTGGAAATTTAACAGTCTTCTGCAGTTATCTTATTAAAAGATTTTTTTGCGGGGGTGGTTAAAAAAAATGGTCCTGCATCTTTGGTGCCAAACTTTCAAGCAGTATCAGATGTCTCTTTACTAAAAAAATGTATATTAAAAAATAGCAGAATATGTTGTTTTAATGTTCAGAACTATATTAGTCTTACCACAAGAATAAGATAACTATAAAAGGACCTCCACCATTAGCTTCTGTGGGGTGATTGTGACGTAACATGGCACGGTAGTTTGCTCCCAGTGGAAGCAAAACATTATAACAGAATCAGTCCTTGCTGTGGGCTAGTTCATACCATCAGTAGTATCAAACAGTAAAGCCTTTTCTGATTATACTACTTTAGGCTGCATATGCACAGGTTGGTGCATGCATGCTAGTCTGAACCTAACCCCTCTCTCTAGCACCCTAGTTTTCTTTTTCACAGAGGGGTGCATTTAAACATGCCACCGCCCCCCGCACTTGAAGACTGCAGAGATAGATTTACTGCCTGATTCTGCTCATTGCATAGATTGGTCTCGAAGTTCTCAAAGCTTAAGACAAGGTCTTGTTGTAATGCTGTTTGAGAGAGCTATATTGGAGCTGAGTGGGGAAAAATATAAATATATAAGTACTTTTCAGAAATGTTTGGCAGAAGAAGGTTGCTCCTGCGGAGAAAAACAATCTGATGAAAGAATTTGGGATGCAATCCATCTCAATGAAAGTCAGTGGGAGTTTCGTCACTCGCTTCAGATGGAGGTGGATTACAAGCAGCGTTACCTCAATGTCTGTTGTAGATCAACCCCAAATAGATAGCTCCGTAAACTAAAACCAGCTGTTTGATCAATTGAAACAACTGATGCACTGCATGTGCTTGTGTTAGTGATTTGTTTCCAATGACGTGTGTGCAGATGTATTCTGTGAGCATCCAACTTTGTTACCTACTTTTATTTTGGAAATACATGAAAGAAAATTGAGACCTTTGAGTGAAATATTGGAAAATGCAGTCCATCATATTGCTCATTTTCCCTTTTATGGATTACACGATCCAGGAGAAAATAAATAATTTTTCTAACCAATTCTTTTTTTCTTAACAGCAATTACATCCTTTTCCCCTTTAGCACTTAAGCTTAGTCCATCAAAAGTAACTACTGTAATAGATAAAAATTAAGCTCAATAAATTCCCAGCAGTCTCCATTGATTAATGTTTAACTAATCAGTGTAAAGACTGGTTCAATAGACTCTCACTTGGGAAGTACACTTCCCGTGATGTATTTTCTACATGAGTACAACTTCCACTCAGGAAACGGTATGCACCGTGCATTTGCCCTCAAATGTGACAAATGCACAAGTGCTTATTTTGCTGTGTGTGTATGCTGTGGTAACTAGCTGCCATTTAGAATTTCTTGTCACATATATGTACAGCAAATTAAACGCATGAAATTATACATCAGAGTTCATGCAGTGACCTACATGGGAATGATATCCATGTAGAAAACTCATGAAGTGTGAAGCGGACGTTTGAGAGTGAAGTTCTAGACCCAGGAAATCAAACATGGCAGATATAACTACCAAGATTTCCAATACCGCTCTGGTCAACCAGTTACCCTCAGATTTATTGGCTCTTTGTGGCACTGTTGTCAGACAGGTCACCTAGTGAAAATGAGAAAGGGAAGAGCACTTTAAAAGATCTATGGCTACCCAGAAGGGAGATTGCTGAATGATATGCACGTGAGGCTTATGCTGGCTGCAGGACACTCGACAAAATGAGGGGAAAATAAATAAATAAGAAAACTGTTTTTGAGGGGGGGGGGGGGAGGAAGGCAATGAAAACATAGGATCTATAGAAAGAGAGAGGCTTTCAGAGGCACCTGAAGATAAAAACAGCAGTGGGTCTCATGTAACAAACATATGAATCCCCCCTTCTTCTCACCAATAGTCATTTGATAACCATGACCCCCTCAGAGCTTATTTGAACGAACTGCAAGGAGATCCCTTTTCATTCCAAATAGTTTCATTTTCAAATGACACCATTACAGTTCCCCATGTATAACAGTGGGCCAAGCACTCCCCAACCAGCGATGCTATCCCTGAAAACATTTCATCTCTATTGCTGCAAAAAGAAGGGTTTTCGGAAAGCACGTGTGGGTGAGTCTGTAACATATATTTTAAGAATAAACTGCGTTTTATTTCTCTCTGTAGCAAACCATATTGCTGATTAACCACTGCTTTCATAAACTACAAGTGGGCCATTTAAACTGTTTCACCGTTGGTTAATGTACTGTATTGTGATCATTTCTTTTCCTACCGTACCTCGCGAGTGTTTTGTTTTTATTAGAAATTCACCTAGCCTTGTCTGCCGAGGAGAAAAGAAATTACACGACGGAGCCCCACAGCACATAAAAACGGCAGAGATTCCTAAATAAGAGCAGCCTGAAAGAGAAGCCTCTGCCTGCCTGCCTGCCTGCCTGCGCTGTAATGAAATGCATGACTACAGGAGATAATAATAATTGCAGCAATAGCTCGTTACAGCTCCCCGATGATTTGGTGCTGTCAGGAGTGCACTGTCCTCTGACATCCCAGGAGGTGAGAGGCATCACTGACTGCAGGCCCTGATTGGTGCGGTGAAATATTGCTGGCAAAAATTAAAAGGTCTTGGTGTCAAAATAATTCATGATATGCATATCTTCCATTCTGATGAAACGGCTGATATCCGGATTAGCAAGATAATAAAACTGATCAGGCTACAGTTAAACAATTTAAGTTGGAGGGCTGTTCATTTTGTAGGTGTCACTTGTCAGATCAAGGGGTCAAAGCAGAATGAAAGGCTCTCCCCAGTAACCTTCTGATGATTTGGATCTGGAATGTTCTTCATGATTTGTCCAAAGTTTTCATCACAGCACTGCCGAAGAGCATTACCGCAGCAGGCTGCATTCTGACATTCAAATCCCAGGAATGACAGGTTATTAGGAGAAGAGAACCGGCTGTACATACATTAAGCCCCATATCTTTGACCTGTAATTTGAACTGATAGTGATATTGTAATTGAGTGAGTAAAAAGGGGGGGGGGATTCTTTATTAAAACACAGGAAGATGAAGAAAACGTTTATTTTCCAGAGATTTATAGGTTCATAAAATAAGCCTTTTGATGATGATTTATTTTACAATTTTTGAAATGCTGAACTCTGAGCTTAGTATTTATTTGGTTGAACAGCTATTTAAAATAACACAGTCTTCCATCTATTCCCAGCTTGTTCCCCAGAACCTGCGTTTGCACAGATTGGAGAGATATTTGTGTAATATTGGAATTCATGTAGCGGAATAGTTCAAAGATTATTCTAATAAAATGTACCTATGGAAAATATTGCTGCCGCTTAATGGCCATGGTGTTGCAGATCCCTTATGTCCTTTCTCAACACATCCTTGCTGCGCCTGCTAGTTACACACACTGGGCTTTGACTCATGATTACAAGGTATGGAGAAAGTAGGAACTGATGGGATTCTTTTGTGTGGAAGTCTGGTGCACCCGAACATTTAAAGAGATGCGTTTTATGATTGTTTGGTCAGGACATTACTTCTAGTGTAATGTATCTCTTCTGAACACCCCTTTGGGCCTGTGCTACCATTGTTCTGTAACTTACAGGTTAATTACTTTTCAAAGGTCTGATCAAACTGACATTGCAGAGGAGGTACATTATTCCTGGATATTTCAACCCAGGGATTAATATAACTGGGGGTGGCTCCCATGATATCTGCAGACTGGTTACTTATCCCCTTTCCTGTATTTTACATTGTTAACTCATGTTCAGATATTATACTAGTGACAGGTAGAAAGCGATTGAAGTGTAATTGCTTTCATTTGCCCTTTATGTCTGAGTGAGTTACCTCTGGCTCACTTCTTAGTGCAACATCTGACCACAACCCAGGAGACAAACCTGTGCTGGACCAAAAGCATGCATACAAATGCTATCTCAGTGAAATACACAGTCAGTTAAATTATCACCCTTCAGCTGAAGAGCATAAAAAAAAGTTAAGACTTCCTTAATTACGTCCAAGGAACATCGAACTTGAATATTAACTGTTTCTGTTGGACAGATTTAAGATATGCATTTGTAAGTTGTCAATAGATGAGATCATTAGATTTCCAAACAAATTAAGTTCAGTAACTCACCACAAGTCTGTTTATCCCCAGACATACTGGTCTTGTCCCTAACCCACAAGGGATTTTTTCTTGGCTTTCCTCAAAGGTTTTGCTGACAGCCTTAATGAAAACACCTAACCTGCATCTGTTCCATGTCTGCCCTACTGTAATAGTCTTGTCTTGTATTCAGATCCACATAGATGGGGCTGCTCTTACCGAACATCTTCAAAGAGGCAAATGCGAACACATCCTTAGTGCTTTCAAGGTTTGGTTCCAGCAGAGGTCTACTCTTTGGCCCAGCAGTGTTCAAATTATGGGGGGCAAGGTTGGGGGCCCCTAAGGAAATCCACCAGCCCCACCCCTGATTCTCCCCCACTTTTAGCCGTGCCTCCTATACTCCCTCTACAAATGCCATCTACGGGGGAGAGACAAATAGGAGGGAGCCCATGTTGGCTCTCCGGATCTCCACACATTTGGTGCTTGTCTGCAGAGGGCAGCACCAAATGTGGGGACAATTCCACCTCATGATGTGGAACTCTGAGGGCTATATCTTTCTAAAAACAATAGGGGGCATCACATAAAAGGCCAGGTCCTGTCTGCTTCCTCACCCTATAATTTGTACTTCGATTAACACAGTGAATAAAAGTACTCTTTAGCTGTACTCTTAAGCACACTTCTTTGAAAGTAAGTTCCATGAAGATACTGCTGCCTTTTAGATTGTCGTTAGGTACTTTGTTGTGTTCATTGAAGTTTTGTTCTCATTTTGGTTGTAATTGATTGTACTATGTCTTGGGTGCTTTTAGGGAGAAAGATGATTAATAAAATCTATAACTAAATAATAGATAAAAAGATCCCAAGGAAATTCAAGTAGATATATTTAGGATTGGGCTGTTAGGCTACAATCCTCAAACTACCTCTTATTCACTGATAATCCCCCAACACTTCACAAATGAAATAGATACCACTAATGTGTACCACTAATTTCACAAACCAACGGCCACTCCTGGAGCTTCCTCTCACTCCCTTTGCACATTACCGAAGCCTCTTCTTCATCGGCTGTAGAAGCTGTATTTATTTACTTTGCAATAGCATATGCATATGAAGAATGCAAAGTGGTTATTATGACTCTGAGGGAACAGAAGGATTGCAATAGCAGACATTTAGTATCCATGTATATACATTATATACATGCATATATATGCAGTCAAAATGCATCTGCTCCCCATCAGCTGAGAGCTTCATTTCTAGAGATCCAAGAGCACAGGGTGAAACCTGAATTACACTTGTGCGTGCAAATAACATCTTTAAAAAGCCATCTCTCAAAGGCAATATAGGGACAGGAACCAGGATGAGGTTCGAGAAAGTGGGAACTGCCCCTGATAGAGATAGTTAAGAGTGTATGTAATGTTAGGGATATTCTGGGATGCATATATGTCTGTGCAATAGAATCCCAAATAGCATGAACATTCAGAACTGCATCCCATGGAGTTTAATGGTGCTTCCTTCCAAGTAAGTGTGCATAGGATTGCAGCCTTAATATCACTTATACAATATTCAGCAGTGTCCATTGGAGTGGAAGCGAATCTTAGAACAGATCTTAAGACTGTTGAAGGTGTGTGTTTTGAATTTAGCAAAAGCTGCTTAAATTGGTCCTGCTAAACTGACTTAAATCATACAATAAGCAAAATATTGATTCATCCCTGAACTCAACAATGCTTTGACTGAGTTTAAGCAACTGCATGACTTAAGTAGAGTCTTTTTTTTTAGTTCATGAAATCAGCGATTCCTTTTTCTTGATCACTTACAATGCATATGATTTTTAACATGGCCCCTAGACCATTACAACGCTGATATTTATTCATGGCTAGATTCATTTTACAATAAGCTAATATTGGATGAGGAATATGGTTTGAATTCTCAATTCATACCTAGGTTAGAGGTTATAACTTAGAATTATTTACCTATATTGAAATAAAATCTATAGGAATATTTGACCTCTGACAAATTACAACTAGCCAATACTATCACCTGTGATCCAATAACAAAGGTTAAGAATGAAGAGACTAAATACAATTTCAGACTTTCATGGCCAGCAACAACTAATAATTAGTCTAATGGGTAAAAAGCCATGTCAATAAATATATAAGATATCAATAAGAACAAGCATACCAGGTAATTCCACGTAGAAGAAGCTGTATTGGTGAAAAACACAACACACAAAAATGTTTAAAACCAGGTTAAAACCTGTAAAAATCAATATCAGACATAAAATGCAACGTTTCGCTCAAATTGCAAAGAGCAAAGGGAACGGTGTTAACAGACATGCTGTGAAAGCGTTGCTACAAATAGGAGGGAGAAACCTCGGGATCACACGTGAGGATTACACTTGTTGAATAGTCCTAATTGATATCATCCGGTGTCTCTATGCCCTGTAGTAACCCTAAGGGCTCAATCCAACCCAACTTCCCTGGTTATTCTGGCCTACGATAGGCCATAGTTAGGCCGCTGCTATTCCTAAATTAGGTAGTCTGGAATATCTGTGACCAGCACCAGCCCAGGATCAAGGGAAAACTTACCTCCGAAGCAGGCAGGCTCCCGCGGCTCGGTGTCCGTCTCGTGCATGAGCCACACCCTTCCCGCGCTTGTCAGTGTTCATCGACTGCAGCTGCTGCCGCGTCCTTGACAGCTCGGTCGGCAAGGGCTCGGGCACAGGCGCCGGCAGCTGCCCCGCGTCCATAGGAACCCGGCTGCTAGGGGCCTGGGCACAGGCGCCGGCACTCTGTTTGCGCCCATCACGTGGCGGTCGCAGGACAGGTGCCGGAGGGTCGTGAAGACTGTGCCAACTGCCACAGGGCACGCTGTGCCTCAGCCACCTGCTGGAGGGGAGAGTCCTCGCCCCCCCCCACTTGCAGCAGGCGTTGCCAACCCCATGCCATGGGGGGGTTGCACATGGATGTCATATGGGAGAGTGGGGGCAGGAGACGTCATGGGGCTGGTGCCCAGCCGGGAACCTAATGGCGGCTGCCACGGCACATGCGCGGCGGGTGCCATTCATGTGGCACGCAGGTGAACCCCGGGTGCCGAACGGGTGCGACACGGGTGCGGCTGCCGCAAGCAGTCCCTCTACGTGCACCATAGCGGCTTTCACAGCTTGCCTACCCGGGGCGCCCCCGACTCCCCCCCATCCCTCCGTGGCTTGGGGGTCTAGCTGCCCTCCTACTGCGTTCTCCCTGGGAAGGTATTGGCAGTGCCTGTCTGGGATTTGTGCAGGGGCTTGACTGGTGGGGGCTGTCTGTGTGTGTGTGTGTGGGGGGCAATGCTTGTGTAACGTTTGGCACATGGGTTTCAAGGGGACTCTGCCCGAGGGGCGTCTTTATTGTTCTGGAACCAGAGCAGAGTTGGCCAGGCGAGGTTGGCATGGGTGGTCACAAGCCCAGCAGCTGATCTCAAAGCAGCAGCAACAGCCCAGGGACCTGGAGGCATGGGCTCTTCCCCTGTGGACCTGCAGCCTGCAGAACAAAAGGGGAGGGGAAACAAGTACGACGGTCAGGGGGTGGAGCAGCAGCTGCTGCTGCTGAGGAACGTTGCAGGGCTGGCTCCTTGGCATGTGGCAGCATCAAGGCAGGCAAATGTGGGGCTCCCTCCCTGCAGCCCCTGGGGTGCTCCCAGTAAGGTAGGTGGCGAAGGATGTTCCTGGGAAGACAAAAAACAAGGGGGAGTTTAAAAAGTCCACTTGGTGTCTGGTTGCAATAGCCTTTGAGATCACACCAGCGTGTCGGTGGCCGGGCAAAAGCCTGCAGGGAGAGAAAAAAACACAGCTGCTAAGGGTTACACTCATGGCCTGGTTTGAGGTGCTTACCTGGATGTAAGGAGAGCATAATCCTGTAAGGGACAAAGGTCAGAGAGAGAGAGAGAACACAACACAACCGTGGAGCATTGAACATGGCACGGCAATACGCAAACACTCACCTGTCAATAGACCCTGTGGGGGCAAGGGGGAGAGAGAGTGAGACAGCTGTTGTCTACAGGCAAGTAACATTTCCACAAAAATGGAGGGTTCTGGTACCATGGCAAACAGGCAGATATCCTATAATGCAGTTGCTAACAGGCAGATATCCTATAATGCAGTTGCTAACTGGCAGATATCCTATCACACATTTGCAGATATCAGGGAACACATTTGCTAACAGGCAGATATCAGGGAACACAGTGGCTACAGGCAGAAGTCAGAGAACACATTGGCAAACGGGAGAAGTCAGAGACCATGGCAAACAGGCAGAAGTCAGACAACATGTCAGCACAGAGCCTGCTCTTACCTGCTGGTGTGGGTAGCCAGGGGTTGCCTGTGGGGGGGGGGGAGAAGAAGTTGGGAGAAAGACATGGTTAGCAAGAGCTTGCATGGAGACAGCTGCCCAGGCACAGTTGTTAACAGTGTGGCCGCAGCCAGAAAAGCCCTGTCTGCCCCTGAGGGGGGCAGAGAGGAGAAGAGAAGAGGGAAGTGAGGTGTTTGTGAATTTTGGAGCCACGAGCTCCCCTCCACCACCGAAGTCCCACTTTGTGGCTGTGGGGGACAGAGCCCCTCGCCACGTGCTCTGAGAGAGAGGGAGAATGTAGGCCTGGGGCTGGGCTTTTGTGGGAAAGAGGCTGGGTGCGGCTGGGTGCTGACTGGGTAACTATCTGTGTCCGTTTCCAGACCTGTGCCGCAGCTATTCCGTTCTAACTCTGGCCTAACTGGGGAGTGGGGTGTTTGAAATTTTCAGGAGAGGGCTGGAGTGGGTAAGGTAAAATGGTGCCTATGAGTCTCCTCAAATTTAGGACCACCTTTTTGGTCGACCTAAATTTTAGGAACTTCTCAGAGCTCGAGGGGGCGTGTCGGAGCTTGCCAATGTCTGGATACGACCCTAAAAGCTGACACCCCCCTGTTACGCCCCCGACACGCCCCTGACACGCCCACTCTTAGGCCAAACTTAGGCCGGCCTACACACTTAGGCCACCCGTCCTAAACGCTTCCTACACACGTCACAAAGTCAGCGTAAATTCAGCCTAAACAGCTCTATTCCAGCCTAACTCGCTCTAGGCCGAATTTAGGCTGGAATAGAGCTGTTTAGGCCGGAATAGGACTTGGGTTGGATTGGGCTGCCCGTTACGGAAGGAGCCAAGGACTGAACTGAAGTTAACATAATTGCCCCAGAAATTACAAGGAAGGGACGACCTGATCACAGATTCTATTGTTAAATTCGTGGCTGTGATAGCTTTTGTAGCTACAAAAGGTGGCTTTTGTAGCTTTTTGCTATAATTTTTATTTGATTTTACTTTTGATGTGAACGGCCTTGGGCATTTTTTAAAGGCAGAAAAGCAGGAGAAAAGTAGCATTAAAAAACATACATACTGTATATACATGTATATATGTGCTTGTGTTGAAATGCCAGCGGAAGACTTGCAGCGTAACACCGTAGTGTATCAGGGGCTGTGTTAACAGTGTGAGAAACATGGCAATAAGGAAGATTCAAGGTTACAGAAAGGCACCTTTGGATCTAAGCCAAGCTATTTAGGGAGAACAGGGTTCACTTTTCAAAAACAGCGTGTAACCTCTTTTTGGGAAACATGACAGATGGTCTTGCCGAATATATTTGAAAAGCCAGGGGGAAGGAAGGGAGCTCAGCTACTGTATGTTCAGGCCCAGTCTGGAAACAGAACAACATGGTGTGTAAGGGTGTGTATAAGAAAAGAAGCAATACTTGGGGAGAGCATGTGTCCTTAATAAAGAGGGTTCGGTTAAACACACATGAATGAGATAGCTCACAAGGCTAACTCTTATTCTAGGGGGGTAATAACCCAGTGGGGGTTGTGAGTGCCTTCAGCTTTGGGCCCTGCCAAGTGCTCCGGTTGTGACAGGGCCCACTTAGCAGGCCGGGGCCCACTGGATCTATGCTTCTCTTGGCCTGGGACAGGAACACCTTGAGGCCAGATGGCAGCAGAGGCCCCCTACCCATTGGCCAAAACCAGTGCATGTTGTTCTTGTTCATTAATAAATGTTCGGCCTTTTAATCTCACTTCATTGTTTCCCTGCAACGTGGAGAACAAAAACACGATCATGGAAAGAACTGGTGTTATAAAAATTCAGCAACTTTGTTTTCAAGAGAAAAATGTACTTTTCAAGCTGCAGGTATAGATCCCTACATGTCCAATGCATAATACAAGGTGAATTATGATTAAAGGAATACAATTTATGTTTTATAAACTGGCAACATATTTAGCCTCTTTTCCCATATGCCCTATTAGAGTAAGAATTAGCCAGCACTGAAAATAGTAAGTGCCGATCATATTAAAAGTAAAAGTTTGATACATTCTATAAATATCCATTCACTATATCTGCTAAACCATGCGCAGTAATATCTTTCTATTTCATCTAGAATTTGTCCGCTGTGTATAACACTTTGTGTGCATGGTACAGTCTTACCAATTTTTTTTCACATGTGCATTAATCTACCTTAATATACATCTCTACAAGTGCCATATCCTGAAGTTGTTTAATTCTGTGACTCAAGTTGCAAAGCTTATTTGATTCCCATTACAGGGTCTATGCTTTCCCCCATTTTAATTTTTCATTAGGATATAAAAATAGTCATGGGAATGTGATGTATTTCATTATGTTCTTAGAGTAAGGGGGAAATCTAAATTGGGAGAGCATAACTAATTTTCAAGCAGAGTAATTTATTCCGCAGTATTTAAATGCTGCAATTTTCACACTCAGGCACATGCTGCCACATCTATCTTTCCCCGGGACCAGTTTCTGTCTTGCTCTTTCCTTTTCATCTGTTTTTTTTTTCATAAATTCGACAGATGGCCTCTTGATGAATCCTTGATAATACTGTCATGTAAAGCAGCTAAGGCTGGAAATCATCTCGCAACAATTTTTCATTGCAGAGAGAAAATTGAACAGAGACAAACATCACTAAGTCCCTAACAACAGCAACCAAAATCCACTTCTTGTAAATAAAGAGGACAGGCTTTCTTTGTAATGCTCGGGCTCAACCACCAGTATCCTTGTAATGCCCCTTGATTTTCTCTCTCTTTTTTTAATGCTACATTTAGTGCATCTATCAAAGCCTAAGGCTTCAGTGTTTTGTTGCCCTCATATTCAGAACATTTCCCCAGCTCTTCTTAATATGTTCTTGCTCCCCAGCCAGACCCCCTCCTCCTAAGTCTTTATAATTGTGGATCAGGTGAAGTTTGCTTCCCCTCATTTCAAGGTCATGCACCAGTAGGACCATTTTCCTGACTCAGAGGGCACGTAATTTCACAGCCGTGTAGTCCTCATTAATCCACCCTGAGTGGGTGCTCAGGAAGTTCCAGATCACAGATTTGTTTTTGTCTTGTTCTCTGACTCAGTGCTTCACAAAAGGATTAGATTAACCCCCTCTTGATTGTATTTGTATCTTACTGCATCAGGGTAGAAATAAAGTGATTTCTCCTCCTCTTCCTGCCCATCTCCTTCCTGCTTCTGGGACTGACACAATTCCATTGCAAACAAGAATGAGCTAAAAGAGACGCTTAGCAGTTACAAAGAAGATAGTCGCTTGTTCGATCATATGGCTATTATAGCTTTAATAGCTGATCTCTCCTTGCCCCCTTCCACCCTGATGCCCTTTTCTACTAAAAGCCATCCAATCCACATCGGGGGAGGGGAGGGTTAGTGGGACCTTTGGCCATGTGCCTTTGTCCAAAGGCAGAGAACAAGTGCCTAAGTCAGTGCAGTGCAGGGGCTAAGAGACTGAGGTGTAAATCGGAACTTCTCCAGTTCAAATCTCACCTCTGCCATGAACTCACTAAGTGGCTGTGATGCCACCTGGGTGTTCTGCCTCCTCCCAAGGGGGGAGTTCTACATTATAGGGCATGATGGCTGACATTTTCCTCACTGTCCATGAAAGTGTGCAGGAGGGGGGGTCAGAAAGGAGCAAGTGGAGTCAGAATCGTACTTGAGTGCAGTTTTGATGTATTGGTTCATACAGTCCCCCAAAAGGGGAGTGGTATTTAGTCAGGACCAGCAGTCCAGTTAGGAAATGGGTGTGTTTGTTAGTGATTAGAGGTCCGTGGGGGTCCTCCTGGGCCTCCACATTGAGTTAGTCCGAGTTCTACTTCTGTGAGTTGGCGTGGGATACCGACAAACCTAAGATGGGGGCTTCTCTCTGTCTCTTCTTAACCAATGCTGATGATCCTTGGGGTTGCCTGGGCGACAATCTCCCAGGGCTGGGTATCCTGGCACAGGTGGACCCCCACCCTACAGACAACCTTGTCCCCTGCCCCTGCTTGTGGGGTAAACAGGCCAGGCTTCTATTGATGATACTACTTACTGACCTTACAAGGTTATTGTGAGGATAACATCAAGATTATACTTGAGAATTGGTTTGTGTACTTAAAGTGCTATACAACTGCTTTTATTAATTATTATTAATTACATTAACAGACTAGACTCCCTGCTCCCTGAGGCATCTGGTGGGGCCACTGTGAGATACAAGAAGCTGGACTAGATGGGCCTTTGGCCTGATCCAGCAGGGCTCTTCTTATGTTGTTGTTGTTCTTGTTGTTGTTAATTGTGCAAGATGACTCTCACAAATGAACTAAGCCTGTCTCTGCCAAAGAAGGTAGCAGCATTGTCACACATCACAAACTTATTAGCTAGGCTGACAAACTACCAACCTCCCTTCTTCTCCGGTGGATGTTCATGACTTGGATGTTCATGACTGAGGGTAGTAAATGGGGATGGGTCTGAGGGAGGGGCTGGCATTATGTCTTTCTGAAAGGCAAGGATGAATGAGGAGGTACATGAACACAAGAACACATGAGGAGGTAGAATGGCACTTCGTTTAAGACAACTCATTGCTATTCTCTATGTAGGTATGGAATTGTTTGTTTATATCCCATATGGGCAACGTGCTCAACCAAGATGGAGGACTACAATGGTTTTGCATATTTTAGTTGCATATTATGACCGAATAGCTTTGTTACTTGTCTCAATTCACATGTGATATACATGGTACATAATATTCCCTGATATTTTTATTTTCTTGTAATTAATGATTTGTATTAGCATGATAATTTAAGTATTTTATTGTGATTGAGTTCATAGAATCCTTGCTAGGCAGGCCACCATGATTCACATTTCAGAGACAGTGAAATGAAGTTTAAGCAATAGTGACTTGCCCAAGACCATAAAGGCCGTCTGTGGGATAGGCAGCATTTGAATGTGGGTCTTTTTGTTCCAAGTCCTACTCTCTGCCCACTAAAACACATGGGGAAAAAAATTGAAATCCATTCTTCAAAAACTCAGGCAGGGAGATCTGAAAAACATTAAATATAGGCTTTTCTCTGTATTTCACTTCCTCAGTCTTCAGTATAACACACTGTTATAACACTTCTAAGCTTTGTAGAGAAATAGGATATATGGGATTGTCAGCCATGTAACTTTTGGTTGAAGAAATAAAGTTTTCAGACTTGTACCCAACTTGTCTGGAGAAATTCCTTATTAACACTAACACCATCAACTGCAGCCAATGGTAGTAACGTCCAAGGATTATCCAGAGCAGACAAGAAAGAGACTTTAATCCTCTGCTTTCGTTTCTTCCCTTGCTTGGGACTTTGTCAAAGCATTAACCCGGCAGAAGCCGGCAGGTGGTCCTGTACCTGTGAAAATACCCTGCAGGTTTATCAAGCTGAAACGCTGAGAAAGCGCGGGAGAAACTTAATTGGTTAATTGGGAGCGGAAGCGTTAAGCCTCCGCAATTAAGTTGTTGACTGCTCCGTGTTGACCGGCTAACGCTTTTGAACTGCTAGGTTGGCAGGAGCTGGGACAGGAGACGGGTGCTCACTCTGTCACGTGGCACTTGGGTCTCGAACTGCTGTCCTACCGACCTTCCAGTCTGCAGTTCAACATCTTAACCACTAAGGCACCACAACCCCTAAAACAATTATTAACTATGACACAAATAGAACCTCCTTGTTCAGAAGATGCCACTGAACGCCAATTGCTGGGGAGTAGCAAGAGGGTAGGGCTGTTGCCTTAATGCCCTGCTTGTGGTATTCCTGGTGGCATCAGGTGAGAAACAGGATGCTGGACTTTGACCTGATCCAGCAGGGTTCCTATCTTCCATGTATGTTCACAACAGTGCACCCAAATTCCATTGGTAATTTCATACTCAAGATGGCTCTATCATTCCTAGTGTTTCAAGCATCACTAAAACAGATCAGAATCAAAAGTGTGTTTAGTTGCAAATGATCCACATTAAGTACACTTGTGAATGCCTGTTATTTTCTTCTGCCTGTTAAAACACTAGATGACTAAGTAAGGGCATATTAATATAATTATGGGAAAATATGGCAGATGCAAAAATAATGTTCAAGGCAGCGTGACTGACATTTCCACATTTCTTCAAATATTGTTTAAACTTCAGATTATTTATTTGTATGAAAAGTAAATGGCTATATTTGCTTCTTTCAAAACTGCAGCTTGAATGTTCCTTAACTGATTTGTTCCCTACTCAGGAAGTCTGGCTCTGTTGTGACAATTTATATTAATGCTAAGTTACTAGTCTGTGTTTGCCTTTCAAACAGAAAACAAAAACTATAGATATTGTCTGGGGATGGGGCAGAAAGGAAACCTGGACAATCTGTACATTCCGCTTTCAGGGATGTAAGACTCTCAAAATATAAAACAGTTGAACCTTAGTCTTCCTAAGTTTATAGCATACTCTTCAACTGTAACCAATATATCTTACACAGGGGATCCAGCAACTATGTCTAGGAATGTCACATTCTCTAACCTGCTCCGTTGTCAACTAAGGTTCAACTGTTTTATATTTTGAGAGTCTTACATCCCTGAAAGCGGAATGTACAGATTGTCCAGGTTTCCTTTCTGCCCCATCCCCAGACAATATCTATAGTTTTTGTTTTCTGTTTGAAAGGCAAACACAGACTAGTAACTTAGCATTAATATAAATTGTCACAACAGAGCCAGACTTCCTGAGTAGGGAACAAATCAGTTAAGGAACATTCAAGCTGCAGTTTTGAAAGAAGCAAATATAGCCATTTACTTTTCATACAAATAAATAATCTGAAGTTTAAACAATATTTGAAGAAATGTGGAAATGTCAGTCACGCTGCCTTGAACATTATTTTTGCATCTGCCATATTTTAGATGGGCACAGCTATCAGTACAGAGAATTCAATGACCATGTTGTATGGCCACCTTTTGTCTCTCTCCCTCTCCTCCACATCTTACCCAAGCATACTGGCATTACTTTCTGGAATCCTAGAAACCTGTTTTTTTTAAGCATTTAAATGCAACTGCTGATGGAAATTCATGATTTTAAATAATTTACAGTTCCATCTGGCTGGAGAAACACCAGGTGGAGATTGCAGATCAGGATGAATTGAAGTGAAGTGAAATCTTTGCTTAAAATATTAAAGCTAAAAACAAACATTTTTAGTGTCCACTGCAGTGAGTCCTTATGTCTCGTCTTGAATCACATTCCTTGAAAATTAATCACGTTCCCTTCACTCTTCCCTGGCTACAGTTACAATAGCTATTCAGAGCAGGCACCTGTGGAAACACGGAGCAGAAAGTGAGAGGGAGCTTGTGTGGAGGGGTGAAAGATTACAGGTAGGTTGAAGGTTTCTTCAAGGACTTGTTTGGTCTCTAACCCCCAATGTTTACTAATTCACTGGGCTGAAAATTGAATCCTGAGACACTTGCATGGACAATCTGGGGAAGGCAGTAGAGTAATCCAGCAAGCTATTAAAGATTGTAGAAGAAAGAAGTTACCAAGGTCTGATTAAGATATTGAAAGAAATACCGTAGTTTAAACAGGTTGCAAAATTGAAAAAAATCCTCATTCGTGTGTGTGTGTGTGTGTGTGTGTGTGTGTGTGTGTGTAATGCATACAATATACAGTACATGCTTGTATATAATTTGCAAGATACCGTATTTATTGGCGTATAACACGCACTTTTTTGTCTAAATTTGTGACCCAAAATAGTAGGGTGCGTCTTATACGCCAATACTAAAAAAAAATCCCTCCCCCCCTTTTAAAGCATTTTTGGGCTTACCGCGTTTTTTCTGGAGCCAGAGAGCTCCCTTGTGCTTTCTTCCCTGACTAATCTATCCGATCTACAGCTGTTTGTCAGGTTTAATTTATGCACGAGCATGAGTTGAGCTTCTCAGCAGCCAGCAGAGGGCGCTGTGCTCCTCAGTTCAGTTCAGCTGAGCTGCAGAGGGTCCTCCTCGGATGCTCCTCGGATGCTGAATGAATGCAGCTTGGGTAAGCTTCTGAACTGGGCCTAGTTGGGAGGCTTTGGAAACTGTGCATGGGTGGGTTGGGGGGAAAAGAGTTGAGTCTGGGGGTTTTAAATGGGGTAAATGTTGGGGTAAATGTCCTGCCAACCTAGCAGTTCCAAAGCATGTCAATGCAAGTAGATAAATAGGTACCGCTTGCGGGAAGGTAAACAGCGCTCCATGTTCCAGCTGCATGCTACACGCTGCGGCAAGGAGAGTCATGCCGGCCACATGACTTGGCTTTGAAATGGAGATGAGCACCACACCTTAGAGTCGGACACGGCTGGACTTAATTGTCAGGGGATACCTTTACCTTTTTAAAAGTTTTTTTACTTTGGAAACTGTGCATGGGTGGGTTGGGGGGAAAAGAGTTTAGTCTGGGGGCTTTTTGCACTTGGGGTAAATGTTTTTTACTTTGGAAACTGTGCATGGGTGGGTTGGGGGGAAAAGAGTTTAGTCTGGGGGCTTTTTGTACTTGGGGTAAATGTTTTTTACTTTGGAAACTGTGCATGGGTGGGTTGGGGGAAAAAAGAGTTGAGTCTGGGTTTTTTTTTGTACATGGGATTTATGTTCCGGTGCATTTTGTTCATGTGTCTTATTGCTGTGTGTTTTAAAAGAGATCCTGGTATTTTTGTGCAATTTATGTAAATTAGCTAATTAAGCAGCCAAGCAGTAAGTGGCCAAGTGGCCCAAAAATGCTTTAAATCTTTTTTTCTTGAAACCCAGGGCCAAAAGGAATGTGCGTCTTACACGCAGGTGCGTTTTATACGCCGATAAATACGGTACATTTTAAAAATATTTTGAACAACTTTCTTCCATGCTTGAAACCAAAATTACAATATGTAATCATTGTATCATGATTACATATTACTTATATGATTACAATATGTAATCATATAAGAGCTTCCAGCACAAGTTTGAGATGTTCATAACAAAACAGCAGTGACCATTCAGCTAGTAACATTTTCCACCTTACACTGCATTACTCATTATGTTGTCCGTAACAAACCACGTGATTAAACTTTACTCTGCACTTTATCGTTCAAATAATGAATAAAAAGACTCAACTTTAGAACAAATAATCAGTCTGCTGACTTTCTTTGCACCATCTTGGCAAATGTAATCATGTAGCCTGAGTCACAAACATGGAACGGCCATCAGGTTTACCTGGTGGGTCTTGTTTTCTTCCACATAAAGCTTATATCTGATTAGCATTTCAAGTTCTTCCCTTACCTGTATCTGCCTTCCTTCAGCGACTCCTTACTTTTGTCATCTCAGCAGTAGTTTCTCAAAAGGGGGTGGTGGTGGAATTAGGTACTAAGGTTCTAAGCTTGATCTCTCACTCATCCCCCCACTTATCCCCCACACAGAGCTACTATTTGTCTGGGACAAATGGCAGAAATAGACGCAAACCCAGAAGTGCTAGCCACTGTTTCCTGTAATGTGCAATTTGTTCCTTAGTGGGGAAGATAACATAAGGTGGTAATCATCATCATCATTTATTTATTTAATTAATTTATTTTAAAAAAATTATATCCTGCCTTTTCCTATGCCAAGGCAAATGCCCAAGGCGGCTTCATCGTCATCGTATTTATATATCGCCTTTCTGTCAGATTTCTCCTCGGACTTTATTCAAGGCGGTTTACATAGGCAGGCTTTTCTACCCCCCATAGGTTTTTTTTACAATAATTGTTCTATTTGCATAGAACCTGTCTTCTCCAGCTGTAAGGAAACTGCATCCTCTTCCTGCATCATCCACAACCTTTTTCCTAGACTCTACCATTAGTGCAACACTTACGTAATGCAACCCTGTGCTTGTTTACCTGGAAACAAATGCAACTGAGTTCTGTGGGACTAAGCCCCCAGGGTAGTGGGCATATAGCCCTTAGGAATGTGAAGCTGATCCTACCTAAGATGTAGTTTTGAGAACTTTATTGCATTTTTTTTTCCTAATTCAAGATCTTGTGCAGACTTCAGAGAGGTTGGGGGAAAGATCTTTCTAAAAATGTAATTCCTCGTCTCTTAAGAGCCATTATTTCCTATAAACAGCCCTTCCCATATCTCATTAAAAGTAATTTCTGTGCGGTCTTCGGAGGCTGAGGCATAGCTGAGAACTCTTCATCAGTACACATGAAAGAATTTGCGTCAAGTAAATTTGCATCTTAAGTTTCTTTATTATGAGGATGTACAATAGGTGACTTTAAATGACCTTCTTGTTTTCATCTCCTTTGGGAAAACAAATAGTAATCTCCACTCCAAAAATTCACTCGACACAATATCATTAAAGGAAAGTAAACGAATAACACATAGATTTAAATGTTTACTGGTTTGTGTCAGTGTCGGGTAATACAATGAATAATTCATATCAAACTAGTAGAATGTAGCATTTACATAAAATAATACTTTGCAAATTTATGGTAAGTACTAATTACTTGCCTTATTTGCCATGACTATGATATTAAATATTCATAAAAATGTGATTATTTCTTTGATTTGGCAGGCATTTAGATTTCTCTACAGCTTTTCACACTGCTAATTTTAATCCAGTAAATTATCTGGAAGAAAACAGTATGCAGCCTAAAAACTGCTCAAAATTCACTCTCAACATTGAACACATTATGGACGTAATGATCCATTACAGCCAAACTTCAAGAAGGTCTTGCAAGAAACTGAGAATTAAACAAAGAAATATGGAGACCATCATCACTGTTTATCAGATATATTTATTAATAGTTTTATTTTCTTTGGTGTACTCTGTTACTACGGTTTATATCTCTTATCTAGATACTTGGCAACTATACTGTATTTCTACACTGATGAACATTTGCGAATGCACGTTCCTTGATCTTCCACAGCTTAAAATTTGATGGATTTATTCTTTAGTCAGTTAATAAAGGAATCATATTGATCGTAGCTGATGCACTAAATCTGTATCATTTCTATCGGTTGTACAATATGAGTCTTCACATGGAGATTTTTTATAATATCCACCATATATTTCCAGTCTCATCCGAACTGTGGCCCCTCTATTCCACACGTTTCTGCAACCTTGCTTCTACTCTTCCCCACTTCCATTTCTGTCGCTTGTTTCTGTTATTCTGCAATCAAAAGGCATCAAAAAATTGAGATCCACACATAGCTGGACCCCCCTGCATTTAACATAGGTCAGTAGTAGAGCTCACGTTTCCCATGCATAAGGACCCATGTCCAGTCCTTGGTATCTCCAATTAAAAGTCCTAGGGTATCAAGGATGGAGAACACCTGTGTCTGAAATCTTGGAAAGTGATTGGTGTTAAGAACAGACCATACTTGACTAGCAGCACAATCTTGTCCAAAGCCCCACTCTGGGATGCAGCAGCGCCAGGGCAGGCTCTGCTGTATGCAGCATAAGGCTGGAGGCTGCTGGAGGTCACCTCAAGGTAAGGGGACATTCGTCCCCTTACCCCGTGTCGAGACCCAGCAGCCTCTATGGGGATACTCGAATGTGTGCCACCTAAATGGCTGTCGCAAATCCGGGCAGCTCTGTGTCAGGCTTTCAAGACTGGGAAGGGGGATAGGAATCGGCAGAGGCCTCCACTGAGCCTCCCCCCTCCTGGGCCTGATACGCCCTCCTCCCTGCCCACCCCCCTGGTATGCCCTCCCTCGCCCCTCCACAGCCTAGTGGGTGCCTACCTGGTGAGGGCTCCACTGAGATCTGGCACCGGCAGACCGGCGCAGGCCTTTCTATCAGCGCCACAAGTCTCCATGATGCTGCAACGTCATGGCACGGGTGCTTGTTCTGCCGGCTGTAGCTGGCATAGGATTGGGCTGTAGGTGGACCAATGGTCTGACTCAGCATAAAGCAGCTATATGTGTTCCTAGTTCCCTGTTTTGAAAGATACATGTGATGAAGCTGCTTGTCCTATTCTGGATATCATTCAATATTTATGGCCTGATGATATGGACAGGGTGCTTGGAGGTGTGAGGCCCACCTGTGTGCTCAGACTTGTCAATCGTGACTGATTAAGGTAGTAGGTGGGTGGTAGCCAAGTGGGCCAAAAGTGTACTGAATGCCTCTCTGGGGAAAGAGGAGTTACCAGTCTTTTCGAAGAGGCAAATTTCTCCTTTGCTAAATAAATCCTTTCTTGATCTCATTGTCTTGGATATAAATTCTAGCCAGCCTGATATTCCATTTTGGGACAAGGTGGTTTAGCTAGTGATGACAGTTTAATTCCAGTCATTTCCAGATTGTGCTGATTATTTAGATCCATTTCAATATGGTTGCCATTCTGGTTCTGAGTCCAAGAAAGCTTTGGTCACCTGGTAGATGATCTATGACAGGAGGAGTAAATATGACCGAAGGAGTAATTTCTAGTTTATTTAATTTATTTTATTTTAAAAGCTTACATACTACCTTTCTCCCATAGGACCTAGAACTGTTTACAACAAAAAATAACAATAATAATAACAATAAAAATAATCATAGAATACTCAGGACAAATTCTCAAATAGCAACTAAATTAACGAAAAACACAGTAACATTAAAACAAAGAGATAACGAAACAACATTAGTCAGTGACAAGAATACCTTCTCAAATAACCATATCTTGGCCATACATCTGAAGGCATACTATATAGTGTGTTTCCCCGAAAATAAGACAGTGTCTTATATTAATTTTGGCTCCAAAAATGCAGTCGGTCTTATTTTCAGGGTGGTCTTATTTTCCCAACCTGTGGCGCGAACCCCCCGGCACTTACTTTGACCAATTAAAGCTTCATTCTTTCCTGAGGGTACAAGGCTCTGCAAGGCCTGTACTCGAGTCCTCCACCATGGAGACGACATGCTAGAGAGACTCTGCAAGGTTGCAACTTCCTTGCAGGCCTTGCAGAGCCTTGCACCCTCGGGAAAGAATGAAGATTAAATCAGTCAAAGTAAGTGCCCAGGGGGTCGCGTCTGGCTGATGATCCTAGCTAGGTCTTACTTTCAGGGAGGACTTATATTGACGAGTGCCAGCAAAAATCATGCAAAAATGACGGTAGGTCTTATTTTCAGGATAGGTCTTACTTTAGGGGAAACAGGGTAGGTGCCTGTCTGACCCGCAGCAGGAGGGCATTCCAAAGGGTATGCTTCTTCTTGATCTCTGTTGAGCTTCTGACAAACCAAGTATAAAAAACAATGCCTCAGATGATTATTTGGGGAGGGTGCTGGGGGCACATTGGCTGGTTCTGATGAAGCTCTTAGTCGCTTTTGACATCATAGACCATGGTATTCTTCTGGGCTCTCTGGCTGGGATGGGGCTTGGGGACACCATTTTGCTTCCATTTTTTTGTGGAAATGGTGTTCCAGAAGGTGATGCTGAAGATTTTTCTTCAAGCCCCCAACCTTTGGCCTCTAGGATCCCACAGGGTTCCAACTTGTCTCTTATGATATTTAGCATCAACATGAAACTGCTTGGACAGGTCACCCTTCTTGCCGCCTGGTGGGGAGCTTATCTTTCCAAGTGGGTGCTTCACTGGATCTGGGGCGAGTAGAGCGGCACCGGCCTCTTCACCTGTGCAGCCTACTTGCCGGGTGATGCAAATGTGCTTTACGGCACGTTTGCGACACCCTAGGCCCTGCTCCGCCAGTCTCCAGGTTAAATAGGATTGCACCGTTAGTCTTTGGCAATGCAATCCTATGCATGTCTACTCAGAAGAAAACCCCAGTGGGTTTAATGGTATGTGTGCACTGGCGTCGCTGCAGGGGGGCGGAGCTCATAAGTTTCGCCATGGTCCGACCCTCCTTTACACCGGTGCACGAAGCGGCCCTGCCCCCTCGCCTTCGGAACCATTCAAGGCGGTGAAAGCAACGCGCAGGAGACTCCCTGCGTATTGCTTTCACCGCCTTGAATGGCTCCGAAGGCAACGGGGCGGGGCCGTTTCGTGCACCGGTGTAATGGAGGGTCGGACTGCAGCGGAACTTAGAACTCCACCCCCCCCTGCAGCTACGCCAGTGTATGTGTGCCAGGTATGTGTGCATAGGACTGCAGCCTTAGCTGCTACTACTCTGTACCAGCTCTCAATTTTACAAATAATGCACTGCAGATGAATTGCAATAAGCACTGCAGCTGCATAGAACTCCATAAAACACGCTCACATGCAGCTATCCTTTGCTTCTGAAATTTCAACCTAACAGCTCTACTACAAGGACTGTTCAGATGGACAAACACACAACATCCTTAGTACAGCAATAGGCTTTGTAGATGCATTAAATCTGAATTCTGAGTGCAGATTTGTAGAATAGTGCAGAAAGAGATGCAATGCAAAACTCAGGCTCTTCAAGTCAAGCCTGTATGTCTGGCAAGCCTAGAAGTTACAGAAACTCTCTAAAGCCATTTGCTTTAGACATCATAGACCATTTGCTTTAGACATCATATAACCATTTAAAAAGAAGCCTTTCTCCTGTGCTGAAAACAACCCCCCCCCCAAAAAAAAAATCCCTCTAGTGTTATGATCCCATATATTCTGTGCAGGCCATATTCTCAGCTTCAAAGGAAAATGGCATAGAGGAGGTCAAAACAGTTCACGTGGCACATCAGCATCTGTGCGCGCCATCTGACAGATCCAAAGGCAACTTCCGAGCTGCCTGTACAATATGTGGAGCTTCCCAAAGCTCTAGATGCTGCTGCTGCTGCTGCTGCTGCTGCTCAGTTTCATGTAGATGCTGTTTCCCATAAAGAAGCTTGGTGAAATTGGCACTTGGCTCACACACAAGGATTGCAGGACCAGACGTAGGTTTTGCTGCAGCCCAAACCATGAAAGAAACAGGAGAGAGAGGCTGATTCAGTGGCACCTGTGTAAACGATGGAGTACGTCTTGTCCTGTTGTACACAGCCGAAGATCAGGGCTCTGTTGCACATCATTTCTCCCACGTTGATTCTCTTTGCTGGAAAAACCAAGGGCTTCAAGCCAACCAAAGTTAAGCACTCCCCCCCCCCGCCGCCATGCGTTCCCTTAATTTTACTTTCTTGGTCTGCTCTGGGTTGGTGCTGCTGCTCCGCTCCTCTCCTCTTTCCTCCTTTTGGAAGAGGAAGTGGAAGATAGTAGTGACTTGAGGAGAGATGATGTAGCTACAGTGTCACCCTCCACTCTCCTCTCCTCCACTCTCCTCTCCTCCACTCTCACTTCTGAAAGGAGGAGGGTGATGATGAGATGCTGCTGCAGGGCCGGTGGTGGCAGATGATGGGCAGCACTCACGCTATGTGCATGCTGGTGAAACATAAGGGGGGCAGGGTCTCTGAGAGGAATTTTATCAGGGGGTACAACATTTCTTTTGGGCCCATTCTCAAAGAGTGGGGAGGGCAGCAAAAGCTGGAAATGTCTCCGGAGCCCAGGTCTACCTGCCCGGCAAACCTGGCCTGGCCACTGTCTTTCACTCTCCATAAGGCCAGTTGAGATCCCAGGAAATGTGTGGGCCCCCTCCTTTGGCTTCTGGGCCCCCATTTTTGACCCTGGGCCCAGGTACAATTTACCCCCTTTACCCCCTCTCATGGGCCCTGGGGAGAGAAAAGCTGAACCAAGGATGGGATGGGAGAGAGAGGCAGCGGGCGAGCCAACAGGTTGCTATCCAAAAGATCAAAGAGCAGAAAGTGCCTTTTGTAAGGGGAGAACGTGTTCACAAAATGGCCCTGCCTTGCCCCTCTCTGCTTGGCCCCACCTCTTCAACTCCATATAACCCCCTCCTGGGTTTTGTTTCTTGGCCATGCTAGAGTGTGATGGGATGTTGGAAGCCGTCTTTTCTGAATGCAGATATTGCGTTGTAGCATGATTGGATTTTTACCCTATCTTTTAGCTCTTTTTTCATGTATTGACGCATGCAACAGATTTCAAAAATACTTATTTGTTGCTTTCCTTACAGGGAAATCTAATGTGGAATTCATTAAATGGATTCTAGTTCATTTCCAGGGGAGAAAAATGCTTAGAATTGTCTCAGTTTGTCCAACTTAAAAATAAATAAATGACAAAATGCTAGTTACTGCTGTGCAGATATGCTGAGATCTTTTAAGAAGAAATTTCCTACTGTAATTGAGTCTCCTTTTCATTCAGTTACTACATCCTTTTCCTTCCTCTGGGAACTACTCTGCAGGTGTTTTTTTTTTCTTCATTTTGTTAACTTGAACTTTCAAATTGTATTTTAAAAGTTATGACACCCGCAAGAAACTTGAAATGTGCTGTAGCTGTTTCTTCACATTTCCGCTTTCTAAATCATGATGCTTTCTCTGTCTCTCACCTTCCTTCCTATACCTATAGTTCAAAAGCAGTACAGTTTTATAAATACAGGTTTGTTTGGTGTACGGTATTTTTTTTTTTTTGGGGGGGTAAATTCTGTACCTACAGCAGTCAGGAGACCTAATCCACTCACAATATAATTCAGTTTACACACAAAATGAACTTGTCACTGTGTGTCCTGTTTTTATATGAGAACAAAATAATCCATAGGGTTGGAGAGATTATCATTTTGCATGCTAGCTATATAGACATTGGCAGAATTTTGGGAAAAACGTATTAAAAAGAAATATTTGTTTGATGGCGCATTTTGTAATGGTACGTGCATTTGTTTTTCTAGCATGTTCAGAGGCACACAAAACACCGCAAACCACAATGGGGGTAGGGGGCTTTTGCTCTTAGCCCCCACCATGGTTTGCATCCCACTTGCATACCCCCCCTGTGCTGTTTATACTTCTTAAAATGTTTCTGTTGCCTTTCAGTAGAAACTTTGAAAAAAACATAAATAGGGGCACATGAGCAAGATAGAAATCTTGGCTGGGACTAAGAGTGAAAGCCTCCCTGCCACAGTTTTGTGGCATTTCACACACTCCCTGCACACACTATTTAACACAAAAAAAGAAAAAAACAAACACAAGAGTCAAACTCATGTGATGGTTGTAACATGTCATTTGGCCCTAACAGTAAGAGCTTGGAAGGCTCTTGATTGTTTTACCTCTGAAGTCAAGCCCATCTGCCTTGATGGTGGGAGACCACCTAGGAACCATATTTTAAAAGCACTGAGCTTTTGTGTGTGCGCGCGCATACGCATACGTGCGTGCCTGCAACCCCTATATACAGTGCGTGCGCGCGTGTATAGAGCGAGCGAGAGCGCGTGCACAATAACAAGCCATTATAGAACTGGGATATGTTTCTGGGCAAAGCAAATGTAACTCCTTTGAGAAACCGCTATCCTTTCTTGTTCCATCCAAATACAGTACTTTCTTTTTTCATCTATAAAAAGCAATTCATTACGAGTCTAAATATCATATGCTTCCAGGATATAGCAGCTCACATTCCAATGGGTCCCAATGCACTTTACAAATATAACCAGCTAGTATGTAGACTTGGCATAATTATAGCACAGTGGACACTTTGGAAGCTAAACACATGGTCGCTGCGTGCCAGTGTTTGAAATACTTGCATTATTTATTTACGTTTCTATTAATAGACAATGTAAATTATTGTAATATGTCAATTTCTTTTATCTAGCATTTCCGCTATAATGTTTTTTGTAAAAAAGCAACAATGTTGATCAAAATGGTCTCTTTCAACAGTGCAATGGTTGAACTCCCTGCCAAGGAATGCAAATATCCAACAGGCACTAAATCTTGTTCCTCTCAAAGCCAACCAACCAACTAAAAAGCAATGATGTAGACTTGAGTCTATTGACTCTGACTTGAGTCGGACTCAAGTCGTGTCAATGACCTGACTTGGACTTGACTAGGCGATAGTAAAAGACTCGAAAGACTCGACTCGAGACTTGGAGCCTTTTACGACAAGTCGAATTTTATTCAGGTTTAAACCCATTTTCCCCATTCAATAGTTAAGGACTCGCAACCAAAGACTCAGGACTTGGGGGCAAAGACTTGGGACTTGACTCGAGACTTGGAATCAGAGACTTGATCCACATCCCTGCTAAAAAGGAACTTGATTAATTTGTGGAGACTATTATCCAAGATCATCAGGTTGTATATTTCATACTGAAGATGCTCCTATATTTTAAGTTGGGAAGTATTCCATGATTGCACTGCATTCATTTTTCCCCTAGCGTCTTTGTCAATTCTGACGTTTCTTATATCCATGTTTTTGTTCAGTGGAGTGGAAATGTATGTTGAAAATCAGAAAGGCTTTCCTCCAGGTTAGGTCTGGGTGAATTTTTCCTATTTGTTATGTGGGCTTGTGCTCTGCTCCATGGTCCACCCCTCCTGAATTCCAAATTGATTAGAAGAATTTCTAAGGGCCAAACTACATATTACAGTAACAGCGCAATCCTGTCCAACGTTGGAGCAGCGTGCCTGCCGCTGCACCACTCCAGGGGGTCGCAAATGTTTTCAACACCCTGGGAGTAAGTTGTGCTGGCTGCTGCCTGTCCAATTGCCACCACACCATTGGATGCAGTGTGGGCTCTGCCAGTGTGGCTGCATCAGTAACAATGGAAGATGGAATCGAGTAATGGAAGATGGAGTAACGGAAGATGGAATCAGTAAGATGGAATGGAGCAGCAGCGAAAATGTGGAGGAGAGGAGAGTGGTGGGCTAGAGCATCTCTGACAGTCTAGCCACCACTCTTCTCTACTTCCTCTTTTGCTTCATTCCTCTCTTCCTTTTCGAATCCAGGAGTGGGAAGAGCCAGATCAGCAAGCCCGCTGTCGTGTAAGGGGTTTTTTTTTTTGCATGATTTGGTGTGCCATCTCAGGTGTCAGGAAGTCTTGGGCTGGCATTATCCTAAGCTGTAACTGGGAAGGAATAAACATTTTCAGTAGCTGGTACGTTTACAGCCCACTTCTACCCTCTCCCCTGCTGGTGCAGCTGCACCAAAAATGGGTGTGGTGTATCCAACAGGGGTGGTGGTGGATCAGGAGGTTTCAGAGGCGAAAGAGGATTTAATCCTCTTACACCTCTGTAAGCCTCCCACTTCACAATGGGTTTCCTTGGACCTGCGCTAGGAAGTCCAAGGAGAGAAAAGGCGGAAGAAAGGCTGCAAGAAAGGGGGATAGGATCCAGTGTGTGCAATTGCTGCCAGATCCACCCCTCCCGCAGCCTCTCCGCTCCCCATTATGCCCCCTCCCCACCAAGTTTCCCCCCTCCCCATTACACGCTCCCCCACCCTCTCCCGCTGACTTACCTGTTTCGATGGGTGGCAGAAGAGTCGACGACACACAGGGGAAGGCTCCGGCCTTCCCACTGGCGTCTTGGCTGCCACTTTACAGCGCTTTTTCAGCAGTAGCCAACAGTGGAACGTACATTCCGTTGCCCGCTGGCCCTGGTACGATTGGGCCATCAAAGGTAGAATATCAAGAAGGAGGAAAGTGCAAGTTAAAACAAGACAGAAATACAAAATACTTTTGGAGCACAGCCTCCATATTTGGACAATCACTATTTATATTTCCTTATTTTTAATATATTGTTGCACACTTAGCCCTTGATGAGCGAACTAGGAATTTAAATGATGACTTTTTGTGTGCCTGTAATGTTTACCGGGCAATGAGATTTGCTACATTAGTAGGGCAGTCCTTTTTGCAGCTTTAATGACACATACACATAGCTGCCGTGAAAAACTGTTCTAACAAATGTAAGTCATAACCAGCTCTCCGCTTTGCTATACAGAATCGCCACACAAGAGAGATTATAGAGTACAAGCGGTTCTCTTTCACAGCTTGGTTGGGTTTAAATCACTCCTTTATCAGAATGAATTAGGAAGAGGGAAAACCCTTACACAACTGAACAAGAAAAAGAACAAAGCGGTGAGGGATGGTTGGCATGCAGCCTAAGGCATTGGTCTGAAAGATCAGTTTTGACTCTACTGAGTCAAGGAGCAACTGGAATTCTGTTCTTTATCAAGAGAAGAGAATGTCCCTGAATCCCATGACTCCATCTGACATCGCCTGGGACATCAGGTTCCTTGGCTGAACAAGACCCATAAATATCCTCCTGATTTTCTTCAATAAGCACAAGCTAGAGGTTAATGCTGTGGAGATGTTTGATTCCCTGCTGTTTTAAATAATTTCATGGGAAACCTAATGCAGTAGGACACTAGTTTGGAGAGGTTATTACCCTCATCAGATTACAGACTTTCCCCCCTATTATTTTCTACCAATTTCCTGGCCTCATCGGTCCTCTCCCTTCATTTACCACAAATGATTCTTCAAAATGACACTCCGTGGTTGGGTGGACACAGTATTGGAGAAAACTTAATCCCTAATCAGTGGCCTGTCAATGCTAGTAGTAGTGCGAATCTTTCTTCCTCCTTCTGCTTCCTCGGATGTAGAAATTCATTGCGTTTATTGTCATTGAAAGCATATTTCCTGCCCTCTACCAAGGATGTTCAGAGATGGAACCTTTGGAACAGAGGTGGGCAACTCACAATTGCCAAAGAGTGCATGTGAGGCCTTCAAGGCCTATCAAGAGCAATACGGTTCTGGATAAAACAAAATGGTGCTGTTTAAGGAATTGCTTATATTGAAGGCAGAAGTGACACATCCTGTAGATTCTACCCTATTGTGTGTGAGATGGTCTAAGTCAGAACCAAAAAAAATACCTTGCTCATATGTAGTCCAGTGTGGTGTGGTAGACAAGAGTGTCAGACTTGAACTAGAAAGGCCTGGGTTCAAATATTTGCTATGAGGCTCACTCAGTCATTTTCTTCTGGAACGTTGAATAGGATTGGACCCTCAGGCACTGGAAGTTCTTGGGCTGGCCCTGTCTCAGCCAAACTTACTCACAAGGTTGTTGTGAGGATAAAATGGAAAACCCCCATGTATGCTGTCTTGAGCTCCTTAGAAGAAGGGTGGGATATGTGATTAATATCATTTCCCTACTGTCCTAGTTCCACAGAGCTCTGATGCAGATCTAGCTTGCAGTTTCATGATTGTACAAATGGAGAAACTCAGAGCTTTTATGATATACTGTATCTTTTGTTTGCTGTCAACACTTGGGAAAAGTGTACAATCACTGGCATAGCCCCCTAAAGCATTACTTCCGTGCTGCAAACCCCATTGAAATGAATGAGTATCATGGAGGACAGAAGTTGGAAGATCATGCTCCTAAATTGTTAAACATATACAAATAAAATCTGAATGCCCCTCTTTTGTTTTTGTGTGTATGTATATAAATAATCTTTGTAATTTGGCCTGACTTGATGTATAGTTATAACGCTTGTAAGAAGATTACCGGCAAAGCACAAAAGATCCCTTTGATCCAGAGGAAATCTGTATGAATTCCGCAAGGGTTTAGGAAGCAAATGAAAAGTGGCGGGAGGGAACTCTCTGAAGTGTGATTGCAAAAGCTGGTTACAATTAAGTGATCTGAAATTTTTATGAGGTTCTCGTTGGAGGGGCAAGGAAGAGGTGGGCCAAGCTAAACAACCACTCCCAAGTGGTATTAGTTGAGGAAAGTGGGTGAAGATCCCTCTGACTGTTTTGCCTAAAGGCACGTTTAACTGGCAATAGTATATGAAGGGTATTTAATTGGCAATTCTTGTTGCAATGTTAGGACTGATATATATATCTATATATCGAGATAAAATGCTATACTTTGAACAGCAAGGAGTTCAGCTTGTAGGGAGCTGCCGTACCTATGCACCATATTTTAAAATGCATTTTGAGATTTGAACTAATAATGTGAATGACATTCAGTGAGATTGCCAAATGCTGGTAATTTACTTTCATCTTCACATTAATGTGGGCCCACCTGTGATGAATTGGAAACTAAATAAGCACATCAGTTTTAATTAGATATTTCATAGGTTGGATTTCGTTGAACAGCAACATTCATTCTTATCTATTAAACTCTCAAAGAGACCCATTTTTTCACAACACACTTCTCTCCTAATTCACCTTTCAGGCTTTTTTTTTTTTTAACCACTTTCATGACAGAATAATTTTGGGTGCAGATTTGGTATATGTGGTGAAAATCACTGGTTTTATCCTACCATTTGCCTATTTCCCATCTATTTTGACCTTTCTATCACTTCAGAGACTCCTGTGATGCCTCAGCATCTGGAAGGGGTTGCTGAGTCATTCAGATGCAGTAGCCATGTTTGCCCTGTTGCTGCTGCTGTTATTAATTGCTTGTCTTTTTACTTGGATTGGTAACAAAATTTATTTTTAAATGGATTGGTAACAAAAATCTTGATATGGAGCCAGCCCATTGGACCATGAAGTCCATCTAATTCCCAAGACTGGGAAGGTGATTTGTAGTTTTGCTTGTGAACTGATTTGTCAATCAGGGGCAGGAAAGGATCTGAATGTAATCTACCCTAAAACAAGATGCTCCCAAATTAATCAACTTCATTCAGACTATATCAGTTGTCTTGTTGAGCAGAGAGTGGTAGCCAACTAGATGCTTCATAGAAAAGATGGCTGCAAGGAAGGAACAGCTTAGTAAGGGCGCTTCCAAACAGCAATTTCCAGAGAGCTGGTAGTTAGTGTTGCCAACTCTGATCGAAACTATTCCTGGAGACTTTTTCCCCCAACATGACGGGCAGCGCAATCCTGACTAAGGATCCAGCCGGCGGCCCAGGGCCGCTCGCTGGGTCCTGATCCCAGGCTGCCTGTCAACTGGCGGGCTGGAGGTCTACTCGGGGAAGGGGATGCTCATCCCCCGGGTGTAAACCGAGGTCAGCCCGATAGGCCTCCTTGGATTTCCGCCAGCTAAATAGCTGGCAGATGTAGAGGAGGCCGTGTAACGGCCTAGTCGGCCTGGCGGGGTCGGGAATATGGCCGCCATCCCCCGCCCCCTCCGGGGCCAGCTAGGCCAATGGCCCCCTCCCTCGCCCGCCAAACCATCCCCGCGCCCACCAAATCCCGACTCACCTCCTCCGGCGGACGTGCGGGCGCTCTGGCGATGGAGCGAGGGAGGCCAGCCTCTGTGCTGGCCTCCCTTGCTCCCGAGTAGTTGCAAACGTGCATTTCGGCACGTTCGCGACACTTTAGAACGGCGGAGCTCTGCCGTTCTAAAGATCCCCAGGATTGTGCCGATAATTTCATTTTGCTGAGGAGGTCTTGTGAAAATCTGCAGGACTGCTTTCAGAAGTTACCTGGAGATCGATGCTGACTTCTGGAGACTCCAGACCAATCCTGAAGAGCTGGCAAACTCTACTGGCAGAAGAGTCACGGGGGTTGGTGTGGTGGTGCGGTGGGCCCCAGGGCGTATGACGTGCCTGCTGTTGTCCCGACACTGTCTCCTCCGCTTTCGCCGAGTGGAGGTTGGGCACTCCTGCCCTCCCTGGCGCTGTACGGCTCTGAAATGGCCTGGAAAACAGCACCGGGGGCGTGGTCGGGGCCACCTGCGGTCACGTGGGGACGTAGTGTCGGCGGCCCCCCACGTGGGGGCACAGCCGTGTCTCTGCCTACTGGTAGCCCCCAAACAGGAAGTGAAACAGGAAGTACCTGAAAGAAGTACTAATTAGCATGGTGTGTGTGTGTGTGTGTGTGTGTGTGTGTGTGTGTGTGTGTGTGTGTGGCAGTACACTACCTGGTTTTGCACCAAAGTAGCTGTGCCACCTGTGCAATACGGTCCACTGTGAACTGTGTGTCAGCAGCCTGACACTAGGGCCAAGTTCATACATATCACTTACTGGGATGTGAATCCTCTTCATGTAGAGGGGGATCTAGTGTGCCCTTTCTTGCCCTTTTTGCTGGAGAAGTATTCTTTTAAACCCCAGTGACTTCCCCCCCTCATCCTCCCCCCCCTGATGTACTAAGCATGTCTAGTCCCTGGCATTTTCCTTCCCCCCCTTTCCTGTCCTATCAGCCAACTGCCAACTGCCTCCTGTTCCCTCTCCCAGCCACCCATACTGTCTTTTGAGAAGGTAGCAGGTGGGAATGGGAATGGAACAAAGGAGAGGAGGAGAGATGTACTTGTCTACACAAGCCACTCTACACCTTTCTTGTTCCAGCCCCAGGTCTTGCCTCTGCCTTTTCAGCAAGGCAGGGGAGTGGTGGTGGTGGTGGTGGTGGTGGCGGCTTTTGCTGCTGGGTGGCCAAGCCATGGGGAGGTGGCCAGTAGCAGGTGAGTGGAGCAGGGTGCCAACTCCACCAATCTGCCACCTGAACAGATGGCCTCACCAGGGATCACTGGCCGGCCAGCCCTCTCCCCACCTGCAGTGGAGCAGTCCAGTCTACCATTTTGGCTTACTACCTCACTCTGAGTAATACATGTAGATTGGGTCTTAATGTCTGATATGGCCTCATGTTTCTGCTGCTCCTTTATAGTACTCTCCAGTAAGGGCATTAGTTCCTCTCCCCCCATATCATGGTGCTCAGAGGTCAAAACTGGCAGCCGTCTAGCAAACTGCTGCATGAGCTTCCGCTAGTGGTAACTTGGAAATGGACTCAAACAAATGAGCTACAGCACATACTACAGGCAGAGAAGCAATAAAGTTCCCCTAATCCCTTCCCATATTTTCTATGTTACTTCTTGAAATGTTGTCCTCAAAATTACATACAGTCTCACTGGTGCTGAGTAGAGCAGAACTGCTACTCCCTGATGTTTTCAAGTAATGTTTCTGCTAATGCAACCAAAATGGCATTGGCTTTTGTGCTGCAGTATTGCATTTTAGACCATTGTTCAGTATGTCATCTAAGGAGAGATCAAATGAACTGCAATGCTGGATCAGACCTAGTTCCAGCTAGGGCAATATTCTGTTGCCAGCAGTGGCCAAACAAATGCCTCTTGAAGCTCACAAGCAGGTCATGATGGTGACAGGGATGCCCTTTCGTTTGTTCCCAACATCTGGACTTCTTCTGAATATGAGGTTTCACCTAGATGTCATGGTTAATAGCCATTGATTGACATCTCCTCCATGAATGTGTTTAACACTTTTCAAAATCCATCTTAAGCCTTGTGCAAATGGTTATTAAATGTACACATGGACATGTGGAGGGAGGCTGGGGTTGTTTCTGGTGCTCTGCCCTTGATCTCCATGCATTCAAGGTCTCGTTTGTACTATATGTGCCTATATGTGTACCCCTGAGTGCATATAGGGTCTGTGTCTGTGATTGGTGCATTCTATTCTTGCATGGTACGAACTGTATGTGAGTTCAGATGTATGCATGCATCCTTTCACACACTTGATGACCACCTGCACAGAACTATACCAAGTAGTCAGCATCCCATGCTCTGAATTCCACATGCTTATTGTGTGTTACACTACCTTTGTTCTGTCCTAAATCTATTTCTAATCAAAATTTCACGGGGGGATCCTGAAGTTCAGTGTTATAAATGAAATAAATAATATTTTCCCATTCTTCATTATAATATCTTAGGGTGTGATCCTATCTGCATTTACTCAAAGGAGGATCCCACTGAGTTCTATGGAACTTACTCCCCCAAAAGTGCACATTCCAATTGCCATCTCAGTCTGCCTTGAGTTGACAGATCTCTTGTCCAGCCAGTTAGTTTCCACACTTTTATACCACCCTTCCTCCAAGGAGCTCAGGCTGGTATACATAGTTCCTCCTCTCCTTTTGTCCTCACAACAACCCTGTGAGGTAGATGAGATGAGATAGCAACTGGCCCAAGGTTACCCGGTTATTGCAGGACAAGTTGAACCTATGTTTCTTATGAGTACTATTTGCACTGGTTCTCACTGAAATGTATTTTGTACATATACAGCTGCCTTACGTAGAGTTAGATAGACCCTTGGCCCTTCTAGCACAGGATTGTCTACATCAACTGGCAGTGGTTTTCCAGGGTTTCAGACTGGTATTTCCCAGTTCTATGTGGAGATGCCCAGGGTTAAACCTGAGACCTTCTGCATGCAAAGCATGTGCCCTACCCACTGAGCTATGGTTCTTCCTCAATAATTTTACTGTTAACCACCCATAAAGCTGCAATGATGTATTTCAATGTTTCCCAAACATTTTGACCTGCGACTCCCTTGATCATTGGCGACCATCAACCATGGCTCCCATTACATTATGTAGATGCCTGCCAATTGGCATTGCACTGTTTTCCAAGAGAATAAGACAAAAGAAAATATTTCTTTGCCCAGCGTGTGGTTCATCTGTGGAACTCCTTGCCACAGGATGTGGTGATGGCACCTGGCCTAGATGCCTTTAAAGGGGGTTTGGACAGATTCATGGAGGAAAAGACCATCACAGGTTACAAGCCATAGGCAATCTCCTGGTTTTAGAAGTAGGTTTTCTCTGTGCCAGGTGCAGGGGAGTGGCAGCAGGAAACAAGTTATCTTGTTGTCTTGTGCTCCCTGAGGCATCTGGTGGGGCCACTGTGTGATACAGGAAGCTGGACTAGATGGGCCTTTCTTTGGCCTGATTCAGCAGGGCTCTTCTTATGTTCTTATGTTCTAGGATTCTGTGGCACTCCGCGGCTCCCCTGGCTGGTTTCCGTGGCTCCTCTGGGAGCCGCACCTCCTAGTTTGGGAACCACTGATGTATTTCCTTGATGAAATAGTCCTTGAAGTTGTAGTTCTTCTGACTGTCCTTGCTGCTGGCTCGAGGTGGTGTCTATCCCCGGATGTCTTTCCCCATAAGGTCACTTTTCTTAGCATCTACCCAACCTCTCCTGTAACAGGCTTGGCCTAGTTTTTGTGGGGATAATTTCATTGTATAGTATTATTACGGAGCTCAAATGCTTATTGAGGCCAAGGCTATAAGAATGAAATCCACTTATAGTGTGCTTAGGGCATTCTAGTATTGCAAAGGAATTTTATTTGAAACTATATTTTATATCTGAAGGAATACCAGTTCTCTGAGCAGAAGTACATCACAGTCAATTTAGTACCCGCCACTATCAGCTTTTCAATTAGAACTTTGAATCACATTCCTTGATTAGGAACAAGCAATCAATCATAATTAATTAGTTAAAATGTTCAACCGTTAAAATCATTACCATTAATTAAAATAATTATCTCTATTTTGGCTGCACTTCATTACCATTTCAGGGGATGTGTTGCTTAACTGTACCTCTTGCTCAGTGTCGGATTGTGGTAAATGAGAGCCACACTGTAGGTGGTGTACTTTCTCCTGTTAGACATCTCTTCGTATCAAATGTCGTCTTGGTTATTTTATTTTTAATTTCACTTTCAGCATCATAAAAATGCCTTTTTTAAAAGGAAAAGTCAATTACTGTAATGAATTACCGTTATGTAACCCATATCCAATGACACTCAATGAATGTCTTTCTTATGCTATGTAATTTCTAGCATTTGTTTTAAGAGGGCAAAGGTTTCTAACACTTACAAAACATATTTATGAAATAGGTTTTAATACACACAAAGCTTGGAGAGAAACTCTAGGAGAGCAAGAATGAAATACGGAACACATATTATGCATGCCTTAGGGATACTGCCCAAAATATTATTATTATTATTATTATTATTATTATTATTATTATTATTATTATTATTATTATTATTATTATTATTATTGAAATTATATACTTCCCCCCCTCTAGGGGGGTATTGCTGAAACAACTTTACCATGTCAGCTAGCTTGCTTCAAAACATATGTTGTTGTTGTTGTTGTTGTTCAGTCGTTAAGTCGTGTCCGACCCTTCGTGATCCCACGAACCATATCCCGCCAGGCCTTCCTGTCCTCCACTATCTTCCTGAGTTCGCTCATTTTTCAAAACATATGTCATAGCCCAATCCTATCCAAGGCTTATGCTTATGGATCTCATGATCTGTCAGTGTAAGTCCCAGAATGACAGTGTCACTCCATTGTTCTGCGGGCCACAACTGCCAGGGCAAATGGCTGGGGGCTGTGTGTGGGTGCCAGCAAGCCTACTGAACTCCCTTGGCCCATTGCTGCCACCAGTAAGTCAGTGGGGGAGGGAGAATGGGGGAGAATCATGGATGGTTTGGGGTGAAGAGCAGGCCGAGCTGGGGGCAGGTGGAGGATGATCTCATTGGCAGTGGTGCATTCCAAGATCCTATCCCCCTTTTTCTGGTCTGACTTCCCCCCTGACTCTCCTCAGACTTATGCCAGCTAAAGAGCTGGCATAGTTTTGAGACCTTTTGGAAAGTACCAACATTTATATAACAATAATTTGGGTATAGCTTGGTAGAACATGATAATGTATTACAGGAAGGGAGTTGGTTGTCATTTAGCAAGCTCAGCTATGTTTATGTGCACATTTCTAGCCTTTTTCTAGGCCTGAAAACAACCATCTTCATAAACGAAGACAGGATATTCTTGTGTTGCCAGTTTGGTTAGAACAAAAAAGCCTATTGTAGGGAGGGAATTTAAACCGTTTCTAGAACAAATGAATTCTGATCAGCCTTCAAGCTTTGATTTTATTCACATCAAAGTTTATCTGAACAAGACTGCCAGACCTTGTGAGATTCACCTTTCTTTCTCAAATGATCCTCACTCATTCTGACTTTGCAAAATACTGAAGAAGAGAGATGGTTCAGGAGCTGACATATAGTGAACTTACAAAAATGTCTGAGCTGCCAGGCCCAGAACCTCTTTCAAACTTGGGGTCCTTTGTTTCAAACCCATTTATTAACATATTAATAAACTGAAATTCTTCACGGGGGTTGGGGCGGGGTTGGGAGAATCACAGCAATATTCCATAGTAATTTAGCTGACAGTCTGGTCCTACAAACAGCTGGAACAAGACAGATGCTTTTTTTTCTGAAGTCATCTTCCCCATGTTCACCCAATGGAAGGGTGGGATCACACTTACTGGTCCTACCTTATTACCCTCTGGTGTCTGCTGGCCATGCAGCTGCACATTCAGCATGTGTGAGAATGGGGCTGTACCCAGCAGGAACCCTGGATTCTCCCCATTGAGGTGCATATTGGTATGGTCCCTTTCTCAAGAACACCAAATGTATGGTTGATGGGCATGTTGACATCAGGTGGTGCGGCCAGAGTGTGTGGTGCCTTCTCCAATCTCCATTCAAATGAACATAGGGTGGGAGAATTACTTGAGAAGAAGAGGGTTAATTGCATACCTGGTGAGTGTAAATGTCATAAAAGACAGCTGTCCCACCTCATGCTTGAGCTAGGAATCAAGCACTAGGTTGGATCTACTTTCAGTGCTTCTTTTCTTCTGCTTGCACAGTTGACCTAACCGTGCAAGGTCTTGCTCAGCCCCCTCTGACTTATAAAATTTCACTGGACATTATCCACTTACTTTGAAACCTTTCTTGGAAGCAATAATATGCTATTTAAAAGAACTCGGAGAAATGAGAGATTCTATACACGGTGTCAATTTCTTGGCTTGTACAGTATGGTTACAGAATTGTAGTGTATACAGCCCTGAACTGGCCTACAAGACTCAGGTGCCCTCATAGGGCCTGTATATTGTTAATACGCAATAGCAGCAACTCTTAAATGTTGCTGTTAAGTTGCATTTAAATAAGATTCAACCTCCTATTATCATCAGCAGCTCCCTGTTCAAATGCTTTGTGAATTGTTTCAGCAGACCCTCATATGTTGTGGATGTGAAAAATCTCATTATTATGGGCTGAAACATGATATGCTTTATAACGCTACTCACTGGATTTGATGTAGATACCATGATGAAAAGAGCAACTTGAAGAAGTAAAGAACGTGTGCATCAGTTTATCAACAGAGCCTCATGTTGCAAACGGGCCAACTGCAAAGGTGGCAATGGAACCAGGGCTTCATCTTGTAGTCTGAACTAATGATGAACAGAATCAAGATCCCTTTGTGGCTGATTCTTTTCCAGCTGCACCCAATTACAAAAGAGTCCTCAAAGAAGTCTACTCATTAGTTGGCAATTCTGTACAACTTCAAAAAGAGGTTCTTAAATGAGTCCCGATAAGGAAATATTTCCTTTAAAAATGAAGTTATAAGAACTGCCTGAAAATCTTGGAGTAAATCAAGGTGAAGACAGACATTCTTGTACTGCAATCTAAGGCAAATCCTATTGAAATTACATCTGAGGAAAAAAAAAACATTTTGTGGTTTATTTATATCTTTGTCTTTCTTCCATAATGGAACCCAAGGCAGCATACATGGGGTTCCACTGGTCTCCCAATGGCACTGCCCAGACCTAGTTCCAGTGGCGGAGCAACGACCGCTCCCCCCAGCGCTGGAATTGATGTCACCACTGCCGCCATTTGTCAAGCAAACAGAGGTGTAGGGCGGGCAGGAGGGCCCAACCCGTCGCCCACTCACACCGCTGAAACGGCCCAATTCGCGCCGCCTCCAGCCACTTTCACCCCCCTGTCCGCCCACCGCCTGGGGCCAGACCCCCCCCCCGCATGTTGTGGTGGCCTCCCCGCCCCATCGCTTCCTCCACTACTACCTAGTTCACTCAGCTTCAGTAAAGTGGCTGTATTTTGTATCCTCAGACCAGGTTCTGGGGCCCTGCTTGAAGACATATGCTCTGTAGCTGCTCTGAACACAAATGCCTTGGAATCTCAGGAATGTGTATTCAAACCACTTCCATGACGCTTCATATGCAATGTCCGTCTTTACCCTGAGAAGTCTATAAAGACATAAGTTTCTGTAGGTAGAAGAACAGTCAAACCACAAATAGATGTTGACATATAAAAAATCACCTCTAGTCACCCATGTCATATAGAAACAACGGCCTGTCTGTTTCACAGGCAAACTACCCCTTAATTTAAGGAGTTTCAAAATATTCGAATCCAAAGTGACAGGCCAGTGATGTCCAAAAGGAGACTGCCATGTTGCCCTTACCTCTCTGCCAGTTCATCTGAATACTTATCCCTTTGGGGAGAAAAGTGGCTGGGGTCTGAAATCAGTGCTCACTGTGGAACTTGTGAGTGAATCAAAGATTACAGCACAGCATTAAAAAGCCAATGTTTATATTTTGCAGGGACCATGAAGGTGTGTAAAGACCTAAAGAACAGCAGCATCCTTGAATGACTTTTTCAGGCGTTGTCAATGCTAGCTTAGATTCAGTGCTAGCAGCACACCATATCTCATCCCCACATAGGTTCTCTGGATTCAAGTCAAAGGGTGGGAAAGTCGCTTTGCTGAGGGAGTAGCTACATTCATGGTCATCTTCACAAATAAATCAAATCAAATCTGGGAACCTGTTGCTGCAGTGCTGGAGAGAGCTCCCAGCATGCAAATAATTGAATCAAAAGGGTTAAGAAGGCAAAAGAATCTAACCACCAACCCCTGAGCTGAAAACACTGTGCAACTTCAAAAACACGTATAATATTAATAGAATAATTTCCCTAAGCTGGTGATAAGTATTGTCTTAAAAACAAAGTCAAGGCATTGCTGTGTGAGAAAGAAGAGTCACCTCATTCATTAGTACTTTGAAGAAAATAAAAGAGGTCTACGTATGCAGGTCAGGAAGAAGCCTAAGCTAGAACTTTTCTTCTGGCCGTCCCAGCTTTCCAGATGCTGCAAGAAGTGTTTGCCATAGGGGCCAGTCAAAGAAGGCATATCTCACCTACTTGATCTAAAAGGTTTACAACAGCTCAAAGTTCTTCTGAACATGGGATGTGAGTATACGAATCACAGATGTTTCAGGGGAAGACAAAATGGTGTCATCAGTTAACCCTCACTTCTGATTATTTTAACCTGATTCTCACTTCCTTCTCTCATCATGTTTGATGTTATGTGGCCACATATGATCTACTAACAGATGCAAGGATATGCTTTAGGTCTGTATCACATGTTATTGGCAGTGTCATGGTTGCCACTATCCTTAATTGTTCCCATGCCACTCCCAATAACGTATCCAACATCTGCTCCAGGTGTCCCCCCGGCACTGTCTCTGCAGGATGCAGTATGAGCCATTTTGATGTGCCTGCATTGGCTGGGGAGAGGGGGGGGAGTATAGGATTGTGCTGTATATCAGCCCATTGGTTCATCTAGTTCAGAGGTTCCCAACCTTTTTGGGTGGCGTACCACCTCCGGGGCTGCTGGCGCAACATGTACCACTGGAAGTAAGTGGCGATGACATCATTGCCACCTCGGCTGTACCGGAGCCTTGAAAAGGACAGTAAGAAGAATATAGAATTTTTTTTTAGGAATATAGATTTTTTTATTTACAAAAAGTTTCCCACTAAAGGACAGTAAGAGGGTTAGGATGGGCAGGAGGGCTTTTCCCAGTGTGGGAAACCCGCGTGCTCCAGCTTTGCCAGCTTACTGTTCTTTTAGGGCTCCGGCGCAATGGCGGCCACCATCTTGCCACCCAAGTGCCGGCATACCACCGCACGTTGAGAAGCTCTGATCTATACGCTGATAGGCAGTGGCTCTCCAGGGATTTGGATGGATATTTCCCTGCCCTACCGTACCTAGAGATGCCAAGGATTGAATCTGGGATCTTCTATATTCAAAACATTTGCTCTACTGAGCTATAGCTTCTTCAACTATTTACCATTAGATTATTTTGTTTCCTGGTTTAGGTCAAGGGGATGGAAAGGATCAGTTGCCCCTTTTGACCTTTAACAAATTATAGCTGGCCTCACAGTGAGTCAGAACATTGTTCCATCTCGCTAGCCCAATGTCTGGCTGGCAGCAGCTCTCCAGGGCCTCTATCCGAGGTTTTCCCCAGCATCTGCTACACTCTTAACTGAAGGTGTCAAGGGCCAAGCTTGGGACCTTCTGCCTGCATTAACCACTAGGCTACAGCTCTTCCCTTCCTAACATACTGTTGACTATATTATTGTCCTTAAAATAATGCATTCATATTATAAAACATTGTGGACAAAATTATACTTTTTCACAGAATGTCTGAATAAATTTGGAAAAAACCAAGAACTCTCAACCAGCTTTCCCTGAAGCAAAACCAAATTCTTGATGTCTTCAAGGCTAGTTGGGAACTGTAATAAAAAGTATGCACTGTGAGAGACAAGCGGATTGTAATATTTAAACAGGAAAGAAAATAAGTGGGTGGGTGCATATTGGAGGGAGAAGAACATTTTGTGCGGCAATGTGTTCCTCCTTGCTGAATTCACAATTCATGAACAAATAGTATAATTAACATATTGCCATTATCAATCAGTGTAACTGAATGCAGGATTAGAATAACTGGCAGAGTCGCCACATACTTGTATAGAGTCCAGCCCAAGCAAGTACAATATGGCAGTGTTGCACAATGACCGTTATAGAGGGCAGAACTTGGTATTCTAGGTGTGAGCCTTCCTTCTCCTCTTAAGCCCCTTGGTTCCTATTGATGCCATTGGCCGCCATTCAAGTTAAGTTGGCATGTGCTGTTGCTTAGCAACAGCATGCAGTCTACTTTTGTACTATCCCATGGAAATGCTGCCTGTCTGGAACGTGACATTCAACAGTATGGCTCTATTAAAGGGAATCTTGCAAGCGTACTTCCCACTTCTACCACTTGGGTAGCTGAACAATCTCCTGGTAGATATTGTTCTGTCATCATGTCCTGAAATGACCCAGATGTGCAAAACAGGTAAGGCAATGTCTCTTCTTAGGAACTTCTGCTATTGATAGGAGGATATGAGCTTTCAACGTACTCCTTATGCCAATAGTTATTAGACCAATAGAAGGCATTAAGTATTTGTGTGGTTCAATTAGATACGAAGCTAGGAAACATGGGTTCAAGACTTTCCTCACGGCTGTTTCAAGTATTCTTGATCTCTACTATGCATGCCTATTCTGTCGAGGTCATCAGCCAACATTTTCACCTGGGCTTGAACCAAGAGGATGCACACAGCTTGGACTTGGAGACCACGTTGTCTCCTGCCGAATGCAGCTGCTTATGGGCAGTGCCAAAGAGTGCCACCCATTCATGACCAGTTTTGGCCATGCCATCCATCTCGTCCAGCTGTGCCTTTTCATTCCTTCTTCTCTGCCCAGTTTTTCAGACATTCAGCTCTCCCAACTCGCTTGCCATCTCATCTTTCTGACACTTGCAACCAGTATCATGTCATTTTCCTGCCCCCTCTCCACAAATCTAGTGCCCATTTACTGCCCACCCTCTCTTTGCTTCCTACAACACACAAAAAAGAAGACACAACAAGGTGTTTGTTTGTGTGTGTGTGTGTGTGTGTGTGTGTGTGTGTGTGTGTGTGTGTGTGTGTGTTTACATCTAATAGAATTAAACAGCTTTCCCCAAAGAGGTCACAAATGTGTGAAAATAACAATAAGAGGACTTCAGTTGCACCACTGGCGACAGAATCACAATAAGAACTGGAAAAAGGGATCTTGGCTCTAGTTTGCCTGTTCACAACAAGCAGGATTTCCTTCCAAGTACAGCAGCCATGTTACACACTAATGGCACAATCCTGTGTAAGGATACGTGGCAGGCCTAAAGGCCAGGCCAACCGCTGCATCTTATGCCCATTGTGGGCTGGCCCCATGGCTGCTAGACTGCACCTCGGGAGTAGGCAAGCCTGGGGCCTATGGGCCTCCTTGAATGCACAGCAGCTCAAGAGCTGGTGTACATCCGAAGAGGCTGTGTAAGGGTGGTGCGGCCTGGGAAGGGGCTTGGGATATCGCTGCCGATATCCCCTCCCCCTCCCAGCCCAGGCCGGCCAATGCCCCCCCTCACTGCCCTGGCCTGCCCTCCTGCTGACTGGAGCAGCCCTTACTTGCGCTGGCTGGTGCAGGACAAGGTAGGTGCCAGAGTGAGCAGTGCCAGCCTCCGCGCCGGTGCCGCTTACTCCTAGGTCATCGCAAACGTGCTTTACGGCACGTTTGCGACACTTTAGGCCAGTGGAGTGGGAGCTCCGCCGGTCTAAAGTTACACAGGATTGGGCTACCTGTTCTGTATGAAAAAGTGGGGCAGCAGCCATTTTGAGTTTCATGTCCAAGAGTCAGAAGTGTGACCTACCCTTCTAACACCATCTGAAACTTGCACAAGTTAATTTAAAAGAGATACTTTTTTCCAGTTAGTATATGAGTCTCTTGTAACATGCAAAGCAGCTATTCATGAATACAGTGAGAGTGGTGAACCCCAGATTGTCACTAAACCACAAAGCTCCATTTACTGGACAGTATTCAGCTCAATCCTAGGTATGTCTACTTAGAGTTAAGCCCCATAAAGTCAATGGGACTCACTCCCATGGATTGCAGTTTAGTCTGTATAGGATTGCAGTTTAGTCAACTACTATCTACTGTGACTGACAGTGGCAGCCTGACTCAGTCTTGCTACCCAAGATCTCGAACAGGATGTTGGGACCTTCTGCATGGAAAACATGCTGTTGCAGGGGATCCAAGTGTCTTCCAAAAAAGCAAACATCATCCTTTTAGAGAAGGGCCATCCCTCAGTGGTAGTTTTCCATACAACTCAGTATCCTTAGTTGGGAAACGATGCATCTGAAGAAAGATTAGATGCCCACCACAACTGCTGGATGGTTTAGCTACACATTTATCATCCAGGAATCAAGGATGTAATGTGTATCAATGAAATCTGACGTTCATGGATGACTGAACTTAGCATGTTTTTCAGAACAGCACTACGAGTCATTCGCACTGCCATGTTCCGCTTCTCATAAGTTCAGAACTGGCTTTGTTTCTTTTGGGTCAACAGCAACAACTGTCTATAGTAAGCTGAAACGATTCACTCATGCTCTTTCGCTTTCAATAAAAATCAGTGGAGACTTACAAGAATAATTACAATGACTTAACAGTATACATTGCATTTCTTCACTGCTTGAATAGGTTTCTTATTGCTACCAATAAAGAAGGAACCCAAGGTTTATTCAAACTTTGCTTATCTAGATCTTCTGATTATCTGAATTTATGGTGTGCTCCCATAGCTTCATTCCAGCTTAACTCTTTCAAGCCTGAAAGCGTGTTTATCTGATCTGATTATACAAAGATTTTAGCTATCATCTAGGCCACAGGAAAAAATGAGACTGTGTTGTGTTAATATATTAGATGTTGGCCACACTGGTAACAGCCCTGTGTGTTTTAATGCATGGTTAGTACCATGAGATTTATATGTAAGTGTGTACAGGACTGTTGCCCTGTATTTTAATTCAGTCAGAAATTTTTATCTCTTTAAATACATGTGATATTTACAGCCCAAACCTGTCTAGAATGCAGTGGTGGCGCACCTAACCAGGTTTGGGTCCATGCTGGTGGCGCTGGAGCGCTCTTTGGGGGAAAGAAATGTTTGTCCCTTTCCCCCAATGTGCCTCCTTGGATGTGCACCAGCAAAATGGCTGGCGCAAATCCGGGAAGTCCGTGTAAGGCCCAACAGGCCCGGGAAGGGGGATAGGATTCGGCGAAGTGTGCTGCTAATGATCCCAGGTCCAGCGGGCCAATTCGGGCCCCCAAAATGCCCCATTCTGCCCTCCCCCACCCCTGCCCCAACCGGTGAAAAACCTACCTTCCCCAGCAGGCAGAGTGAGCAGCACCGGCCTCTCCATCGGCGCCACTTACTCACCGGGTGTCGAAAATGTGCCTTACAATACCCGGCACTAGTGGAGCCATTGCTCTGCTGGTGCTTCTGTAGACAGGACTGCGCTGTTAGTTAGCAATCTGTGCTTAATGATGGTTCAATTTCATTCATCAGGGTTCAATTTTTTACATGACTTTTTCTGACATAAAACGTTTCACTTCCCTTATAAATGTGTAAGCCTATTTGACTTTTTGGATGAAGCCCATTTTGTTAGGAAAATAGGTTGCAATATGGGTGCGCCTGTTCTGGCATATAGCATACCTGGGAGTACGCCCCCCTGAACTCAATGGGGCTTATTTCTGAGTAGGCATGCATAAGATTGTGATGTAAGTAGAGCAGGCAGAGCAGGTTTGTTTCAAGTCCAATTCCTTTTATTGGTAGTAAACACCTCATGTGACGGAAACTAGAACCCTTACATAGACACTACGCTTGGTTTTGTCCAAGCCGACTTTCCTGTTCAGTCCTTTCTATCACTCCATGACCTCATTATTTGGGGGGACGACGACGACTCTGCTTTTCATCTCTCTGCCTGTTTGCTCTCCTTCCACCCTTTCTGGCAATCTGTTTCTCCCTGACCCCTGCCTCTGAGCCACCCTGACTTTAATCCCTATATGGTTTCCTATGAGCCTATTCATCATAACTCCTTCTTGCCTCCGTTCTCATTCACTTCTGCACTTTTTTCAGGGACAATATAAAAGCCAGAACGGAACAGGCTGGAACGGGCCATTAGTACATCAAGTGGATGCAAAACCCCAGCAGGATGTGTTAGAGACACTTGAAAACCATATTTTAGACCTGAAACCATTCCAAACGTATGCTTTATTATTAACCCCTTTCCAGCCAAGGCTCATCCAGAACAAGCTGGAATGGACATTTTCTAACTCAGTATCATGTAAAACACAGCGGCATATATTAGAGACACATGAGAACAATATTTTGCAAATGACGGCGATACAGAATTGTATTAACTATTTCTCAGCCAAAATCCATTTTTAACTAATGTGCTTGAGGTAAATTTGTAGAAATGTTGCTGGCACTGGGATCAGGGAAGCATTAGGAAGCAGATTTTGGCAACTGATTGTCTTCCAAAGGTTCCCCTGCCTTGGCAGTGCTACTTTGCCAGGGACTGTATTTCAGGAGTGAGGAAGAAGAGTCTGGGGAACTAACATTCCTCAAAATGAGCTGGAATTGGCATTTCCGGTGAAAAATTATGGATGCAGCATCGAAGCATCTGCTCAATGGAAACGTTGGTCCTCCAACTCATGTAAGCTTTACACTCCTTACACAAAGGATCCAGCTCTACAACCAAGATAATTTGACACTGGCCACTGTCTGTCAGCCAAGAAAAGTCACTGAGTTCAGGGAAGCCTCACAGATGGAAGCAGAGCAAGGGGCAACCACAACAAGCCCCGAAGCACCATGGAGTCTAGAAATACAACTTGCCATACCCAGGCCTGGCTTGCTTATGAGGGTGGGTGAAGCAGCTGCTTTGAGCAGCTGGTTGGGGTGGTGGTGGAGAAATTGTGGCGATGCCCCACAACTCACACCCTCATGTTGCCTCCACCATCTTTCTCATCAGTCTAAAAAGGTAAAGGTAAAGGTGAGCCCTGACAATTAAGTCCAGTCATGTCCGACTCTAGGGTGTGGTGCTCATCCCCATTTCAAAGCCGAAGAGCCAGCGTTGTCTGAAGATGCCTCCGTGGTCATGTGGCCGGCATGACTCTCCTTGCCGCAGCGCGTAGCATGCAGCTGGAACACGGAGCACTGTTTACCTTCCCGCAAGCGGTACCTATTTATCTACTCACATTAACATGCTTTGGAACTGCTAGGTTGGCAGGAGCTGGCCAAGCAACGAGAGCTCACCCCGTCGCGGACTACTCACCCTACTGGCCTCGCTGCAGCCGCTATTCTCTTCCTACTTGCTCTCCTTCCCACGAGGGAAGCACAAGCAAGCAAGAAGAGGATCACAGTGGAACCATACTTTCTCCTTCTCCTGGGTCACTGCTGCAATTTCACTTTCACCAGGGAAGGAAAGTGAGCCAGAGAGGGATAGCGGCCGGCAGCAGTGCTTCTTGCTCACATCGCTCCTCTTCTGAGAAGGAGAGTTGGCAAGAAGGACAGGGATCATGGCAGCAGTGTTGACTTCATCCTCTCCTCCACCGATCCACTTCCTGGCTCCTTGTTTCGACATTGACTGAGCTGCAGGTGGAGTCTGGCGAGCGAATGAAAATGTTCTGCTTCTGCTATCTCCCCAGGCTCCACCCACCCAGCTGTTTGAAATAAGAGAGTCAGGAAGAAGATTGGTGGGTTGGGAGGGTGAGGAGGAGGCGGCAAGGAAGACTGGGGTGCAGGCATGCACAGAAAAAAGAAGGGGCGGAAATGTTGACATTGCTTCAGGCACTGGCTGAGTTTAGGCTGCCCCTGACTGTACTTGAAGGAGAAATATTCTGCCAATACTGACAAGGCCAAAGAAATCCCTCCGCACTTGATCTCCAGTTCATCGTCTCATAACTCTCCCACGAAAACTCCGTCACGCTGAGTAATAAATGGAAACACTGTAATAGCACCCAAATATTTGCCAAATGTACGACAATCAACAAACTATTAACACGGGTTTGTTGACTTGAGCAAATGGAATGTGATAAAACAGCTGTTAGCGTTAGACTACCCATACAGAAAACCTTTGTGAGTCACGTAGGGGTTTATGAATTAACAATGTTTTCCTCATTGCTGGTATGAACACCTGGATTTTTCTCAACACACTTCATTGTTTAGCATATATTTAGATGATGCATCTAAAGGTCGTGACAAATCTCATCACTCTAATATAGCATTTGGCACTTTCACTAGCAATCACTGCGGCTTAAGATATTGTTGTGAAAGGTTTCATTATGTGCCTGGGAAATTTAGTGAACATATTTGTGGAGAGGGAGAGCACATGCCCCTATAACCGTAGTCACAAGCAGGGTGAAGTATGGCAGTGGGGCTGACTAGGTACAGGGAAGAAAGGTAGACATTTAAAGTTCCAGTCCTCCCCCCCGCCATATTGCCCCCTCCCAGCCATATTGACCCAACTTCCTGTGCCACTGTCAGATTAGTCCATAATAGAATTACAGTCACAACTTGATCATTGATGGGGGTACCTTTTAGGGATGAAAGCCAGGAGTCAGAGACTCATTATGGACAGAGGCATAGTCTACATCAGGGGTTCTCAACCTTTGGAGACCCAGGTACCCCATATCACAGTCCAATTTTCTGAAGTACCCCCTGCTAATTAACTGCAAATTAATTGGATTAATCAATTAATTAATTAGGTAATTAATCATTAAATAAAAAGTACTAAAACAATTTTAAATGTGAAAAATGTCTTATTTAACTCGTGTGTGTGTGTGTGTGTGTGTGTGTGTGTGTGTGTGTGTGTGTGAGAGAGAGAGAGAGAGAGAGAGAGAGAGAGAGAGAGAGAGAGAGAGAGAGATGCAAGGATCTCCTTGTTTTCTCCAAGTCACACTTCCAAAAATCAGCTCCTCCCTCCCCTACCCCACCAAAGTGCATTTTCCAAAGTACAAAAATAAGCCCCAAACCAAAATCAGAGAGACAGAAGGGCTCCGAAAATAGTTACAATTTAAAATACATGCTAATTAACACTTAATTAGCTGCTGATGGGGCAGATAAGGGGCAGAGCTTGGCATACCCCCAGCAAGAGGTCCGCGTACCTCTAGGGGTACCTGTACCACAGGTTGAGAACCCCTGGTTTACATAAAGAATGAGAATCAAGGACAAAGATGTGGTTTTTCCACTTGGGATTAAAATCAAAACTAGCATAAAGGACGACAAAGCATAACCTCTAGCTGAACACACCATTTCTGAGCTGTCTGGTGTAAACTAGATACAGGTGGGCCCTCATATCCGCTGGGGATATGTTCCAGGCCCCTCCGTGGATACTTAAAACTGTGGATAAGAGCGAACACCCCCTCCATGGTTTCCTGAGGGCCCCCCACCCTGCCTCCCCTGCAGGCAGGCATGCTTGCCCCCCCAGCTCTTATTTTTCTTTCAGCAAGCTTTGTTTCTTCCTTAAAACAAACAGAGAAGCAGCCTCCATTGCAGGCAAGTTGAACAAGACTAAGTCCTAGAGAGGCTCTGCAAGGTTTCTGTTAACCTTGCAGAGCCTCTCTAGTACTTAGTCTCGTTCTACTTGCCTGTAATATGCAACCAGAGGCTGCTTCTCCTGTTTTTTTTAAGGAAGAAACGAAGCTTACTGGGAAAAAAGTAAAAGCCTGGGGGGGGGGGGTCCCCACGATCCATGGATAACTGAAACCGTGGATAGCGAATCAGTGGATATGGGGGCCCACTTGTATTTAAATTTCCAGAATCGAAGAGCATGATTAATTTTCCAGCATGCACGCATGATTACCGTAGATTTCTAACAGGAAAAACTAAATGTTAGTAGATGGTTTGAAGGTAATAGCACTTCGTACTCATCAATGGAACTCTTGAGTGGTCACTAGTTCAGTCATGGTTGGGGTAGACTGAATCACTTGGCACTGATAACAGCTCAAACAAGATCCATGGGAATTACATTTCAATCCATAGGTAGCATTTCAGGATGTTCCATTGCCACATAGACTGAAACTAGACATTATGGACAGGACATAATGCAACATTTTTGCATTTCTTCCTCTTCTCTTCCTTCTAATATCTAGGATAAAGTGTTTGATATGATATCAAAGAAACATGAAGCTGCCTTCTTAGACAGGCCATTGGTCCATCTAGCTCCGTATCGACTGGCAGCTGTTCTTCAGGGTTTCAGAAGAAACCTTCAGCCTTCCCGAACCTTTCTTGAAGATGCCACAGCTTGAATTTCGAGATTCTGCCTGCAAAGCATATACTCCTCCACTGAGCTATAATCCTATCCATATCTTATCATTGTATTGTGAGCTTCCCCACCCCGATCCACTTCATTGCCTGGATGCAGGCAGGGATCTTCATAATGTCTCGATTCAGCCTTATTGAACTGGGTAAATTAGAACATTGAGATTCTCAAAGCAGACAGGATATGTCTTAATTTCCAGAATTTTATTTAGGATTTGTCCATGTACAGAAAAAAGCCAGTCATCTTAATGCCGTTGTATTAGGACTGAATGCGAGACAATGGTTTCCAGTTCTCCATCTCTTGCATATCAATCTGTACACCACCATGCGTGTCAGATGCATATTCATTCTGCTGTCATTCAAAAGTACGAACTTTGTTTGCTATGGCTTCCTAACACCTTCCCATCATCAGATTTATGTTTCTTTTTTGCATTTCCATGCTTGCAAGGATAAGAGATGTAATGATTTACTGTAATTAAATCTTCCCCTACTTGCTTTATCATGACACATCTTAACTATACATTTTCTCTTTTCCACTGTCTGCAAGATGATGGAGATGACAGAGAGGAAAGATACTGCTAGAGAGTTGCACAAATGCCTGAAGGCATATTAATCTCAAATTAATCTGAAAAACATTAAAATTAATCTCAACATCTAATGAAGCTCTCAGTCTTTGGGATGGAACATGATAGGTAAGGTAATACTTTTTATTGGAAACAACTTCTGCTGGAAAACTAGAAGGCAAGCTTGTGAGTTTCATAAGATCCTTATCAGAACATGAAGTGAATGAAAGTCATTTTAAACTACGTTTAGATGCAGACCTCAGTGGATTAACAACACAAATTATTTATCCAAAGCTGTGTTGTTCCATTGAAATTAGTGCTTCATCGGGGGATTGAGTCCTGTGTGGGTATTTCAGTTGCCAGATAAGTACTGTATTTCTTCAATTCTAAGACGCATGTTTTTTCCCAATTAAGCATTTCAAAAATTGGGGTGCGTCTTAGAATCGAAGGTCTCCAAAAAGCACCCCAAAATGCTATCTTCTTACTTACTGGGGCTTGGGGGAGCTTCAGGGAGACCTGCGCGACCCTCTGCAGGCCTCCCCGTTCTTCAGTTCGGCAAAAAACGGTGATTTTCAGCCATTTCCGGTTTTCGCGAAAACCAGAAATGGCCAAAATCGCTGTTTTTTGCCGAACTGAAGATCGGGGAGGCCTGCAGAGGGTTGCGCAGGCCTCCCTGAAGCTCCCCCAAGCCCAGGTAACGAAGGAAATGGCACTTTCTGGCGGGGCCAGAAATGCTATGCAAAGGCAGTGCACTCAGTCATCCTCAGCTGCAGGAGACATGCTGGGGAGAGTTGGTGCTGAGCGGTGTAGATTCAATGAAGGGAGGTGAGTCTTACAATCGATGGATTTTTTTTCCCATGCTGGTGGTACTGAAAGTAAAGGTGCGCCTTAGAATCGATGGCGCCTTAGACTCGAAGAAATACGGTAGTAGCAAAGGAAGTTTCTGGCTTATCCAAAAGCTGTTTTTCTCTATTTCTTACTCCCTGGAACTTTCAGTTTTGCCATCCCTGCTGGTTGTTGCTTCTGGCATCTTGGCACCCTCCACCACTGGTGTCACTACAGCGGGGGCAGAGCTCTAAGTTCCTCCGTGATCCGAGCCTCGGTTACATGGAGGAACGAAGTGCCCCGCCCCTGCGCCTTCTGAACCAGTCAAAGTTCGAGTCTCCTGCGCGTTGTTTTCACTGCTTTGACTGGTTCGGAAGGCGCGGGGGCGGGGCGCTTCGTTCCTCCGTGTAACCGAGGCTCGGATCACGGAGGAACTTAGAGCTCCGCCCCCTGTAGTGACTCCAGTGCCCCCACCCCTTTTTCTTCTTGTAGCACTCCTTTCATTCTTCTGTTCCCCTTCTCCTTCTGGAACTGCTGCTCTCTCACCCAGAAAGCAGTACCCTCCATGCTGTTATCCTCCCTTCAACCCTTCAGCTCCCTGCCCTCACTGAAGCATGGCTTCAGTAGAGGCCACAGGTGTTATTCACAGGTGTTATTCATACCTTGCAGGTTAGGAAGTGGGGAAAAACCTTTTTGTAAAATGCTTTCTTTTGCACCTGTCTTAAAGGTGCAAGAGCTATGTTGTACCTACCCACCACCCCACTGTATCAACGGCGTTAGCAAATGTGTAGAAGTCAGTGGAAGTAGCACTAAGTAGGAAGGAATCAAAAGGCTTAACTGATGTGGGAGCACTTAAATGCTCCTAAGTAACCCAACAACCTGCACTTAGAGGTACAAAACGGAATCATGACATGCTACAATTGCTACCCAGTTGCACTTTGATTTAGTGGCTGGTCTCAATTAGAAATGTAGCAATAAAGTGGTTTTTTTTTTTTTAATTCGCTGATGAATTTCTCCACCAGAATGTTTATCATACTCGGTACCTTATGTCACCTGAATCATTATAATGATCATTCCCTCAGTGATGCATGGACCCAGAAAATGTGATGCGCTGTTTATTAATTATCCAAATCTTGTTTATATGTGATGTCTTTTATTTCTGCAGCAAAAAAAGTGAACGAACCCTAATACTGCAAACTGATCGTCACCACACTTGGGGTACTTCTGTGACGGATCACATATTCACTGCAGCTTGCACCATCTTGAACACATAATGGCCACAACCCAGCACAGAGAAAGGGTCCACTCTTAATTGAAGCCCACTGGGTAGTGGCACTGTGACCATCACAAGGATTGGCACTTGTGATTCCCTCACTGTACACAGTCCTAGGAGTGATGTGGTTTTGCATCACCTGCTGCTGCTGCTGCTGAGATTTTCATCATGCCGTGCCACTTTTGAAAAGATCCTGAATTGTGACTTCTATCCCATAGCTTCATTTCTGGCCATTCTAAAGGTCACACAATAATTTTGAGGATAGGATACATAATAAAACTTGCAGTAGAACAACATGAAAACAATTGAAATTAGCAGAAAGAAGTTTTTATAATCAAATGTGCCTGCCTGATCAAACACTTCTTTACAGCCCATTTAAAAGTGGGAAAAGGAAGAGTGCTCCCAGACGTGCATTCTATAACTGTTATTACTCCCAGGGGTGTATTGCATTACTGTGGTGCCACCACTGAAATGGCCTTGTCTCTAGTGCCTGCTAACTACCTCCAGTGGAGACAGGCCAGAAAGCATAATGCAGTTTTGCTACACTATGCAACACAGGGTGATGAAGTTTCTGTACGTCACAATGATCTTGATAAATCTTGGTCTCTCTGCTTTGTTTTTTCCCTTAATAGTGACTTGTAGGATAGTTGTGGAAGCCAATGAGAAATGTTTTACAAAGCAGTTAGCTGCATATGTATACTCTAACCCTGTCCCTGGTTTTAGCTGTAGTGATGTAAGCATCAGTTAAAATAGCACCTTTTGCCTCTAGACCAGTGCTTCCCAAATCTTTTAGCACCATGACTCAATTTTTAAAATGACAATCTATTGTGACCCACATAGCTTTACTAGACAAAAGAGAGATCTAGAAAGAAATAATATTTTTATTTATTAATAATAATAGTTGAGAATGAATTTATTTTTCATGGTTTTCTCTGGGTTAAAATATTTTCAACCTAGTTATAACAGTAATAATAAATGACAAGATTTCATTTATTACAAGATTAAAGACAATATTTCATACTACAAAGACGGGAAAAAACAAAAACCTAAACCAGCTTCTTATTTATTATTCAATATATATAATAATTTTACAAAGAACTCGATCCATTTCTCATCATCATCATCATCATTATTAATAACCGGTATTTATAGACCGCCTTTTCTTTGGTCATCGGACTTCTCCTCTGACTTTAATTCAAAGGCGGTTTACACAGGCAGGCTTTCGATACCCCAAGGGGTTTTTACAATACAATATGTTCTACTCTTGCATAGAACCCTTCATTCTAGGTGGTTTCCTTCACAGTCCAGCTTCTCTCTGGCATTTGCCTCATCATGCTTCGACTGCCAGGCAACCTTGACTCCCACCGAAAATGCAGCTGCAGCTTCTCTCCCTCATAGAGTCTCTGCAGCTTATCCGTGGCGTGCTGACAGCTCTCCAGCAGACACGGATACTTTGGCTATCCCGAACTGCCATCCTTCAGATCTTCAGGCATATGAGATGGCCCCTCTACCAACTGAGCCAGACCTCTTGCCTGAAGCATTTGAGGCATGTGCAAAGGGTGTGCTTGTTTCCGGTCCCTGTTGGTAACGGCATTGATGTCCACGTCAATGTTAGTTATTTTCAGGCGAAAGGAGTTTGACAATGGAAGCTTATTGTGAAATTTGGTTCTGATTCCTACCATTGCCGAAAATCCAACTTCACAGATGTTCGAAGATGAGAAATGGAGTAGTACCTTCAAACCTTCAGTAGAAAGAGTTGGACATGTTTGCCAGTCTGCTAGGTCCCCGTTGTTCCAGTTGGAAACACTGCAAAGCGGCCAAAAGCAGCCATTGTCCGAGTGGGTGGGATAAAAGCTCGAAGGCACTTGCCCACAGGCGCCCAATGTTTGGTGCTATCGGAGCTTTGCTATTATTACTATTTTGCCTTGCTACTTATTTCCCCATTTTTATGGTTTTTAATTTTTATATAATAAAAAAGTCACATTTCAAAAACTTTTCGTGATCCACCAAAAATTGGATTGCGATAAACTGGTGGGTCGTGACCCACAGTTTGGGAAACATTGCTCTAGACACTTATGCCCTAGTTAGGAGGCTCACAATCCTGAGCACATACTACAGGGCACTGTCCTTTCCAATCCCTACCTGCAATGCTACAGCATATGGGTAATAATGGTGTCCGTACCCAGCATTGGTGTCCTGATGTAGGAGCAAAGCTTGCTCTGGATGCTAGAGCAGGGCGGCGAGGTACCCTTTCAGTTCTCTCCCTGCTCCAGAAAAACTTTCAGCATGATGTGCCTGTGCAATGTAGGGGCTTTCCTAGTTCTGGCACAGCAGCATCAATGACAGCTGCTGCTCTGACATAGCAGGTAGGACCAGATCCCAAGGCCAGAGCAAAGGGAAAAGGACTCAAGTCCTATATGCTGCTATTGCTGCAACAAAAATGCTTAAATAATAATAATAATTAATAAACAGGTGCCTTTTATTTAAACTACTTTGCCGTACTCTCCATCTGAAAGCAGTCAACACCAGTGTCAATATATAACGAACGCAGGCACTGATAAGCAAAATCAAGACCTCCAGCTTCACGCAACCCTCCCCACTTCCCAAAGCCCCTATTCAATGCATGTGCTTGTACTCCAGGAGCAAACTGTACTTGCAGGCATAAGGCTGAGAGAACACAACCAGAACCACCTTGGACGCACGTGTTTTCCACTGTGGCTAACAGATAACTTGAGTCGCAACAAAGTGTCTTTCTCTGAACTGTTGCGTGATGCATGTTGGAGCAAATTGCTTTCTATTGTTATGCCAAAAAGTTCCCCCCAACACCTTTTTCCCCCCTTCCTCCTCCTTCTTCTTTCTGACAGACTAAAGAACTCGTTGGGGTTATAATGAAAGGCAGACCGCGCTCCCTGTCATGTCAAGAACGGTGCAGTCGGGAAAGTCGACATGATTTCATGGCTAATGATTCACTCGCTAATATCAATGTGGGCTGCAGTGAGGATAACCAAGTTGAGCTGTCTTAGATCAAATGATTCAATTAGGCCAGCTGTCCCTATTTGTCATGGCTCAACTCGCTTTCAAATTACCTTTCCAAAGTGCATACGTGCTTTAGTATAGAACTTAACAGCTCAACTGTTTTAAAAAAGTGGCTATTTAGGCATGATTGAGGGAAAGTCGCCCTGTATTATTAGGCAGAGTTTTCCCAACTTAGAAATAATTGTAAATAGTTGTCAACCTAACCTTTAAACCAAGGCAGTGTGCAGCAGCCAATTTTTAAAAATATTAAAGTTGTAGGCTAGGTGGGCAACGGCCAGGTTGATCCTGCTTGAGATGGAAGGCGGAAGGCCCTGGGGAGGCCAGTAGGAGGTTGCAAGTGACAAACTGGCTGGTGGGATCATCAAACAAGGACATCTTGACAGAGAAGCCAAGACACTAGAAGCAGCTGATGGAGACTGAAAGGTTTCCATCTCAAGGGAGGAAACCCAAGGATGAGTTAAGTCCTCTTCCTGGCTATTTTCTAGACCAGTGATTGTGCATGAAGGGTTAGTGGGTATGCTAGACCACCCACCCCTGTGCAAGGCAAGGGATCCGATTGGAGGAATCCTCAGGAGTGCTCTTACCTCAAGGTCATGCCTCTTTCATAAAGATTAAAGTTTCTTACCTGACCCTATAGTTCATACCTTTTATTCCTACTCATGATTAAAGCAAATAAAGTTTGGGTAAATATTTTGAGACTACAGTCTTAAACATACCAACTCTTTGCCAGAATCAGTACCTTCTTCATTTTTTAAAAAAAATTATCCAGTCTTATTCTGCATGTATATGCCCTGTTGTCAAGAAAGGAGCTGGAGAAGACTGCAGGCCAAGGGGAGTAGTGCCTAATGGTTAGCACTCAAAGCACCCCTTTCTGCTCTCTGCCTTCCCTTAAGTCAGCAGCTGAATGGGGGGACTGGTAGATCTATCATTCACCACTCAGGAAAGCACAGACCCCAGGGGTTCCTATTTAAAATCAAATCACAGTAGTTCCCACTAGCAATCAAATGTGATAATTCACTGAATTACCTGTGAACATAGGATCAAAATCAAAATCATAGAATGCATGATTCTATGTGCCCAGCAGAGAGAGCTTGGCTGCTACTCAAAAACCCGAATGCATTGCTAAACCAGTGGAGTTTGCAGTTTGGCTTGGAGTGAACAGAGCAAACAAAACAAAATGAATTACCTAAACACATCTAGATAGAAATGCAGCTATTGCCAGCTACTTACATTGATTGTCCCAAGAATCCCGGTCCCTGCACTTACTGGAGAGTAAGTGGTTGTGTTTTCTGTGAACCAGCCTTAGATTTCCTGACCTGGCAGAAAAACACATAAGCATCCCTGTCCTTGAACCTAAGAAACCCAGGGCTGATGATTGTCACAAAGAGATTTATGGGGGGTGAAGATTTAGAGAGCTTCAAGAGGTCACCCCAGCCAGGTCTAGCACAAGCCAAGGCCAGCACCCCCGAGGATGAGCCCCTCAGCCACTCTTATCTTCTAGAGAACACAACTCCTAGCCAAGGAGCGAAAGAACATTAGATACAACTCCTGACCAAGGAGTGCACTAAATTACGGTAGACTGCCACCATCTGGGACAGAACCTCCTACCCCAGCCAGCTCCCAGATGCCGACAGGGGTACAGAGTGCATAAGGGAAATGGGACAACTGGACTCCCTGACCAAGGCAGCCAGTGACCCTGAACAACAGAAACAAGGGGGGTAGCGTGTGACCCAGCGTAAGGCTTTTGGATTTAGCTGCTTAGTTCAATGAACCACACTCTGATAAGAAACATATAACATTTATTCTTTTGGTTAGACTATGCAGAGCATAGAAGGTTGTGAGCAACTGAAGTTGCACAGTAAAGGCATAACAGTCAATACACACAAACAGGACATAGAAAACAACAAAACTAACTTCCATAGCTAAATACTTTCCCTAAAAGGAACTCACCAGAATAGAATAAAGGCTGCTCTCAGCCTGGCACAGATTGAGAGCCATTTCTGAACTACATGAGTCTGCAGGTGGATTCCATGGCTACAGAGGTTGCACAGGATACTCACACGTTGAAGAACAAACGAAAAAAGAGCGAAAGAGAATACTGGTCCTTTGCATAACTTAAATACATTTTTGGGGGTCAGGGGAGTGACCTATTGCTTTGGCCAATCATAGGTCCCAGAAAGATGAATTTGAAATTACGTACTCCTTCCCCTCCCTCCAGAATATGATCTTGTGATGCCTTGCAGGTGCAGATACTAATTGGAGACTCAAGGCCATCCAAACTCTCATGCTGATAAAGGATAGTCAGCAGACACCCAAAACTGCAAATCACGGCTATTGGAGTTAAGCCAACTCTCAGACGCCATAGCTGACAGGCCAAACCAAGAACCAGAAAACCAAATCAAAAATGAGAATAAACCCACAAATTTCAGACTTTCGTTACAATGATGTCATCAGGTAACGGACTGGTTGAGTGGAACCCACCTGACTGCTCCATCACACCCCTTCATCAAACAGACAGGTTTGGCTGCCCGATTGTTGGGCACAGGCCAATCAATCTCAGGAGGAGGATTGGCTATTCCAGATATAAAGGACCAAATGCACATCCAGCACATGGCTGTCTGGTAATGGCATTTTCAAACAAAGGACAAAAACTGCTGCATGAGGATTTCTCTGGAGCTTTTAGACTGCTGAACATGTACAGAAGTTTCTTGGAGGTGTCCAAAAATAAGTTAAATAGGCAAAAATGGGGGGACGACAAGGCATTCATCACACCTACAAAAAGTGTTATCAGTAACGATTGAAAAAAAGGGTTTTACCCTCTTCTGTTTTATGCAATCCAGTATCTCTCACTGTCAGCTTCAATTACAATATGAGGGTAATAATGCTGGCCTGTGTTACAAGATTGTTGCAGAGATAACTGATATAATTCGTGTCAAGTGCTCTGAATGCTTAGAGAAACATTTTAATATGTTAAATGTTACTAATGTTAATATTTTTGTACACATTCGTCACCATGTGCAACATATGAGCATTGCTTGCTTGTAAAGGTAGTGTGGCCCAGCGTCTTAGAAGTTGTGTGATGTTGCATTGGCACAACTCTGATGTTCTTTCCTATAGAAGTGCTTTGTAGATGATTAATAATATCACACATACAGTTTCTGTTTGACAGTGGAGTTTTCTGACTGCAATGCCAAGCAAAGCTTACTATTGTTCCTTGACAGGGTGGCAGGTAGAGGAATTATTTTCTCATTTCACTGCAGAGGAGTCAGGATTGGTTAATTTTTCTTTTGTTCTAATGAATGTTGATCTCTAGAATGTTTAGACTTAGTTGACAGTAGTAGACTAACAGAAAATACTGGTACAGGGGAACAAGTATTAATCCAGAATCTAAAGTGCGTACATCTAGCACATCACTAAAAAAATTCTTTGCTTGGGATTGCTATTGAATTTGTCATTTTACTAAGACTAGAATTCCTCATCCACTGCAGTTTTCAACAACTCTAGATAAAAAGTGAAGAGATTGTCTAGCTAGAATCACTGGAAGCACTGTTGGGCTCTGCTGGCGGAACCCATGTTCCTCCAGTGGAGCCGGCAGGATCCAGCTGGAAGTGCCTGGATCTTGGTGGATGCCGCGCAATGGTGTTGCGCCCTCCAGCGCTTCTAGCAAGTGCGAGGAGGATGCCAGTACAGTTGCTGTTGGCTGGGCCTCCGTCTGCTGGCAAGAGTTGAGTCATTGGTGGGAGTGGGCAGTGGGAGGGATGGGGGAGGGAGTGGGAGGTTCGGGGTGTTTCTGGGCGGGGAGGGGGCGGGAACTGAGGGTGGGGAGGAGGCAGGAGGGGGTGGATCCAGCTACAATGGTGCACACTGGATCATATCCCCTCCTTTTCAAACTTCCCTGCTCCTTTCCTCTCCTCAGACATATGCTAAAAAAAGAAGTGGTGTATGTCCGAGGAGACCCATTGCCGCTTGTGCAGCCTACCAGGAGGTAAGTAGGAAATATTTCTACTTATCTCCTGCAGGCTGCCTGAGTTAGTACTCTCCCCCACTCATAGGATACAGCATGCGCCACTTTGGTGCATGTGCATCGGTGCTGGTGGTGAGGGATAGGTTTGGGGCCTTAGCTTTTCATTTTATTTCTGTATTTTATTTTAGGGCACTTGGTTTTGAGGAGTGGCAGACATCAGTGCCTTGGCTTCATCATCTTGCTGCTCAGCTAACATAGATCCTTAAGAGCACAATCCTTTCCAAGTTTGGAATGGCGGAGCAAGTGCTCCACAATTCCAAGCCATTGCGAACGTGCCGTAATGCACGTTCACGACGACTGGCGAGTAAGGGCAGCCGGAGTGGAAGCCGGCCGACCTCACTCTGCTGCTGGATCATCCCCGCTGCTGCCGGAGAAGGTAAGTGATCCCCCAGTGGGAGTGGTCTGGGCGGCGAGGGAGGGGGACCATTGGCTGAGCTGGCCCAGTGGCGGCGTGGATGGTGGCCGCCATATCACCGTCCCATTCCCGGACCAGCTCTGCCATTACACAGCCTCCTCTGACTTCCGCCAGCTAAATAGCTGGCGGAAATCCAAGAAGGCCCATTGGGGCCTCCCCGCATTACACCGGGGGAAGGGGGCGAATGTCCCCTTCCCATGAGTAGACCGAGGAGATCTCAGGGAATGGGGATAGGATCCGGCGGGCGGCCTGGGTTGCCTGCCAGATACTTAGGCAGGATTGGGCTGCCCCTCACCTGTTTGCTTCCCATTTACCTCAATGATTTGTTGCCAGGATGCTCTGTTCTATGACGGGACTTTTCTCTCCTTAAATTTACCCTATGACCTTCTCAGTGTTTGTTTATATTCCAGCTTTCTCATCTTCAAGTTTAGGATTAGTCCTGATTTGATTTCCGGTTGACTTTTATTGCAGTCAGTTCAGCCTTAACTGCTACAGCAGTGTTGAAAAACTGTATGTTTCTACAAAGTTAACTCCCTAGGGTTCAGCTTCTGACAATTAATGCCCCACGTTTCTGTTGTTATTAATTAAATAAAATCAATAAATGCTAGTACTTACCTTCTTTTTGCACAGATGCTCATCTCACCTGTTTTTGCTTCCTGCTTACCTTGATGCTTTGTCGCCCCCCTCCCCCCCATGCTCTTAGAGCTGAAATTGGGTATATATTGGATACAATGGATTTTATTTTTTCTGGACACCAGACTACCATGCTGTGCCACAGACTGCCTTTGAAACTTCCCTGTTTCCACGAAGTTTGCCATGTGGCATGTGGAGCTGCTATTTCAGAAACACAAAGTTCTTCTTGGACACATGGAATTAGTCGCACTGTTCTTTGGATCCAGGCCAGCGTCTGAATTTTGGTGGGTTTTGATCCTAGTGCTATCATTTTGCTCTTTCTGTCTTAACTCAATGTAGCCCTCTGTCAATATTTTCTTCCCTCTTTCTCCTAGGAAGCATCACCCTCCCCCCACCGTACAAATCTGAATCTTGAAAGTCTTGCACATAGCTTGGCATCTGTACAACAAAGGCTTGCAAAGTGCTAATGGTGTGTGTTGTGCCGTATGAATCTTTGCCTGCAAATGCTATACAAAGCAGAAGTGAAAAGTGTAAAAACAGCAAAAATATGAAAACTGTAAAGATATTTAATGTGCAAAAAGAACCGACTAATGTGTGCCAGCTCAGCCAGTTGCCTGAGGGCACATCTCTTGATGGGGTGGTGATTCAGCTGTCAAGGTGCCTGAGTGGACTTGTGGTCATCATAATGATTGGCTATGGACTGATTTTTTCCCAACAAAAAGGCAACAAACAGAAAAGGTCAAATTTATTCAAATGAATCAGCCGCACATTTTGGGCAAAAATGCAAGCGGGCTCGTTAACTCGATTCACATCTTTTGTGTCAGGTTCCTAACATACCATACATCTGGAAAAATGCAGTGGTTTGTAAAAGACATAATGTGCTGTTTCTCCAAAGCTTTTGTTTATAGTCTGTAATAAAATCTCATGCACTTTTTCCTAGAGACAGATTCTTACCATTTGTTTAGCTATATTATTGAAGTATTAAATCTGTGTGTGTGTGTGTGTGTGTGTGTGTGTGTGTGTGTGTGTGTGTGTGTGTGTGTACAACAACAAATCTTGTTGTGTTGTTGTGTTCAAGATGTACAAGCTATGCTTGAGACAAGGGCTTCCAAACAAAACAAAAGCCATATTGATTAGGCCTCCATACTTACCCTTACTTACTAATATTTTGAGATTAGTTACAATTTACAGAGAGGGGGGGAAAGGAAGGATTTATCTCCAATACCCTGAATGTCCCCTGTAGATTCAGAAGCCAAGGAACAGAGGTTTCTGCCAGGAATGTACACCGTGCTTCTGATACGACTTAAAAGGTATAACTACCAAATCTCCAGGAAAAACAAACAGTATGGTTTGGATACCTCTACAGCTCCTGTCAGCCACTGCCTGCCACCTTCTCCAGCCTTACATTAAAGCTTTGGTTGCAAGTTTCCCAGGGCTGCTGCCATTATAAACTTATTGTGCACCCATCATGCATCAGAGACTTTGGACGGAGGGTAGCTGAGGCACGAAGCAGGGCTGGCATTGGCAATTCACGCTGGCGGGCAGCTGCCAAGGGCTGAGAGCTCTCAGAAGGGTCCATTGCTGAGAATCACTTCTGTGCTTTCAAGTGATGGTGGCAGCAGCAGAGTAACACTCTCAGGGGCCACCTAGGTAGGAGGAGGACTCATAAAGGACCATTTTCCAAGGGCCGTGAAACCTGTTGCTGACCCTGATGCTAGAAAATGGGGCAAAAAGAGTGTGGTGGCAGGGGCAGGGACAACAAGCTTTCCATCCACTCGCAGCCTCAGGCACAAGTCAGAATCCGATTCTGTACAATCCTAGTTTCACAAACATGTGTAGCTTCCATAAGAACATAAGAAGAGCCTTGCTGGATCAGGCCAAAGGCCCATCTAGTCCAGCTTCCTGTATCTCACAGTAGCCCCACCAGATGCCTCAGGGAGCACACAGCCAACAAGATAACCTGTTTCCTGTTGTCACTCCCTTGCACCTGGAACAGAGAAAACCTACTTCTAAAGAAAACCTACTTCTATCCAGGTACACTCAGAGAGCCATGCCTGATGAAAAATACTCAGTTGCAAATTCAGGTTTGCCTCTGTAACGTGTGAAATGAAAGAGTCCAATGTACATTTGACTGAGTTAAGCTCTTGGTTGTTCATTTGTCTAGTCCTCCTTGGCTAAACACAGTAGTTGTTGATTAACTGATCATATTGTAAAGGATGCTCTACGAATGATTATTTAATTGAAAACTGAACTGTGCGTACATTGAAAAACCCCTATCTTTCCTTTTTATTTAGATGATGCAGGTGCTCTCAGTTTTTGAAAGCAACTGTGTTGCCCTCCCCTTTTGCAAATTGTCAGCAAGCAAATTAGATGGATGAAAAAATGTCTCTCTTCTTGCTTTGTGCTCATAAGGTGGAGGCAAATGTGTTTGGTGGGTGGTCACCAGCAACTTACAAATAATGTTGTCTAGGTACTTAATAACACTTGCAGAATGCAGACAGAACCCTGGGTTGGTACATTTGTGTCTCAGTGTGCTTGAGTTTTCTTAAAAGGAAGACAGCTTTGTCTTAGAAAAGCTCTATACCGACCGTGAAGAGGTGGGGGTGGGGAAGCAAGAGAGACGTGAAGGTTTTGGAGGCCCCTGCTGTTGAAGGCCTCAGACCATTTAATTCTCCAGCTAAATTAACTCCGAAACGTCAAAATTCGGATCTCGATAAATGTAATGCTTTTCAAGCAGTGGATGTCACAACATGAAGGAGTTAACAGGCAAATTATGTAAAGGCTTCATATTCTGCAAAATGCAATGTGCATGTGAAACAGAAAAAAAAGAAGAAAAGATTATATTCATCAGCTGTGCTACCATATGTTGCTCTGGCGGAAGCGCAACACAATGGTGACAATTTCTGTTTTATTGAATGAAGATCTGTTTTGAATCCCATCATTTAGGAGTGTCTTTGGTCAATGATTACCCTTTCTGCCGTTTCCAACAACACTTGCCTCTAATGAGTGTCTACACCTGCAAGGTGTAACCTGTAGTACCTGCATACTCTGTAGTAGTGTAATAACATGAGGTCCCATGTGATTATACTTAGGTTATAGTCCTACAAGTCCCACATTTACTTGGACGCATGGGCGGCCCATCCATGAGACTAAGTGATACAGGTTGCAACTGTGGTGGATTGGGGGGGGGGCAAGAGTAGGCTTACCAGATCTCCAACCGGGACAGAGTGCTAGACCTTTTGGAGAAGGAATGTGGGCAGGTGTAGCCTGGTTAGGATTGGGCTGCCCGGGGAGTGACCCTGGGTCAAACCAATCTCACAGGGTTGTTGTGAGTCCAAAAGGGATATGCACTTCATGGACTCTGCCCTGTGTTCCTTGGAAGAAGGGTGGAATAAAAAATATAATAATAATAATACATTCCAAAAATAGGTACAAGGCACAAACGTTTTACATGCTTTATCCAAGATGACACAGAATTAGTAGCAAGCATGAAACAGTGTTCGGTTTCTGTGCCAGAAACACTAGACTGCATCAAGTTCTTTGGCGGACCTGGTTCCTTTTCTGGGTGGCTCCTTGTGTTGCGACCCTCTCAGTGCCTTTTCCTGGCTAACTAACACTGGGTCATGTTTCATCTGCTTGAACAGTTTCCCTTGCTCCCAGGTTGTTCTTTAGTGAAAGAACAGAGTCAGGAAATAGTCCCATGGAAAAGAAGGTGTCATGGGATGTGGCAATGAAGCTCTTGCATCAGCACTGTAACTTCCTGTATGTAGAAGTGCACATCCCAGGGCTCCTCATTGTCATTTCCTGGGGGGGGGGGCGGGTTGCTTTCCAGTGGGAGATGATGCTTTCATCAGAATGAAAGGAGATTGAGAGGTTGAAAAGGAGGTGGTGGGCGGAAGAGGGGACACTAGTGAAGGTAGACAGGTCAAGGGGATGTGCCGAAAGGAGACAGTGGGACTGCTGAGAAGACAGTGAGAGAATTGGAGAGCCCAGAAGGAAAACAGACTGGTGAAATTGGAAGCAGGGATGAGCAGCAACTGAGCACGAGGAGGAAGGTAGAGCTGCTTTAGGGCTGTTCCAAAGAGGTTGGGTGGTATGGGGGCTAAAGCAGGGAACTGGCAATGGATGGGTAAGGCAAGGTGAGGCACAGATACAGATAGGGCAGGGTAAGTCTGTGGCAGGGAATGGCAACAAGCTGCTGCTTGGTTTAAACATGACCCCGGGGAGGTAAACAAAGCCTTTGCAGCGATCCTGACTGATGGGGTTGCCATGCTTACTCATGCAGTAATAGCATGCAAATTTCTTAAGTTGCCGGCACGCCGAGTCGCAAAGCCTCTGTGGGGGAGTGGAACTGCAGCTGCACTTGAGTGGCAGTCAAGGTTGCCCTGTCAGCTGAAATGTGGTGAGGTGAGGTGAGGAGAGAGCGAGAGAGCGAGAGAGCTGGGCTGTGAAAGAAACATCTAGAATGAAGGGTTCTACGAAAGACTATAACATTATTGTATTGTAAAAAACCCTTGGGGTTTAGAAAGCCTGCCCATGTAAACCACCTTTGAATTAAAGTCAGAGGAGAAATCTGATGACCAAAGAAAAGGAGGTATATAAATACTGGTTTATTATTATTGGTTTATTAAAGGCATGGTCCTGGGCCACGGATCTCTGGCCTGTTAACACTGGACATGGAGAAGCCAGCTACCCAGTTTAGTTGTAACGTCAGCTTTGTGGATCTTCAGAGACTGACAGCGCAATCCTAACTAAGATCCGGCCGACGGGCCATGGCCGCCCGCCAGATCCTGTGCACCGGCAGCCAGTGTGGCTGCCGGGTGATAGGTCTACTTGGGGAAGGAGACGCTCGTATCCTTCCCCGAGTATAACCGGGGCTAGGTCCTATTGGCATCCTCGGATTTCCGCCAGCTGTTTTGCTGGTGGAAGTAGAGGAGGCCGTGTAAAGGCGCCGGCACCCAGCGGGGGTCAGGATATGGCTGAAGGCCGTCCCCCTCCCCCTCCTGGGACACCACCCTCCGGGCTCCGGTGATCCGCCCCCCCCGCCCGCTGGATCCAAACTTACCTGGGTTTGGCGATGGCGGGGTCCTACCGGCGCCGGAGCCGGCCTTCCCAGCTCTCGAGGAGGCGCAAATGTGCCTTACGGCACGTTTGCGACTCCTTACGGAGCCGGAATATTCATTCCGGCGCCGGAAAGTTCCGGTGGATTGGGCTGCCCAAATGCTCAGAATCTTATTTAAATAGGAAGAGAGTTCTGTAATTAGTGACTGTGAGTCAACTGGCTGCCTGACCAAGCAGACTAATACAGCAGACCTAAATGGATATAATACTTAAAGCACATAGTTTACATTGTCTTAGTAATCCTTATAACAACCGTTAAGTATAATTTCATAATTATTTTGCAGATGCAAGGAGACTTGCTTTTGGCCACCTTGTAAGTTCATGGCAGAGGTAAGATTTGAACTGGGGACTTCATTCTTCATAGCATAGTATTTTATGTGTTATGCTGTGCAAACTCTGATGCTTACAATTACAGCACTGGTTTGCATGTACCTATCTATCTCTGAGAGTAAGCAGTGACAGTGCAAAACTTTCATAGCAGTACTCATTTTATTTGATGCTCTTGTTCCTATATTTATGTCTGCAGATCAATTAAAACAGATCATGTAATTGTGGCAGAGGGCATAATACTAATAGCACTGCATAATTCCAGGATTCCCTGTCACATTCATTTTTGGTTTTAAAATTTACTTATTTTACTGCCACTGCACGCTGAAAAGCGGCTTTAATTGGAATCTCCATAATGAGCCCAGATCTTTGACTAATTACTTTTTCCTGAATCCGAGCCATCTAATTTGGGATAAAATTCCTGCTAAATAGTTGGGGACATTATTAATAGCTATATCTCAGGTAGCTTCATTGGTGCCGTACTGAGCTAATTAAATTCATTACTAAACTGAAGTCATCTTTTAAAATTAAGTGTGTGGGGCACAATCCAGCAAAAGTTAGTCACAACTAACTCTCATCAAAATGAATGAAACTGAAATCCATTCCTTTCTGTGGTGTTTTGCAACGACAAGTTTTGCTGAGTTGATAATACCAGTTAAAAGTGAAGCACCTATATGGAAGAAGTTTTGAGTGGTCTCTGTCTGGTAGGTGACTGAAAACTGCAGTCTAATTTGTGGAAAGTTTTAATCCTGTGTTCTAACTACTGATATGCCGCTCACTCAGCCATTGCCCGACACCTGTGCTGCCGGACACAGGTAAGTCCTGCGCCAGGGGGTGGGAGGGCATGGGGAGGGTGGGCCAGGGTGATGGAGGAGGGGGCCATTGGCTCACCAGACCTGGGAGGGGGTGGGAATATCAGTGCTGCGCCGATATCCTAACCCCCTTCCCGGGCCTTTCCGGCCTTACACAGCCTCCCTGGTTGTGCGCCAGCTAAATAGTTGGCGTGCATCTGAGGCAGAGACGTCAGGCACCCTGCCGGCGCCTGGAAGCGTGGGGGCGGGGCCTGCGCGCGTCACGTCGACGCGCCCCCCGCCCGTTCTGCTCTCATTTCGGAGCCAAACAGGCTCCAGGGAGGGAGGGCGGGCCGATCCGCCGCCTGGCTTCGCTTCGGTGAGTTCGCCCGCCCTCTGCCCGAGCTCCCGCCCTCCCACCCGAGCGGCTGGAGCTCCTGCTCCACGCGCTCCACCGAAGTTCCGCCGCTGATCTGAGGATGCCCATTTGGGCCACTGGGGCTTACACTGGGGGAAGGGGACAAATGTCCCCTTCCCCCGAGGTGAGCCCTGGCCCCGCTGGTGCAGGCCACATCCTGCCCAAGATGCAGCTGCTAGCCATTTAGGCCGACCAGTGCATCTTGTGCAGGATTGGGCTGCCCAAGTGTGTATGGAAAGGATATTATTAACCATCTTAAAGCATTAGAAGATATCTATCTGGTGGCAAGCTACAATCTTTTTTTGGCGATTAGAGCTCTAAGAAAAAAAGCGAGTCTGCAGAAATTCCCAATTTCCTGATTTCTATTGCTTTACATTAAAGAACCAAACTATTGTTTCTAATTTGCATCAGCAAACAAAGCCCCTGCTGGTAAGTATCATTAAGAGGAAAGCTCCCACTGTGTGAAGCACTAATCCTATTCATATTGATGGGCAAGATACACTGAAACAAAAAGCTTTGTAAAATCCTAATTGAATTGTTCTTGTAAACTGACAGGATCCTCTTTATGTTTTGTTCCAGCCTTCCTTTGGGCTATCTGCCCTGGTTCATTTGAGATCACAACACAAGGGTGCCTCCAAGCATGCACAGAAAACTTTCCTCATAGCTGAATCACTAGTCAAGATGTGACTTTAGGTTTATGAACTTGAATAAGCTCCAGAAATTTTAGTTTAGGAGAACTTGAATTTTGGTGAAAAGGAGGATGTTGAGAGAAAAAAAAGGGAACGAACATACAGCCCAATCCTAACCAACGTTCCAGTGCTGATGCAGCCGCAATGCAGCCCTGAAGTAAGGGAACAGACATTCCCTTACCTTGAAGAGGCCTCCATGACTGCCCCCGCCCCAGGATGCAAAACACACCCAATTGGCACAGCTGCATCTGTGCTGGAAAATTAGTTAGGATTGGGCTGATAGCCAAATATTGCTATAGAAAGGTGGTGGTAAGACCACTCCTGAAAAATTCTACCCAGGTCCCAGACTCCCTGAATAATTATTGCCCAGTTTCCAATGTCTCTTTTTTGGGCAAGATATTAGAATTCATCATAGAATCTCAGCTCCAGATGGTTCTAGATTATTTGGATCCTTTCCAGTCTGGTTTCAGGCCAAATTTGGGGACAGAAACTACTGTGGTCAACTGAGTGGATGACCTTCTCCAGGAACTAGATGGTGAGTGTGACCCTGAGCTCCCCCATCTTGGCTCATAGGCTTCTGGGATTTGCATATAGACACCTATGCATTGTATTCACTGTGCCTTTTTCTTTGCAGCCTTTTACTCTCTTTGATTAACTGTCCTTGCCTATCACATGTTCATTTGGAAAATCGCAGAAGAGTATAATCTTGAGGCGTCAGTGGTATAACACCTGCCCCTTTTGATCCTTCTGGACTCAAAAGGGGTTAACAGCCTGCTGTAAAATTTGCTGAAGTATATTTTATTAATTTGTAGAAACTTCTGAAGTGCACTGTTTATCCTATTCTTATCAGAGGTGTCACTAGGGTTTGCTGCACCTGGGGTGAGATCTCATGGTGTCACCCTCATGGACCTCCTCTCGTACCAGTAATGTTTTTTGTACAAATGTTACTCATAAATCATAATTCCTGTATATCGCTGAATGTAACCCTGTCAACTCCCTAAGATACCCCAGCATTCAATGGGGGCAATAACATCAAGCAGCCACCAAACTGGTCACTGTCTAGCTAGACTCCAGCAGACAGAAGAAACAGACGCCCTACTGCAACCCCCCCCCCCAAATCAAGCCTCTTGGCAAAAATCAAAGCCTTCTCAATCCCAGCGCCTGTGTTTCTGCCTTATCCAACAACAGATTACAGCATCTGTTAAGTAATCTTATGCCAGCAGGCTCCTACTTCCAGGAAACATGACTACAAAACATGACAAGGCATGCAGAAAATGTCTACAAGGGAAATAATGTTACCTACTGCAATGCTCTTTCCTACTGCAGCTACTTGAGATCCTTTTCAACTGGATATGCCAGGGGGAGGAATCTGGGACCTTGTGCATGCCAACAAGTATGGCTCCTTTCCTTAATTCACAACCATTAAAACCCATCTTCTACGACTGGTACGTTTTCGCACCATAGAAAGTCATTTTGGTGTCACCCCTCCCTGGGGTGTCACCAGATGCAGTATACCCCCCCACCCCCTGAGTGATGTCCCTGATTCTTATTACTTAACGGGGTGCATCTTCTAACAGCAGAGGGGAGGGGCTTGAAGCTCACCTGGATCCTCTTCCTCTTATTGATATCTGTCTCACAGGGTTTGTAGGCTGCCTTTTTTTCTCAGCAGGAGGCAGCCGAAAGCTTCCTGAGACCTGACCACTCCCTGCTCATCACAGACCTTGTTGCCTCACCCACACACACTCATTTTAAAGCGCTTGTTGCAGGCTGTGCAGGCTCCACCCATCCCTTCCTTGCCTGTACAGCCCGGATGTTGTGTCCCAGTTGCCAAGGCAACAGAAGCTGCACTGATCACATCAGCACAGCCCCGAGCAGCCTGTCCTTGCACAGCGTCCATTGTTGGCCATTCTGGAGCCCTGGGATCTGCCCTGCTTGGGACATTCAAGGATGGTATACTCTGGGCCTGTGGGCCACTCTGAACACAAAACTCTCCTTTTTTCTTCCTGTTTACCTCAGTATTTTGCTACTGGGATAGTTCATTGCTGGGGCACCATTGTGCACATAGAGCTTGATCAGACCAGAAGCATTTCATAGGCAAGTTTTGCATACCTTTCATACATCATACTCCTAGGGAAATAAATGTGGCAAGTGATTCACTGGCCAATTATCCATGGGATACTTCATTATATCCATGGGATACAATGAACCTACGTAGTAAATGCCCAGTGAATCACCCACATAATGCTCTTTTTGTTTGCTTGATTAAGAATCCATTTCCTATTGTGATATTAAGCATTGTTGCGTTAGAACTGCACACTGTTAATTTCAACTTTGGGTTATTACCTGCTTTATAATGAGGGCAACATTTTTGTTATATGTCTGTGTAATGCTTAGTGCAACTGTGGTCTTGACCTTCTTATTGAAGTCCTGCAGCATTAGCAAAATAAATACTGATAAAATTATGCAAATAACTTCCTTTGAGAACCTCCAAAGCAGCTGCATTAATTATAGATATGCATTCACAAAACTACTGCACACTTTTTAACTTCACTCTAAACCTTACAGTGCAATCCTGCGCAAGTGATCTGCTGGGCGGCCCAGGCTGCCCGTCGGATCCTGAGCTCCACTGCGGGCAGGCACCCCATGGCGGAAGTCTACTCGTGGAAGGGGACGCTCATCCCCTTCCCCGGTTGTAACTGCTGGGGCCGATTGGCCTCCTTGGAATTCTGCCAGCGAAATCGCTGGCGGAAGTCAGAGGAGGCCGTGTAACAGCTCAGCTGATTGGCAGGGGACTGGATATGGCCGAAGCCATCCCCACCCCGATCGGTTGGGCCTATGGCCGGCCTCCGTTCCCGACCGAACCGCCCCCCCTCCGCTGGATCCTTTCCTGCGTCTGGTGGCAGGCTGGTGAGTCCTCCGTCGGCAGAGCAGGGGAGGCCGACCTTGCTCGAAAGAAGGGAGGCCTTCCCTGCTCGAAAGTAGACGCAAACGTGCCTTACGGCATGTTTGCGATGTCTTCGCCCGGGGAACGCTCATTCCGGGCGTTGGGCTGCTAATGTTTGAAAATTGGAAATAAGGAGTTGTATAATGTGCTGTGTCAAGCTGTTGAGTCCAATATGGTGACTTTGACTATTGGCAGCTCTCAAGGCCTTAGGCAGGGGGCATTTCCCCACCACCTGATGACCAAATTACACATTAGGTTAAATGTATAGCTTGGCCCTCTGTGTGTTTTTATTCAACCCAGCAGCCCCATGGGGATCAGGATTGGAATTGTGGCACATAAAGGGGGAAGTTTAACCCTTTGTACTGTTTTCCTGCCCATTCATGGATCATTGCCTTGTCATGGCGAAGGGGCTTGCGTAACTTAATGAAGCCATGAGCTATGCCGTGCAGGGCCACCCAAGACGGACAGGTCATAGCGGAGAGTTCTGACTAAAAGTGATCCACTGGAGAAGGAAATGGCAACCCACTCCAGTAACCTTGCCAAGAAAATCCCATGAACCAAAAGGCTAAAAGATATGATGCTGGAAGATGAGCCCCTCAGGTCGGAAGGTGTCCAAT